>JANJGN010000013.1:132500-732500 GCA_026770705.1 Isurus oxyrinchus | reverse complement strand
GTTTATGTGTGTGACGTTCACACTGTTTTAGGGTGTGATGTTCACACTCTTCTTGGGTGTGACATTCACAGTGTTTTTGGGTGTGACATTCACACTGTTTATGGGTGTGACGTTCACACTGTTTATGGGAGTGACGTTCTCACTGTTTATGTGTGTGACGTTCTCACTGTTTATGGGTGTGACATTCACGCTTTTTTGGGTGTGATGTTCATACTGTTTTCGCGTGTGATGTTGACACTGTTTATGGGTGTGATGTTCAGACTTTTAATGGGTGTGACATCCACACTGTTTATGGGTGTGACGTTCACACTGTTTTTGGATGTGATGTTCACACTGTTTATGTGTGTTACGTTCACACTGTTTTTGGGTGTGATGTTCACACTGTTTTTGGGTGTAATTTTAACCCTGTTTCTGGGTGTGACATTCACACTGTTTATGGATGTGACATTCTCACTGCTAATCGGTTTAACCGTCTCACTTTTTATGGGTCTGTGGTTCACACTGTTTATGGGATTGCCATGCTCACTGTATATGGGTTTGACATTCTTACTGTTATGGGTGTGACATTCTCACTGTTTATCGGTGTGACATTCATGCTTTTTTGGGTGTGAGGTTCATACTGATTTTGCGTGTTATGTTGACACTGTTTATGGGTGTGATGTTCAGACTTTTAATGGGTGTGACATCCGCACTGTTTATGGGTGTGACGTTCACACTGTTTTTGTGTGTGACGTTCTCACTGCTTTTATGTGTGATGTTCACATTGGTTTTTGGTGTGACGTTCACATTGTTTGTGGGTGTGACATTCACAATGTTCATGGGTGTGACGTTCCCACTGTTTATGTGTGTGACGTTCACACTGTTTTTGGGTGTGACATTCTCACTGTTTATGGGTGTGACGTTCACAATGTTTATGGGTGTGACATTCACACTGTTTTTGGGTGTGACATTCACACTGTTTTTGGGTGTGACATTCTCACTGTTTATGGGTGTGACGTTCACACTGTTTTTGGGTGTGACATTCACACTGTTTTTGGGTGTGACATTCTCACTGTTTATGGGTGTGACGTTCACACTGTTTATGGGTGTGACATTCACACTGTTTATGTGTGTGACGTTCTCACTGTTTATGGGTGTGACATTCACGCTTTTTTGGGTGTGATGTTCATACTGTTTTCGCGTGTGATTTTGACACTGTTTATGGGTGTGATGTTCAGACTTTTAATGGGTGTGACATCCACACTGTTTATGGGTGTGACGTTCACACTGTTTTTGGATGTGACGTTCACACTGTTTATGTGTGTTACGTTCACACTGTTTTTGGGTGTGATGTTCACACTGTTTTTGGGTGTAATTTTAACCCTGTTTATGGGTGTGACATTCACACTGTTTATGGATGTGACATTCTCACTGCTAATCGGTTTAACCGTCTCACTTTTTATGGGTCTGTGGTTCACACTGTTTATGGGATTGCCATGCTCACTGTATATGGGTTTGACATTCTTACTGTTATGGGTGTGACATTCTCACTGTTTATCGGTGTGACATTCATGCTTTTTTGGGTGTGAGGTTCATACTGATTTTGCGTGTTATGTTGACACTGTTTATGGGTGTGATGTTCAGACTTTTAATGGGTGTGACATCCGCACTGTTTATGGGTGTGACGTTCACACTGTTTTTGTGTGTGACGTTCTCACTGCTTTTATGTGTGATGTTCACATTGGTTTTTGGTGTGACGTTCACATTGTTTGTGGGTGTGACATTCACAATGTTCATGGGTGTGACGTTCCCACTGTTTATGTGTGTGACGTTCACACTGTTTTTGGGTGTGACATTCTCACTGTTTATGGGTGTGACGTTCACAATGTTTATGTGTGTGACATTCACACTGTTTCTGGGTGTGATGTTCACACTGTTTTTGGGTGTGATTTTCACACTGTTTATGGGTGTGACATTCACACTGCTTATGGGTGTGACGTTCTCACTGCTAATTGGTTTAACCGTCTCACTGTTTATGGGCGTGTCGTTCACACTGTTTTTGGGATTGACATTCTCACTGTTTATGGGTTTGACGTTCTCACTGTTTATGGGTTTGACGTTCTCACTGTTCTTGGTTGTGACATTCTCCATGTTTATGGGTGTGACATTCACGCTTTTTTGGGTGTGATGTTCATACTGTTTTTGCGTGTGATGTTGACACTGTTTATGGGTGTTGACTTCAGACTTTTAATGGTTGTGACATCCACACTGTTTATGGGTGTGACGTTCACACTGTTTTTGTGTGTAACGTTCTCACTGTTTTTGAGTGTGATGTTCACACTGGTTTTGGGTGTGACGTTCATATTGTTTATGGGTGTGAAGTTCTCACTGTTTATGTGTGTGACGTTCACACTGTTTTAGGGTGTGATGTTCACACTCTTTTTGGGTGTGACATTCACAGTGTTTTTGGGTGTGACATTCACACTGTTTATGGGTGTGACGTTCACACTGTTTATGGGAGTGACGTTCTCACTGTTTATGTGTGTGACGTTCTCACTGTTTATGGGTGTGACATTCACGCTTTTTTGGGTGTGATGTTCATACTGTTTTCGCGTGTGATGTTGACACTGTTTATGGGTGTGATGTTCAGACTTTTAATGGGTGTGACATCCACACTGTTTATGGGTGTGACGTTCACACTGTTTTTGTGTGTAACGTTCTCACTGTTTTTGAGTGTGATGTTCACACTGGTTTTGGGTGTGACGTTCATATTGTTTATGGGTGTGAAGTTCTCACTGTTTATGTGTGTGACGTTCACACTGTTTTAGGGTGTGATGTTCACACTCTTTTTGGGTGTGACATTCACAGTGTTTTTGGGTGTGACATTCACACTGTTTATGGGTGTGACGTTCACACTGTTTATGGGAGTGACGTTCTCACTGTTTATGTGTGTGACGTTCTCACTGTTTATGGGTGTGACATTCACGCTTTTTTGGGTGTGATGTTCATACTGTTTTCGCGTGTGATGTTGACACTGTTTATGGGTGTGATGTTCAGACTTTTAATGGGTGTGACATCCACACTGTTTATGGGTGTGACGTTCACACTGTTTTTGGATGTGATGTTCACACTGTTTATGTGTGTTACGTTCACACTGTTTTTGGGTGTGATGTTCACACTGTTTTTGGGTGTAATTTTAACCCTGTTTATGGGTGTGACATTCACACTGTTTATGGATGTGACATTCTCACTGCTAATCGGTTTAACCGTCTCACTTTTTATGGGTCTGTGGTTCACACTGTTTATGGGATTGCCATGCTCACTGTATATGGGTTTGACATTCTTACTGTTATGGGTGTGACATTCTCACTGTTTATCGGTGTGACATTCATGCTTTTTTGGGTGTGAGGTTCATACTGATTTTGCGTGTTATGTTGACACTGTTTATGGGTGTGATGTTCAGACTTTTAATGGGTGTGACATCCGCACTGTTTATGGGTGTGACGTTCACACTGTTTTTGTGTGTGACGTTCTCACTGCTTTTATGTGTGATGTTCACATTGGTTTTTGGTGTGACGTTCACATTGTTTGTGGGTGTGACATTCACAATGTTCATGGGTGTGACGTTCCCACTGTTTATGTGTGTGACGTTCACACTGTTTTTGGGTGTGACATTCTCACTGTTTATGGGTGTGACGTTCACAATGTTTATGGGTGTGACATTCACACTGTTTTTGGGTGTGACATTCACACTGTTTTTGGGTGTGACATTCTCACTGTTTATGGGTGTGACGTTCACACTGTTTTTGGGTGTGACATTCACACTGTTTTTGGGTGTGACATTCTCACTGTTTATGGGTGTGACGTTCACACTGTTTATGGGTGTGACATTCACACTGTTTATGTGTGTGACGTTCTCACTGTTTATGGGTGTGACATTCACGCTTTTTTGGGTGTGATGTTCATACTGTTTTCGCGTGTGATTTTGACACTGTTTATGGGTGTGATGTTCAGACTTTTAATGGGTGTGACATCCACACTGTTTATGGGTGTGACGTTCACACTGTTTTTGGATGTGACGTTCACACTGTTTTTATGTGTGATGTTCACATTGGTTTTTGGTGTGACGTTCACATTGTTTGTGGGTGTGACATTCACAATGTTCATGGGTGTGACGTTCCCACTGTTTATGTGTGTGACGTTCACACTGTTTTTGGGTGTGACATTCTCACTGTTTATGGGTGTGACGTTCACAATGTTTATGGGTGTGACATTCACACTGTTTTTGGGTGTGACATTCACACTGTTTTTGGGTGTGACATTCTCACTGTTTATGGGTGTGACGTTCACACTGTTTTTGGGTGTGACATTCACACTGTTTTTGGGTGTGACATTCTCACTGTTTATGGGTGTGACGTTCACACTGTTTATGGGTGTGACATTCACACTGTTTATGTGTGTGACGTTCTCACTGTTTATGGGTGTGACATTCACGCTTTTTTGGGTGTGATGTTCATACTGTTTTCGCGTGTGATTTTGACACTGTTTATGGGTGTGATGTTCAGACTTTTAATGGGTGTGACATCCACACTGTTTATGGGTGTGACGTTCACACTGTTTTTGGATGTGACGTTCACACTGTTTATGTGTGTTACGTTCACACTGTTTTTGGGTGTGATGTTCACACTGTTTTTGGGTGTAATTTTAACCCTGTTTATGGGTGTGACATTCACACTGTTTATGGATGTGACATTCTCACTGCTAATCGGTTTAACCGTCTCACTTTTTATGGGTCTGTGGTTCACACTGTTTATGGGATTGCCATGCTCACTGTATATGGGTTTGACATTCTTACTGTTATGGGTGTGACATTCTCACTGTTTATCGGTGTGACATTCATGCTTTTTTGGGTGTGAGGTTCATACTGATTTTGCGTGTTATGTTGACACTGTTTATGGGTGTGATGTTCAGACTTTTAATGGGTGTGACATCCGCACTGTTTATGGGTGTGACGTTCACACTGTTTTTGTGTGTGACGTTCTCACTGCTTTTATGTGTGATGTTCACATTGGTTTTTGGTGTGACGTTCACATTGTTTGTGGGTGTGACATTCACAATGTTCATGGGTGTGACGTTCCCACTGTTTATGTGTGTGACGTTCACACTGTTTTTGGGTGTGACATTCTCACTGTTTATGGGTGTGACGTTCACAATGTTTATGTGTGTGACATTCACACTGTTTCTGGGTGTGATGTTCACACTGTTTTTGGGTGTGATTTTCACACTGTTTATGGGTGTGACATTCACACTGCTTATGGGTGTGACGTTCTCACTGCTAATTGGTTTAACCGTCTCACTGTTTATGGGCGTGTCGTTCACACTGTTTTTGGGATTGACATTCTCACTGTTTATGGGTTTGACGTTCTCACTGTTTATGGGTTTGACGTTCTCACTGTTCTTGGTTGTGACATTCTCCATGTTTATGGGTGTGACATTCACGCTTTTTTGGGTGTGATGTTCATACTGTTTTTGCGTGTGATGTTGACACTGTTTATGGGTGTTGACTTCAGACTTTTAATGGTTGTGACATCCACACTGTTTATGGGTGTGACGTTCACACTGTTTTTGTGTGTAACGTTCTCACTGTTTTTGAGTGTGATGTTCACACTGGTTTTGGGTGTGACGTTCATATTGTTTATGGGTGTGAAGTTCTCACTGTTTATGTGTGTGACGTTCACACTGTTTTAGGGTGTGATGTTCACACTCTTTTTGGGTGTGACATTCACAGTGTTTTTGGGTGTGACATTCACACTGTTTATGGGTGTGACGTTCACACTGTTTATGGGAGTGACGTTCTCACTGTTTATGTGTGTGACGTTCTCACTGTTTATGGGTGTGACATTCACGCTTTTTTGGGTGTGATGTTCATACTGTTTTCGCGTGTGATGTTGACACTGTTTATGGGTGTGATGTTCAGACTTTTAATGGGTGTGACATCCACACTGTTTATGGGTGTGACGTTCACACTGTTTTTGTGTGTAACGTTCTCACTGTTTTTGAGTGTGATGTTCACACTGGTTTTGGGTGTGACGTTCATATTGTTTATGGGTGTGAAGTTCTCACTGTTTATGTGTGTGACGTTCACACTGTTTTAGGGTGTGATGTTCACACTCTTTTTGGGTGTGACATTCACAGTGTTTTTGGGTGTGACATTCACACTGTTTATGGGTGTGACGTTCACACTGTTTATGGGAGTGACGTTCTCACTGTTTATGTGTGTGACGTTCTCACTGTTTATGGGTGTGACATTCACGCTTTTTTGGGTGTGATGTTCATACTGTTTTCGCGTGTGATGTTGACACTGTTTATGGGTGTGATGTTCAGACTTTTAATGGGTGTGACATCCACACTGTTTATGGGTGTGACGTTCACACTGTTTTTGGATGTGATGTTCACACTGTTTATGTGTGTTACGTTCACACTGTTTTTGGGTGTGATGTTCACACTGTTTTTGGGTGTAATTTTAACCCTGTTTATGGGTGTGACATTCACACTGTTTATGGATGTGACATTCTCACTGCTAATCGGTTTAACCGTCTCACTTTTTATGGGTCTGTGGTTCACACTGTTTATGGGATTGCCATGCTCACTGTATATGGGTTTGACATTCTTACTGTTATGGGTGTGACATTCTCACTGTTTATCGGTGTGACATTCATGCTTTTTTGGGTGTGAGGTTCATACTGATTTTGCGTGTTATGTTGACACTGTTTATGGGTGTGATGTTCAGACTTTTAATGGGTGTGACATCCGCACTGTTTATGGGTGTGACGTTCACACTGTTTTTGTGTGTGACGTTCTCACTGCTTTTATGTGTGATGTTCACATTGGTTTTTGGTGTGACGTTCACATTGTTTGTGGGTGTGACATTCACAATGTTCATGGGTGTGACGTTCCCACTGTTTATGTGTGTGACGTTCACACTGTTTTTGGGTGTGACATTCTCACTGTTTATGGGTGTGACGTTCACAATGTTTATGGGTGTGACATTCACACTGTTTTTGGGTGTGACATTCACACTGTTTTTGGGTGTGACATTCTCACTGTTTATGGGTGTGACGTTCACACTGTTTTTGGGTGTGACATTCACACTGTTTTTGGGTGTGACATTCTCACTGTTTATGGGTGTGACGTTCACACTGTTTATGGGTGTGACATTCACACTGTTTATGTGTGTGACGTTCTCACTGTTTATGGGTGTGACATTCACGCTTTTTTGGGTGTGATGTTCATACTGTTTTCGCGTGTGATTTTGACACTGTTTATGGGTGTGATGTTCAGACTTTTAATGGGTGTGACATCCACACTGTTTATGGGTGTGACGTTCACACTGTTTTTGGATGTGACGTTCACACTGTTTATGTGTGTTACGTTCACACTGTTTTTGGGTGTGATGTTCACACTGTTTTTGGGTGTAATTTTAACCCTGTTTATGGGTGTGACATTCACACTGTTTATGGATGTGACATTCTCACTGCTAATCGGTTTAACCGTCTCACTTTTTATGGGTCTGTGGTTCACACTGTTTATGGGATTGCCATGCTCACTGTATATGGGTTTGACATTCTTACTGTTATGGGTGTGACATTCTCACTGTTTATCGGTGTGACATTCATGCTTTTTTGGGTGTGAGGTTCATACTGATTTTGCGTGTTATGTTGACACTGTTTATGGGTGTGATGTTCAGACTTTTAATGGGTGTGACATCCGCACTGTTTATGGGTGTGACGTTCACACTGTTTTTGTGTGTGACGTTCTCACTGCTTTTATGTGTGATGTTCACATTGGTTTTTGGTGTGACGTTCACATTGTTTGTGGGTGTGACATTCACAATGTTCATGGGTGTGACGTTCCCACTGTTTATGTGTGTGACGTTCACACTGTTTTTGGGTGTGACATTCTCACTGTTTATGGGTGTGACGTTCACAATGTTTATGTGTGTGACATTCACACTGTTTCTGGGTGTGATGTTCACACTGTTTTTGGGTGTGATTTTCACACTGTTTATGGGTGTGACATTCACACTGCTTATGGGTGTGACGTTCTCACTGCTAATTGGTTTAACCGTCTCACTGTTTATGGGCGTGTCGTTCACACTGTTTTTGGGATTGACATTCTCACTGTTTATGGGTTTGACGTTCTCACTGTTTATGGGTTTGACGTTCTCACTGTTCTTGGTTGTGACATTCTCCATGTTTATGGGTGTGACATTCACGCTTTTTTGGGTGTGATGTTCATACTGTTTTTGCGTGTGATGTTGACACTGTTTATGGGTGTTGACTTCAGACTTTTAATGGTTGTGACATCCACACTGTTTATGGGTGTGACGTTCACACTGTTTTTGTGTGTAACGTTCTCACTGTTTTTGAGTGTGATGTTCACACTGGTTTTGGGTGTGACGTTCATATTGTTTATGGGTGTGAAGTTCTCACTGTTTATGTGTGTGACGTTCACACTGTTTTAGGGTGTGATGTTCACACTCTTTTTGGGTGTGACATTCACAGTGTTTTTGGGTGTGACATTCACACTGTTTATGGGTGTGACGTTCACACTGTTTTTGGATGTGATGTTCACACTGTTTATGTGTGTTACGTTCACACTGTTTTTGGGTGTGAGGTTCATACTGATTTTGCGTGTTATGTTGACACTGTTTATGGGTGTGATGTTCAGACTTTTAATGGGTGTGACATCCGCACTGTTTATGGGTGTGACGTTCACACTGTTTTTGTGTGTGACGTTCTCACTGCTTTTATGTGTGATGTTCACATTGGTTTTTGGTGTGACGTTCACATTGTTTGTGGGTGTGACATTCACAATGTTCATGGGTGTGACGTTCCCACTGTTTATGTGTGTGACGTTCACACTGTTTTTGGGTGTGACATTCTCACTGTTTATGGGTGTGACGTTCACAATGTTTATGGGTGTGACATTCACACTGTTTTTGGGTGTGACATTCACACTGTTTTTGGGTGTGACATTCTCACTGTTTATGGGTGTGACGTTCACACTGTTTTTGGGTGTGACATTCACACTGTTTTTGGGTGTGACATTCTCACTGTTTATGGGTGTGACGTTCACACTGTTTATGGGTGTGACATTCACACTGTTTATGTGTGTGACGTTCTCACTGTTTATGGGTGTGACATTCACGCTTTTTTGGGTGTGATGTTCATACTGTTTTCGCGTGTGATTTTGACACTGTTTATGGGTGTGATGTTCAGACTTTTAATGGGTGTGACATCCACACTGTTTATGGGTGTGACGTTCACACTGTTTTTGGATGTGACGTTCACACTGTTTATGTGTGTTACGTTCACACTGTTTTTGGGTGTGATGTTCACACTGTTTTTGGGTGTAATTTTAACCCTGTTTATGGGTGTGACATTCACACTGTTTATGGATGTGACATTCTCACTGCTAATCGGTTTAACCGTCTCACTTTTTATGGGTCTGTGGTTCACACTGTTTATGGGATTGCCATGCTCACTGTATATGGGTTTGACATTCTTACTGTTATGGGTGTGACATTCTCACTGTTTATCGGTGTGACATTCATGCTTTTTTGGGTGTGAGGTTCATACTGATTTTGCGTGTTATGTTGACACTGTTTATGGGTGTGATGTTCAGACTTTTAATGGGTGTGACATCCGCACTGTTTATGGGTGTGACGTTCACACTGTTTTTGTGTGTGACGTTCTCACTGCTTTTATGTGTGATGTTCACATTGGTTTTTGGTGTGACGTTCACATTGTTTGTGGGTGTGACATTCACAATGTTCAAGGGTGTGACGTTCCCACTGTTTATGTGTGTGACGTTCACACTGTTTTTGGGTGTGACATTCTCACTGTTTATGGGTGTGACGTTCACAATGTTTATGTGTGTGACATTCACACTGTTTCTGGGTGTGATGTTCACACTGTTTTTGGGTGTGATTTTCACACTGTTTATGGGTGTGACATTCACACTGCTTATGGGTGTGACGTTCTCACTGCTAATTGGTTTAACCGTCTCACTGTTTATGGGCGTGTCGTTCACACTGTTTTTGGGATTGACATTCTCACTGTTTATGGGTTTGACGTTCTCACTGTTTATGGGTTTGACGTTCTCACTGTTCTTGGTTGTGACATTCTCCATGTTTATGGGTGTGACATTCACGCTTTTTTGGGTGTGATGTTCATACTGTTTTTGCATGTGATGTTGACACTGTTTATGGGTGTTGACTTCAGACTTTTAATGGTTGTGACATCCACACTGTTTATGGGTGTGACGTTCACACTGTTTTTGTGTGTAACGTTCTCACTGTTTTTGAGTGTGATGTTCACACTGGTTTTGGGTGTGACGTTCATATTGTTTATGGGTGTGAAGTTCTCACTGTTTATGTGTGTGACGTTCACAGTGTTTTAGGGTGTGATGTTCACACTCTTTTTGGGTGTGACATTCACAGTGTTTTTGGGTGTGACATTCACACTGTTTATGGGTGTGACGTTCACACTGTTTATGGGAGTGACGTTCTCACTGTTTATGTGTGTGACGTTCTCACTGTTTATGGGTGTGACATTCACGCTTTTTTGGGTGTGATGTTCATACTGTTTTCGCGTGTGATGTTGACACTGTTTATGGGTGTGATGTTCAGACTTTTAATGGGTGTGACATCCACACTGTTTATGGGTGTGACGTTCACACTGTTTTTGGATGTGATGTTCACACTGTTTATGTGTGTTACGTTCACACTGTTTTTGGGTGTGATGTTCACACTGTTTTTGGGTGTAATTTTAACCCTGTTTATGGGTGTGACATTCACACTGTTTATGGATGTGACATTCTCACTGCTAATCGGTTTAACCGTCTCACTTTTTATGGGTCTGTGGTTCACACTGTTTATGGGATTGCCATGCTCACTGTATATGGGTTTGACATTCTTACTGTTATGGGTGTGACATTCTCACTGTTTATCGGTGTGACATTCATGCTTTTTTGGGTGTGAGGTTCATACTGATTTTGCGTGTTATGTTGACACTGTTTATGGGTGTGATGTTCAGACTTTTAATGGGTGTGACATCCACACTGTTTATGGGTGTGACGTTCACAATGTTTATGTGTGTGACATTCACACTGTTTCTGGGTGTGATGTTCACACTGTTTTTGGGTGTGATGTTCACACTGTTTTTGGGTGTGACATTCTCACTGTTTATGGGTGTGACGTTCACACTGTTTTTGGGTGTGACATTCACACTGTTTTTGGGTGTGACATTCTCACTGTTTATGGGTGTGACGTTCACACTGTTTATGGGTGTGACATTCACACTGTTTATGGGTGTGTCGTTCACACTGTTTATCGGTTTGACGGTCTCACTGATTATCGGTGTGCCTTCTCACTATTTATGGGTTTGGCATTCACACTGTTTATGGGTGTGACGTTCTCACTGTTCATGGGTGTGACGTTCTCACTGTTTATGGGTGTGACATTCTCACTGTTTATGGTTGTGACGTTCACACTGTTCATGGGTGTGATGTTCTCACTGTTCATGGGTGTGATGTTCATACTGTTTTTGGGTGTGATGTTCACACTGTTTATGGGTGTGTCGTTCTCACTGTTTATGGGTGTGACGTTCTCACCATTTATGTGTGTGACGTTCACACTGTTTTTGGGAGTGATGTTCACACTCTTTATGGGTGTGAGGTTCTCACTGTTTATGGGTGATGTTTGCACTGTTTATGGGTGTGTCATTCTCACTGTTTATGCGTGTGACGTTCTCATTGTTTATGTGTGTGACATTCACACTGTTTCTGGGTGTGATGTTCACACTGTTTTTGGGTGTGATTTTCACACTGTTTATGGGTGTGACATTCACACTGCTTATGGGTGTGACGTTCTCACTGCTAATTGGTTTAACCGTCTCACTGTTTATGGGTGTGTCGTTCACACTGTTTTTGGGATTGACATTCTCACTGTTTATGGGTTTGACGTTCTCACTGTTTATGGGTTTGACGTTCTCACTGTTCTTGGTTGTGACATTCTCCATGTTTATGGGTGTGACATTCACGCTTTTTTGGGTGTGATGTTCATACTGTTTTTGCGTGTGATGTTGACACTGTTTATGGGTGTTGACTTCAGACTTTTAATGGTTGTGACATCCACACTGTTTATGGGTGTGACGTTCACACTGTTTTTGTGTGTAACGTTCTCACTGTTTTTGAGTGTGATGTTCACACTGGTTTTGGGTGTGACGTTCATATTGTTTATGGGTGTGAAGTTCTCACTGTTTATGTGTGTGACGTTCACACTGTTTTAGGGTGTGATGTTCACACTCTTTTTGGGTGTGACATTCACAGTGTTTTTGGGTGTGACATTCACACTGTTTATGGGTGTGACGTTCACACTGTTTATGGGAGTGACGTTCTCACTGTTTATGTGTGTGACGTTCTCACTGTTTATGGGTGTGACATTCACGCTTTTTTGGGTGTGATGTTCATACTGTTTTCGCGTGTGATGTTGACACTGTTTATGGGTGTGATGTTCAGACTTTTAATGGGTGTGACATCCACACTGTTTATGGGTGTGACGTTCACACTGTTTTTGGATGTGATGTTCACACTGTTTATGTGTGTTACGTTCACACTGTTTTTGGGTGTGATGTTCACACTGTTTTTGGGTGTAATTTTAACCCTGTTTATGGGTGTGACATTCACACTGTTTATGGATGTGACATTCTCACTGCTAATCGGTTTAACCGTCTCACTTTTTATGGGTCTGTGGTTCACACTGTTTATGGGATTGCCATGCTCACTGTATATGGGTTTGACATTCTTACTGTTATGGGTGTGACATTCTCACTGTTTATCGGTGTGACATTCATGCTTTTTTGGGTGTGAGGTTCATACTGATTTTGCGTGTTATGTTGACACTGTTTATGGGTGTGATGTTCAGACTTTTAATGGGTGTGACATCCGCACTGTTTATGGGTGTGACGTTCACACTGTTTTTGTGTGTGACGTTCTCACTGCTTTTATGTGTGATGTTCACATTGGTTTTGGGTGTGACGTTCACATTGTTTGTGGGTGTGACATTCACAATGTTCATGGGTGTGACGTTCCCACTGTTTATGTGTGTGACGTTCACACTGTTTTTGGGTGTGACATTCTCATTGTTTATGGGTGTGACGTTCTCACTGTTTATGGGTGTGACATTCACACTGTTCTTGGGTGTGACATTCACACTGTTTTTGGGTGTGACATTCTCACTGTTTATGGGTGTGACGTTCACACTGTTTTTGGGTGTGACATTCACACTGTTTTTGGGTGTGACATTCTCACTGTTTATGGGTGTGTCGTTCACACTGTTTATCGGTTTGACGGTCTCACTGATTATCGGTGTGCCTTCTCACTATTTATGGGTTTGGCATTCACACTGTTTATGGGTGTGACGTTCTCACTGTTCATGGGTGTGACGTTCTCACTGTTTATGGGTGTGACATTCTCACTGTTTATGGTTGTGACGTTCACACTGTTCATGGGTGTGATGTTCTCACTGTTCATGGGTGTGATGTTCATACTGTTTTTGGGTGTGATGTTCACACTGTTTATGGGTGTGACGTTCTCACCATTTATGTGTGTGACGTTCACACTGTTTTTGGGAGTGATGTTCACACTCTTTATGGGTGTGAGGTTCTCACTGTTTATGGGTGATGTTTGCACTGTTTATGGGTGTGTCATTCTCACTGTTTATGGGTGTGACGTTCTCATTGTTTATGTGTGTGACATTCACACTGTTTCTGGGTGTGATGTTCACACTGTTTTTGGGTGTGATTTTCACACTGTTTATGGGTGTGACATTCACACTGCTTATGGGTGTGACGTTCTCACTGCTAATTGGTTTAACTGTCTCACTGTTTATGGGTGTGTCGTTCACACTGTTTTTGGGATTGACATTCTCACTGTTTATGGGTTTGACGTTCTCACTGTTTATGTGTGTGATGTTCTCACTGTTCTTGGTTGTGACATTCTCCATGTTTATGGGTGTGACATTCACGCTTTTTTGGGTGTGATGTTCATACTGTTTTTGCGTGTGATGTTGACACTGTTTATGGGTGTTGTCTTCAGACTTTTAATGGTTGTGACATCCACACTGTTTATGGGTGTGACGTTCACACTGTTTTTGTGTGTAACGTTCTCACTGTTTTTGAGTGTGATGTTCACACTGGTTTTGGGTGTGACGTTCATATTGTTTATGGGTGTGAAGTTCTCACTGTTTATGTGTGTGACGTTCACACTGTTTTAGGGTGTGATGTTCACACTCTTTTTGGGTGTGACATTCACAGTGTTTTTGGGTGTGACATTCACACTGTTTATGGGTGTGACGTTCACACTGTTTATGGGAGTGACGTTCTCACTGTTTATGTGTGTGACGTTCTCACTGTTTATGGGTGTGACATTCACGCTTTTTTGGGTGTGATGTTCATAATGTTTTCGCGTGTGATGTTGACACTGTTTATGGGTGTGATGTTCAGACTTTTAATGGGTGTGACATCCACACTGTTTATGGGTGTGACGTTCACACTGCTTTTGTGTGTGACGTTCTCACTGCTTTTGTGTGTGATGTTCACATTGGTTTTGGGTGTGACGTTCACATTGTTTGTGGGTGTGACATTCACACTATTTATGGGTGTGACTTCTCACTGTTCATGGGTGTGACGTTCTCACTGTTTATGGGTGTGACATTCTCACTGTTTATGGGTTTGACGTTCACACTGTTCATGGGTGTGACATTCTCACTGTTTATGGGTGTGATGTTCTCACTGTTTATGGGTGTGACATTCACGCTTTTTTGGGTGTGATGTTCATACTGTTTTTGCGTGTGATTTTGATACTGTTTATGGGTGTGATGTTCAGACTTTTAATGGGTGTGACATTCACACTGTTTATGGGTGTGACGTTCTCACTGTTTATGTGTGTGACGTTCTCACTGTTTTTGAGTGTGATGTTCACATTGTTTTTGGGTGTGACGTTCACATTGTTTATGGATGTGACATTCACAATGTTTATGGGTGTGACGTTCTCACTGTTTATGTGTGTGACGTTCACACTGTTTTTGGGTGTGATGTTCACACTGTTTTTGGGTGTGACGTTCACACTGTTTATGGGTGTTACATTCACACTGCTTATGGGTGTGACGTTCGCAATCTTTATGAGTGTGACATTCTCACTGTTTATCGGTTTAACCGTCTCACTGTTTATGGGTGTGTCGTTCACACTGTTTATGGGTTTGACGTTCTCACTGATTATCGGTGTGCCTTCTCACTATTTATGGGTGTGACTTCTCACTGTTTATGGGAGTGACTTTCTCACTGTTTATGGGTGTGTCATTCACACTGTTTATGGGAGTGACGTTCTCACTGTTTATGGGTGTGACGTTCTCACTGTTTATGGGTGTGACGTTAACACTGTTTATGGGTGTGATGTTCATACTGTTTTTGGGTGTGATGTTCACACTGTTTATGGATGTGATGTTCACACTGTTTATGGGTGTGATGTTCACACTGTTTATGGGTGTGACATTCACACTGTTTATGGGTGTGACGTTGTCACTGTTTATAGGTATAACCGTCTCACTGTTTATGGGTGTGTCGTTCACACTGTTTATCGGTTTGACGGTCTCACTGATTATCGGTGTGCCTTCTCACTATTTATGGGTGTGACATCCACTGTTTATGGGTGTGACATTTTCGGTGTTTATGGGTGTGGCATTCACACTGTTTATGTGTGTGACGTTCTCACTGTTCATGGGTGTGACGTTCTCACTGTTTATGGGTGTGACATTCTCACTGTTTATGGGTGTGACGTTCTCACTGTTCATGGGTGTGACTTTCACACTGTTTATGGGTGTGACATTCTCATTGTTTATGGGTGTGACGTTCTCACTGTTTATGGGTGTGATGTTATGACTGTTTATGGGTGTGACATTATCACTGTTTATGGATGTGATGTTCACACTGTTTATGGGTGTGGCATTCACACTGTTTATGGGTGTGTCGTTCTCACTGTTTTTGGGTGTGACATTCACACTGTTTTTGGGTGTGACATACACACTGTTTTTGGGTGTGACATTCACACTGTTTATGGCTGTGGCATTCACACTGTTTATGGGTGTGACGTTCTCACTGTTCATGGGTGTGACGTTCTCACTGTTTATGGGTGTGACATTCTCACTGTTTATGGGTGTGACGTTCACACTGTTCATGGGTGTGATGTTCGTACTGTTTTTGGGTGTGTCATTCTCACTGTTTATGGGTGTGACGTTCTCACCATTTATGTGTGTGATGTTCACACTCTTTATGGGTGTGAGGTTCTCCCTGTTTATGGGTGATGTTTGCACTGTTTATGGGTGTGTCATTCTCACTGTTTATGGGTCTGTCGTTCACACTGTTTATGGGTTTGACATTCTCACTGTTTATGGGTTTGACGTTCTCACTGTTTATGGGTGTGACATTCTCACTGTTTATCAGTGTGATGTTCTCACTGTTTATGGGTGTGACATTCACGCTTTTTTGGGTGTGATGTTCATACTGTTTTTGCGTGTGATGTTGACACTGTTTATGGGTGTGATGTTCAGACTTTTAATGGGTGTGACATCCACACTGTTTATGGGTGTGACATTCACACTGTTTTTGTGTGTAACGTTCTCACTGTTTATGAGTGTGACATTCACACTGTTTATGGGTGTGACGTTCACACTGTTTATGGGAGTGACGTTCTCACTGTTTATGTGTGTGACGTTCCCTCCGTTTTTGGTTGTGACTTCTCACTGTTTTTGGTTCTGATGTTCTCAGTGTTGATGGGTGTGATATTCTCACTGTTTATGGGTGTGACATTCACGCTTTTTTGGGTGTTATGTTCATACTGTTTTTGCGTGTGATGTTGACACTGTTTATGGGTGTGATGTTCAGACTTTTAATGGATGTGACATTCACACTGTTTATGGGTGTGACGTTCTCACTGTTTATGGGTGTGACATTTCTCACTGTTTTTGAGTGTGATGTTCACACTGTTTATGGGTGTGACATTCACAATGTTTATGGGTGTGACGTTCTCAATGTTTATCTGTGTGACATTCACACGGTTTTTGGGTGTGATGTTCACACTGTTTTTGGGTGTGACATTCACACTGTTTATGGGTCTGACATTCACACTGTTCATGGGTGTGACGTTCGCACTCTTTATAGGTGTGACGTTCTCACTGTTTATCTGTTTAACCGTCCCACTGTTTATGGGTGTGTCGTTCACACTGTTTATGTGTTTGACCTTTTCACTGATTGTCGGTGTGCCTTCTCACTATTTATGGGTGTGACGTTCTCACTGTTTATGGGTGTGACATTCTCACTGTTTATGGGTGTGACATTCAGGCTTTTTTGCGTGTGATGTTGACACTGTTTATGGGTGTGATGTTCAGACATTTAATGGGTGTGACATCCAAACTGTTTATGGGTTTATCCGTCCCACTGTTTATGGGTGTGTCGTTCACACACTTTATGGGTTTGACATTCTCACTGATTATCGGTGTGCCTTCTCACTATTTATGGGTGTGGCATTCACACTGTTTATGGGTGTGACGTTCTCACTGTTTATGGGTGTGATGTTCTCACTGTTCTTGGTTGTGACGTACTGACTGTTTCTGGGTGTGATGTTCCCACTGTTTTTGGTTGTGACTTCTCAATGTTTTTGGTTCTGATGTTCTCACTGTTTATGGGTGTGACATTCTCACTGTTTATCAGTGTGATGTTCTCACTGTTTATGGGTGTGACATTCACGCTTTTTTTGGGTGTGATGTTCAGACTGTTTTTGCGTGTGATGTTGACACTGTTTATGGGTGTGATGTTCAGACTTTTAATGGGTGTGACATCCACACTGTTTATGGGTGTGACATTCACACTGTTTTTGTGTGTAACGTTCTCACTGTTTATGAGTGTGACATTCACACTGTTTATGGGTGTGACGTTCACACTGTTTATGGGAGTGACGTTCTCACTGTTTATGTGTGTGACGTTCCCTCCGTTTTTGGTTGTGACTTCTCACTGTTTTTGGTTCTGAAGTTCTCAGTGTTGATGGGTGTGATATTCTCACTGTTTATGGGTGTGACATTCACGCTTTTTTGGGTGTTATGTTCATACTGTTTTTGCGTGTGATGTTGACACTGTTTATGGGTGTGATGTTCAGACTTTTAATGGATGTGACATTCACACTGTTTATGGGTGTGACGTTCTCACTGTTTATGGGTGTGACGTTTCTCACTGTTTTTGAGTGTGATGTTCACACTGTTTATGGGTGTGACATTCACAATGTTTATGGGTGTGACGTTCTCAATGTTTATCTGTGTGACATTCACACTGTTTTTGGGTGTGATGTTCACACTGTTTTTGGGTGTGACATTCACACTGTTTATGGGTCTGACATTCACACTGTTCATGGGTGTGACGTTCGCACTCTTTATAGGTGTGACGTTCTCACTGTTTATCTGTTTAACCGTCCCACTGTTTATGGGTGTGTCGTTCACACTGTTTATGTGTTTGACCTTTTCACTGATTGTCGGTGTGCCTTCTCACTATTTATGGGTGTGACGTTCTCACTGTTTATGGGTGTGACATTCTCACTGTTTATGGGTGTGACATTCAGGCTTTTTTGCGTGTGATGTTGACACTGTTTATGGGTGTGATGTTCAGACATTTAATGGGTGTGACATCCACACTGTTTATGGGTTTATCCGTCCCACTGTTTATGGGTGTGTCGTTCACACACTTTATGGGTTTGACATTCTCACTGATTATCGGTGTGCCTTCTCACTATTTATGGGTGTGGCATTCACACTGTTTATGGGTGTGACGTTCTCACTGTTTATGGGTGTGATGTTCTCACTGTTCTTGGTTGTGACGTACTGACTGTTTCTGGGTGTGATGTTCCCATTGTTTTTGGTTGTGACTTCTCAATGTTTTTGGTTCTGATGTTCTCACTGTTTATGGGTGTGACATTCACGCTTTTCTGGGTGTGATGTTCATACTGTTTTTGCGTGTGATTTTGACACTGTTTATGGGTGTGATGTTCAGACTTTTAATGGGTGTGACATTCACACTGTTTATGGGTGTGACGTTCTCACTGTTTATGTGTGTGACGTTCTCACTGTTTTTGAGTGTGATGTTCACATTGTTTTTGGGTGTGACGTTCACATTGTTTATGGATGTGACATTCACAATGTTTATGGGTGTGACGTTCTCACTGTTTATGTGTGTGACGTTCACACTGTTTTTGGGTGTGATGTTCACACTGTTTTTGGGTGTGACGTTCACACTGTTTATGGGTGTTACATTCACACTGCTTATGGGTGTGACGTTCGCAATCTTTATGAGTGTGACATTCTCACTGTTTATCGGTTTAACCGTCTCACTGTTTATGGGTGTGTCGTTCTCACTGTTTATGGGTTTGACGTTCTCACTGATTATCGGTGTGCCTTCTCACTATTTATGGGTGTTACTTCTCACTGTTTATGGGTGTGACTTTCTCACTGTTTATGGGTGTGTCATTCACTCTGTTTATGGGAGTGACGTTCTCACTGTTTATGGGTGTGACGTTCTCACTGTTTATGGGTGTGACGTTAACACTGTTTATGGGTGTGATGTTCATACTGTTTTTGGGTGTGATGTTCACACTGTTTATGGATGTGATGTTCACACTGTTTATGGGTGTGATGTTCACACTATTTATGGGTGTGATGTTCTCACTGTTTATGTGTGTGATCTTCACACTGTTTATGTGTGTGTCGTTCTCATATTTATGGGTGTGATGTTCTCACTGTTTATGTGTGTGATGTTCTCACTGTTTATGTGTGTGTTGTTCTCACTGTTTATGGGTGTGATGTTCTCACTGTTTATGTGTGTGACGTTCGCAATGTTTATGGGTGTGATGTTCACACTGTTTTTGGGTGTGACGTTCACACTGTTTTTGGATGTGATGTTCAGACTGTTTATGGGTGTGACGTTCTCACTGTTTATGGGTGTGATGTTCTCGCTGTTTATGTGTGTGACGTTCGCACTGTTTATGGGTGTGATGTTCACACTGTTTTTGGGTTTGACGTTCACACTGTTTTTGGGTGTGACATTCACTCTGTTTTTGGGTGTGATGTTCACACTGTTTTTGGATGTGATGTTCAGACTGTTTATGGGTGTGACATTCACACCGTTTTTGGGTGTGATGTTCACACTGTTTTTGGATGTGATGTTCACACTGTTTATGTGTGTTACGTTCACCATGTTTTTGGGTGTGATGTTCACACTGTTTTTGGGGGTAATTTTAACCCTGTTTATGGGTGTGACATTCACACTGTTTATGGGTGTGACATTCTCACTGCTAATCGGTTTAACCGTCTCACTGTTTATGGGTCTGTGGTTCACACTGTTTTTGGGATTGCCATGCTCACTGTATATGGGTTTGACATTCTTACTGTTATGGGTGTGACATTCGCACTGTTTATGGGTGTGACATTCATGCTTTTTTGGGTGTGAGGTTCATACTGATTTTGCGTGTTATGTTGACACTGTTTATTTGTGTGATGTTCAGACTTTTAATGGGTGTGACATCCACACTGTTTATGGGTGTGACGTTCACACTGTTTTTGTGTGTGACGTTCTCACTGCTTTTGTGTGTGATGTTCACATTGGTTTTGGGTGTGACGTTCACATTGTTTGTGGGTGTGACATTCACAATGTTCATGGGTGTGACGTTCACACTGTTTTTGGGTGTGATGTTCGCACTGTTTTTGGGTGTGACGTTCACACTGTTTTTGGGTGTGACGTTCTCACTGTTTATCGGTATAACCGTCTCACTGTTTATGGGTGTGTCGTTCACACTGTTTATCGGTTTGACGGTCTCACTGATTATCGGTGTGCCTTCTCACTATTTATGGGTGTGACATCCACTGTTTATGGGTGTGACTTTTTCGCTGTTTATGGGTGTGACATTCACACTGTTTATGGGTGTGACGTTCTCACTGTTTATCGGTATAACCGTCTCACTGATTATGGGTGTGTCGTTCACACTGTTTATCGGTTTGACGGTCTCACTGATTATCGGTGTGCCTTCTCACTATTTATGGGTGTGACATCCACTGTTTATGGGTGTGACTTTTTCGCTGTTTATGGGTGTGGCATTCACACTGTTTATGTGTGTGACGTTCTCACTGTTCATGGGTGTGACGTTCTCACTGTTTATGGGTGTGACGTTCTCACTGTTCATGGGTGTGACTTTCACACTGTTTATGGGTGTGACATTCTCACTGTTTATGGGTGTGACGTTCTCATTGTTTATGGGTGTGATGTTATGACTGTTTTTGGGTGTGACATTCTCACTGTTTATGGATGTGATGTTCACACTGTTTATGGGTGTGTCGTTTTCACTGTTTATGAGTGTGATGTTCTCACTGTTTATGTGTGTGATGTTCTCACTGTTTATGTGTGTGTTGTTCTCACTGCTTATGGGTGTGATGTTCTCACTGTTTATGTGTGTGACGTTCGCAATGTTTATGGGTGTGATGTTCACACTGTTTTTGGGTGTGACGTTCACACTGTTTTTGGGTGTGACGTTCACACTGTTTTTGGATGTGATGTTCAGACTGTTTTTGGGTGTGACGTTCTCAGTGTTTATGGGTGTGATGTTCTCACTGTTTATGTGTGTGACGTTCGCACTGTTTATGGGTGTGATGTTCACACTGTTTTTGGGTGTGACGTTCTCACTGTTTTTGGGTGTGACGTTCAAACTGTTTTTGGGTGTGATGTTCACACTGTTTTTGGATGTGATGTTCAGACTGTTTATGGGTGTGACATTCACACCGTTTTTGGGTGTGATGTTCACACTGTTTTTGGATGTGATGTTCACACTGTTTATGTGTGTTACGTTCACACTGTTTTTGGGTGTGATGTTCACACTGTTTTTGGGTGTAATTTTAACCCTGTTTATGGGTGTGACATTCACACTGTTTATGGGTGTGACATTCTCACTGCTAATCGGTTTAACCGTCTCACTGTTTATGGGTCTGTGGTTCACACTGTTGATGGGATTGCCATGCTCACTGTATATGGGTTTGACGTTCTTACTGTTATGGGTTTGACATTCTCACTGTTTATCGGTGTGACATTCATGCTTTTTGGGTGTGATGTTCGTACTGATTTTGCGTGTTATGTTGCCACTGTTTATGGGTGTGATGTTCAGACTTTTAATGGGTGTGACATCCACACTGTTTATGGGTGTGACGTTCACACTGTTTTTGTGTGTGACGTTCTCACTGCTTTTGTGTGTGATGTTCACATTGGTTTTGGGTGTGACGTTCACATTGTTTGTGGGTGTGACATTCACAATGTTCATGGGTGTGACGTTCCCACTGTTTATGTGTGTGACGTTCATACTGTTTTTGGGTGTGATGTTCACACTGTTTTTGGGTGTGACATTCACACTGTTTTTGGTGTGACATTCACACTGTTTATGGGTGTGACGTTCGCACTCTTTATGGGTGTGACGTTCTCACTATTTATCGGTTTAACCATCTCACTGTTTATGGGTGTGTCGTTCACACTGTTTATCGGTTTGACGGTCTCACTGATTATCGGTGTGCCTTCTCACTATTTATGGGTGTGACATCCACTGTTTATGGGTGTGACTTTTTCGCTGTTTATGGGTGTGGCATTCACACTGTTTATGGGTGTGACGTTCTCACTGTTTATGGGTGTGACGTTCTCACTGTTTATGGGTGTGACATTCTCACTGTTTATGGGTGTGACATTCTCACTGTTCATGGGTGTGACGTTCTCACTGTTTATGGGTGTGATGTTCATACTGTTTACGGATGTGACTTGTCACTGTTTATGGGTGTGACGTTCTCACCATTTATTTGTGTGACGTTCACACTGTTTTTGGGTGTGATGTTCACAATCTTTATGGGTGTGAGGTTCTCACTGTTTGTGGGTGTTGTTTGCACTGTTTATGGGTGTGTCATTCTCACTGTTTATGTGTGTGACGTTCTCACTGTTTATGTGTGCGACGTTCACACTGTTTTTGGGTGTGATGTTCACACTGTTTTTGGGTGTTATCTTCAGACTTTTAATGGGTGTGACATCCACACTGTTTATGGGTGTGACGTTCACACTGTTTTTGTGTGTAACGTTCTCACTGTTTTTGAGTGTGACATTCACACTGTTTATGGGTGTTACATTCACACTGCTTATGGGTGTGACGTTCGCAATCTTTATGGGTGTGCCTTCTCACTATTTATGGGTGTGACTTCTCACTGTTTATGGGTGTGACTTTCTCACTGTTTATGGGTGTGTCATTCACTCTGTTTATGGGAGTGACGTTCTCACTGTTTATGGGTGTGACGTTCTCACTGTTTATGGGTGTGACGTTAACACTGTTTATGGGTGTGATGTTCATACTGTTTTTGGGTGTGATGTTCACACTGTTTATGGATGTGATGTTCACACTGTTTATGGGTGTGATGTTCACACTATTTATGGGTGTGATGTTCTCACTGTTTATGTGTGTGATCTTCACACTGTTTATGTGTGTGTCGTTCTCATATTTATGGGTGTGATGTTCACACTGTTTATGTGTGTGATGTTCTCACTGTTTATGTGTGTGTTGTTCTCACTGTTTATGGGTGTGATGTTCTCACTGTTTATGTGTGTGACGTTTGCAATGTTTATGGGTGTGATGTTCACACTGTTTTTGGGTGTGACGTTCACACTGTTTTTGGATGTGATGTTCAGACTGTTTATGGGTGTGACGTTCTCACTGTTTATGGGTGTGATGTTCTCACTGTTTATGTGTGTGACGTTCGTACTGTTTATGGGTGTGATGTTCACACTGTTTTTGGGTGTGACGTTCACACTGTTTTTGGGTGTGACTTTCACACTGTTTTTGGGTGTGATGTTCACACTGTTTTTGGATGTGATGTTCAGACTGTTTATGGGTGTGACATTCACACCGTTTTTGGGTGTGATGTTCACACTGTTTATGTGTGTTACGTTCACCATGTTTTTGGGTGTGATGTTCACACTGTTTTTGGGTGTAATTTTAACCCTGTTTAAGGGTGTGACATTCACACTGTTTATGGGTGTGACATTCTCACTGCTAATCGGTTTAACCGTCTCACTGTTTATGGGTCTGTGGTTCACACTGTTTTTGGGATTGCCATGCTCACTGTATATGGGTTTGACATTCTTACTGTTATGGGTGTGACATTC
The DNA here is from genome assembly GCA_026770705.1 of Isurus oxyrinchus. NCBI lineage: Eukaryota > Metazoa > Chordata > Chondrichthyes > Lamniformes > Lamnidae > Isurus > Isurus oxyrinchus. The sequence goes on along the minus strand of JANJGN010000013.1, from coordinate 708,186 downwards.
GCACTGTTTATGGGTGTGACATTCATGCTTTTTGGGTGTGATGTTCGTACTGATTTTGCGTGTTATGTTGACACTGTTTATGGGTGTGATGTTCAGACTTTTAATGGGTGTGACATCCACACTGTTTATGGGTGTGACGTTCACACTGTTTTTGTGTGTGACGTTCTCACTGCTTTTGTGTGTGATGTTCACATTGGTTTTGGGTGTGACGTTCACATTGTTTGTGGGTGTGACATTCACAATGTTCATGGGTGTGACATTCACACTGTTTATGGGTGTGACGTTCTCACTGTTTATCGGTATAACCGTCTCACTGATTATGGGTGTGTCGTTCACACTGTTTATCGGTTTGACGGTCTCACTGATTATCGGTGTGCCTTCTCACTATTTATGGGTGTGACATCCACTGTTTATGGGTGTGACTTTTTCGCTGTTTATGGGTGTGGCATTCACACTGTTTATGTGTGTGACGTTCTCACTGTTCATGGGTGTGACGTTCTCACTGTTTATGGGTGTGACATTCTCACTGTTTATGGGTGTGACGTTCTCACTGTTCATGGGTGTGACTTTCACACTGTTTATGGGTGTGACATTCTCACTGTTTATGGGTGTGACGTTCGCACTCTTTATGGGTGTGATGTTATGACTGTTTATGGGTGTGACATTCTCACTGTTTATGGATGTGATGTTCACACTGTTTATGGGTGTGTCGTTTTCACTTTTTATGAGTGTGATGTTCTCACTGTTTATGTGTGTGATGTTCTCACTGTTTATGTGTGTGTTGTTCTCACTGCTTATGGGTGTGATGTTCTCACTGTTTATGTGTGTGACGTTCGCAATGTTTATGGGTGTGATGTTCACACTGTTTTTGGGTGTGACGTTCACACTGTTTTTGGGTGTGACGTTCACACTGTTTTTGGATGTGATGTTCAGACTGTTTTTGGGTGTGACGTTCTCAGTGTTTATGGGTGTGATGTTCTCACTGTTTATGTGTGTGACGTTCGCACTGTTTATGGGTGTGATGTTCACACTGTTTTTGGGTGTGACGTTCTCACTGTTTTTGGGTGTGACGTTCAAACTGTTTTTGGGTGTGATGTTCACACTGTTTTTGGATGTGATGTTCAGACTGTTTATGGGTGTGACATTCACACCGTTTTTGGGTGTGATGTTCACACTGTTTTTGGATGTGATGTTCACACTGTTTATGTGTGTTACGTTCACACTGTTTTTGGGTGTGATGTTCACACTGTTTTTGGGTGTAATTTTAACCCTGTTTATGGGTGTGACATTCACACTGTTTATGGGTGTGACATTCTCACTGCTAATCGGTTTAACCGTCTCACTGTTTATGGGTCTGTGGTTCACACTGTTGATGGGATTGCCATGCTCACTGTATATGGGTTTGACGTTCTTACTGTTATGGGTTTGACATTCTCACTGTTTATCGGTGTGACATTCATGCTTTTTGGGTGTGATGTTCGTACTGATTTTGCGTGTTATGTTGCCACTGTTTATGGGTGTGATGTTCAGACTTTTAATGGGTGTGACATCCACACTGTTTATGGGTGTGACGTTCACACTGTTTTTGTGTGTGACGTTCTCACTGCTTTTGTGTGTGATGTTCACATTGGTTTTGGGTGTGACGTTCACATTGTTTGTGGGTGTGACATTCACAATGTTCATGGGTGTGACGTTCCCACTGTTTATGTGTGTGACGTTAACACTGTTTTTGGGTGTGATGTTCACACTGTTTTTGGGTGTGACATTCACACTGTTTTTGGTGTGACATTCACACTGTTTATGGGTGTGACGTTCGCACTCTTTATGGGTGTGACGTTCTCACTATTTATCGGTTTAACCATCTCACTGTTTATGGGTGTGTCGTTCACACTGTTTATCGGTTTGACGGTCTCACTGATTATCGGTGTGCCTTCTCACTATTTATGGGTGTGACATCCACTGTTTATGGGTGTGACTTTTTCGCTGTTTATGGGTGTGGCATTCACACTGTTTATGGGTGTGACGTTCTCACTGTTTATGGGTGTGACGTTCTCACTGTTTATGGGTGTGACATTCTCACTGTTTATGGGTGTGACATTCTCACTGTTCATGGGTGTGACGTTCTCACTGTTTATGGGTGTGATGTTCATACTGTTTACGGATGTGACTTGTCACTGTTTATGGGTGTGACGTTCTCACCATTTATTTGTGTGACGTTCACACTGTTTTTGGGTGTGATGTTCACAATCTTTATGGGTGTGAGGTTCTCACTGTTTGTGGGTGTTGTTTGCACTGTTTATGGGTGTGTCATTCTCACTGTTTATGTGTGTGACGTTCTCACTGTTTATGTGTGCGACGTTCACACTGTTTTTGGGTGTGATGTTCACACTGTTTTTGGGTGTTATCTTCAGACTTTTAATGGGTGTGACATCCACACTGTTTATGGGTGTGACGTTCACACTGTTTTTGTGTGTAACGTTCTCACTGTTTTTGAGTGTGACATTCACACTGTTTATGGGTGTGACGTTCACACTGTTTATGGGAGTGACGTTCTCACTGTTTATGTGTGTGACGTTTCCTCCGTTTTCGGTTGTGACTTCTCACTGTTTTTGGTTCTGATGTTCTCAGTGTTGATGGGTGTGACATTCACACTGTTTATGTGTGTGATGTTCTCACTGTTTATGTGTGTGACGTTCGCAATGTTTATGGGTGTGATGTTCACACTGTTTTTGGGTGTGGCATTCACACTGTTTTTGGGTGTGGCATTCACACTGTTCATGGGTGTGACGTTCTCACTGTTTATGGGTGTGACGTTCTCACTGTTTTTGGTTGTGACGTTCTGACTGTTTATGGTTGTGACATTCACGCTTTTTTGGGTGTGATGTTCATACTGTTTTTGGGTGTGATGTTGACACTGTTTATGGGTGTGATGTTCAGACTTTTTATGGGTGTGACATTCACACTGTTTATGGGTGTGACGTTCTCACTGTTTATGTGTGTGATGTTCTCACTGTTTTTGGGTGTGATGTTCACATTGTTTTTGGGTGTGACGTTCACATTGTTTATGGATGTGACATTCACAATGTTTATGGGTGTGACGTTCTCACTGTTTATGTGTGTGACGTTCACACTGTTTTTGGGTGTGATGTTCACACTGTTTATGGGTGTGACGTTCACACTGTTTATGGGTGTGACGTTAACACTGTTTATGGGTGTGATGTTCATACTGTTTTTGGGTGTGATGTTCACACTGTTTATGGATGTGATGTTCACACTGTTTATGGGAGTGTCGTTCTCACTGTTTATGAGTCTGATGTTCTCACTGTTTATGTGTGTGATGTTCTCACTGTTTATGTGTGTGTTGTTCTCACTGTTTATGGGTGTAATGTTCTCACTGTTTATGTGTGTGACGTTCGCAATGTTTATGTGTGTGATGTTCACACTGTTTTTGGGTGTGACATTCACACTGTTTTTGGTGTGACATTCACACTGTTTATGGGTGTGACGTTCGCACTCTTTATGGGTGTGACGTTCTCACTATTTATCGGTTTAACCATCTCACTGTTTATGTGTGTGTAGTTCACACTGTTTATCGGTTTGACGGTCTCATTGATTATCGGTGTGCCTTCTCACTATTTATGGGTGTGACATCCACTGTTTATGGGTGTGACTTTTTCGCTGTTTATGGGTGTGGCATTCACACTGTTTATGGGTGTGACGTTCTCACTGTTTATGGGTGTGACGTTCTCACTGTTTATGGGTGTGACGTTAACACTGTTTATGGGTGTGATGTTCATACTGTTTTTGGGTGTGATGTTCACACTGTTTATGGATGTGATGTTCACACTGTTTATGGGTGTGATGTTCACACTATTTATGGGTGTGATGTTCTCACTGTTTATGTGTGTGATCTTCACACTGTTTATGTGTGTGTCGTTCTCATATTTATGGGTGTGATGTTCTCACTGTTTATGTGTGTGATGTTCTCACTGTTTATGTGTGTGTTGTTCTCACTGTTTATGGGTGTGATGTTCTCACTGTTTATGTGTGTGACGTTCGCAATGTTTATGGGTGTGATGTTCACACTGTTTTTGGGTGTGACGTTCACACTGTTTTTGGATGTGATGTTCAGACTGTTTATGGGTGTGACGTTCTCACTGTTTATGGGTGTGACATTCTCACTGTTTATGGGTGTGACATTCTCACTGTTCATGGGTGTGACGTTCTCACTGTTTATGGGTGTGATGTTCATACTGTTTACGGGTGTGACTTCTCACTGTTTATGGGTGTGACGTTCTCACCATTTATGTGTGTGACGTTCACACTGTTTTTGGGTGTGATGTTCACAAACTTTATAGGGTGTGAGGTTCTCACTGTTTGTGGGTGTTGTTTGCACTGTTTATGGGTGTGTCATTCTCACTGTTTATGGGTGTGACGTTCTCACTGTTTATGTGCGCGACGTTCACACTGTTTTTGGGTGTGATGTTCACACTGTTTTTGGGTGTTATCTTCAGACTTTTAATGGGTGTGACATCCACACTGTTTATGGGTGTGACATTCACACTGTTTTTGTGTGTGACGTTCTCACTGCTTTTGTGTGTGATGTTCACATTGGTTTTGGGTGTGACGTTCACATTGTTTGTGGGTGTGACATTCACAATGTTCATGGGTGTGACGTTCACACTGTTTTTGGGTGTGATGTTCGCACTGTTTTTGGGTGTGACGTTCACACTGTTTTTGGGTGTGACGTTCTCACTGTTTATCGGTATAACCGTCTCACTGTTTATGGGTGTGTCGTTCACACTGTTTATCGGTTTGACGGTCTCACTGATTATCGGTGTGCCTTCTCACTATTTATGGGTGTGACATCCACTGTTTATGGGTGTGACTTTTTCGCTGTTTATGGGTGTGACATTCACACTGTTTATGGGTGTGACGTTCTCACTGTTTATCGGTATAACCGTCTCACTGATTATGGGTGTGTCGTTCACACTGTTTATCGGTTTGACGGTCTCACTGATTATCGGTGTGCCTTCTCACTATTTATGGGTGTGACATCCACTGTTTATGGGTGTGACTTTTTCGCTGTTTATGGGTGTGGCATTCACACTGTTTATGTGTGTGACGTTCTCACTGTTCATGGGTGTGACGTTCTCACTGTTTATGGGTGTGACATTCTCACTGTTTATGGGTGTGACGTTCTCACTGTTCATGGGTGTGACTTTCACACTGTTTATGGGTGTGACATTCTCACTGTTTATGGGTGTGACGTTCTCACTGTTTATGGGTGTGATGTTATGACTGTTTATGGGTGTGACATTCTCACTGTTTATGGATGTGATGTTCACACTGTTTATGGGTGTGTCGTTTTCACTGTTTATGAGTGTGATGTTCTCACTGTTTATGTGTGTGATGTTCTCACTGTTTATGTGTGTGTTGTTCTCACTGTTTATGGGTGTGATGTTCTCACTGTTTATGTGTGTGACGTTCGCAATGTTTATGGGTGTGATGTTCACACTGTTTTTGGGTGTGACGTTCACACTGTTTTTGGGTGTGACGTTCACACTGTTTTTGGATGTGATGTTCAGACTGTTTTTGGGTGTGACGTTCTCAGTGTTTATGGGTGTGATGTTCTCACTGTTTATGTGTGTGACGTTCGCACTGTTTATGGGTGTGATGTTCACACTGTTTTTGGGTGTGACGTTCTCACTGTTTTTGGGTGTGACGTTCAAACTGTTTTTGGGTGTGATGTTCTCACTGTTTTTGGATGTGATGTTCAGACTGTTTATGGGTGTGACATTCACACCGTTTTTGGGTGTGATGTTCACACTGTTTTTGGATGTGATGTTCACACTGTTTATGTGTGTTACGTTCACACTGTTTTTGGGTGTGATGTTCACACTGTTTTTGGGTGTAATTTTAACCCTGTTTATGGGTGTGACATTCACACTGTTTATGGGTGTGACATTCACACTGCTAATCGGTTTAACCGTCTCACTGTTTATGGGTCTGTGGTTCACACTGTTGATGGGATTGCCATGCTCACTGTATATGGGTTTGACGTTCTTACTGTTATGGGTTTGACATTCTCACTGTTTATCGGTGTGACATTCATGCTTTTTGGGTGTGATGTTCGTACTGATTTTGCGTGTTATGTTGCCACTGTTTATGGGTGTGATGTTCAGACTTTTAATGGGTGTGACATCCACACTGTTTATGGGTTTGACGTTCACACTGTTTTTGTGTGTGACGTTCTCACTGCTTTTGTGTGTGATGTTCACATTGGTTTTGGGTGTGACGTTCACATTGTTTGTGGGTGTGACATTCACAATGTTCATGGGTGTGACGTTCCCACTGTTTATGTGTGTGACGTTCACACTGTTTTTGGGTGTGATGTTCACACTGTTTTTGGGTGTGACATTCACACTGTTTTTGGTGTGACATACACACTGTTTATGGGTGTGACGTTCGCACTCTTTATGGGTGTGACGTTCTCACTATTTATCGGTTTAACCATCTCACTGTTTATGGCTGTGTCGTTCACACTGTTTATCGGTTTGACGGTCTCACTGATTATCGGTGTGCCTTCTCACTATTTATGGGTGTGACATCCACTGTTTATGGGTGTGACTTTTTCGCTGTTTATGGGTGTGACGTTCTCACTGTTTATGGGTGTGACATTCTCACTGTTTATGGGTGTGACATTCTCACTGTTCATGGGTGTGACGTTCTCACTGTTTATGGGTGTGATGTTCATACTGTTTACGGAGGTGACTTGTCACTGTTTATGGGTGTGACGTTCTCACCATTTATTTGTGTGACGTTCACACTGTTTTTGGGTGTGATGTTCACAATCTTTATGGGTGTGAGGTTCTCACTGTTTGTGGGTGTTGTTTGCACTGTTTATGGGTGTGTCATTCTCACTGTTTATGGGTGTGACGTTCTCACTGTTTATGTGTGCAACGTTCACACTGTTTTTGGGTGTGATGTTCACACTGTTTTTGGGTGTTATCTTCAGACTTTTAATGGGTGTGACATCCACACTGTTTATGGGTGTGACGTTCACACTGTTTTTGTGTGTAACGTTCTCACTGTTTTTGAGTGTGACATTCACACTGTTTATGGGTGTGACGTTCACACTGTTTATGGGAGTGACGTTCTCACTGTTTATGTGTGTGACGTTTCCTCCGTTTTTGGTTGTGACTTCTCACTGTTTTTGGTTCTGATGTTCTCAGTGTTGATGGGTGTGACATTCTCACTGTTTATGTGTGTGATGTTCTCACTGTTTATGTGTGTGACGTTCGCAATGTTTATGGGTGTGATGTTCACACTGTTTTTGGGTGTGGCATTCACACTGTTTTTGGGTGTGGCATTCACACTGTTCATGGGTGTGACGTTCTCACTGTTTATGGGTGTGACGTTCTCACTGTTTTTGGTTGTGACGTTCTGACTGTTTATGGTTGTGACATTCAGGCTTTTTTGGGTGTGATGTTCATACTGTTTTTGCGTGTGATGTTGACACTGTTTATGGGTGTGATGTTCAGACTTTTTATGGGTGTGACATTCACACTGTTTATGGGTGTGACGTTCTCACTGTTTATGTGTGTGATGTTCTCACTGTTTTTGGGTGTGATGTTCACATTGTTTTTGGGTGTGACGTTCACATTGTTTATGGATGTGACATTCACAATGTTTATGGATGTGACGTTCTCACTGTTTATGTGTGTGACGTTCTCACTGTTTATGTGTGTGACGTTCACACTGTTTTTGGGTGTGATGTTCACACTGTTTTTGGGTGTGACGTTCACACTGTTTATGGGTGTGACGTTCACACTGTTTATGGGTGTGACGTTAACACTGTTTATGGGTGTGATGTTCATACTGTTTTTGGGTGTGATGTTCACACTGTTTATGGATGTGATGTTCACACTGTTTATGGGAGTGTCGTTCTCACTGTTTATGAGTGTGATGTTCTCACTGTTTATGTGTGTGATGTTCTCACTGTTTATGTGTGTGTTGTTCTCACTGTTTATGGGTGTAATGTTCTCACTGTTTATGTGTGTGACGTTCGCAATGTTTATGTGTGTGATGTTCACACTGTTTATGGGTGTGACATTCACACTGTTTTTGGTGTGACATTCACACTGTTTATGGGTGTGACGTTCGCACTCTTTATGGGTGTGACGTTCTCACTATTTATCGGTTTAACCATCTCACTGTTTATGTGTGTGTCGTTCACACTGTTTATCGGTTTGACGGTCTCATTGATTATCGGTGTGCCTTCTCACTATTTATGGGTGTGACATCCACTGTTTATGGGTGTGACTTTTTCGCTGTTTATGGGTGTGGCATTCACACTGTTTATGGGTGTGACGTTCTCACTGTTTATGGGTGTGACGTTCTCACTGCTTATGGGTGTGACATTCTCACTGTTCATGGGTGTGACGTTCTCACTGTTTATGGGTGTGATGTTCATACTGTTTACGGGTGTGACTTCTCACTGTTTATGGGTGTGACGTTCTCACCATTTATGTGTGTGACGTTCACACTGTTTTTGGGTGTGATGTTCACAATCTTTATAGGGTGTGAGGTTCTCACTGTTTGTGGGTGTTGTTTGCACTGTTTATGGGTGTGTCATTCTCACTGTTTATGCGTGTGACGTTCTCACTGTTTATGTGCGCGACGTTCACACTGTTTTTGGGTGTGATGTTCGCACTGTTTTTGGGTGTGATTTTCACACTGTTTATGGGTGTGACATTCTCACTGTTTATGGGTGTGACGTTCTCACTGCTAATCGGTTTAACCGTCTCACTGTTTATGGGTCTGTCGTTCACACTGTTTATGGGATTGACATTCTCACTGTTTATGTGTGTGACGTTCTCTCTGTTTTTGGGTGTGACGTTCAAACTGTTTTTGGGTGTGATGTTCACACTGTTTTTGGATGTGATGTTCAGACTGTTTATGGGTGTGACATTCACACCGTTTTTGGGTGTGATGTTCACACTGTTTTTGGATGTGATGTTCACACTGTTTATTTGTGTTACGTTCACACTGTTTTTGGGTGTGATGTTCACACTGTTTTTGGGTGTAATTTTAACCCTGTTTATGGGTGTGACATTCACACTGTTTATGGGTGTGACATTCTCACTGCTAATCGGTTTAACCGTCTCACTGTTTATGGGTCTGTGGTTCACACTGTTGATGGGATTGCCATGCTCACTGTATATGGGTTTGACGTTCTTACTGTTATAGGTTTGACATTCTCACTGTTTATCGGTGTGACATTCATGCTTTTTGGGTGTGATGTTCGTACTGATTTTGCGTGTTATGTTGCCACTGTTTATGGGTGTGATGTTCAGACTTTTAATGGGTGTGACATCCACACTGTTTATGGGTGTGACGTTCACACTGTTTTTGTGTGTGACGTTCTCACTGCTTTTGTGTGTGATGTTCACATTGGTTTTGGGTGTGACGTTCACATTGTTTGTGGGTGTGACATTCACAATGTTCATGGGTGTGACGTTCCCACTGTTTATGTGTGTGACGTTCACACTGTTTTTGGGTGTGATGTTCACACTGTTTTTGGGTGTGACATTCACACTGTTTTTGGTGTGACATTCACACTGTTTATGGGTGTGACGTTCGCACTCTTTATGGGTGTGACGTTCTCACTATTTATCGGTTTAACCATCTCACTGTTTATGGGTGTGTCGTTCACACTGTTTATCGGTTTGACGGTCTCACTGATTATCGGTGTGCCTTCTCACTATTTATGGGTGTGACATCCACTGTTTATGGGTGTGACTTTTTCGCTGTTTATGGGTGTGGCATTCACACTGTTTATGGGTGTGACGTTCTCACTGTTTATGGGTGTGACGTTCTCACTGTTTATGGGTGTGACATACTCACTGTTTATGGGTGTGACATTCTCACTGTTCATGGGTGTGACGTTCTCACTGTTTATGGGTGTGATGTTCATACTGTTTACGGATGTGACTTGTCACTGTTTATGGGTGTGACGTTCTCACCATTTATTTGTGTGACGTTCACACTGTTTTTGGGTGTGATGTTCACAATCTTTATAGGGTGTGAGGTTCTCACTGTTTGTGGGTGTTGTTTGCACTGTTTATGGGTGTGTCATTCTCACTGTTTATGGGTGTGACGTTCTCACTGTTTATGTGTGCGACGTTCACACTGTTTTTGGGTGTGATGTTCACACTGTTTTTGGGTGTTATCTTCAGACTTTTAATGGGTGTGACATCCACACTGTTTATGGGTGTGACGTTCACACTGTTTTTGTGTGTAACGTTCTCACTGTTTTTGAGTGTGACATTCACACTGTTTATGGGTGTGACGTTCACACTGTTTATGGGAGTGACGTTCTCACTGTTTATGTGTGTGACGTTTCCTCCGTTTTTGGTTGTGACTTCTCACTGTTTTTGGTTCTGATGTTCTCAGTGTTGATGGGTGTGACATTCTCACTGTTTATGTGTGTGATGTTCTCACTGTTTATGTGTGTGACGTTCGCAATGTTTATGGGTGTGATGTTCACACTGTTTTTGGGTGTGGCATTCACACTGTTTTTGGGTGTGGCATTCACACTGTTCATGGGTGTGACGTTCTCACTGTTTATGGGTGTGACGTTCTCACTGTTTTTGGTTGTGACGTTCTGACTGTTTATGGTTGTGACATTCACGTTTTTTGGGTGTGATGTTCATACTGTTTTTGCGTGTGATGTTGACACTGTTTATGGGTGTGATGTTCAGACTTTTTATGGGTGTGACATTCACACTGTTTATGGGTGTGACATTCACAATGTTTATGGGTGTGACGTTCTCACTGTTTATTTGTGTGACGTTCACACTGTTTTTGGGTGTGATGTTCACACTGTTTTTGGGTGTGACGTTCACACTGTTTATGGGTGTGACGTTCACACTGTTTATGGGTGTGACGTTAACACTGTTTATGGGTGTGATGTTCATACTGTTTTTGGGTGTGATGTTCACACTGTTTATGGATGTGATGTTCACACTGTTTATGGGAGTGTCGTTCTCACTGTTTATGAGTGTGATGTTCTCACTGTTTATGTGTGTGATGTTCTCACTGTTTATGTGTGTGTTGTTCTCACTGTTTATGGGTGTAATGTTCTCACTGTTTATGTGTGTGACGTTCGCAATGTTTATGTGTGTGATGTTCACACTGTTTTTGGGTGTGACATTCACACTGTTTTTGGTGTGACATTCTCACTGTTTATGGGTGTGACATTCTCACTGTTCATGGGTGTGACGTTCTCACTGTTTATGGGTGTGATGTTCATACTGTTTACGGGTGTGACTTCTCACTGTTTATGGGTGTGACGTTCTCACCATTTATGTGTGTGACGTTCACACTGTTTTTGGGTGTGATGTTCACAATCTTTATAGGGTGTGAGGTTCTCACTGTTTGTGGGTGTTGTTTGCACTGTTTATGGGTGTGTCATTCTCACTGTTTATGGGTGTGACGTTCTCACTGTTTATGTGCGCGACGTTCACACTGTTTTTGGGTGTGATGTTCACACTGTTTTTGGGTGTGATTTTCACACTGTTTATGGGTGTGACATCCTCACTGTTTATGGGAGTGACGTTCTCACTGCTAATCGGTTTAACCGTCTCACTGTTTATGGGTCTGTCGTTCACACTGTTTATGGGATTGACATTCTCACTGTTTATGTGTGTGACTGTCTCACTGTTTTTGGGTGTGATGTTCACACTGTTTTTGGGTGTGATTTTCACACTGTTTATGGGTGTGACATTCTCACTGTTTATGGGTGTCACATTCTCACTGCTAATCGGTTTAACCGTCTCACTGTTTATGGGTCTGTCGTTCACACTGTTTATGGGATTGACATTCTCACTGTTTATCAGTGTGATGTTCTCACTGTTCTTGGTTGTGACATTCACGCTTTTTTGAGTGTTATGTTCATACTGTTTTTGCGTGTGATGTTGACACTGTTTATGGGTGTTATCTTCAGACTTTTAATGGGTGTGACATCCACACTGTTTATGGGTGTGACGTTCACACTGTTTTTGTGTGTAACGTTCTCACTGTTTTTGAGTGTGACATTCACACTGTTTATGGGTGTGACGTTCACACTGTTTATGGGAGTGACGTTCTCTCTGTTTATGTGTGTGACGTTCCCTCCGTTTTTGGTTGTGACTTCTCACTGTTTTTGGTTCTGATGTTCTCAGTGTTGATGGGTGTGACATTCTCACTGTTTATGTGTGTGATGTTCTCACTGTTTATGTGTGTGACGTTCGCAATGTTTATGGGTGTGATGTTCACACTGTTTTTGGGTGTGGCATTCACACTGTTTTTGGGTGTGGCATTCACACTGTTCATGGGTGTGACGTTCTCACTGTTTATGGGTGTGATGTTCTCACTGATTATCGGTGTGCCTTCTCACTATTTATGGGTGTGACTTCTCACTGTTTATGGGTATGACTTTCTCACTGTTTATGGGAGTGTCATTCACACTGTTTATGGGAGTGACGTTCTCACTGTTTATGGGTGTGATGTTCACACTGTTTTTGGGTGTGACGTTCACACTGTTTATCGGTTTGACGGTCTTACTGATTATCGGTGTGCCTTCTCACTGTTTATGGGTGTGACGTTCTCACTGTTCATGGGTGTGATGTTCACACTGTTTATGGGTATGATGTTCACACTGTTTATGAGTGTGTCGTTCTCACTGTTTTTGGGTTTGATGTTCACACTGTTTTTGGGTGTGGCATTCACACTGTTTTTGGGTGTGGCATTCACACTGTTTATGGGTGTGGCATTCACACTGTTTATGGGTGTGACGTTCTCACTGTTCATGGGTGTGACGTTCTCACTGTTTATGGGTGTGACATTCTCAGTGTTTATGGGTGTGACGTTCTCACTGTTATGGGTGTGACATTCACACTGTTCATGGGTGTGATGTTCATACTGTTTTTGGGTGTGATGTTCTCACTGTTTATGGATGTGTTGTTCACACTGTTTATGGGTGTGACGTTCTCACCATTTATGTGTGTGACATTCACACTGTTTTTGGGTGTGACATTCACACTCTTTATGGGTGTGAGGTTCTCACTGTTTATGGGTGATGTTTGCACTGTTTATGGGTGTGTCATTCTCACTGTTTATGGGTCTGACGTTCTCACTGTTTATATGTGCGACATTCACACTGTTTTTGGGTGTGATGTTCACCCTATTTTTGGGTGTGATTTTCACACTGTTTATGGGTGTGACATTCTCACTGTTTATGGGTGTGACGTTCTCACTGCTAATCGGTTTAACCGTCTCACTGTTTACGGGTCTGTCGTTCACACTGTTTATGGGATTGACGTTCTCACTGTTTATGGGTTTGACGTTCTCACTGATTATCGGTGTGCCTACTCACTATTTATGGAAGTGACTTTCTCACTGTTTATGGGTGTGTCATTATCACTGTTTATGGGTGTGACGTTCTCACTGTTTATGGGTGTGACGTTCTCAATGTTTATGGGTGTGACGTTAACACTGTTTATGGGTGTGACGTTCTCACTGTTTATGGGTGTGATGTTCATACTGTTTTTGGGTGTGATGTTCACACTGTTTATGGATGTGATGTTCACACTGTTTATGGGTGTGTCGTTCTCACTGTTTATGTGTGTGTTGTTCTCACGGTTTATGGGAGTGATATTCTCACTGTTTATGTGTGTGACGTTCGCAATGTTTATGGGTGTGATGTTCACACTGTTTTTGGGTGTGACGTTCACACTGTCTTTGTGTGTGATGTTCACACTGTTTTTGGAAGTGATGTTCAGACTGTTTATGTGTGTGACGTTCTCAGTGTTTATGGTTGTGATGTTCACACTGTTTATGTGTGTGATGTTTGCACTGTTTATGGGTGTGATGTTCACACTGTTTTTGGGTGTGATGTTCACACTGTTTTTTGGGTGTGACATTCACCCTGTTTTTGGGTGTGATGTTCAGACTGTTTATGGGTGTGACATTCACACCGTTTTTGGGTGTGATGTTCACACTGTTTTTGGATGTGATGTTCACACTGTTTATGTGTGTTACGTTCATACTGTTTTTGGGTGTGATGTTCACACTGTTTTTGGGTGTAATTTTAACCCTGTTTATGGGTGTGACATTCACACTGTTTAAGGGTGTGACATTCTCACTGCTAATCGGTTTAACCGTCTCACTGTTTATGGGTCTGTGGTTCACACTGTTGTTGGGATTGCCATGCTCACTGTATATGGGTTTGACGTTCTTACTGTTATGGGTGTGACATTCTCACTGTTTATCGGTGTGACATTCATGCTTTTTTGGGCGTGATGTTCGTACTGATTTTGCGTGTTATGTTGACACTGTTTATGGGTGTGATGTTCAGACTTTTAATGGGTGTGACATCCACACTGTTTATGGATGTGACGTTCACACTGTTTTTGTGTGTGACGTTCTCACTGCTTTTGTGTGTGATGTTCACATTGGTTTTGGGTGTGACGTTCACATTGTATGTGGGTGTGACATTCACAATGTTCATGGGTGTGACGTTCCCACTGTTTATGTGTGTGATGTTCACACTGTTTTTGGGTGTGATGTTCACACTGTTTTTGGGTGTGACATTCACACTGTTTTTGGGTGTGACATTCACACTGTTTATGGGTGTGTCGTTCACACTGTTTATCGTTTTGACGGTCTCACTGATTATCGGTGTGCCTTCTCACTATTTATGGGTGTGACATCCACTGATTATGGGTGTGACTTTTTCGCTGTTTATGGGTGTGGCATTCACACTGTTTATGGGTGTGACGTTCTCACTGTTCATGGGTGTGACGTTCTCACTGTTTATGGGTGTGACGTTCTCACTGTTTATGGGTGTGACGTTCACACTGTTTATGGGTGTGATGTTCTCACTGTTTATGGATGTGATGTTCACACTGTTTATGGGTGTGTCGTTCTCACTGTTTATGGGTGTGACGTTCTCACCATTTATGTGTGTGACGTTCACACTGTTTTTGGGTGTGATGTTCACACTCTTTATGGGTGTGAGGTTCTCACTGTTTATGGGTGATGTTTGCACTGTTTATGGGTGTGTCATTCTCACTGTTTATGGGTGTGACGTTCTCACTGTTTATGTGTGCGACGTTCACACTGTTTTTGGGTGTGATGTTCACACTGTTTTTGGGTGTTATCTTCAGACTTTTAATGGGTGTGACATCCACACTGTTTATGGGTGTGACGTTCACACTGTTTTTGTGTGTAACGTTCTCACTGTTTTTGAGTGTGACATTCACACTGTTTATGGGTGTGACGTTCACACTGTTTATGGGAGTGACGTTTTCACTGTTTATGTGTGTGACGTTTCCTCCGTTTTTGGTTGTGACTTCTCACTGTTTTTGGTTCTGATGTTCTCAGTGTTGATGGGTGTGACATTCTCACTGTTTATGTGTGTGATGTTCTCACTGTTTATGTGTGTGACGTTCGCAATGTTTATGGGTGTGATGTTCACACTGTTTTTGGGTGTGGCATTCACACTGTTTTTGGGTGTGGCATTCACACTGTTCATGGGTGTGACGTTCTCACTGTTTATGGGTGTGACGTTCTCACTGTTTTTGGTTGTGACGTTCTGACTGTTTATGGTTGTGACATTCAGGCTTTTTTGGGTGTGATGTTCATACTGTTTTTGCGTGTGATGTTGACACTGTTTATGGGTGTGATGTTCAGACTTTTTATGGGTGTGACTTTCACACTGTTTATGGGTGTGACGTTCTCACTGTTTATGTGTGTGATGTTCTCACTGTTTTTGGGTGTGATGTTCACATTGTTTTTGGGTGTGACGTTCACATTGTTTATGGATGTGACATTCACAATGTTTATGGGTGTGACGTTCTCACTGTTTATGTGTGTGACGTTCACACTGTTTTTGGGTGTGATGTTCACACTGTTTTTGGGTGTGACGTTCACACTGTTTATGGGTGTGACGTTCACACTGTTTATGGGTGTGACGTTAACACTGTTTATGGGTGTGATGTTCATACTGTTTTTGGGTGTGATGTTCACACTGTTTATGGATGTGATGTTCACACTGTTTATGGGAGTGTCGTTCTCACTGTTTATGAGTGTGATGTTCTCACTGTTTATGTGTGTGATGTTCTCACTGTTTATGTGTGTGTTGTTCTCACTGTTTATGGGTGTAATGTTCTCACTGTTTATGTGTGTGACGTTCGCAATGTTTATGTGTGTGATGTTCACACTGTTTTTGGGTGTGACATTCACACTGTTTTTGGTGTGACATTCACACTGTTTATGGGTGTGACGTTCGCACTCTTTATGGGTGTGACGTTCTCACTATTTATCGGTTTAACCATCTCACTGTTTATGTGTGTGTCGTTCACACTGTTTATCGGTTTGACGGTCTCATTGATTATCGGTGTGCCTTCTCACTATTTATGGGTGTGACATCCACTGTTTATGGGTGTGACTTTTTCGCTGTTTATGGGTGTGTCATTCACACTGTTTATGGGTGTGACGTTCTCACTGTTTATGGGTGTGACGTTCTCACTGTTTATGGGTGTGACATTCTCACTGTTTATGGGTGTGACGTTCTCACTGTTTATGGGTGTGATGTTCATACTGTTTACGGGTGTGACTTCTCACTGTTTATGGGTGTGACGTTCTCACCATTTATGTGTGTGACGTTCACACTGTTTTTGGGTGTGATGTTCACAATCTTTATAGGGTGTGAGGTTCTCACTGTTTGTGGGTGTTGTTTGCACTGTTTATGGGTGTGTCATTCTCACTGTTTATGGGTGTGACATTCTCACTGTTTATGTGTGTGACGTTCTCACTGTTTTTGGGTGTGACGTTCAAACTGTTTTTGGGTGTGATGTTTACACTGTTTTTGGATGTGATGTTCAGACTGTTTATGGGTGTGACATTCACACCGTTTTTGGGTGTGATGTTCACACTGTTTTTGGATGTGATGTTCACACTGTTTATGTGTGTTACGTTCACACTGTTTTTGGGTGTGATGTTCACACTGTTTTTGGGTGTAATTTTAACCCTGTTTATGGGTGTGACATTCACACTGTTTATGGGTGTGACATTCTCACTGCTAATCGGTTTAACCGTCTCACTGTTTATGGGTCTGTGGTTCACACTGTTGATGGGATTGCCATGCTCACTGTATATGGGTTTGACGTTCTTACTGTTATGGGTTTGACATTCTCACTGTTTATCGGTGTGACATTCATGCTTTTTGGGTGTGATGTTCGTACTGATTTTGCGTGTTATGTTGCCACTGTTTATGGGTGTGATGTTCAGACTTTTAATGGGTGTGACATCCACACTGTTTATGGGTGTGACGTTCACACTGTTTTTGTGTGTGACGTTCTCACTGCTTTTGTGTGTGATGTTCACATTGGTTTTGGGTGTGACGTTCACATTGTTTGTGGGTGTGACATTCACAATGTTCATGGGTGTGACGTTCCCACTGTTTATGTGTGTGACGTTCACACTGTTTTTGGGTGTGATGTTCACACTGTTTTTGGGTGTGACATTCACACTGTTTTTGGTGTGACATTCACACTGTTTATGGGTGTGACGTTCGCACTCTTTATGGGTGTGACGTTCTCACTATTTATCGGTTTAACCATCTCACTGTTTATGGGTGTGTCGTTCACACTGTTTATCGGTTTGACGGTCTCACTGATTATCGGTGTGCCTTCTCACTATTTATGGGTGTGACATCCACTGTTTATGGGTGTGACTTTTTCGCTGTTTATGGGTGTGGCATTCACACTGTTTATGGGTGTGACGTTCTCACTGTTTATGGGTGTGACGTTCTCACTGTTTATGCGTGTGACATTCTCACTGTTTATGGGTGTGACATTCTCACTGTTCATGGGTGTGACGTTCTCACTGTTTATGGGTGTGATGTTCATACTGTTTACGGATGTGACTTGTCACTGTTTATGGGTGTGACGTTCTCACCATTTATTTGTGTGACGTTCACACTGTTTTTGGGTGTGATGTTCACAATCTTTATGGGTGTGAGGTTCTCACTGTTTGTGGGTGTTGTTTGCACTGTTTATGGGTGTGTCATTCTCACTGTTTATGGGTGTGACGTTCTCACTGTTTATGTGTGCGACGTTCACACTGTTTTTGGGTGTGATGTTCACACTGTTTTTGGGTGTTATCTTCAGACTTTTAATGGGTGTGACATCCACACGGTTTATGGGTGTGACGTTCACACTGTTTTTGTGTGTAAAGTTCTCACTGTTTTTGAGTGTGACATTCACACTGTTTATGGGTGTGATGTTCACACTGTTTATGGGAGTGACGTTCTCACTGTTTATGTGTGTGACGTTTCCTCCCTTTTTGGTTGTGACTTCTCACTGTTTTTGGTTCTGATGTTCTCAGTGTTGATGGGTGTGACATTCTCACTGTTTATGTGTGTGATGTTCTCACTGTTTATGTGTGTGACGTTCGCAATGTTTATGGGTGTGATGTTCACACTGTTTTTGGGTGTGGCATTCACACTGTTTTTGGGTGTGGCATTCACACTGTTCATGGGTGTGACGTTCTCACTGTTTATGGGTGTGACGTTCTCACTGTTTTTGGTTGTGACGTTCTGACTGTTTATGGTTGTGACATTCACGCTTTTTTGGGTGTGATGTTCATACTGTTTTTGCGTGTGATGTTGACACTGTTTATGGGTGTGATGTTCAGACTTTTTATGGGTGTGACATTCACACTGTTTATGGGTGTGACGTTCTCACTGTTTATGTGTGTGATGTTCTCACTGTTTTTGGGTGTGATGTTCACATTGTTTTTGGGTGTGACGTTCACATTGTTTATGGATGTGACATTCACAATGTTTATGGGTGTGACGTTCTCACTGTTTATGTGTGTGACGTTAACACTGTTTATGGGTGTGATGTTCATACTGTTTTTGGGTGTGATGTTCACACTGTTTATGGATGTGATGTTCACACTGTTTATGGGAGTGTCGTTCTCACTGTTTATGAGTGTGATGTTCTCACTGTTTATGTGTGTGATGTTCTCACTGTTTATGTGTGTGTTGTTCTCACTGTTTATGGGTGTAATGTTCTCACTGTTTATGTGTGTGACGTTCGCAATGTTTATGTGTGTGATGTTCACTCTGTTTTTGGGTGTGACATTCACACTGTTTTTGGTGTGACATTCACACTGTTTTTGGGTGTGACATTCACACTGTTTTTGGTGTGACATTCACACTGTTTATGGGTGTGACGTTCGCACTCTTTATGGGTGTGATGTTCTCACTATTTATCGGTTTAACCATCTCACTGTTTATGTGTGTGTCGTTCACACTGTTTATCGGTTTGACGGTCTCATTGATTATCGGTGTGCCTTCTCACTATTTATGGGTGTGACATCCACTGTTTATGGGTGTGACTTTTTCGCTGTTTATGGGTGTGGCATTCACACTGTTTATGGGTGTGACGTTCTCACTGTTTATGGGTGTGACGTTCTCACTGTTTATGGGTGTGACATTCTCACTGTTTATGGGTGTGACATTCTCACTGTTCATGGGTGTGACGTTCTCACTGTTTATGGGTGTGATGTTCATACTGTTTACGGTTGTGACTTCTCACTGTTTATGGGTGTGACGTTCTCACCATTTATGTGTGTGACGTTCACACTGTTTTTGGGTGTGATGTTCACAATCTTTATAGGGTGTGAGGTTCTCACTGTTTGTGGGTGTTGTTTGCACAGTTTATGGGTGTGTCATTCTCACTGTTTATGGGTGTGACGTTCTCACTGTTTATGTGCGCGACGTTCACACTGTTTTTGGGTGTGATGTTCACGCTGTTTTTGGGTGTGATTTTCACACTGTTTATGGGTGTGACATTCTCACTGTTTATGGGTGTGACGTTCTCACTGCTAATCGGTTTAACCGTCTCACTGTTTATGGGTCTGTCGTTCACACTGTTTATGGGATTGACATTCTCACTGTTTATGTGTGTGACGTTCTCACTGTTTTTGGGTGTGATGTTCACACTGTTTTTGGGTGTGATTTTCACACTGTTTATGGGTGTGACATTCTCACTGTTTATGGGTGTGACGTTCTCACTGCTAATCGGTTTAACCGTCTCACTGTTTATGGGTCTGTCGTTCACACTATTTATGGGATTGACATTCTCACTGTTTATCAGTGTGATGTTCTCACTGTTCTTGGTTGTGACATTCACGCTTTTTTGAGTGTTATGTTCATACTGTTTTTGCGTGTGATGTTGACACTGTTTATGGGTGTTATCTTCAGACTTTTAATGGGTGTGACATCCACACTGTTTATGGGTGTGACGTTCACACTGTTTTTGTGTGTAACGTTCTCACTGTTTTTGAGTGTGACATTCACACTGTTTATGGGTGTGACGTTCACACTGTTTATGGGAGTGACGTTCTCTCTGTTTATGTGTGTGACGTTCCCTCCGTTTTTGGTTGTGACTTCTCACTGTTTTTGGTTCTGATGTTCTCAGTGTTGATGGGTGTGACATTCTCACTGTTTATGTGTGTGATGTTCTCACTGTTTATGTGTGTGATGTTCGCAATGTTTATGGGTGTGATGTTCACACTGTTTTTGGGTGTGGCATTCACACTGTTTTTGGGTGTGGCATTCACACTGTTCATGGGTGTGACGTTCTCACTGTTTATGGGTGTGATTTTCTCACTGATTATCGGTGTGCCTTCTCACTATTTATGGGTGTGACTTCTCACTGTTTATGGGTATGACTTTCTCACTGTTTATGGGAGTGTCATTCACACTGTTTATGGGAGTGACGTTCTCACTGTTTATGGGTGTGATGTTCACACTGTTTTTGGGTGTGACGTTCACACTGTTTATCGGTTTGACGGTCTCACTGATTATCGGTGTGCCTTCTCACTGTTTATGGGTGTGACGTTCTCACTGTTCATGGGTGTGCTGTTCACACTGTTTATGGGTGTGATGTTCACACTGTTTATGGGTGTGTCGTTCTCACTGTTTTTGGGTTTGATGTTCACACTGTTTTTGGGTGTGGCATTCACACTGTTTTTGGGTGTGGCATTCACACTGTCTATGGGTGTGACGTTCTCACTGTTCATGGGTGTGACGTTCTCACTCTTTATGGGTGTGACATTCTCAGTGTTTATGGGTGTGACGTTCTCACTGTTATGGGTGTGACATTCACACTGTTCATGGGTGTGATGTTCATACTGTTTTTGGGTGTGATGTTCTCACTGTTTATGGATGTAATGTTCACACTGTTTATGGGTGTGACGTTCTCACCATTTATGTGTGTGACATTCACACTGTTTTTGGGTGTGATGTTCACACTCTTTATGGGTGTGAGGTTCTCACTGTTTATGGGTGATGTTTGCACTGTTTATGGGTGTGTCATTCTCACTGTTTATGGGTCTGACGTTCTCACTGTTTATATGTGCGACATTCACACTGTTTTTGGGTGTGATGTTCACCCTATTTTTGGGTGTGATTTTCACACTGTTTATGGGTGTGACATTCTCACTGTTTATGGGTGTGACGTTCTCACTGCTAATCGGTTTAACCGTCTCACTGTTTACGGGTCTGTCGTTCACACTGTTTATGGGATTGACGTTCTCACTGTTTATGGGTTTGACGTTCTCACTGATTATCGGTGTGCCTTCTCACTATTTATGGAAGTGACTTTCTCACTGTTTATGGGTGTGTCATTATCACTGTTTATGGGTGTGACGTTCTCACTGTTTATGGGTGTGACGTTCTCAATGTTTATGGGTGTGACGTTAACACTGTTTATGGGTGTGACGTTCTCACTGTTTATGGGTGTGATGTTCATACTGTTTTTGGGTGTGATGTTCACACTGTTTATGGATGTGATGTTCACACTGTTTATGGGTGTGTCGTTCTCACTGTTTATGTGTGTGTTGTTCTCACTGTTTATGGGAGTGATATTCTCACTGTTTATGTGTGTGACGTTCGCAATGTTTATGGGTGTGATGTTCACACTGTTTTTGGGTGTGACGTTCACACTGTCTTTGTGTGTGATGTTCACACTGTTTTTGGAAGTGATGTTCAGACTGTTTATGTGTGTGACGTTCTCAGTGTTTATGGTTGTGATGTTCACACTGTTTATGTGTGTGATGTTTGCACTGTTTATGGGTGTGATGTTCACACTGTTTTTGGGTGTGATGTTCACACTGTTTTTTGGGTGTGACATTCACACTGTTTTTGGGTGTGATGTTCAGACTGTTTATGGGTGTGACATTCACACCGTTTTTGGGTGTGATGTTCACACTGTTTTTGGATGTGATGGTCACACTGTTTATGTGTGTTACGTTCATACTGTTTTTGGGTGTGATGTTCACACTGTTTTTGGGTGTAATTTTAACCCTGTTTATGGGTGTGACATTCACACTGTTTATGGGTGTGACATTCTCACTGCTAATCGGTTTAACCGTCTCACTGTTTATGGGTCTGTGGTTCACATTGTTGTTGGGATTGCCATGCTCACTGTATATGGGTTTGCCATTCTTACTGTTATGGGTGTGACATTCTCACTGTTTATCGGTGTGACATTCATGCTTTTTTGGGTGTGATGTTCGTACTGATTTTGCGTGTTATGTTGACACTGTTTATGGGTGTGATGTTCAGACTTTTAATGGGTGTGACATCCACACTGTTTATGGATGTGACGTTCACACTGTTTTTGTGTGTGACGTTCTCACTGCTTTTGTGTGTGATGTTCACATTGGTTTTGGGTGTGACGTTCACATTGTATGTGGGTGTGACATTCACAATGTTCATGGGTGTGACGTTCCCACTGTTTATGTGTGTGATGTTCACACTGTTTTTGGGTGTGATGTTCACACTGTTTTTGGGTGTGACATTCACAATGTTTTTGGGTGTGACATTCACACTGTTTATGGGTGTGTCGTTCACACTGTTTATCGTTTTGACGGTCTCACTGATTATCGGTGTGCCTTCTCACTATTTATGGGTGTGACATCCACTGATTATGGGTGTGACTTTTTCGCTGTTTATGGGTGTGGCATTCACACTGTTTATGGGTGTGACGTTCTCACTGTTCATGGGTGTGACGTTCTCACTGTTTATGGGTGTGACGTTCTCACTGTTTATGGGTGTGACGTTCACACTGTTTATGGGTGTGATGTTCTCACTGTTTATGGATGTGATGTTCACACTGTTTATGGGTGTGTCGTTCTCACTGTTTATGGGTGTGACGTTCTCACCATTTATGTGTGTGACGTTCACACTGTTTTTGGGTGTGATGTTCACACTCTTTATGGGTGTGAGGTTCTCACTGTTTATGGGTGATGTTTGCACTGTTTATGGGTGTGTCATTCTCACTGTTTATGGGTGTGACGTTCTCACTGTTTATGTGTGTGACATTCTCACTGTTTATGTGTGTGACGTTCACACTGTTTTTGGGTGTGATTTTCACACTGTTTATGGGTGTGACATTCACACGGTTTATGGGTTTGACGTTCTCACTGTTTATGGGTGTGACATTCTCACTGTTTATCATTGTGATGTTCTCACTGCTAATCGGTTTAACCGTCTCACTGTTTATGGGTCTGTCGTTCTCACTGTTTATGGGTGTGACATTCTCACTGTTTATCAGTGTGATGTTCTCACTGTTCTTGGTTGTTACATTCTCCATGTTTATGGGTGTGACATTCACGCTTTTTTGAGTGTTTTGTTCATACTGTTTTTGCATGTGATGTTGACACTGTTTATGGGTGTGATGTTCAGACTTTTAATGGGTGTGACATCCACACTGTTTATGGGTGTGATGTTCACACTGTTTTTGTGTGTGACGTTCTCACTGTTTTTGTGTGTGATGTTCACATTGGTTTTGGGTGTGACGTTCACATTGTTTGTGGGTGTGACATTCACAATGTTCATGGGTGTGACGTTCACGCTGCTTTTGGGTGTGTCATTCACACTGTTTATGGGTTTGACGTTCTCACTGATTATCGGTGTGCCTTCTCACTATTTATGGGTGTGACATCCACTGTTTATGGGTGTGACTTTTTCGCTGTTTATGGGTGTGGCATTCACACTGTTTATGGGTGTGACGTTCTCACTGTTCATGGGTGTGACGTTCTCACTGTTTATGGGTGTGACATTCTCACTGTTTATGGGTGTGACATTCACACTGTTCATGGGTGTGACATTCTCACTGTATATGGGTGTGACGTTCACACTGTTTATGGGTGTGACGTTCACACTGTTTTTGGGTGTGATGTTCTCACTGTTTATGGGTGTGTCGTTCTCACTGTTTATGGGTGTGACGTTCTCACCATTTATGTGTGTGACGTTCATACTGTTTTTGGGTGTGATGTTCACACTCTTTATAGGTGTGACGATCTCACTGTTTATTTGTTTAACTGTCCCACTGTTTATGGGTGTGTCGTTCACACTGTTTATGTGTTTGACCTTTTCACTGATTATCGGTGGGCCTTCTCACTATTTATGGGTGTGACTTCTCACTGTTTATGTGTTTGACGTTCTCACTGTTTATGGGTGTGACATTCAGGCTTTTTTGGGTGTGATGTTCATACTGTTTTTGCGTGTGATGTTGACACTGTTTATGGGAGTGATGTTCAGACTTTTAATGGGTGTGATATCCACACTGTTTACGGGTTTAACCGTCCCACTGTTTATGGGTGTGTCGTTCACACAGTTGATGGGTTTGACGTTCTCACTGTTTATGGGTGTGGCATTCACACTGTTTATGGGTGTGACGTTCTCACTGCTTATGGGTGTGACGTTCTCACTGCTTATGGGTGTGACGTTCTCACTGTTTATTTGTTTAACCCTCACACTGTTTATGGGTGTAATGTTCACACTGTTTATGGGTGTGATGTTCTCACTGTTTATGGGTGTTACGTTCACACTGTTTATGGGTGTGACGTTCTCACTGTTTATGGGTGTGACGTTCTCACTGTTTATGGTTGTGACGTTAACACTGTTCATGGGTGTGATGTTCACACTGTTTATGGGTGTGACATTCTCACTGTTCATGGGTGTGACGTTCTCACTGTTTATGGGTGTGATGTTCATACTGTTTACGGGTGTGACTTCTCACTGTTTATGGGTGTGACGTTCTCACCATTTATGTGTGTGACGTTCACACTGTTTTTGGGTCTGGTGTTCACAATCTTTATAGGGTGTGAGGTTCTCACTGTTTGTGGGTGTTGTTTGCACTGTTTATGGGTGTGTCATTCTCACTGTTTATGGGTGTGACGTTCTCACTGTTTATGTGCGCGACGTTCACACTGTTTTTGGGTGTGATGTTCACACTGTTTTTGGGTGTGATTTTCACACTGTTTATGGGTGTGACATTCTCACTGTTTATGGGTGTGACGTTCTCACTGCTAATCGGTTTAACCGTCTCACTGTTTATGGGTCTGTCGTTCACACTGTTTATGGGATTGACATTCTCACTGTTTATGTGTGTGACTGTCTCACTGTTTTTGGGTGTGATGTTCACACTGTTTTTGGGTGTGATTTTCACACTGTTTATGGGTGTGACATTCTCACTGTTTATGGGTGTCACGTTCTCACTGCTAATCGGTTTAACCGTCTCACTGTTTATGGGTCTGTCGTTCACACTGTTTATGGGATTGACATTCTCACTGTTTATCAGTGTGATGTTCTCACTGTTCTTGGTTGTGACATTCACGCTTTTTTGAGTGTTATGTTCATACTGTTTTTGCGTGTGATGTTGACACTGTTTATGGGTGTTATCTTCAGACTTTTAATGGGTGTGACATCCACACTGTTTATGGGTGTGACGTTCACACTGTTTTTGTGTGTAACGTTCTCACTGTTTTTGAGTGTGACATTCACACTGTTTATGGGTGTGACGTTCACACTGTTTATGGGAGTGACGTTCTCTCTGTTTATGTGTGTGACGTTCCCTCCGTTTTTGGTTGTGACTTCTCACTGTTTTTGGTTCTGATGTTCTCAGTGTTGATGGGTGTGACATTCTCACTGTTTATGTGTGTGATGTTCTCACTGTTTATGTGTGTGACGTTCGCAATGTTTATGGGTGTGATGTTCACACTGCTTTTGGGTGTGGCATTCACACTGTTTTTGGGTGTGGCATTCACACTGTTCATGGGTGTGACGTTCTCACTGTTTATGGGTGTGATGTTCTCACTGATTATCGGTGTGCCTTCTCACTATTTATGGGTGTGACTTCTCACTGTTTATGGGTATGACTTTCTCACTGTTTATGGGAGTGTCATTCACACTGTTTATGGGAGTGACGTTCTCACTGTTTATGGGTGTGATGTTCACACTGTTTTTGGGTGTGACGTTCACACTGTTTATCGGTTTGACGGTCTCACTGATTATCGGTGTGCCTTCTCACTGTTTATGGGTGTGACGTTCTCACTGTTCATGGGTGTGATGTTCACACTGTTTATGGGTGTGTCGTTCTCACTGTTTTTGGGTTTGATGTTCACACTGTTTTTGGGTGTGGCATTCACACTGTTTTTGGGTGTGGCATTCACACTGTTTATGGGTGTGGCATTCACACTGTTTATGGGTGTGACGTTCTCACTGTTCATGGGTGTGACGTTCTCACTGTTTATGGGTGTGACATTCTCAGTGTTTATGGGTGTGACGTTCTCACTGTTATGGGTGTGACATTCACACTGTTCATGGGTGTGATGTTCATACTGTTTTTGGGTGTGATGTTCTCACTGTCTTTGTGTGTGATGTTCACACTGTTTTTGGAAGTGATGTTCAGACTGTTTATGTGTGTGACGTTCTCAGTGTTTATGGTTGTGATGTTCACACTGTTTATGTGTGTGATGTTTGCACTGTTTATGGGTGTGATGTTCACACTGTTTTTGGGTGTGATGTTCACACTGTTTTTTGGGTGTGACATTCACACTGTTTTTGGGTGTGATGTTCAGACTGTTTATGGGTGTGACATTCACACCGTTTTTGGGTGTGATGTTCACACTGTTTTTGGATGTGATGTTCACACTGTTTATGTGTGTTACGTTCATACTGTTTTTGGGTGTGATGTTCACACTGTTTTTGGGGGTAATTTTAACCCTGTTTATGAGTGTGACATTCACACTGTTTATGGGTGTGACATTCTCACTGCTAATCGGTTTAACCGTCTCACTGTTTATGGGTCTGTGGTTCACACTGTTGTTGGGATTGCCATGCTCACTGTATATGGGTTTGACGTTCTTACTGTTATGGGTGTGACATTCTCACTGTTTATCGGTGTGACATTCATGCTTTTTTGGGTGTGATGTTCGTACTGATTTTGCGTGTTATGTTGACACTGTTTATGGGTGTGATGTTCAGACTTTTAATGGGTGTGACATCCACACTGTTTATGGATGTGACGTTCACACTGTTTTTGTGTGTGACGTTCTCACTGCTTTTGTGTGTGATGTTCACATTGGTTTTGGGTGTGACGTTCACATTGTTTGTGGGTGTGACATTCACAATGTTCATGGGTGTGACGTTCCCACTGTTTATGTGTGTGATGTTCACACTGTTTTTGGGTGTGATGTTCACACTGTTTTTGGGTGTGACATTCACACTGTTTTTGGGTGTGACATTCACACTGTTTATGGGTGTGTCGTTCACACTGTTTATCGTTTTGACGGTCTCACTGATTATCGATGTGCCTTCTCACTATTTATGGGTGTGACATCCGCTGATTATGGGTGTGACTTTTTCGCTGTTTATGGGTGTGGCATTCACACTGTTTATGGGTGTGACGTTCTCACTGTTCATGGGTGTGACGTTCTCACTGTTTATGGGTGTGACGTTCTCACTGTTTATGGGTGTGATGTTCTCACTGTTTATGGATGTGATGTTCACACTGTTTATGGGTGTGTCGTTCTCACTGTTTATGGGTGTGACGTTCTCACCATTTATGTGTGTGACGTTCACACTGTTTTTGGGTGTGATGTTCTCACTGTTTATGGGTGTGTCGTTCTCACTGTTTATGGGTGTGACGTTCTCACCATTTATGTGTGTGACGTTCATACTGTTTTTGGGTGTGATGTTCACACTCTTTATAGGTGTGACGATCTCACTGTTTATTTGTTTAACTGTCCCACTGTTTATGGGTGTGTCGTTCACACTGTTTATGTGTTTGACCTTTTCACTGATTATCGGTGGGCCTTCTCACTATTTATGGGTGTGACTTCTCACTGTTTATGTGTTTGACGTTCTCACTGTTTATGGGTGTGACATTAAGGCTTTTTTGGGTGTGATGTTCATACTGTTTTTGCGTGTGATGTTGACACTGTTTATGGGAGTGATGTTCAGACTTTTAATGGGTGTGATATCCACACTGTTTATGGGTTTAACCGTCCCACTGTTTATGGGTGTGTCGTTCACACAGTTGATGGGTTTGACGTTCTCACTGTTTATGGGTGTGGCATTCACACTGTTTATGGGTGTGACGTTCTCACTGCTTATGGGTGTGACGTTCTCACTGCTTATGGGTGTGACTTCTCACTGTTTATTTGTTTAACCCTCACACTGTTTATGGGTGTAATGTTCACACTGTTTATGGGTGTGATGTTCTCACTGTTTATGGGTGTGTCGTTCACACTGTTTATGGGTGTGACGTTCTCACTGTTTATGGGTGTGACGTTCTCACTGTCTATGGTTGTGACGTTAACACTGTTTATGGGTGTGATGTTCTCACTGTTTATGTGTGTGATGTTCCCACTGTTTATGTGTGTGACGTTCGCAATGTTTATGGGTGTGATGTTCACACTGTTTTTGGCTGCGACGTTCACAATGTTTTTGGGTGTGATGTTCACACTGTTTTTGGATGTGATGTTCAGACTGTTTATGGGTGTGACGTTCTCAGTGTTTATGGGTGTGATGTTCTCGCTGTTTATGGGTGTGATGTTCACATTGTTTATAGGTGTGACGTTCTCAGTGTTTATGGGTGTGATGTTCTCACTGTTTATGGGTGTGATGTTCACACTGTTTTTGGGTGTGACGTTCACACTGTTTTTGGGTGTGACGTTCACACTGTTTTTGGGTGTGATGTTCACACTGTTTTTGGGTGTGACGTTCACACTGTTTATGGGTGTGACATTCACACTGTTTATGGGTGTGACGTTCGCAATCTTTATGAGTTTGACATTCTCACTTTTTATCGGTTTAACCGTCTCACTGTTTATGGGTGTGTCGTTCACACTGTTTATGGGTTTGACGTTCTCACTGATTATCGGTGTGCCTTCTCACTATTGATGGATGTGACTTTCTCACTGTTTATGGGTGTGTCATTAACACTGTTTATGGGTGTGACGTTCTCACTGTTTATGGGTGTGACGTTCTCAATGTTTATGGGTGTGACGTTAACACTGTTTATGGGTGTGACGTTCTCACTGTTTATGGGTGTGATGTTCATACTGTTTTTGGGTGTGATGTTCACACTGTTTATGGATGTGATGTTCACACTGTTTATGGGTGTGTCGTTCTCACTGTTTATGTGTGTGTTGTTCTCACTGTTTATGGGTGTGATATTCTCACTGTTAATGTGTGTGACGTTCGCAATGTTTATGGGTGTGATGTTCACACTGTTTTTGGGTGTGACGTTCACACTGTCTTTGTGTGTGATGTTCACACTGTTTTTGGAAGTGATGTTCAGACTGTTTATGTGTGTGACGTTCTCAGTGTTTATGGGTGTGATGTTCTCACTGTTTATGTGAGTGACGTTCGCACTGTTTATGGGTGTGATGTTCACACTGTTTTTGCGTGTGATGTTCACACTGTTTTTGGGTGTGACATTCACACTGTTTTTGGATGTGATGTTCAGACTGTTTATGGGTGTGACATTCACACAGTTTTTGGGTGTGATGTTCACACTGTTTTTGGATGTGATGTTCACACTGTTTATGTGTGTTACGTTCACGCTGTTTTTGGGTGTGATGTTCACACACTGTTTTTGGGTGTAATTTTAACCCTGTTTATGGGTGTGACATTCACACTGTTTATGGGTGTGACATTCTCACTGCTAATCAGTTTAACCGTCTCACTGTTTATGGGTCTGTGGTTCACATTGTTGATGTGATTGCCATGCTCACTGTATATGGGTTTGACGTTCTTACTGTTATTGGTGTGACATTCTCACTGTTTATCGGTGTGGCATTCATGCTTTTTTGGGTGTGATGTTCGTACTGATTTTGCGTGTTATGTTGCCACTGTTTATGGGTGTGATGTTCAGACTTTTAATGGGTGTGACATCCACACTGTTTATGGGTGTGACGTTCACACTGTTTTTGTGTGTGACGTTCTCACTGCTTTTGTGTGTGATGTTCACATTGGTTTTGGGTGTGACGTTCACATTGTTTGTGGGTGTGACATTCACAATGTTTATGTGTGTGACGTTCACACTGTTTTTGGGTGTGATGTTCACACTGTTTTTGGGTGTGACATTCACACTGTTTTTGGGTGTGACATTCACACTGTTTTTGGGTGTGTCGTTCACACTGTTTTTGGGTGTGACGTTCACACTGTTTTTGGGTGTGACATTCACACTGTTTATGGGTGTGTCGTTCACACTGTTTATCGGTTTGACGGTCTCACTGATTATCGGTGTGCCTTCTCACTATTTATGGGTTTGACATCCACTGTTTATGGCTGTGACTTTTTCGCTGTTTATGGGTGTGGCATTCACACTGTTTATGGGTGTGACGTTCTCACTGTTCATGGGTGTGACGTTCTCACTGTTTATGGGTGTGACGTTCTCACTGTTTATGGGTGTGACGTTCTCACTGTTTCTGGGTGTGATGTTCTCACTGTTTATGGTTGTGATGTTCACACTGTTTATGGGTGTGTCGTTCTCACTGTTTATGGGTGTGACGTTCTCACCATTTATGTGTGTGACGTTCACACTGTTTTTGGGTGTGATGTTCACACTCTTTATGGGTGTGAGGTTCTCACTGTTTATGGGTGATGTTTGCACTGTTAAGGGGTTTGTCATTCTCACTGTTTATGGGTGTGACGTTCTCACTGTTTATGTGTGTGACGTTCTCACTGTTAATTTGTGTGCGTTCACACTGTTTTTGGGTGTGATTTTCACACTGTTTATGGGTGTGTCGTTCACACTGTTTATGGGATTGCATTCTCACTGTTTATGGGTGTGACATTCTCACTGTTTATCAGTGTGATGTTCTCACTGTTCTTGGTTGTGACATTCTCCATGTTTATGGGTGTGACATTCACGCTTTTTTGGGTGTGATGTTCATACTGTTTTTGCGTGTGATGTTGACACTGTTTATGGGTGTTATCTTCAGACTTTTAATGGGTGTGACATCCACACTGTTTATGGGTGTGACGTACACACTGTTTTTGTGTGTAACGTTCTCACTGTTTTTGAGTGTGACATTCACACTGTTTATGGGTGTGACGTTCACACTGTTTATGGGAGTGACGTTCTCACTGTTTATGTGTGTGACGTTCCCTCCGTTTTTGGTTGTGACTTCTCACTGTTTTTGGTTCTGATGTTCTCAGTGTTGATGGGTGTGATGTTCTCACTGTTTATGTGTGTGACATTTGCACTGTTTATGGGTGTGACATTCATGCTTTTTTGGGTGTGATGTTCATACTGTTTTTGCGTGTGATGTTGACACTGTTTATGGGTGTGATGTTCAGACTTTTAATGGATGTGACATTCACACTGTTTATGGGTGTGACGTTCTCACTGTTTATGTGTGTGACGTTCTCACTGTTTTTGACTGTGATGTTCACACTGTTTATGGGTGTGACATTCACAATGTTTATGGGTGTGACGTTCTCACTGTTTATGTGTGTGACGTTCACACTGTTTTTGGGTGTGATGTTCACACTGTTTTTGGGTGTGACATTCACACTGTTTATGGGTCTGACATTCACACTGTTCATGGGTGTGACGTTCGCACTCTTTATAGGTGTGACGTTCTCACTGTTTAGCTGTTTAACCGTCCCACTGTTTATGGGTGTGTCGTTCACACTGTTTATGTGTTTGACCTTTTCACTGATTGTCGGTGGGCCTTCTCACTATTTATGGGTGTGACATTCTCACTGTTTATGGGTGTGACATTCAGGCTTTTTTGGGTGTGATGTTCATACTGTTTTTGCGTGTGATGTTGACACTGTTTATGGGTGTGATGTTCAGACTTTAAAAGGGTCTGATGTCCACACTGTTTATGGGTTTAACCGTCCCACTGTTTATGGGTGTGTCGTTCACACAGTTTATGGGTTTGACATTCTCACTGATTATCGATGTGCCTTCTCACTATTTATGGGTGTGACTTCTCACTGTTTATGGGTGTGACTTTCTCACTGTTTATGGGTGTGGCATTCACACTGTTTATGGGTGTGACGTTCTCACTGTTTATGGGTGTGATGTTCTCACTGTTTATGGGTGTGATGTTCTCACTGTTTATGGGTGTGATGTTCTCACTGTTTATGGGTGTGATGTTCTCAGTGTTCTAGGTTGTGATGTTCTGACTGTTTATGGGTGTGACGTTCCCACTGTTTTTGGTTGTGACTTCTCAATGTATTTGGTTCTGATGTTCTCACAGTTTATGGGTGTGATGTTCTCACTGTTTATGGGTGTGACATTCACGCTTTTTTGGGTGTGATGTTCATACTGTTTTTGCGTGTGATTTTGACACTGTTTATGGGTGTGATGTTCAGACTTTTAATGGGTGTGACATTCACACTGTTTATGGGTATGACGTTCTCACTGTTTATGTGTGTGACGATCTCACTGTTTTTGAGTGTGATGTTCACATTGTTTTTGGGTGTGACGTTCACATTGTTTATGGATGTGGCATTCACAATGTTTTTGGGTGTGACGTTCTCACTGTTTATGTGTGTGACAATCACGCTTTTTTGGGTGTGATGTTCATACTGTTTATGCGTGTGATTTTGACACTGTTTATGGGTGTGATGTTCAGACTTTTAATGGGTGTGACATTCACACTGTTTATGGGTGTGACGTTCTCACTGTTTATGTGTGTGACATTCTCACTGTATTTGAGTGTGATGTTCACATTGTTTTTGGGTGTGACATTCACATTGTTTATGGATGTGACATTCACACTGTTTATGGGTGTGACGTTCTCACTGTTTATGTGTGTGACGTTCACACTGTTTTTGAGTGTGATGTTCACACTGTTTTTGGGTGTGACGTTCACACTGTTTATGGGTGTTACATTCACACTGCTTATGGGTGTGACGTTCGCAATCTTTATGAGTGTGACATTCTCACTGTTTATCGGTTTAACTGTCTCACTGTTTATGGGTGTGTCGTTCACACTGTTTTTGGGTTTGACGTTCTCACTGATTATCGGTGAGCCATCTCACTATTTATGGGTGTGACTTCTCACTGTTTATGGGTGTGACTTTCTCACTGTTTATGGGTGTGTCATTCACACTGTTTATGGGAGTGACGTTCTCACTGTTTATGGGTGTGACGTTCTCACTGTTTATGGGTGTGATGTTCATACTGTTTTTGGGTGTGATGTTCACACTGTTTATGGATGTGATGTTCACACAGTTTATGGGACTGTCGTTCTCACTGTTTATGGGTGTGATGTTCTCACTGTTTATGTGTGTGATGTTCTCACTGTTTATGTGTGTGACGTTCGCAATGTTTATGGGTGTGATATTCACACTGTTTTTGGGTGTGACGTTCACACTGTTTTTGGGTGTGATGTTCTCTCTGTTTATGTGTGTGACGTTCGCAATGTTTATGGGTGTGATATTCACACTGTTTTTGGGTGTGACGTTCACACTGTTTTTGGGTGTGATGTTCACACTGTTTTTGGATGTGATGTTCAGAATGTTTATGGGTGTGACGTTCTCAGTGTTTATGGGTGTGATGTTCTCACTGTATATGGGTTTGACGTTCTCACTGCTAATCGGTTTAACCGTCTCACTGTTTATGGGTCTGTGGTTCACACTGTTTTTGGGATTGCCATGCTCACTGTATTTGGGTTTGACATTCTTACTGTTATGGGTGTGACATTCTCACTGTTTATCGGTGTGACATTCATGCTTTTTGGGTGTGATGTTCGTACTGATTTTGCGTGTTATGTTGACACTGTTTATGGGTGTGATGTTCAGACTTTTAATGGGTGTGACATCCACACTGTTTATGGGTGTGACGTTCACACTGTTTTTGTGTGTGATGTTCACATTGGTTTTGGGTGTGATGTTCACACTGTTTGTGGGTGTGACATTCACAATGTTCATGGGTGTGACGTTCCCACTGTTTATGTGTGTGACGTTGACACTGTTTTTGGGTGTGATGTTCACACTGTTTTTGGGTGTGACATTCACACTGTTTATGGGTGTGATGTTCTCACTGTTTATGGGTGTGACGTTCGCACTCTTTATAGGTGTGGCGTTCTCAATGTTTATCGGTTTAACCGCCTATTTATGGGTGTGACATCCACTGTTTATGGTTGTGACTTTTTCGCTGTTTATGGGTGTGGCATTCACACTGTTTATGGGTGTGATGTTCTCACTGTTTATGGGTGTGACGTTCTCACTGTTTATGGGTGTGACGTTCTCACTGTTCATGGGTGTGACGGTCTCACTGTTTATGGGTGTGACATTCTCACTGTTTATGGGTGTGACGTTCACACTGTTCATGGGTGTGACGTTCTCACTTTTTTTGGGTGTGATGTTCACACTCTTTATGGGTGTGAGGTTCTCACTGTTTATGGGTGATGTTTGCACTGTTTATGGGTGTGTCATTCTCACTGTTTATGGGTGTGACGTTCTCACTGTTTATGTGAGTGCCGTTCACACTGTTTTTGGGTGTGATGTTCACACTGTTTTTGGGTGTGATTTTCACACTGTTTATGGGTGTG
This sequence comes from Isurus oxyrinchus, assembly GCA_026770705.1. NCBI lineage: Eukaryota > Metazoa > Chordata > Chondrichthyes > Lamniformes > Lamnidae > Isurus > Isurus oxyrinchus. Next base: position 673,254 of record JANJGN010000013.1, on the reverse strand, counting down.
ACATTCTCACTGTTTATGGGATTGACATTCTCACTGTTTATGGGTTTGACATTCTCACTGTTTATGGGTGTGATGTTCTCACTGTTTATGGGTGTGACATTCTCACTGTTTATCACTGTTTATCAGTGTTATTATCAGTTGGTTATTATCACTGTTTATCAGTGTGATGTTCTCACTGTTCTTGGTTGTGACATTCTCCATGTTTATGGGTGTGACTTTCACGCTTTTTTGAGTGTGATGTTCATACTGTTTTTGCGTGTCATGTTGACACTGTTTATGGGTGTTATCTTCAGACTTGAGTGTGATGTTCATACTGTTTTTGCGTGTCATGTTGACACTGTTTATGGGTGTTATCTTCAGACTTTTAATGGTTGTGTCATCCACACTGTTTATGGGTGTGACGTTCACACTGTTTTTGTGTGTAACGTTCTCACTGTTTTTGAGTGTGACATTCACACTGTTTATGGGTGTGACATTCAGACTGTTTATGGGAGTGACGTTCTCACTGTTTATGTGTGAGACGTTCCCTCCGTTTTTGGTTGTGACTTCTCACTGTTTTTGGTTCTGATGTTCTCAGTGTTGATGGGTGTGAAATTCGCACTGTTTATGGGTGTGACATTCACGCTTTTTTGGGTGTGATGTTCATACTGTTTTTGCGTGTGATGTTGACACTGTTTATGGGTGTGATGTTCAGACTTTTAATGGGTGTGACATTCACACTGTTTATGGGTGTGACGTTCTCACTGTTTATGTGTGTGACGTTCTCACTGTTTTTGAGTGTGATGTTCACACTGTTTATGGGTGTGACATTCACAATGTTTATGGGTGTGACGTTCTCACTGTTTACGTGTGTGACGTTCACACTGTTTTGGGGTGTGATGTTCACACTGTTTTTGGGTGTGACATTCACACTGTTTATGGGTCTGACATTCACACTGTTCATGGGTGTGACGTTTGCACTCTTTATAGGTGTGACGTTCTCACTGTTTATCTGTTTAACCGTCCCACTGTTTATGGGTGTGTCGTTCACACTGTTTATGTGTTTGACCTTTTCACTGATTGTCGGTGGGCCTTCTCACTATTTATGGGTGTGACTTCTCACTGTTTATGTGTTTGACGTTCTCACTGTTTATGGGTGTGACATTCTCACTGTTTATGGGTGTGACATTCAGGCTTTTTTGGGTGTGATGTTCATAATGTTTTTGCGTGTGATGTTGACACTGTTTATGGGTGTGATGTTCAGACATTTAATGGGTGTGATATCCACACTGTTTATGGGTTTAACCGTCCCACTGTTTATGGGTGTGTCGTTCACACAGTTTATGGGTTTGACATTCTCACTGATTATCAGTGTGCCTTCTCACTATTTATGGGTGTGACTTCTCACTGTTTATGGGTGTGACATTCTCACAGTTTATGGGTGTGGCATTCACACTGTTTATGGGTGTGACGTACTCACTGTTTATGGGTGTGATGTTCTCACTGTTTATGGGTGTGATGTTCTCACTGTTTTTGGTTGTGACTTCTCAATGTTTTTGGTTCTGATGTTCTCACTGTTTATGGGTGTGATGTTCTCACTGTTACGGGTGTGACATTCACGCTTTTTTGGGTGTGATGTTCATACTGTTTTTGCGTGTGATGTTGACACTGTTTATGGGTGTGATGTTCAGACTTTTTATGGGTGTGACATTCACACTGTTTATGGGTGTGACGTTCTCACTGTATATGTGTGTGACGTACTCACTGTTTTTGAGTGTGATGTTCACATTGTTTTTGGGTGTGACGTTCACATTGTTTATGGATGTGACATTCACAATGTTTATGGGTGTAACGATCTCACTGTTTATGTGTGTGACGTTCACACTGTTTTTGGGTGTGATGTTCACACTGTTTTTGGGTGTGACGTTCACACTGTTTATGGGTGTGACATTCACACTGCTTATGGGTGTGACGTTCGCAATCTTTATGAGTGTGACATTCTCACTGTTTATCGGTTTTACCGTCTCACTGTTTATGGGTGTGTCGTTCACACTGTTTATGGGTTTGACGTTCTCACTGATTATCGGTGTGCCTTCTCACTATTTATGGGTGTGACTTCTCACTGTTTATGGGTGTGACTTTCTCACTGTTTATGGGTGTCTCATTCACACTGTTTATGGGAGTGACGATCTCACTGTTTATGGGTGTGACGTTTTCACTGTTTATGGGTGTGACGTTAACACTGTTTATGGGTGTGATGTTCATACTGTTTTTCGGTGTGATGTTCACACTGTTCATGGATGTGATGTTCACACTGTTTATGGGACTGTCGTTCTCACTGTTTATGGGTGTGATGTTCTCACTGTTTATGTGTGTGATGTTCTCACTGTTTATGTGTGTGTTGTTCTCACTGTTTATGGGTGTGATGTTCTCACTATTTATGTGTGTGACGTTCGCACTGTTTATGGGTGTGATGTTCACACTGTTTTTGGGAGTGACGTTCACACTGTTTTTGGGTGTGACGTTCACACTGTTTTTGGGTGTGATGTTCACACTGTTTTTGGATGTGATGTTCAGACTGTTTATGGGTGTGACGTTCACACAGTTTTTGGGTGTGATGTTCACACTGTTTTTGGATGTGATGTTCACACTGTTTATGTGTGTTACGTTCCACAATGTTTTTGGGTGTGATGTTCACACTGTTTTTGGGTGTGACATTCACACTGTTTTTGGGTGTGACATTCACACTGTTTATGGGTGTGACGTTCGCACTCTTTATGGGTGTGACGTTCTCACTGTTTATCGGTTTAACCGTCTCACTGTTTATGGGTGTCTCGTTCACACTGTTTATCGGTTTGACGGTCTCACTGATTATCGGTGTGCCTTCTCACTATTTATGGGTGTGACATCCACTGTTTATGGGTGTGAATTTTTCGCTGTTTATGGGTGTGGCATTCACACTGTTTATGGGTGTGACGTTCTCACTGTTCATGGGTGTGACGTTCTCACTGTTTATGGGTGTGACATTCTCACTGTTTATGGGTGTGACGTTCACACTGTTCATGGGTGTGATGTTCATACTTTTTTTGGGTGTGATGTTCTCACTGTTTATGGATGTGATGTTCTCACTGTTTATGGGTGTGACGTTCTCACTGTTTTTGGGTGTGACATTCACACTGTTTTTGGGTGTGACATTCACAGTGTTCATGGGTGTGGCATTCACACTGTTTATGGGTGTGACGTTCTCACTGTTCATGGGTGTGACGTTCTCACTGTTTATGGGTGTGATGTTCATACTGTTTTTGGGTGTGTCGTTCTCACTGTTTATGGGTGTGACGTTCTCACTGTTCATGGGTGTGATGTTCATACTGTTTTTGGGTGTGTCGTTCTCACTGTTTATGGGTGTGACGTTCTCACCATTTATGTGTGTGACGTTCACACTGTTTTTGGGTGTCATGTTCACACTCTTTATGGGTGTGACGTTCACACTGTTTTTGGGTGTGATGTTCACACTCTTTATGGGTGTGAGGTTCTCACTGTTTATGGGTGATGTTTGCACTGTTTATGGGTGTGACGTTCACACTGTTCATGGGTGTGATGTTCATACTGATTTTGGGTGTGTCGTTCTCACTGTTTATGGGTGTGACGTTCTCACCATTTATGTGTGTGACGTTCACACTGTTTTTGGGTGTGATGTTCACACTCTTTATGGGTGTGACGTTCACTCTGTTTTTGGGTGTGATGTTCACACTCTTTATGGGTGTGAGGTTCTCAATGTTTATGGGTGATGTTTGCACTGTTTATGGGTGTGACGTTCTCACTGTTTATGTGGGCGACGTTCACACTGTTTTTGGTTGTGACTTCTCACTGTTTTTGGTTCTGATGTTCTCAGGTTTGATGGGTGTGATGTTCTCACTGTTTATGTCTGTGACATTCGCACTGTTTATGGGTGTGACATTCACGCTTTTTTGGGTGTGATGTTCATACTGTTTTTGCGTGTGATGTTCACACTGTTTATGGGTGTGACATTCACAATGTTTATGGGTGTGACGTTCTCACTGTTTATAGGTGTGACGTTCTCACTGTTTATCTGTTTAACCGTCCCACTGTTTATGGGTGTGACGTTCTCACTGTTAATGGGTGTGATGTTCTCACTGTTTATGGGAGTGTCGTTCTCACTGTTTATGTGTGTGTTGTTCTCACTGTTTATGGGTGTGATGTTCTCACTGTTTATGTGTGTGACGTTCGCAATGTTTATGGGTGTGATGTTCACACTGTTTTTGGGTGTGATGTTCACACTGTATTTGGGTGTGATGTTCACACTGTTTTTGGATGTGATGTTCAGACTGTTTATGGGTGTGAAGTTCTCAGTGTTTATGGGTGTGATGTTCACCCTGTTTATGTGTGTGACGTTCGCACTGTTTATGGGTGTGATGTTCACACTGTTTTTGGGTGTGACGTTCACACTGTTTTTGGGTGTAATGTTCACACTGTTTTTGGGTGTGATGTTCACACTGTTTTTGGATGTGATGTTCAGACTGTTTATGGGTGTGACATTCACACAGTTTTTGGGTGTGATGTTCACACTGTTTTTGGATGTGATGTTCACACTGTTTATGTGTGTTACGTTCACACTGTTTTTGGGTGTGATGTTCACACTGTTTTTGGGTGTAATTTTAACCCTGTTTATGGGTGTGACATTCACACTGTTTATGGGTGTGACATTCTCAATGCTAATCGGTTTAACCATCTCACTGTTTATGGGTCTGTGGTTCACACTGTTTTTGGGATTGCCATGCTCACTGTATATGGGTTTGACGTTCTTACTGTCATGGGTGTGACATTCTCACTGTTTATCGGTGTGACATTCATGCTTTTTGGGTGTGATGTTCGTACTGATTTTGCGTGTTATTTTGCCACTGTTTATGGGTGTGATATTCAGACCTTTAATGGGTGTGACATCCACACTGTTTATGGGTGTCACGTTCACACTGTTTTTGTGTGTGACGTTCTCACTGTTTTTGTGTGTGATGTTCACATTGGTTTTGGGTGTGACGTTCACAATGTTTGTGGGTGTGACATTCACAATGTTCATGGGTGTGACGTTCCCACTGTTTATGTGTGTGACGTTCACACTGTTTTTGGGTGTGATGATCACACTGTTTTTGGGTGTGACATTCACACTGTTTTTGGGTGTGACATTCACACTGTTTATGGGTGTGACGTTCGCACTCTTTATGGGTGTGACGTTCTCACTGTTTATGGGTTCAACCGTCTCACTGTTTATGGGTGTGTCGTTCACACTGTTTATCCGTTTGACGGTCTCACTGATTATCGGTGTGCCTTCTCACAATTTATGGGTGTGACTTCTCACTGTTTATGGGTGTGGCATTCACACTGTTTATGGGTGTGACATTCTCACTGTTTATGGGTGTGACGTTCACACTGTTCATGGGTGTGATGTTCACACTGTTTCTGGGTGTGACTTCTCACTGTTTATGGGTGTGACTTTCTCACTGTTTATGGGTGTGGCATTCACACTGTTTATGGGTGTGACGTTCTCACTGTTTATGGGTGTGATGTTCTCACTGTTTATGGGTGTGATGTTCTCACTGTTTATGGGTGTGATGTTCTCACTGTTTATGGGTGTGATGTTCTCAGTGTTCTAGGTTGTGATGTTCTGACTGTTTATGGGTGTGACGTTCCCACTGTTTTTGGTTGTGACTTCTCAATGTATTTGGTTCTGATGTTCTCACAGTTTATGGGTGTGATGTTCTCACTGTTTATGGGTGTGACATTCACGCTTTTTTGGGTGTGATGTTCATACTGTTTTTGCGTGTGATTTTGACACTGTTTATGGGTGTGATGTTCAGACTTTTAATGGGTGTGACATTCACACTGTTTATGGGTATGACGTTCTCACTGTTTATGTGTGTGACGATCTCACTGTTTTTGAGTGTGATGTTCACATTGTTTTTGGGTGTGACGTTCACATTGTTTATGGATGTGGCATTCACAATGTTTTTGGGTGTGACGTTCTCACTGTTTATGTGTGTGACAATCACGCTTTTTTGGGTGTGATGTTCATACTGTTTATGCGTGTGATTTTGACACTGTTTATGGGTGTGATGTTCAGACTTTTAATGGGTGTGACATTCACACTGTTTATGGGTGTGACGTTCTCACTGTTTATGTGTGTGACATTCTCACTGTATTTGAGTGTGATGTTCACATTGTTTTTGGGTGTGACATTCACATTGTTTATGGATGTGACATTCACACTGTTTATGGGTGTGACGTTCTCACTGTTTATGTGTGTGACGTTCACACTGTTTTTGAGTGTGATGTTCACACTGTTTTTGGGTGTGACGTTCACACTGTTTATGGGTGTTACATTCACACTGCTTATGGGTGTGACGTTCGCAATCTTTATGAGTGTGACATTCTCACTGTTTATCGGTTTAACTGTCTCACTGTTTATGGGTGTGTCGTTCACACTGTTTTTGGGTTTGACGTTCTCACTGATTATCGGTGAGCCATCTCACTATTTATGGGTGTGACTTCTCACTGTTTATGGGTGTGACTTTCTCACTGTTTATGGGTGTGTCATTCACACTGTTTATGGGAGTGACGTTCTCACTGTTTATGGGTGTGACGTTCTCACTGTTTATGGGTGTGATGTTCATACTGTTTTTGGGTGTGATGTTCACACTGTTTATGGATGTGATGTTCACACAGTTTATGGGACTGTCGTTCTCACTGTTTATGGGTGTGATGTTCTCACTGTTTATGTGTGTGATGTTCTCACTGTTTATGTGTGTGACGTTCGCAATGTTTATGGGTGTGATATTCACACTGTTTTTGGGTGTGACGTTCACACTGTTTTTGGGTGTGATGTTCTCACTGTTTATGTGTGTGACGTTCGCAATGTTTATGGGTGTGATATTCACACTGTTTTTGGGTGTGACGTTCACACTGTTTTTGGGTGTGATGTTCACACTGTTTTTGGATGTGATGTTCAGAATGTTTATGGGTGTGACGTTCTCAGTGTTTATGGGTGTGATGTTCTCACTGTATATGGGTTTGACGTTCTCACTGCTAATCGGTTTAACCGTCTCACTGTTTATGGGTCTGTGGTTCACACTGTTTTTGGGATTGCCATGCTCACTGTATTTGGGTTTGACATTCTTACTGTTATGGGTGTGACATTCTCACTGTTTATCGGTGTGACATTCATGCTTTTTGGGTGTGATGTTCGTACTGATTTTGCGTGTTATGTTGACACTGTTTATGGGTGTGATGTTCAGACTTTTAATGGGTGTGACATCCACACTGTTTATGGGTGTGACGTTCACACTGTTTTTGTGTGTGATGTTCACATTGGTTTTGGGTGTGATGTTCACACTGTTTGTGGGTGTGACATTCACAATGTTCATGGGTGTGACGTTCCCACTGTTTATGTGTGTGACGTTGACACTGTTTTTGGGTGTGATGTTCACACTGTTTTTGGGTGTGACATTCACACTGTTTATGGGTGTGATGTTCTCACTGTTTATGGGTGTGACGTTCGCACTCTTTATAGGTGTGGCGTTCTCAATGTTTATCGGTTTAACCGCCTCACTATTTATGGGTGTGACATCCACTGTTTATGGTTGTGACTTTTTCGCTGTTTATGGGTGTGGCATTCACACTGTTTATGGGTGTGATGTTCTCACTGTTTATGGGTGTGACGTTCTCACTGTTTATGGGTGTGACGTTCTCACTGTTCATGGGTGTGACGGTCTCACTGTTTATGGGTGTGACATTCTCACTGTTTATGGGTGTGACGTTCACACTGTTCATGGGTGTGACGTTCTCACTTTTTTTGGGTGTGATGTTCACACTCTTTATGGGTGTGAGGTTCTCACTGTTTATGGGTGATGTTTGCACTGTTTATGGGTGTGTCATTCTCACTGTTTATGGGTGTGACGTTCTCACTGTTTATGTGAGTGCCGTTCACACTGTTTTTGGGTGTGATTTTCACACTGTTTATGGGTGTGACATTCTCACTGTTTATGGGATTGACATTCTCACTGTTTATGGGTTTGACATTCTCACTGTTTATGGGTGTGATGTTCTCACTGTTTATGGGTGTGACATTCTCACTGTTTATCACTGTTTATCAGTGTTATTATCAGTTGGTTATTATCACTGTTTATCAGTGTGATGTTCTCACTGTTCTTGGTTGTGACATTCTCCATGTTTATGGGTGTGACTTTCACGCTTTTTTGAGTGTGATGTTCATACTGTTTTTGCGTGTCATGTTGACACTGTTTATGGGTGTTATCTTCAGACTTGAGTGTGATGTTCATACTGTTTTTGCGTGTCATGTTGACACTGTTTATGGGTGTTATCTTCAGACTTTTAATGGTTGTGACATCCACACTGTTTATGGGTGTGACGTTCACACTGTTTTTGTGTGTAACGTTCTCACTGTTTTTGAGTGTGACATTCACACTGTTTATGGGTGTGACATTCAGACTGTTTATGGGAGTGACGTTCTCACTGTTTATGTGTGAGACGTTCCCTCCGTTTTTGGTTGTGACTTCTCACTGTTTTTGGTTCTGATGTTCTCAGTGTTGATGGGTGTGAAATTCGCACTGTTTATGGGTGTGACATTCACGCTTTTTTGGGTGTGATGTTCATACTGTTTTTGCGTGTGATGTTGACACTGTTTATGGGTGTGATGTTCAGACTTTTAATGGGTGTGACATTCACACTGTTTATGGGTGTGACGTTCTCACTGTTTATGTGTGTGACGTTCTCACTGTTTTTGAGTGTGATGTTCACACTGTTTATGGGTGTGACATTCACAATGTTTATGGGTGTGACGTTCTCACTGTTTACGTGTGTGACGTTCACACTGTTTTGGGGTGTGATGTTCACACTGTTTTTGGGTGTGACATTCACACTGTTTATGGGTCTGACATTCACACTGTTCATGGGTGTGACGTTTGCACTCTTTATAGGTGTGACGTTCTCACTGTTTATCTGTTTAACCGTCCCACTGTTTATGGGTGTGTCGTTCACACTGTTTATGTGTTTGACCTTTTCACTGATTGTCGGTGGGCCTTCTCACTATTTATGGGTGTGACTTCTCACTGTTTATGTGTTTGACGTTCTCACTGTTTATGGGTGTGACATTCTCACTGTTTATGGGTGTGACATTCAGGCTTTTTTGGGTGTGATGTTCATAATGTTTTTGCGTGTGATGTTGACACTGTTTATGGGTGTGATGTTCAGACATTTAATGGGTGTGATATCCACACTGTTTATGGGTTTAACCGTCCCACTGTTTATGGGTGTGTCGTTCACACAGTTTATGGGTTTGACATTCTCACTGATTATCAGTGTGCCTTCTCACTATTTATGGGTGTGACTTCTCACTGTTTATGGGTGTGACATTCTCACAGTTTATGGGTGTGGCATTCACACTGTTTATGGGTGTGACGTACTCACTGTTTATGGGTGTGATGTTCTCACTGTTTATGGGTGTGATGTTCTCACTGTTTTTGGTTGTGACTTCTCAATGTTTTTGGTTCTGATGTTCTCACTGTTTATGGGTGTGATGTTCTCACTGTTACGGGTGTGACATTCACGCTTTTTTGGGTGTGATGTTCATACTGTTTTTGCGTGTGATGTTGACACTGTTTATGGGTGTGATGTTCAGACTTTTTATGGGTGTGACATTCACACTGTTTATGGGTGTGACGTTCTCACTGTATATGTGTGTGACGTACTCACTGTTTTTGAGTGTGATGTTCACATTGTTTTTGGGTGTGACGTTCACATTGTTTATGGATGTGACATTCACAATGTTTATGGGTGTAACGATCTCACTGTTTATGTGTGTGACGTTCACACTGTTTTTGGGTGTGATGTTCACACTGTTTTTGGGTGTGACGTTCACACTGTTTATGGGTGTGACATTCACACTGCTTATGGGTGTGACGTTCGCAATCTTTATGAGTGTGACATTCTCACTGTTTATCGGTTTTACCGTCTCACTGTTTATGGGTGTGTCGTTCACACTGTTTATGGGTTTGACGTTCTCACTGATTATCGGTGTGCCTTCTCACTATTTATGGGTGTGACTTCTCACTGTTTATGGGTGTGACTTTCTCACTGTTTATGGGTGTCTCATTCACACTGTTTATGGGAGTGACGATCTCACTGTTTATGGGTGTGACGTTTTCACTGTTTATGGGTGTGACGTTAACACTGTTTATGGGTGTGATGTTCATACTGTTTTTCGGTGTGATGTTCACACTGTTCATGGATGTGATGTTCACACTGTTTATGGGACTGTCGTTCTCACTGTTTATGGGTGTGATGTTCTCACTGTTTATGTGTGTGATGTTCTCACTGTTTATGTGTGTGTTGTTCTCACTGTTTATGGGTGTGATGTTCTCACTATTTATGTGTGTGACGTTCGCACTGTTTATGGGTGTGATGTTCACACTGTTTTTGGGAGTGACGTTCACACTGTTTTTGGGTGTGACGTTCACACTGTTTTTGGGTGTGATGTTCACACTGTTTTTGGATGTGATGTTCAGACTGTTTATGGGTGTGACGTTCACACAGTTTTTGGGTGTGATGTTCACACTGTTTTTGGATGTGATGTTCACACTGTTTATGTGTGTTACGTTCCACAATGTTTTTGGGTGTGATGTTCACACTGTTTTTGGGTGTGACATTCACACTGTTTTTGGGTGTGACATTCACACTGTTTATGGGTGTGACGTTCGCACTCTTTATGGGTGTGACGTTCTCACTGTTTATCGGTTTAACCGTCTCACTGTTTATGGGTGTCTCGTTCACACTGTTTATCGGTTTGACGGTCTCACTGATTATCGGTGTGCCTTCTCACTATTTATGGGTGTGACATCCACTGTTTATGGGTGTGAATTTTTCGCTGTTTATGGGTGTGGCATTCACACTGTTTATGGGTGTGACGTTCTCACTGTTCATGGGTGTGACGTTCTCACTGTTTATGGGTGTGACATTCTCACTGTTTATGGGTGTGACGTTCACACTGTTCATGGGTGTGATGTTCATACTTTTTTTGGGTGTGATGTTCTCACTGTTTATGGATGTGATGTTCTCACTGTTTATGGGTGTGACGTTCTCACTGTTTTTGGGTGTGACATTCACACTGTTTTTGGGTGTGACATTCACAGTGTTCATGGGTGTGGCATTCACACTGTTTATGGGTGTGACGTTCTCACTGTTCATGGGTGTGACGTTCTCACTGTTTATGGGTGTGATGTTCATACTGTTTTTGGGTGTGTCGTTCTCACTGTTTATGGGTGTGACGTTCTCACTGTTCATGGGTGTGATGTTCATACTGTTTTTGGGTGTGTCGTTCTCACTGTTTATGGGTGTGACGTTCTCACCATTTATGTGTGTGACGTTCACACTGTTTTTGGGTGTCATGTTCACACTCTTTATGGGTGTGACGTTCACACTGTTTTTGGGTGTGATGTTCACACTCTTTATGGGTGTGAGGTTCTCACTGTTTATGGGTGATGTTTGCACTGTTTATGGGTGTGACGTTCACACTGTTCATGGGTGTGATGTTCATACTGATTTTGGGTGTGTCGTTCTCACTGTTTATGGGTGTGACGTTCTCACCATTTATGTGTGTGACGTTCACACTGTTTTTGGGTGTGATGTTCACACTCTTTATGGGTGTGACGTTCACTCTGTTTTTGGGTGTGATGTTCACACTCTTTATGGGTGTGAGGTTCTCAATGTTTATGGGTGATGTTTGCACTGTTTATGGGTGTGACGTTCTCACTGTTTATGTGGGCGACGTTCACACTGTTTTTGGTTGTGACTTCTCACTGTTTTTGGTTCTGATGTTCTCAGGTTTGATGGGTGTGATGTTCTCACTGTTTATGTCTGTGACATTCGCACTGTTTATGGGTGTGACATTCACGCTTTTTTGGGTGTGATGTTCATACTGTTTTTGCGTGTGATGTTCACACTGTTTATGGGTGTGACATTCACAATGTTTATGGGTGTGACGTTCTCACTGTTTATAGGTGTGACGTTCTCACTGTTTATCTGTTTAACCGTCCCACTGTTTATGGGTGTGACGTTCTCACTGTTAATGGGTGTGATGTTCTCACTGTTTATGGGAGTGTCGTTCTCACTGTTTATGTGTGTGTTGTTCTCACTGTTTATGGGTGTGATGTTCTCACTGTTTATGTGTGTGACGTTCGCAATGTTTATGGGTGTGATGTTCACACTGTTTTTGGGTGTGATGTTCACACTGTATTTGGGTGTGATGTTCACACTGTTTTTGGATGTGATGTTCAGACTGTTTATGGGTGTGAAGTTCTCAGTGTTTATGGGTGTGATGTTCACCCTGTTTATGTGTGTGACGTTCGCACTGTTTATGGGTGTGATGTTCACACTGTTTTTGGGTGTGACGTTCACACTGTTTTTGGGTGTAATGTTCACACTGTTTTTGGGTGTGATGTTCACACTGTTTTTGGATGTGATGTTCAGACTGTTTATGGGTGTGACATTCACACAGTTTTTGGGTGTGATGTTCACACTGTTTTTGGATGTGATGTTCACACTGTTTATGTGTGTTACGTTCACACTGTTTTTGGGTGTGATGTTCACACTGTTTTTGGGTGTAATTTTAACCCTGTTTATGGGTGTGACATTCACACTGTTTATGGGTGTGACATTCTCAATGCTAATCGGTTTAACCATCTCACTGTTTATGGGTCTGTGGTTCACACTGTTTTTGGGATTGCCATGCTCACTGTATATGGGTTTGACGTTCTTACTGTCATGGGTGTGACATTCTCACTGTTTATCGGTGTGACATTCATGCTTTTTGGGTGTGATGTTCGTACTGATTTTGCGTGTTATTTTGCCACTGTTTATGGGTGTGATATTCAGACCTTTAATGGGTGTGACATCCACACTGTTTATGGGTGTCACGTTCACACTGTTTTTGTGTGTGACGTTCTCACTGTTTTTGTGTGTGATGTTCACATTGGTTTTGGGTGTGACGTTCACAATGTTTGTGGGTGTGACATTCACAATGTTCATGGGTGTGACGTTCCCACTGTTTATGTGTGTGACGTTCACACTGTTTTTGGGTGTGATGATCACACTGTTTTTGGGTGTGACATTCACACTGTTTTTGGGTGTGACATTCACACTGTTTATGGGTGTGACGTTCGCACTCTTTATGGGTGTGACGTTCTCACTGTTTATGGGTTCAACCGTCTCACTGTTTATGGGTGTGTCGTTCACACTGTTTATCCGTTTGACGGTCTCACTGATTATCGGTGTGCCTTCTCACAATTTATGGGTGTGACTTCTCACTGTTTATGGGTGTGGCATTCACACTGTTTATGGGTGTGACATTCTCACTGTTTATGGGTGTGACGTTCACACTGTTCATGGGTGTGATGTTCACACTGTTTCTGGGTGTGACTTCTCACTGTTTATGGGTGTGACTTTCTCACTGTTTATGGGTGTGGCATTCACACTGTTTATGGGTGTGACGTTCTCACTGTTTATGGGTGTGATGTTCTCACTGTTTATGGGTGTGATGTTCTCACTGTTTATGGGTGTGATGTTCTCACTGTTTATGGGTGTGATGTTCTCAGTGTTCTAGGTTGTGATGTTCTGACTGTTTATGGGTGTGACGTTCCCACTGTTTTTGGTTGTGACTTCTCAATGTATTTGGTTCTGATGTTCTCACAGTTTATGGGTGTGATGTTCTCACTGTTTATGGGTGTGACATTCACGCTTTTTTGGGTGTGATGTTCATACTGTTTTTGCGTGTGATTTTGACACTGTTTATGGGTGTGATGTTCAGACTTTTAATGGGTGTGACATTCACACTGTTTATGGGTATGACGTTCTCACTGTTTATGTGTGTGACGATCTCACTGTTTTTGAGTGTGATGTTCACATTGTTTTTGGGTGTGACGTTCACATTGTTTATGGATGTGGCATTCACAATGTTTTTGGGTGTGACGTTCTCACTGTTTATGTGTGTGACAATCACGCTTTTTTGGGTGTGATGTTCATACTGTTTATGCGTGTGATTTTGACACTGTTTATGGGTGTGATGTTCAGACTTTTAATGGGTGTGACATTCACACTGTTTATGGGTGTGACGTTCTCACTGTTTATGTGTGTGACATTCTCACTGTATTTGAGTGTGATGTTCACATTGTTTTTGGGTGTGACATTCACATTGTTTATGGATGTGACATTCACACTGTTTATGGGTGTGACGTTCTCACTGTTTATGTGTGTGACGTTCACACTGTTTTTGAGTGTGATGTTCACACTGTTTTTGGGTGTGACGTTCACACTGTTTATGGGTGTTACATTCACACTGCTTATGGGTGTGACGTTCGCAATCTTTATGAGTGTGACATTCTCACTGTTTATCGGTTTAACTGTCTCACTGTTTATGGGTGTGTCGTTCACACTGTTTTTGGGTTTGACGTTCTCACTGATTATCGGTGAGCCATCTCACTATTTATGGGTGTGACTTCTCACTGTTTATGGGTGTGACTTTCTCACTGTTTATGGGTGTGTCATTCACACTGTTTATGGGAGTGACGTTCTCACTGTTTATGGGTGTGACGTTCTCACTGTTTATGGGTGTGATGTTCATACTGTTTTTGGGTGTGATGTTCACACTGTTTATGGATGTGATGTTCACACAGTTTATGGGACTGTCGTTCTCACTGTTTATGGGTGTGATGTTCTCACTGTTTATGTGTGTGATGTTCTCACTGTTTATGTGTGTGACGTTCGCAATGTTTATGGGTGTGATATTCACACTGTTTTTGGGTGTGACGTTCACACTGTTTTTGGGTGTGATGTTCTCACTGTTTATGTGTGTGACGTTCGCAATGTTTATGGGTGTGATATTCACACTGTTTTTGGGTGTGACGTTCACACTGTTTTTGGGTGTGATGTTCACACTGTTTTTGGATGTGATGTTCAGAATGTTTATGGGTGTGACGTTCTCAGTGTTTATGGGTGTGATGTTCTCACTGTATATGGGTTTGACGTTCTCACTGCTAATCGGTTTAACCGTCTCACTGTTTATGGGTCTGTGGTTCACACTGTTTTTGGGATTGCCATGCTCACTGTATTTGGGTTTGACATTCTTACTGTTATGGGTGTGACATTCTCACTGTTTATCGGTGTGACATTCATGCTTTTTGGGTGTGATGTTCGTACTGATTTTGCGTGTTATGTTGACACTGTTTATGGGTGTGATGTTCAGACTTTTAATGGGTGTGACATCCACACTGTTTATGGGTGTGACGTTCACACTGTTTTTGTGTGTGATGTTCACATTGGTTTTGGGTGTGATGTTCACACTGTTTGTGGGTGTGACATTCACAATGTTCATGGGTGTGACGTTCCCACTGTTTATGTGTGTGACGTTGACACTGTTTTTGGGTGTGATGTTCACACTGTTTTTGGGTGTGACATTCACACTGTTTATGGGTGTGATGTTCTCACTGTTTATGGGTGTGACGTTCGCACTCTTTATAGGTGTGGCGTTCTCAATGTTTATCGGTTTAACCGCCTCACTATTTATGGGTGTGACATCCACTGTTTATGGTTGTGACTTTTTCGCTGTTTATGGGTGTGGCATTCACACTGTTTATGGGTGTGATGTTCTCACTGTTTATGGGTGTGACGTTCTCACTGTTTATGGGTGTGACGTTCTCACTGTTCATGGGTGTGACGGTCTCACTGTTTATGGGTGTGACATTCTCACTGTTTATGGGTGTGACGTTCACACTGTTCATGGGTGTGACGTTCTCACTTTTTTTGGGTGTGATGTTCACACTCTTTATGGGTGTGAGGTTCTCACTGTTTATGGGTGATGTTTGCACTGTTTATGGGTGTGTCATTCTCACTGTTTATGGGTGTGACGTTCTCACTGTTTATGTGAGTGCCGTTCACACTGTTTTTGGGTGTGATTTTCACACTGTTTATGGGTGTGACATTCTCACTGTTTATGGGATTGACATTCTCACTGTTTATGGGTTTGACATTCTCACTGTTTATGGGTGTGATGTTCTCACTGTTTATGGGTGTGACATTCTCACTGTTTATCACTGTTTATCAGTGTTATTATCAGTTGGTTATTATCACTGTTTATCAGTGTGATGTTCTCACTGTTCTTGGTTGTGACATTCTCCATGTTTATGGGTGTGACTTTCACGCTTTTTTGAGTGTGATGTTCATACTGTTTTTGCGTGTCATGTTGACACTGTTTATGGGTGTTATCTTCAGACTTGAGTGTGATGTTCATACTGTTTTTGCGTGTCATGTTGACACTGTTTATGGGTGTTATCTTCAGACTTTTAATGGTTGTGACATCCACACTGTTTATGGGTGTGACGTTCACACTGTTTTTGTGTGTAACGTTCTCACTGTTTTTGAGTGTGACATTCACACTGTTTATGGGTGTGACATTCAGACTGTTTATGGGAGTGACGTTCTCACTGTTTATGTGTGAGACGTTCCCTCCGTTTTTGGTTGTGACTTCTCACTGTTTTTGGTTCTGATGTTCTCAGTGTTGATGGGTGTGAAATTCGCACTGTTTATGGGTGTGACATTCACGCTTTTTTGGGTGTGATGTTCATACTGTTTTTGCGTGTGATGTTGACACTGTTTATGGGTGTGATGTTCAGACTTTTAATGGGTGTGACATTCACACTGTTTATGGGTGTGACGTTCTCACTGTTTATGTGTGTGACGTTCTCACTGTTTTTGAGTGTGATGTTCACACTGTTTATGGGTGTGACATTCACAATGTTTATGGGTGTGACGTTCTCACTGTTTACGTGTGTGACGTTCACACTGTTTTGGGGTGTGATGTTCACACTGTTTTTGGGTGTGACATTCACACTGTTTATGGGTCTGACATTCACACTGTTCATGGGTGTGACGTTTGCACTCTTTATAGGTGTGACGTTCTCACTGTTTATCTGTTTAACCGTCCCACTGTTTATGGGTGTGTCGTTCACACTGTTTATGTGTTTGACCTTTTCACTGATTGTCGGTGGGCCTTCTCACTATTTATGGGTGTGACTTCTCACTGTTTATGTGTTTGACGTTCTCACTGTTTATGGGTGTGACATTCTCACTGTTTATGGGTGTGACATTCAGGCTTTTTTGGGTGTGATGTTCATAATGTTTTTGCGTGTGATGTTGACACTGTTTATGGGTGTGATGTTCAGACATTTAATGGGTGTGATATCCACACTGTTTATGGGTTTAACCGTCCCACTGTTTATGGGTGTGTCGTTCACACAGTTTATGGGTTTGACATTCTCACTGATTATCAGTGTGCCTTCTCACTATTTATGGGTGTGACTTCTCACTGTTTATGGGTGTGACATTCTCACAGTTTATGGGTGTGGCATTCACACTGTTTATGGGTGTGACGTACTCACTGTTTATGGGTGTGATGTTCTCACTGTTTATGGGTGTGATGTTCTCACTGTTTTTGGTTGTGACTTCTCAATGTTTTTGGTTCTGATGTTCTCACTGTTTATGGGTGTGATGTTCTCACTGTTACGGGTGTGACATTCACGCTTTTTTGGGTGTGATGTTCATACTGTTTTTGCGTGTGATGTTGACACTGTTTATGGGTGTGATGTTCAACTTTTTATGGGTGTGACATTCACACTGTTTATGGGTGTGACGTTCTCACTGTATATGTGTGTGACGTACTCACTGTTTTTGAGTGTGATGTTCACATTGTTTTTGGGTGTGACGTTCACATTGTTTATGGATGTGACATTCACAATGTTTATGGGTGTAACGATCTCACTGTTTATGTGTGTGACGTTCACACTGTTTTTGGGTGTGATGTTCACACTGTTTTTGGGTGTGACGTTCACACTGTTTATGGGTGTGACATTCACACTGCTTATGGGTGTGACGTTCGCAATCTTTATGAGTGTGACATTCTCACTGTTTATCGGTTTTACCGTCTCACTGTTTATGGGTGTGTCGTTCACACTGTTTATGGGTTTGACGTTCTCACTGATTATCGGTGTGCCTTCTCACTATTTATGGGTGTGACTTCTCACTGTTTATGGGTGTGACTTTCTCACTGTTTATGGGTGTCTCATTCACACTGTTTATGGGAGTGACGATCTCACTGTTTATGGGTGTGACGTTTTCACTGTTTATGGGTGTGACGTTAACACTGTTTATGGGTGTGATGTTCATACTGTTTTTCGGTGTGATGTTCACACTGTTCATGGATGTGATGTTCACACTGTTCATGGGACTGTCGTTCTCACTGTTTATGGGTGTGATGTTCTCACTGTTTATGTGTGTGATGTTCTCACTGTTTATGTGTGTGTTGTTCTCACTGTTTATGGGTGTGATGTTCTCACTGTTTATGTGTGTGACGTTCGCAATGTTTATGGGTGTGATGTTCACACTGTTTTTGGGTGTGACGTTCACACTGTTTTTGGGTGTGATGTTCACACTGTTTTTGGATGTGATGTTCAGACTGTTTATGGGTGTGACGTTCTCAGTGTTTATGGTTGTGATGTTCTCACTATTTATGTGTGTGACGTTCGCACTGTTTATGGGTGTGATGTTCACACTGTTTTTGGGAGTGACGTTCACACTGTTTTTGGGTGTGACGTTCACACTGTTTTTGGGTGTGATGTTCACACTGTTTTTGGATGTGATGTTCAGACTGTTTATGGGTGTGACGTTCACACAGTTTTTGGGTGTGATGTTCACACTGTTTTTGGATGTGATGTTCACACTGTTTATGTGTGTTACGTTCCACAATGTTTTTGGGTGTGATGTTCACACTGTTTTTGGGTGTGACATTCACACTGTTTTTGGGTGTGACATTCACACTGTTTATGGGTGTGACGTTCGCACTCTTTATGGGTGTGACGTTCTCACTGTTTATCGGTTTAACCGTCTCACTGTTTATGGGTGTCTCGTTCACACTGTTTATCGGTTTGACGGTCTCACTGATTATCGGTGTGCCTTCTCACTATTTATGGGTGTGACATCCACTGTTTATGGGTGTGAATTTTTCGCTGTTTATGGGTGTGGCATTCACACTGTTTATGGGTGTGACGTTCTCACTGTTCATGGGTGTGACGTTCTCACTGTTTATGGGTGTGACATTCTCACTGTTTATGGGTGTGACGTTCACACTGTTCATGGGTGTGATGTTCATACTTTTTTTGGGTGTGATGTTCTCACTGTTTATGGATGTGATGTTCTCACTGTTTATGGGTGTGACGTTCTCACTGTTTTTGGGTGTGACATTCACACTGTTTTTGGGTGTGACATTCACAGTGTTCATGGGTGTGGCATTCACACTGTTTATGGGTGTGACGTTCTCACTGTTCATGGGTGTGACGTTCTCACTGTTTATGGGTGTGATGTTCATACTGTTTTTGGGTGTGTCGTTCTCACTGTTTATGGGTGTGACGTTCTCACTGTTCATGGGTGTGATGTTCATACTGTTTTTGGGTGTGTCGTTCTCACTGTTTATGGGTGTGACGTTCTCACCATTTATGTGTGTGACGTTCACACTGTTTTTGGGTGTCATGTTCACACTCTTTATGGGTGTGACGTTCACACTGTTTTTGGGTGTGATGTTCACACTCTTTATGGGTGTGAGGTTCTCACTGTTTATGGGTGATGTTTGCACTGTTTATGGGTGTGACGTTCACACTGTTCATGGGTGTGATGTTCATACTGATTTTGGGTGTGTCGTTCTCACTGTTTATGGGTCTGATGTTCACACTCTTTATGGGTGTGACGTTCACTCTGTTTTTGGGTCTGATGTTCACACTCTTTATGGGTGTGACGTTCACTCTGTTTTTGGGTGTGATGTTCACACTCTTTATGGGTGTGAGGTTCTCAATGTTTATGGGTGATGTTTGCACTGTTTATGGGTGTGACGTTCTCACTGTTTATGTGGGCGACGTTCACACTGTTTTTGGTTGTGACTTCTCACTGTTTTTGGTTCTGATGTTCTCAGGTTTGATGGGTGTGATGTTCTCACTGTTTATGTCTGTGACATTCGCACTGTTTATGGGTGTGACATTCACGCTTTTTTGGGTGTGATGTTCATACTGTTTTTGCGTGTGATGTTCACACTGTTTATGGGTGTGACATTCACAATGTTTATGGGTGTGACGTTCTCACTGTTTATAGGTGTGACGTTCTCACTGTTTATCTGTTTAACCGTCCCACTGTTTATGGGTGTGACGTTCTCACTGTTAATGGGTGTGATGTTCTCACTGTTTATGGGAGTGTCGTTCTCACTGTTTATGTGTGTGTTGTTCTCACTGTTTATGGGTGTGATGTTCTCACTGTTTATGTGTGTGACGTTCGCAATGTTTATGGGTGTGATGTTCACACTGTTTTTGGGTGTGATGTTCACACTGTATTTGGGTGTGATGTTCACACTGTTTTTGGATGTGATGTTCAGACTGTTTATGGGTGTGAAGTTCTCAGTGTTTATGGGTGTGATGTTCACCCTGTTTATGTGTGTGACGTTCGCACTGTTTATGGGTGTGATGTTCACACTGTTTTTGGGTGTGACGTTCACACTGTTTTTGGGTGTAATGTTCACACTGTTTTTGGGTGTGATGTTCACACTGTTTTTGGATGTGATGTTCAGACTGTTTATGGGTGTGACATTCACACAGTTTTTGGGTGTGATGTTCACACTGTTTTTGGATGTGATGTTCACACTGTTTATGTGTGTTACGTTCACACTGTTTTTGGGTGTGATGTTCACACTGTTTTTGGGTGTAATTTTAACCCTGTTTATGGGTGTGACATTCACACTGTTTATGGGTGTGACATTCTCAATGCTAATCGGTTTAACCATCTCACTGTTTATGGGTCTGTGGTTCACACTGTTTTTGGGATTGCCATGCTCACTGTATATGGGTTTGACGTTCTTACTGTCATGGGTGTGACATTCTCACTGTTTATCGGTGTGACATTCATGCTTTTTGGGTGTGATGTTCGTACTGATTTTGTGTGTTATTTTGCCACTGTTTATGGGTGTGATATTCAGACCTTTAATGGGTGTGACATCCACACTGTTTACGGGTGTCACGTTCACACTGTTTTTGTGTGTGACGTTCTCACTGTTTTTGTGTGTGATGTTCACATTGGTTTTGGGTGTGACGTTCACAATGTTTGTGGGTGTGACATTCACAATGTTCATGGGTGTGACGTTCCCACTGTTTATGTGTGTGACGTTCACACTGTTTTTGGGTGTGATGATCACACTGTTTTTGGGTGTGACATTCACACTGTTTTTGGGTGTGACATTCACACTGTTTATGGGAGTGACGTTCGCACTCTTTATGGGTGTGACGTTCTCACTGTTTATGGGTTCAACCGTCTCACTGTTTATGGGTGTGTCGTTCACACTGTTTATCCGTTTGACGGTCTCACTGATTATCGGTGTGCCTTCTCACAATTTATGGGTGTGACTTCTCACTGTTTATGGGTGTGGCATTCACACTGTTTATGGGTGTGACATTCTCACTGTTTATGGGTGTGACGTTCACACTGTTCATGGGTGTGATGTTCACACTGTTTCTGGGTGTGACTTCTCACTGTTTATGGGTGTGACTTTCTCACTGTTTATGGGTGTGGCATTCACACTGTTTATGGGTGTGACGTTCTCACTGTTTATGGGTGTGATGTTCTCACTGTTTATGGGTGTGATGTTCTCACTGTTTATGGGTGTGATGTTCTCACTGTTTATGGGTGTGATGTTCTCAGTGTTCTAGGTTGTGATGTTCTGACTGTTTATGGGTGTGACGTTCCCACTGTTTTTGGTTGTGACTTCTCAATGTATTTGGTTCTGATGTTCTCACAGTTTATGGGTGTGATGTTCTCACTGTTTATGGGTGTGACATTCACGCTTTTTTGGGTGTGATGTTCATACTGTTTTTGCGTGTGATTTTGACACTGTTTATGGGTGTGATGTTCAGACTTTTAATGGGTGTGACATTCACACTGTTTATGGGTATGACGTTCTCACTGTTTATGTGTGTGACGATCTCACTGTTTTTGAGTGTGATGTTCACATTGTTTTTGGGTGTGACGTTCACATTGTTTATGGATGTGGCATTCACAATGTTTTTGGGTGTGACGTTCTCACTGTTTATGTGTGTGACAATCACGCTTTTTTGGGTGTGATGTTCATACTGTTTATGCGTGTGATTTTGACACTGTTTATGGGTGTGATGTTCAGACTTTTAATGGGTGTGACATTCACACTGTTTATGGGTGTGACGTTCTCACTGTTTATGTGTGTGACATTCTCACTGTATTTGAGTGTGATGTTCACATTGTTTTTGGGTGTGACATTCACATTGTTTATGGATGTGACATTCACACTGTTTATGGGTGTGACGTTCTCACTGTTTATGTGTGTGACGTTCACACTGTTTTTGAGTGTGATGTTCACACTGTTTTTGGGTGTGACGTTCACACTGTTTATGGGTGTTACATTCACACTGCTTATGGGTGTGACGTTCGCAATCTTTATGAGTGTGACATTCTCACTGTTTATCGGTTTAACTGTCTCACTGTTTATGGGTGTGTCGTTCACACTGTTTTTGGGTTTGACGTTCTCACTGATTATCGGTGAGCCATCTCACTATTTATGGGTGTGACTTCTCACTGTTTATGGGTGTGACTTTCTCACTGTTTATGGGTGTGTCATTCACACTGTTTATGGGAGTGACGTTCTCACTGTTTATGGGTGTGACGTTCTCACTGTTTATGGGTGTGATGTTCATACTGTTTTTGGGTGTGATGTTCACACTGTTTATGGATGTGATGTTCACACAGTTTATGGGACTGTCGTTCTCACTGTTTATGGGTGTGATGTTCTCACTGTTTATGTGTGTGATGTTCTCACTGTTTATGTGTGTGACGTTCGCAATGTTTATGGGTGTGATATTCACACTGTTTTTGGGTGTGACGTTCACACTGTTTTTGGGTGTGATGTTCTCACTGTTTATGTGTGTGACGTTCGCAATGTTTATGGGTGTGATATTCACACTGTTTTTGGGTGTGACGTTCACACTGTTTTTGGGTGTGATGTTCACACTGTTTTTGGATGTGATGTTCAGAATGTTTATGGGTGTGACGTTCTCAGTGTTTATGGGTGTGATGTTCTCACTGTATATGGGTTTGACGTTCTCACTGCTAATCGGTTTAACCGTCTCACTGTTTATGGGTCTGTGGTTCACACTGTTTTTGGGATTGCCATGCTCACTGTATTTGGGTTTGACATTCTTACTGTTATGGGTGTGACATTCTCACTGTTTATCGGTGTGACATTCATGCTTTTTGGGTGTGATGTTCGTACTGATTTTGCGTGTTATGTTGACACTGTTTATGGGTGTGATGTTCAGACTTTTAATGGGTGTGACATCCACACTGTTTATGAGTGTGACGTTCACACTGTTTTTGTGTGTGATGTTCACATTGGTTTTGGGTGTGATGTTCACACTGTTTGTGGGTGTGACATTCACAATGTTCATGGGTGTGACGTTCCCACTGTTTATGTGTGTGACGTTGACACTGTTTTTGGGTGTGATGTTCACACTGTTTTTGGGTGTGACATTCACACTGTTTATGGGTGTGATGTTCTCACTGTTTATGGGTGTGACGTTCGCACTCTTTATAGGTGTGGCGTTCTCAATGTTTATCGGTTTAACCGCCTCACTATTTATGGGTGTGACATCCACTGTTTATGGTTGTGACTTTTTCGCTGTTTATGGGTGTGGCATTCACACTGTTTATGGGTGTGATGTTCTCACTGTTTATGGGTGTGACGTTCTCACTGTTTATGGGTGTGACGTTCTCACTGTTCATGGGTGTGACGGTCTCACTGTTTATGGGTGTGACATTCTCACTGTTTATGGGTGTGACGTTCACACTGTTCATGGGTGTGACGTTCTCACTTTTTTTGGGTGTGATGTTCACACTCTTTATGGGTGTGAGGTTCTCACTGTTTATGGGTGATGTTTGCACTGTTTATGGGTGTGTCATTCTCACTGTTTATGGGTGTGACGTTCTCACTGTTTATGTGAGTGCCGTTCACACTGTTTTTGGGTGTGATGTTCACACTGTTTTTGGGTGTGATTTTCACACTGTTTATGGGTGTGACATTCTCACTGTTTATGGGATTGACATTCTCACTGTTTATGGGTTTGACATTCTCACTGTTTATGGGTGTGATGTTCTCACTGTTTTTGGGTGTGACATTCTCACTGTTTATCACTGTTTATCAGTGTTATTATCAGTTGGTTATTATCACTGTTTATCAGTGTGATGTTCTCACTGTTCTTGGTTGTGACATTCTCCATGTTTATGGGTGTGACTTTCACGCTTTTTTGAGTGTGATGTTCATACTGTTTTTGCGTGTCATGTTGACACTGTTTATGGGTGTTATCTTCAGACTTGAGTGTGATGTTCATACTGTTTTTGTGTGTCATGTTGACACTGTTTATGGGTGTTATCTTCAGACTTTTAATGGTTGTGACATCCACACTGTTTATGGGTGTGACGTTCACACTGTTTTTGTGTGTAACGTTCTCACTGTTTTTGAGTGTGACATTCACACTGTTTATGGGTGTGACATTCAGACTGTTTATGGGAGTGACGTTCTCACTGTTTATGTGTGAGACGTTCCCTCCGTTTTTGGTTGTGACGTCTCACTGTTTTTGGTTCTGATGTTCTCAGTGTTGATGGGTGTGAAATTCGCACTGTTTATGGGTGTGACATTCACGCTTTTTTGGGTGTGATGTTCATACTGTTTTTGCGTGTGATGTTGACACTGTTTATGGGTGTGATGTTCAGACTTTTAATGGGTGTGACATTCACACTGTTTATGGGTGTGACGTTCTCACTGTTTATGTGTGTGACGTTCTCACTGTTTTTGAGTGTGATGTTCACACTGTTTATGGGTGTGACATTCACAATGTTTATGGGTGTGACGTTCTCACTGTTTACGTGTGTGACGTTCACACTGTTTTGGGGTGTGATGTTCACACTGTTTTTGGGTGTGACATTCACACTGTTTATGGGTCTGACATTCACACTGTATATGGGTGTGACGTTTGCACTCTTTATAGGTGTGACGTTCTCACTGTTTATCTGTTTAACCGTCCCACTGTTTATGGGTGTGTCGTTCACACTGTTTATGTGTTTGACCTTTTCACTGATTGTCGGTGGGCCTTCTCACTATTTATGGGTGTGACTTCTCACTGTTTGTGTGTTTGACGTTCTCACTGTTTATGGGTGTGACATTCTCACTGTTTATGGGTGTGACATTCAGGCTTTTTTGGGTGTGATGTTCATAATGTTTTTGCGTGTGATGTTGACACTGTTTATGGGTGTGATGTTCAGACATTTAATGGGTGTGATATCCACACTGTTTATGGGTTTAACCGTCCCACTGTTTATGGGTGTGTCGTTCACACAGTTTATGGGTTTGACATTCTCACTGATTATCAGTGTGCCTTCTCACTATTTATGGGTGTGACTTCTCACTGTTTATGGGTGTGACATTCTCACAGTTTATGGGTGTGGCATTCACACTGTTTATGGGTGTGACGTACTCACTGTTTATGGGTGTGATGTTCTCACTGTTTATGGGTGTGATGTTCTCACTGTTTTTGGTTGTGACTTCTCAATGTTTTTGGTTCTGATGTTCTCACTGTTTATGGGTGTGATGTTCTCACTGTTATGGGTGTGACATTCACGCTTTTTTGGGTGTGATGTTCATACTGTTTTTGCGTGTGATGTTGACACTGTTTATGGGTGTGATGTTCAGACTTTTTATGGGTGTGACATTCACACTGTTTATGGGTGTGACGTTCTCACTGTATATGTGTGTGACGTACTCACTGTTTTTGAGTGTGATGTTCACATTGTTTTTGGGTGTGACGTTCACATTGTTTATGGATGTGACATTCACAATGTTTATGGGTGTAACGATCTCACTGTTTATGCGTGTGACGTTCACACTGTTTTTGGGTGTGATGTTCACACTGTTTTTGGGTGTGACGTTCACACTGTTTATGGGTGTGACATTCACACTGCTTATGGGTGTGACGTTCGCAATCTTTATGAGTGTGACATTCTCACTGTTTATCGGTTTTACCGTCTCACTGTTTATGGGTGTGTCGTTCACACTGTTTATGGGTTTGACGTTCTCACTGATTATCGGTGTGCCTTCTCACTATTTATGGGTGTGACTTCTCACTGTTTATGGGTGTGACTTTCTCACTGTTTATGGGTGTCTCATTCACACTGTTTATGGGAGTGACGATCTCACTGTTTATGGGTGTGACGTTTTCACTGTTTATGGGTGTGACGTTAACACTGTTTATGGGTGTGATGTTCATACTGTTTTTCGGTGTGATGTTCACACTGTTCATGGATGTGATGTTCACACTGTTTATGGGACTGTCGTTCTCACTGTTTATGGGTGTGATGTTCTCACTGTTTATATGTGTGATGTTCTCACTGTTTATGTGTGTGTTGTTCTCACTGTTTATGGGTGTGATGTTCTCACTGTTTATGTGTGTGACGTTCGCAATGTTTATGGGTGTGATGTTCACACTGTTTTTGTGTGTGACGTTCACACTGTTTTTGGGTGTGATGTTCACACTGTTTTTGGATGTGATGTTCAGACTGTTTATGGGTGTGACGTTCTCAGTGTTTATGGTTGTGATGTTCTCACTATTTATGTGTGTGACGTTCGCACTGTTTATGGGTGTGATGTTCACACTGTTTTTGGGAGTGACGTTCACACTGTTTTTGGGTGTGACGTTCACACTGTTTTTGGGTGTGATGTTCACACTGTTTTTGGATGTGATGTTCAGACTGTTTATGGGTGTGACGTTCACACAGTTTTTGGGTGTGATGTTCACACTGTTTTTGGATGTGATGTTCACACTGTTTATGTGTGTTACGTTCCACAATGTTTTTGGGTGTGATGTTCACACTGTTTTTGGGTGTGACATTCACACTGTTTTTGGGTGTGACATTCACACTGTTTATGGGTGTGACGTTCGCACTCTTTATGGGTGTGACGTTCTCACTGTTTATCGGTTTAACCGTCTCACTGTTTATGGGTGTCTCGTTCACACTGTTTATCGGTTTGACGGTCTCACTGATTATCGGTGTGCCTTCTCACTATTTATGGGTGTGACATCCACTGTTTATGGGTGTGAATTTTTCGCTGTTTATGGGTGTGGCATTCACACTGTTTATGGGTGTGACGTTCTCACTGTTCATGGGTGTGACGTTCTCACTGTTTATGGGTGTGACATTCTCACTGTTTATGGGTGTGACGTTCACACTGTTCATGGGTGTGATGTTCATACTTTTTTTGGGTGTGATGTTCTCACTGTTTATGGATGTGATGTTCTCACTGTTTATGGGTGTGACGTTCTCACTGTTTTTGGGTGTGACATTCACACTGTTTTTGGGTGTGACATTCACAGTGTTCATGGGTGTGGCATTCACACTGTTTATGGGTGTGACGTTCTCACTGTTCATGGGTGTGACGTTCTCACTGTTTATGGGTGTGATGTTCATACTGTTTTTGGGTGTGTCGTTCTCACTGTTTATGGGTGTGACGTTCTCACTGTTCATGGGTGTGATGTTCATACTGTTTTTGGGTGTGTCGTTCTCACTGTTTATGGGTGTGACGTTCTCACCATTTATGTGTGTGACGTTCACACTGTTTTTGGGTGTCATGTTCACACTCTTTATGGGTGTGACGTTCACACTGTTTTTGGGTGTGATGTTCACACTCTTTATGGGTGTGAGGTTCTCACTGTTTATGGGTGATGTTTGCACTGTTTATGGGTGTGACGTTCACACTGTTCATGGGTGTGATGTTCATACTGATTTTGGGTGTGTCGTTCTCACTGTTTATGGGTGTGACGTTCTCACCATTTATGTGTGTGACGTTCACACTGTTTTTGGGTGTGATGTTCACACTCTTTATGGGTGTGACGTTCACTCTGTTTTTGGGTGTGATGTTCACACTCTTTATGGGTGTGAGGTTCTCAATGTTTATGGGTGATGTTTGCACTGTTTATGGGTGTGACGTTCTCACTGTTTATGTGGGCGACGTTCACACTGTTTTTGGTTGTGACTTCTCACTGTTTTTGGTTCTGATGTTCTCAGGTTTGATGGGTGTGATGTTCTCACTGTTTATGTCTGTGACATTCGCACTGTTTATGGGTGTGACATTCACGCTTTTTTGGGTGTGATGTTCATACTGTTTTTGCGTGTGATGTTCACACTGTTTATGGGTGTGACATTCACAATGTTTATGGGTGTGACGTTCTCACTGTTTATAGGTGTGACGTTCTCACTGTTTATCTGTTTAACCGTCCCACTGTTTATGGGTGTGACGTTCTCACTGTTAATGGGTGTGATGTTCTCACTGTTTATGGGAGTGTCGTTCTCACTGTTTATGTGTGTGTTGTTCTCACTGTTTATGGGTGTGATGTTCTCACTGTTTATGTGTGTGACGTTCGCAATGTTTATGGGTGTGATGTTCACACTGTTTTTGGGTGTGATGTTCACACTGTATTTGGGTGTGATGTTCACACTGTTTTTGGATGTGATGTTCAGACTGTTTATGGGTGTGAAGTTCTCAGTGTTTATGGGTGTGATGTTCACCCTGTTTATGTGTGTGACGTTCGCACTGTTTATGGGTGTGATGTTCACACTGTTTTTGGGTGTGACGTTCACACTGTTTTTGGGTGTAATGTTCACACTGTTTTTGGGTGTGATGTTCACACTGTTTTTGGATGTGATGTTCAGACTGTTTATGGGTGTGACATTCACACAGTTTTTGGGTGTGATGTTCACACTGTTTTTGGATGTGATGTTCACACTGTTTATGTGTGTTACGTTCACACTGTTTTTGGGTGTGATGTTCACACTGTTTTTGGGTGTAATTTTAACCCTGTTTATGGGTGTGACATTCACACTGTTTATGGGTGTGACATTCTCAATGCTAATCGGTTTAACCATCTCACTGTTTATGGGTCTGTGGTTCACACTGTTTTTGGGATTGCCATGCTCACTGTATATGGGTTTGACGTTCTTACTGTCATGGGTGTGACATTCTCACTGTTTATCGGTGTGACATTCATGCTTTTTGGGTGTGATGTTCGTACTGATTTTGCGTGTTATTTTGCCACTGTTTATGGGTGTGATATTCAGACCTTTAATGGGTGTGACATCCACACTGTTTACGGGTGTCACGTTCACACTGTTTTTGTGTGTGACGTTCTCACTGTTTTTGTGTGTGATGTTCACATTGGTTTTGGGTGTGACGTTCACAATGTTTGTGGGTGTGACATTCACAATGTTCATGGGTGTGACGTTCCCACTGTTTATGTGTGTGACGTTCACACTGTTTTTGGGTGTGATGATCACACTGTTTTTGGGTGTGACATTCACACTGTTTTTGGGTGTGACATTCACACTGTTTATGGGTGTGACGTTCGCACTCTTTATGGGTGTGACGTTCTCACTGTTTATGGGTTCAACCGTCTCACTGTTTATGGGTGTGTCGTTCACACTGTTTATCCGTTTGACGGTCTCACTGATTATCGGTGTGCCTTCTCACAATTTATGGGTGTGACTTCTCACTGTTTATGGGTGTGGCATTCACACTGTTTATGGGTGTGACATTCTCACTGTTTATGGGTGTGACGTTCACACTGTTCATGGGTGTGATGTTCACACTGTTTCTGGGTGTGTCGTTCTCACTGTTTTTGGGTGTGACGTTCGCACTGTTTATGGGTGTGGCATTCACACTGTTTATGGGTGTGACGTTCTCACTGTTTATGGGTGTGACATTCTGGCTGTTTATGGGTGTGACGTTCTCACTGTTCATGGGTGTCACGTTCTCACTGTTTATAGGTGTGACATTCTCACTGTTTATGGGTGTGACGTTAACACTGTTTATGGGTGTGATGTTCATACTGTTTTTGGGTGTGATGTTCACACTGTTTATGGATGTGATGTTCACACTGTTTATTGGTGTGTCGTTCTCACTGTTTATGGGTGTGACGTTCTCACCATTTATGTGTGTGACGTTCACACTGTTTTTGGGTGTGATGTTCACACTCTTTATGGGTGTGAGGTTCTCACTGTTTATGGGTGATGTTTGCACTGTTTATGGGTGTGTCATTCTCACTGTTTATGGGTGTGACGTTCTCACTGTTTATGTGTGCGACGTTCACACTGTTTTTTGGGTGTGATTTTCTCACTGTTTATGGGTGTGACATTCTCACTGTTTATGGGTGTGACGTTCTCACTGCTAATCGGTTTAACCGTCTCACTGTCTATGGGTCTGTCGTTCACACTGTTTATGGGATTGACATTCTCACTGTTTATGCGTTTGACGTTCTGACTGTTTATGGGTGTGACGTTCCCACTGTTTTTGGTTGTGACTTCTCAATGTTTTTGGTTCTGATGTTCTCACTGTTTATGGGTGTGACATTCACACTGTTTATGGGTGTGACATTCACGCTTTTTTGGGTGTGATGTTCATACTGTTTTTGCGTGTGATGTTGACAGTGTTTATGGGTGTGATGTTCAGACTTTTAATGGGTGTGACATTCACACTGTTTATGGGTGTGACGTTCTCACTGTTTTTGAGTGTGATGTTCACATTGTATTTGGGTGTGATGTTCACACTGTTTATGGGTGTGACGTTCTCACTGTTTATGGGTGTGATGTTCTCACTGTTCATGTGTGTGACGTTCACACTGTTTTTGGGTGTGTTGTTCACACTGTTTTTGGGTGTGACGTTCACACTGTTTATGGGTTTGATGTTCTCACTGATTATCGGTGTGCCTTCTCACTATTTATGCGTGTGACTTCTCACTGTTTATGGGTGTGACGTTCTCACTGTTAGGGGTGTGACGTTAACACTGTTTATGGGTGTGATGTTCTCACTGTTTATGTGTGTGACGTTCGCAATGTTTATGGGTGTGACGTTCGCACTCTTTATGGGTGTGACGTTCTCACTGTTTATCGGTTTAACCGTCTCACTGTTTATGGGTGTGTCATTCACACTGTTTATGGGTTTGACGTTCTCATTGATTATCGGTGTTCCTTCTCACTATTTATGGGTGTGGCATTCACATTGTTTATGGGTGTGACTTTTTCGCTGTTTATGGGTGTGGCATTCAGACTGTTTATGGGTGTGACGTTCTCACTGTTCATGGGTGTGACGTTCTCACTGTTCATGGGTGTGACGTTCTCACTGTTTATGGGTGTGACATTCTCACTGTTTATGGGTGTGACGTTCAGGCTTTTTTGGGTATGATGTTCATACTGTTTTTGCGTGTGATGTTGACACTGTTTATGGGTGTGATGTTCAGACTTTTAATGGGTGTGATATCCACACTGTTTATGGGTTTGACATTCTCACTGATTATCGGTGTGCCTTCTCACTATTTATGGGTGTGACTTCTCACTGTTTATGGGTATGACTTTCTCACTGTTTATGGGTGTGGCATTCACACTGTTTATGGGTGTGACATTCTCACTGTTTATGTGTGTGATGTTCACACTGTTTTTGGGTGTGATGTTCACACTGTTTTTGGGTGTGACGTTCACACTGTTTATGGGTGTGACATTCACACTGTTTATGGGTGTGACGTTCGCACTCCTTATGGGAGTGACGTTCTCACTGATTATCGGTTTAACCGTCTCACTGTTTATGGGTGTGTCGTTCACACTGTTTATGGGTTTGACGTTCTCACTGATTTTCGGTGTGCCTTCTCACTATTTATGGGTATGACTTCTCACCGTTTATGGGTGTGATGTTCTCACTGTTTATGGTTGTGACGTTCTCACTGTTTATGGGTGTGACGTTCTCACTGTTTATGGGTGTGACATTCTCACTGTTTATGGGTGTGATGTTCACACTCTTTATGGGTGTGTCGTTCTCACTGTTTATGGGTGTGACATTCTCACTGTTTATGTGTGTGACGTTCAAACTGTTTATGGGTCTGATGTTCACACTGTTTTTGGTTGTGATATTCAGACTGTTTAAGGGTGTGATGTTCAGACTGTTTATGGGTGTGACATTCACACTGTTTATGGGTGTCTCGTTCTCAATGTTTATGCGTGTGACATTCTCACTTTTTATGTGTGTTATGTTCACAATGTTTTTGGGTGTGACGTTCTCACTGTTTATGGGTGTGACATTCTCACTGTTTATGGGTGTGACGTTAACACTGTTTATGGGTGTGATGTTCATACTGTTTTTGGGTGTGATGTTCTCACTGTTTATGGATGTGATGTTCACACTGTTTATGGGTGTGTCGTTCTCACTGTTTATGGGTGTGACGTTCTCACCATTTATGTGTGTGACGTTCACACTGTTTTTGGGTGTGATGTTCCCACTCTTTATGGGTGTGAGGTTCTCACTGTTTATGGGTGATGTTTGCACTGTTTATGGGTGTGTCATTCTCACTGTTTATGGGTGTGACGTTCTCACTGTTTATGTGTGCGACGTTCACACTGTTTTTGGGTGTGATTTTCACACTGTTTATGGGTGTGACATTCTCACTGTTTATGGGTGTGACGTTCTCACTGCTAATCGGTTTAACCGTCTCACTGTTTATGGGTCTGTCGTTCACACTGTTTATGGGATTGACATTCTCACTGTTTATGCGTTTGACGTTCTGACTGTTTATGGGTGTGACGTTCCCACTGTTTTTGGTTGTGACTTCTCAATGTTTTTGGTTCTGATGTTCTCACTGTTTATGGGTGTGACATTCACACTGTTTATGGCTGTGACATTCACGCTTTTTTGGGTGTGATGTTCATACTGTTTTTGTGTGTGATGTTGACAGTGTTTATGGGTGTGATGTTCAGACTTTTAATGGGTGTGACATTCACACTGTTTATGGGTGTGACGTTTTCACTGTTTTTGAGTGTGATGTTCACATTGTATTTGGGTGTGATGTTCACACTGTTTATGGGTGTGACGTTCTCACTGTTTATGGGTGTGACGTTCACACTGTTTTTGGGTGTGTTGTTCACACTGTTTTTGGGTGTGACGTTCACACTGTTTTTGAGTGTGATGTTCACATTGTATTTGGGTGTGATGTTCACACTGTTTATGGGTGTGACGTTCTCACTGTTTATGTGTGTGACGTTCACACTGTTTTTGGGTGTGTTGTTCACACTGTTTTTGGGTGTGACGTTCACACTGTTTATGGGTGTGACCTTCACACTGCTTATGGGTGTGACGTTCGCAATCTTTATGAGTGTGACGTTCTCACTGTTTATGGGGTTGATGTTCTCACTGATTATCGGTGTGCCTTCTCACTATTTATGCGTGTGACGTCTCACTGTTTATGGGTGTGTCATTCACACTGTTTATGGGTGTGACGTTCTCACTGTTTATGGATGTGATGTTCACACTGTTTATGGGTGTGACGTTCTCACTGTTTATGGGTGTGACGTTAACACTGTTTATGGGTGTGACGTTTTCACTGTTTATGTGTGTGACGTTCGCAATGTTTATGGGTGTGATGTTCACACTGTTTTTGGGTGTGACGTTCACACAGTTTCTTGGTGTGATGTTCAAACTGTTTATGGGTGTCAGGTTCTCAGTGTTTATCGGTGTGACATTCATGCTTTTTTGGGTGTGACGTTCTCACTGTTTATGGGTGTGACATTCACAATGTTCATGGGTGTGACGTTCCCACTGTTTATGTGTGTGATGTTCACACTGTTTTTGGATGTGATGTTCACACTGTTTTTGGGTGTGATGTTCACACTGTTTTTGGGTGTGACATTCACACTGTTTTTGGGTGTGATGTTCACACTGTTTTTGGGTGTGATGTTCACACTGTTTTTGGGTGTGACATTCACACTGTTTATGGGTGTGACGTTCGCACTCTTTATGGGTGTGACGTTCTCACTGTTTATCGGTTTAACCGTCTCACTGTTTATGGGTGTGTCATTCACACTGTTTATGGGTTTGACGTTCTCACTGATTATCGGTGTGCCTTCTCACTATTTATGGGTGTGGCATTCACACTGTTTATGGGTGTGACTTTTTTGATGTTTATGGGTGTGGCATTCACACTGTTTATGGGTGTGACGTTCTCACTGTTCATGGGTGTGACGTTCTCACTGTTCATGGGTGTGACGTTCTCACTGTTTATGGGTGTGACATTCTCACTGTTTATGGGTGTGACGTTCACACTGTTTATGGGTGTGATGTTCATACTTTTTTTGGGTGTGATGTTCTCACTGTTTATGAATGTGATGTTCACACTGTTTATGGGTGTGTCGTTCTCACTGTTTATGGGTGTGACGTTCTCACCATTTATGTGTGTGACGATCATACTGTTTTTGGGTGTGATGTTCACACTCTTTATAGGTGTGACGTTCCCACTGTTTATGGGTGTGTCATTCACACTGTTTATCGGTTTAACCGTCTGACTGTTTATGGGTGTGTCATTCACACTGTTTTTCGGTTTGACGGTCTCACTGATTATCGGTGGGCCTTCTCACTATTTATGGGTGTGACTTCTCACTGTTTATGTGTTTGACGTTCTCACTGTTTATGGGTGTGACATTCAGGCTTTTTTGGGTGTGATGTTCATACTGTTTTTGCGTGTGATGTTGACACTGTTTATGGGTGTGATGTTCAGACTTTTAATGGGTGTGATATCCACACTGTTTTTGGGTGTGATGTTCACACTGTTTTTGGGTGTGACATTCACACTGTTTTTGGGTGTGACATTCACACTGTTTATGGGTGTGACGTTCGCACTCTTTATGGGTGTGACGTTCTCACTGTTTATCGGTTTAACGGTCTCACTGTTTATGGGTGTGTCATTCACACTGTTTATCGGTTTGACGGTCTCACTGATTATCAGTGTGCCTTCTCACTATTTATGGGTGTGACATCCACTGTTTATGGGTGTGACTTTTTCGCTGTTTATGGGTGTGGCATTCACACTGTTTATGGGTGTGACGTTCTCACTGTTCATGTGTGTGATGTTCTCACTGTTTATGGGTGTGACATTCTCACTGTTTATGGGTGTGACGTTCACACTGTTTATGGGTGTGTCATTCTCACTGTTTATGGGTGTGACGTTCTCACTGTTTATGTGTGTGACGTTCACACTGTTTTTGGGTGTGATGTTCACACTGTTTTTGGGTGTGATTTTCACACTGTTTATGGGTGTGACATTCACACTGTTTACTGGTGTGACGTTCTCACTGCTAATCGGTTTAACCGTCTCACAGTTTGTGGGTCTGTCGTTCACACTGTTTATGGGTGTGACATTCTCACTGTTTATCAGTGTGATGTTCTCACTGTTCTTGGTTGTGACATTGTCCATGTTTATGGGTGTGACATTCACGCTTTTTTGGGTGTGATGTTCATACTGTTTTTGCGTGTGATGTTGACACTGTTTATGGGTGTGATGTTCAGACTTTTAATGGGTGTGACATCCACACTGTTTATGGGTGTGATGTTCACACTGTTTTTGTGTGTAACGTTCTCACTGTTTTTGAGTGTGATGTTCACACTGGTTTTGGGTGTGATGTTCACATTGTTTATGGGTGTGACGTTCTCACTGTTTATGTGTGTGACGTTCACACTGTTTTTGGGTGTGATGTTCACACTGTTTTTGGGTGTGACATTCACACTGTTTTTGGGTGTGACATTCACACTGTTTATGGGTGTGACGTTCACACTGTTTATGGGAGTGACGTTCTCACTGTTTATGTGTGTGACGTTCCCTCCGTTTTTGGTTGTGACTTCTCACTGTTTTTGGTTCTGATGTTCTCAGTGTTGATGGGTGTGATGTTCTCACTATTTATGGGTGTGACATTCGCACTGTTTATGGGTGTGACATTCACGCTTTTTTGGGTGTGATGTTCATACTGTTTTTGCGTGTGATATTGACACTTTAAGGGTGTGATATTCAGACTTTTAATGGGTGTGATATCCACACTGTTTTTGGGTGTGATGTTCACACTGTTTTTGGGTGTGACATTCACACTGTTTTTGGGTGTGACATTCACACTGTTTATGGGTGTGACGTTCGCACTCTTTATGGGTGTGACGTTCTCACTGTTTATCGGTTTAACGGTCTCACTGTTTATGGGTGTGTCATTCACACTGTTTATCGGTTTGACGGTCTCACTGATTATCAGTGTGCCTTCTCACTATTTATGGGTGTGACATCCACTGTTTATGGGTGTGACTTTTTCGCTGTTTATGGGTGTGGCATTCACACTGTTTATGGGTGTGACGTTCTCACTGTTCATGTGTGTGATGTTCTCACTGTTTATGGGTGTGACATTCTCACTGTTTATGGGTGTGACGTTCACACTGTTTATGGGTGTGTCATTCTCACTGTTTATGGGTGTGACGTTCTCACTGTTTATGTGTGTGACGTTCACACTGTTTTTGGGTGTGATGTTCACACTGTTTTTGGGTGTGATTTTCACACTGTTTATGGGTGTGACATTCACACTGTTTACTGGTGTGACGTTCTCACTGCTAATCGGTTTAACCGTCTCACAGTTTGTGGGTCTGTCGTTCACACTGTTTATGGGTGTGACATTCTCACTGTTTATCAGTGTGATGTTCTCACTGTTCTTGGTTGTGACATTGTCCATGTTTATGGGTGTGACATTCACGCTTTTTTGGGTGTGATGTTCATACTGTTTTTGCGTGTGATGTTGACACTGTTTATGGGTGTGATGTTCAGACTTTTAATGGGTGTGACATCCACACTGTTTATGGGTGTGATGTTCACACTGTTTTTGTGTGTAACGTTCTCACTGTTTTTGAGTGTGATGTTCACACTGGTTTTGGGTGTGATGTTCACATTGTTTATGGGTGTGACGTTCTCACTGTTTATGTGTGTGACGTTCACACTGTTTTTGGGTGTGATGTTCACACTGTTTTTGGGTGTGATTTTCACACTGTTTATGGGTGTGACATTCACACTGTTTACTGGTGTGACGTTCTCACTGCTAATCGGTTTAACCGTCTCACAGTTTGTGGGTCTGTCGTTCACACTGTTTATGGGTGTGACATTCTCACTGTTTATCAGTGTGATGTTCTCACTGTTCTTGGTTGTGACATTGTCCATGTTTATGGGTGTGACATTCACGCTTTTTTGGGTGTGATGTTCATACTGTTTTTGCGTGTGATGTTGACACTGTTTATGGGTGTGATGTTCAGACTTTTAATCGGTGTGACATCCACACTGTTTATGGGTGTGATGTTCACACTGTTTTTGTGTGTAACGTTCTCACTGTTTTTGAGTGTGATGTTCACACTGGTTTTGGGTGTGATGTTCACATTGTTTATGGGTGTGACGTTCTCACTGTTTATGTGTGTGACGTTCACACTGTTTTTGGGTGTGATGTTCACACTGTTTTTGGGTGTGACATTCACACTGTTTTTGGGTGTGACATTCACACTGTTTATGGGTGTGACGTTCACACTGTTTATGGGAGTGACGTTCTCACTGTTTATGTGTGTGACGTTCCCTCCGTTTTTGGTTGTGACTTCTCACTGTTTTTGGTTCTGATGTTCTCAGTGTTGATGGGTGTCATGTTCTCACTATTTATGGGTGTGACATTCGCACTGTTTATGGGTGTGACATTCACGCTTTTTTGGGTGTGATGTTCATACTGTTTTTGCGTGTGATATTGACACTTTATGGGTGTGATGTTCAGACTTTTAATGGGTGTGATATCCACACTGTTTTTGGGTGTGATGTTCACACTGTTTTTGGGTGTGACATTCACACTGTTTTTGGGTGTGACATTCACACTGTTTATGGGTGTGACGTTCGCACTCTTTATGGGTGTGACGTTCTCACTGTTTATCGGTTTAACGGTCTCACTGTTTATGGGTGTGTCATTCACACTGTTTATCGGTTTGACGGTCTCACTGATTATCAGTGTGCCTTCTCACTATTTATGGGTGTGACATCCACTGTTTATGGGTGTGACTTTTTCGCTGTTTATGGGTGTGGCATTAACACTGTTTATGGGTGTGACGTTCTCACTGTTCATGTGTGTGATGTTCTCACTGTTTATGGGTGTGACATTCTCACTGTTTATGGGTGTGACGTTCACACTGTTTATGGGTGTGTCATTCTCACTGTTTATGGGTGTGACGTTCTCACTGTTTATGTGTGTGACGTTCACACTGTTTTTGGGTGTGATGTTCACACTGTTTTTGGGTGTGATTTTCACACTGTTTATGGGTGTGACATTCACACTGTTTACTGGTGTGACGTTCTCACTGCTAATCGGTTTAACCGTCTCACAGTTTGTGGGTCTGTCGTTCACACTGTTTATGGGTGTGACATTCTCACTGTTTATCAGTGTGATGTTCTCACTGTTCTTGGTTGTGACATTGTCCATGTTTATGGGTGTGACATTCACGCTTTTTTGGGTGTGATGTTCATACTGTTTTTGCGTGTGATGTTGACACTGTTTATGGGTGTGATGTTCAGACTTTTAATGGGTGTGACATCCACACTGTTTATGGGTGTGATGTTCACACTGTTTTTGTGTGTAACGTTCTCACTGTTTTTGAGTGTGATGTTCACACTGGTTTTGGGTGTGATGTTCACATTGTTTATGGGTGTGACGTTCTCACTGTTTATGTGTGTGACGTTCACACTGTTTTTGGGTGTGATGTTCACACTGTTTTTGGGTGTGATTTTCACACTGTTTATGGGTGTGACATTCACACTGTTTACTGGTGTGACGTTCTCACTGCTAATCGGTTTAACCGTCTCACAGTTTGTGGGTCTGTCGTTCACACTGTTTATGGGTGTGACATTCTCACTGTTTATCAGTGTGATGTTCTCACTGTTCTTGGTTGTGACATTGTCCATGTTTATGGGTGTGACATTCACGCTTTTTTGGGTGTGATGTTCATACTGTTTTTGCGTGTGATGTTGACACTGTTTATGGGTGTGATGTTCAGACTTTTAATCGGTGTGACATCCACACTGTTTATGGGTGTGATGTTCACACTGTTTTTGTGTGTAACGTTCTCACTGTTTTTGAGTGTGATGTTCACACTGGTTTTGGGTGTGATGTTCACATTGTTTATGGGTGTGACGTTCTCACTGTTTATGTGTGTGACGTTCACACTGTTTTTGGGTGTGATGTTCACACTGTTTTTGGGTGTGACATTCACACTGTTTTTGGGTGTGACATTCACACTGTTTATGGGTGTGACGTTCACACTGTTTATGGGTGTGACGTTCACACTGTTTATGGGAGTGACGTTCTCACTGTTTATGTGTGTGACGTT
The DNA here is from genome assembly GCA_026770705.1 of Isurus oxyrinchus. Classification (NCBI taxonomy): domain Eukaryota; kingdom Metazoa; phylum Chordata; class Chondrichthyes; order Lamniformes; family Lamnidae; genus Isurus; species Isurus oxyrinchus. The sequence goes on along the minus strand of JANJGN010000013.1, from coordinate 633,794 downwards.
CCCTCCGTTTTTGGTTGTGACTTCTCACTGTTTTTGGTTCTGATGTTCTCAGTGTTGATGGGTGTCATGTTCTCACTATTTATGGGTGTGACATTCGCACTGTTTATGGGTGTGACATTCACGCTTTTTTGGGTGTGATGTTCATACTGTTTTTGCGTGTGATATTGACACTTTATGGGTGTGATGTTCAGACTTTTAATGGGTGTGATATCCACACTGTTTTTGGGTGTGATGTTCACACTGTTTTTGGGTGTGACATTCACACTGTTTTTGGGTGTGACATTCACACTGTTTATGGGTGTGACGTTCGCACTCTTTATGGGTGTGACGTTCTCACTGTTTATCGGTTTAACGGTCTCACTGTTTATGGGTGTGTCATTCACACTGTTTATCGGTTTGACGGTCTCACTGATTATCAGTGTGCCTTCTCACTATTTATGGGTGTGACATCCACTGTTTATGGGTGTGACTTTTTCGCTGTTTATGGGTGTGGCATTCACACTGTTTATGGGTGTGACGTTCTCACTGTTCATGTGTGTGATGTTCTCACTGTTTATGGGTGTGACATTCTCACTGTTTATGGGTGTGACGTTCACACTGTTTATGGGTGTGTCATTCTCACTGTTTATGGGTGTGACGTTCTCACTGTTTATGTGTGTGACGTTCACACTGTTTTTGGGTGTGATGTTCACACTGTTTTTGGGTGTGATTTTCACACTGTTTATGGGTGTGACATTCACACTGTTTACTGGTGTGACGTTCTCACTGCTAATCGGTTTAACCGTCTCACAGTTTGTGGGTCTGTCGTTCACACTGTTTATGGGTGTGACATTCTCACTGTTTATCAGTGTGATGTTCTCACTGTTCTTGGTTGTGACATTGTCCATGTTTATGGGTGTGACATTCACGCTTTTTTGGGTGTGATGTTCATACTGTTTTTGCGTGTGATGTTGACACTGTTTATGGGTGTGATGTTCAGACTTTTAATGGGTGTGACATCCACACTGTTTATGGGTGTGATGTTCACACTGTTTTTGTGTGTAACGTTCTCACTGTTTTTGAGTGTGATGTTCACACTGGTTTTGGGTGTGATGTTCACATTGTTTATGGGTGTGACGTTCTCACTGTTTATGTGTGTGACGTTCACACTGTTTTTGGGTGTGATGTTCACACTGTTTTTGGGTGTGACATTCACACTGTTTTTGGGTGTGACATTCACACTGTTTATGGGTGTGACGTTCACACTGTTTATGGGAGTGACGTTCTCACTGTTTATGTGTGTGACGTTCCCTCCGTTTTTGGTTGTGACTTCTCACTGTTTTTGGTTCTGATGTTCTCAGTGTTGATGGGTGTGATGATCTCACTATTTATGGGTGTGACATTCGCACTGTTTATGGGTGTGACATTCACGCTTTTTTGGGTGTGATGTTCATACTGTTTTTGCGTGTGATATTGACAATTTATGGGTGTGATGTTCAGACTTTTAATGGATGTGACATTCACACTGTTTATGGGTGTGACGTTCTCACTGTTTATGTGTGTGACGTTCTCACTGTTTATGGGTGTGACATTCAGGCTTTTTTGGGTGTGATGTTCATACTGTTTTTGCGTGTGATGTTGACACTGTTTATGGGTGTGATGTTCAGACTTTTAATGGGTGTGATATCCACACTGTTTTTGGGTGTGATGTTCACACTGTTTTTGGGTGTGACATTCACACTGTTTTTGGGTGTGACATTCACACTGTTTATGGGTGTGACGTTCGCACTCTTTATGGGTGTGACGTTCTCACTGTTTATCGGTTTAACGGTCTCACTGTTTATGGGTGTGTCATTCACACTGTTTATCGGTTTGACGGTCTCACTGATTATCGGTGTGCCTTCTCACTATTTATGGGTGTGACATCCACTGTTTATGGGTGTGACTTTTTCGCTGTTTATGGGTGTGGCATTCACACTGTTTATGGGTGTGACGTTCTCACTGTTCATGTGTGTGATGTTCTCACTGTTTATGGGTGTGACATTCTCACTGTTTTTGGGTGTGACGTTCACACTGTTTATGGGTGTGTCATTCTCACTGTTTATGGGTGTGACGTTCTCACTGTTTATGTGTGTGACGTTCACACTGTTTTTGGGTGTGATGTTCACACTGTTTTTGGGTGTGATTTTCACACTGTTTATGGGTGTGACATTCACACTGTTTACTGGTGTGACGTTCTCACTGCTAATCGGTTTAACCGTCTCACAGTTTGTGGGTCTGTCGTTCACACTGTTTATGGGTGTGACATTCTCACTGTTTATCAGTGTGATGTTCTCACTGTTCTTGGTTGTGACATTGTCCATGTTTATGGGTGTGACATTCACGCTTTTTTGGGTGTGATGTTCATACTGTTTTTGCGTGTGATGTTGACACTGTTTATGGGTGTGATGTTCAGACTTTTAATGGGTGTGACATCCACACTGTTTATGGGTGTGATGTTCACACTGTTTTTGTGTGTAACGTTCTCACTGTTTTTGAGTGTGATGTTCACACTGGTTTTGGGTGTGATGTTCACATTGTTTATGGGTGTGACGTTCTCACTGTTTATGTGTGTGACGTTCACACTGTTTTTGGGTGTGATGTTCACACTGTTTTTGGGTGTGACATTCACACTGTTTTTGGGTGTGACATTCACACTGTTTATGGGTGTGACGTTCACACTGTTTATGGGAGTGACGTTCTCACTGTTTATGTGTGTGACGTTCCCTCCGTTTTTGGTTGTGACTTCTCACTGTTTTTGGTTCTGATGTTCTCAGTGTTGATGGGTGTCATGTTCTCACTATTTATGGGTGTGACATTCGCACTGTTTATGGGTGTGACATTCACGCTTTTTTGGGTGTGATGTTCATACTGTTTTTGCGTGTGATATTGACACTTTATGGGTGTGACGTTCAGACTTTTAATGGATGTGACATTCACACTGTTTATGGGTGTGACGTTCTCACTGTTTATGTGTGTGACGTTCTCACTGTTTTTGAGTGTGATGTTCATACTGTTTATGGGTGTGACATTCACAATGTTTATGGGTGTGACGTTCTCACTGTTTATATGTGTGACGTTCACACTGTTTTTGGGTGTGATGTTCACACTGTTTTTGGGTGTGACATTCACACTGTTTATGGGACTGACATTCACACTGTTTATGGGTGTGACGTTCGCACTCTTTAAAGGTGTGACGTTCTCACTGTTTATCTGCTTAACCTTCCCAGTTTTTATGGGTGTGTCGTTCACACTGTTTATGTGTTTGACCTTTTCACTGATTATCGGTCGGCCTTCTCACTATTTATGGGTGTGACTTCTCACTGTTTATGTGTTTGACGTTCTCACTGTTTATGGGTGTGGCATTCAGGCTTTTTTGGGTATGATGTTCATACTGTTTTTGCGTGTGATGTTGACACTGTTTATGGGTGTGATGTTCAGACTTTTAATGGATGTGACTTTCACACTGTTTATGGGTGTGATGTTCACACTGTTTATGGGTGTGACGTTCTCACTGTTTATGGGTGTGACGTTCTCACTGTTTTTGAGTGTGATGTTCACACTGTTTATGGGTGTGACATACACAATGTTTATGGGTGTGACGTTCTCACTGTTTATGTGTGTGATGTTCACACTGTTTTTGGGTGTGATGTTCACACTGTTTATGGGTCTGACATTCACACTGTTTTTGGGTGTGACGTTCGCACTCTTTATAGGTGTGACGTTCTCACTGTTTATCTGTTTCACCGTCCCACTGTTTATGGGTGTGACCTTTTCACTGATTATCGGTGTGCCTTCTCACTATTTATGGGTGTGACTTCTCACTGTTTATGTGTTTGACGTTCTCACTTTTTATGGGTGTGACATTCTCACTGTTTATGGGTGTGACATTCTCACTGTTTATGGGTGTGACATTCAGGCTTTTTTGGGTGTGATATTCATACTGTTTTTGCGTGTGATGTTGACACTGTTTATGGGTGTGATGTTCAGACTTTTAATGGGTGTGATATCCACACTGTTTATGGGTTTGACATTCTCACAGATTATCGGTGTGCCTTCTCACTATTTATGGGTGTGACTTCTCACTGTTTATGGGTATGACTTTCTCACTGTTTATGGGTGTGGCATTCACACTGTTTATGGGTGTGACATTCTCACTGTTTATGTGTGTGATGTTCACACTGCTTTTGGGTGTGATGTTCACACTGTTTTTGGGTGTGACGTTCACACTGTTTATGGGTGTGACATTCACACTGTTTATGGGTGTGACGTTCGCACTCCTTATGGGAGTGAGGTTCTCACTGATTATCGGTTTAACCGTCTCACTGTTTATGGGTGTGTCGTTCACACTGTTTATGGGTTTGACGTTCTCACTGATTTTCGGTGTGCCTTCTCACTATTTATGGGTATGACTTCTCACCGTTTATGGGTGTGATGTTCTCACTGTTTATGGGTGTGACGTTCTCACTGTTTATGGGTGTGACGTTCTCACTGTTTATGGGTGTGACATTCTCACTGTTTATCAGTGTGATGTTCTCACTGTTCTTGGTTGTGACATTGTCCATGTTTATGGGTGTGACATTCACGCTTTTTTGGGTGTGATGTTCATACTGTTTTTGCGTGTGATGTTGACACTGTTTATGGGTGTGATGTTCAGACTTTTAATGGGTGTGACATCCACACTGTTTATGGGTGTGATGTTCACACTGTTTTTGTGTGTAACGTTCTCACTGTTTTTGAGTGTGATGTTCACACTGGTTTTGGGTGTGATGTTCACATTGTTTATGGGTGTGACGTTCTCACTGTTTATGTGTGTGACGTTCACACTGTTTTTGGGTGTGATGTTCACACTGTTTTTGGGTGTGACATTCACACTGTTTTTGGGTGTGACATTCACACTGTTTATGGGTGTGACGTTCACACTGTTTATGGGAGTGACGTTCTCACTGTTTATGTGTGTGACGTTCCCTCCGTTTTTGGTTGTGACTTCTCACTGTTTTTGGTTCTGATGTTCTCAGTGTTGATGGGTGTGATGTTCTCACTATTTATGGGTGTGACATTCGCACTGTTTATGGGTGTGACATTCACGCTTTTTTGGGTGTGATGTTCATACTGTTTTTGCGTGTGATATTGACAATTTATGGGTGTGATGTTCAGACTTTTAATGGATGTGACATTCACACTGTTTATGGGTGTGACGTTCTCACTGTTTATGTGTGTGACGTTCTCACTGTTTATGGGTGTGACATTCAGGCTTTTTTGGGTGTGATGTTCATACTGTTTTTGCGTGTGATGTTGACACTGTTTATGGGTGTGATGTTCAGACTTTTAATGGGTGTGATATCCACACTGTTTTTGGGTGTGATGTTCACACTGTTTTTGGGTGTGACATTCACACTGTTTATGGGTGTGACGTTCGCACTCTTTATGGGTGTGACGTTCTCACTGTTTATCGGTTTAACGGTCTCACTGTTTATGGGTGTGTCATTCACACTGTTTATCGGTTTGACGGTCTCACTGATTATCGGTGTGCCTTCTCACTATTTATGGGTGTGACATCCACTGTTTATGGGTGTGACTTTTTCGCTGTTTATGGGTGTGGCATTCACACTGTTTATGGGTGTGACGTTCTCACTGTTCATGTGTGTGATGTTCTCACTGTTTATGGGTGTGACATTCTCACTGTTTATGGGTGTGACGTTCACACTGTTTATGGGTGTGTCATTCTCACTGTTTATGGGTGTGACGTTCTCACTGTTTATGTGTGTGACGTTCACACTGTTTTTGGGTGTGATGTTCACACTGTTTTTGGGTGTGATTTTCACACTGTTTATGGGTGTGACATTCACACTGTTTACTGGTGTGACGTTCTCACTGCTAATCGGTTTAACCGTCTCACAGTTTGTGGGTCTGTCGTTCACACTGTTTATGGGTGTGACATTCTCACTGTTTATCAGTGTGATGTTCTCACTGTTCTTGGTTGTGACATTGTCCATGTTTATGGGTGTGACATTCACGCTTTTTTGGGTGTGATGTTCATACTGTTTTTGCGTGTGATGTTGACACTGTTTATGGGTGTGATGTTCAGACTTTTAATCGGTGTGACATCCACACTGTTTATGGGTGTGATGTTCACACTGTTTTTGTGTGTAACGTTCTCACTGTTTTTGAGTGTGATGTTCACACTGGTTTTGGGTGTGATGTTCACATTGTTTATGGGTGTGACGTTCTCACTGTTTATGTGTGTGACGTTCACACTGTTTTTGGGTGTGATGTTCACACTGTTTTTGGGTGTGACATTCACACTGTTTTTGGGTGTGACATTCACACTGTTTATGGGTGTGACGTTCACACTGTTTATGGGAGTGACGTTCTCACTGTTTATGTGTGTGACGTTCCCTCCGTTTTTGGTTGTGACTTCTCACTGTTTTTGGTTCTGATGTTCTCAGTGTTGATGGGTGTCATGTTCTCACTATTTATGGGTGTGACATTCGCACTGTTTATGGGTGTGACATTCACGCTTTTTTGGGTGTGATGTTCATACTGTTTTTGCGTGTGATATTGACACTTTATGGGTGTGACGTTCAGACTTTTAATGGATGTGACATTCACACTGTTTATGGGTGTGACGTTCTCACTGTTTATGTGTGTGACGTTCTCACTGTTTTTGAGTGTGATGTTCATACTGTTTATGGGTGTGACATTCACAATGTTTATGGGTGTGACGTTCTCACTGTTTATGTGTGTGACGTTCACACTGTTTTTGGGTGTGATGTTCACACTGTTTTTGGGTGTGACATTCACACTGTTTATGGGACTGACATTCACACTGTTTATGGGTGTGACGTTCGCACTCTTTAAAGGTGTGACGTTCTCACTGTTTATCTGCTTAACCTTCCCAGTTTTTATGGGTGTGTCGTTCACACTGTTTATGTGTTTGACCTTTTCACTGATTATCGGTCGGCCTTCTCACTATTTATGGGTGTGACTTCTCACTGTTTATGTGTTTGACGTTCACACTGTTTATGGGTGTGGCATTCAGGCTTTTTTGGGTATGATGTTCATACTGTTTTTGCGTGTGATGTTGACACTGTTTATGGGTGTGATGTTCAGACTTTTAATGGATGTGACTTTCACACTGTTTATGGGTGTGATGTTCACACTGTTTATGGGTGTGACGTTCTCACTGTTTATGGGTGTGACGTTCTCACTGTTTTTGAGTGTGATGTTCACACTGTTTATGGGTGTGACATACACAATGTTTATGGGTGTGACGTTCTCACTGTTTATGTGTGTGATGTTCACACTGTTTTTGGGTGTGATGTTCACACTGTTTATGGGTCTGACATTCACACTGTTTTTGGGTGTGACGTTCGCACTCTTTATAGGTGTGACGTTCTCACTGTTTATCTGTTTCACCGTCCCACTGTTTATGGGTGTGACCTTTTCACTGATTATCGGTGTGCCTTCTCACTATTTATGGGTGTGACTTCTCACTGTTTATGTGTTTGACGTTCTCACTTTTTATGGGTGTGACATTCTCACTGTTTATGGGTGTGACATTCTCACTGTTTATGGGTGTGACATTCAGGCTTTTTTGGGTGTGATATTCATACTGTTTTTGCGTGTGATGTTGACACTGTTTATGGGTGTGATGTTCAGACTTTTAATGGGTGTGATATCCACACTGTTTATGGGTTTGACATTCTCACAGATTATCGGTGTGCCTTCTCACTATTTATGGGTGTGACTTCTCACTGTTTATGGGTATGACTTTCTCACTGTTTATGGGTGTGGCATTCACACTGTTTATGGGTGTGACATTCTCACTGTTTATGTGTGTGATGTTCACACTGCTTTTGGGTGTGATGTTCACACTGTTTTTGGGTGTGACGTTCACACTGTTTATGGGTGTGACATTCACACTGTTTATGGGTGTGACGTTCGCACTCCTTATGGGAGTGAGGTTCTCACTGATTATCGGTTTAACCGTCTCACTGTTTATGGGTGTGTCGTTCACACTGTTTATGGGTTTGACGTTCTCACTGATTTTCGGTGTGCCTTCTCACTATTTATGGGTATGACTTCTCACCGTTTATGGGTGTGATGTTCTCACTGTTTATGGGTGTGACGTTCTCACTGTTTATGGGTGTGACGTTCTCACTGTTTATGGGTGTGACGTTCTCACTGTTTATGGGTGTGATGTTCACACTCTTTATGGGTGTGTCGTTCTCACTGTTTATGGGTGTGACATTCTCACTGTTTATGGGTGTAACGTTCTCACTGCTAATCGGTTTAACCGTCTCACTGTTTATGGGTCTGTCGTTCACACTGTTTATGGGATTGACATTCTCACTGTTTATGCGTTTGACGTTCTGACTGTTTATGGGTGTGACGTTCCCACTGTTTTTGGTTGTGACTTCTCAATGTTTTTGGTTCTGATGTTCTCACTGTTTATGGGTGTGACATTCACACTGTTTATGGGTGTGACATTCACGCTTTTTTGGGTGTGATGTTCATACTGTTTTTGATTGTGATGTTCACAGTGTTTATGGGTGTGATGTTCAGACTTTTAATGGGTGTGACATTCACACTGTTTATGGGTGTGACGTTCTCACTGTTTTTGAGTGTGATGTTCACATTGTATTTGGGTGTGATGTTCACACTGTTTATGGGTGTGACGTTCTCACTGTTTATGGGTGTGATGTTCTCACTGTTTATGTGTGTGACGTTCACACTGTTTTTGGGTGTGTTGTTCACACTGTTTTTGGGTGTGACGTTCACACTGTTTATGGGTGTGTCATTCACACTGTTTATGGGTGTGACGTTCTCACTGTTTATGGGTGTGACGTTCTCACTGTTTATGGGTGTGACGTTAACACTGTTTATGGGTGTGATGTTCTCACTGTTTTTGGGTGTGACGTTTTCACTGTTTATGTGTGTGATGTTCTCACTGTTTATGTGTGTGACGTTCGCAATGTTTATGGGTGTGATGTTCACACTGTTTTTGGGTGTGACGTTCACACAGTTTCTTGGTGTGATGTTCAAACTGTTTATGGGTGTCAGGTTCTCAGTGTTTATCGGTGTGACATTCATGCTTTTTTGGGTGTGACGTTCTCACTGTTTATGGGTGTGACTTTCACAATGTACATGGGTGTGACGTTCCCACTGTTTATGTGTGTGATGTTCACACTGTTTTTGGGTGTGATGTTCGCACTGTTTTTGGGTGTGATGTTCACACTGTTTTTGGGTGTGACATTCACACTGTTTTTGGGTGTGATGTTCACACTGTTTTTGGGTGTGATGTTCACACTGTTTTTGGGTGTGACATTCACACTGTTTATGGGTGTGACGTTCACACTCTTTATGGGTGTGACGTTCTCACTGTTTATCGGTTTAACCGTCTCACTGTTTATGGGTGTGTCATTCACACTGTTTATGGGTTTGACATTCTCACTGATTATCGGTGTGCCTTCTCACTATTTATGGGTGTGGCATTCACACTGTTTATGGGTGTGACTTTTTCGCTGTTTATGGGTGTGGCATTCACACTGTTTATGGGTGTGACGTTCTCACTGTTCATGGGTGTGACGTTCACACTGTTTATGGGTGTGATGTTCATATGTTTTTTGGGTGTGATGTTCTCACTGTTTATGAATGTGATGTTCACACTGTTTATGGGTGTGTCGTTCTCACTGTTTATGGGTGTGACGTTCTCACCATTTATGTGTGTGACGATCATACTGTTTTTGGGTGTGATGTTCACACTCTTTATAGGTGTGACGTTCCCACTGTTTATGGGTGTGTCATTCACACTGTTTATCGGTTTAACCGTCTGACTGTTTATGGGTGTGTCATTCACACTGTTTTTCGGTTTGACGGTCTCACTGATTATCGGTGGGCCTTCTCACTATTTATGGGTGTGACTTCTCACTGTTTATGTGTTTGACGTTCTCACTGTTTATGGGTGTGACATTCAGGCTTTTTTGGGTGTGATGTTCATACTGTTTTTGCGTGTGATGTTGACATTGTTTATGGGTGTGATGTTCAGACTTTTAATGGGTGTGATATCCACACTGTTTTTGGGTGTGATGTTCACACTGTTTTTGGGTGTGACATTCACACTGTTTTTGGGTGTGACATTCACACTGTTTATGGGTGTGACGTTCGCACTCTTTATGGGTGTGACGTTCTCACTGTTTATCGGTTTAACGGTCTCACTGTTTATGGGTGTGTCATTCACACTGTTTATCGGTTTGACGGTCTCACTGATTATCGGTGTGCCTTCTCACTATTTATGGGTGTGACATCTACTGTTTATGGGTGTGACTTTTTCGCTGTTTATGGGTGTGGCATTCACACTGTTTATGGGTGTGACGTTCTCACTGTTCATGGGTGTGATGTTCTCACTGTTTATGGGTGTGACATTCTCACTGTTTATGGGTGTGACGTTCACACTGTTTATGGGTGTGTCATTCTCACTGTTTATGGGTGTGACGTTCTCACTGTTTATGTGTGTGACGTTCACACTGTTTTTGGGTGTGATGTTCACACTGTTTTTGGGTGTGATTTTCACACTGTTTATGGGTGTGACATTCACACTGTTTACTGGTGTGACGTTCTCACTGCTAATCGGTTTAACCGTCTCACTGTTTATGAGTCTGTCGTTCACACTGTTTATGGGATTGACATTCTCACTGTTTATGGGTTTGAAGTTCTCACTGCTTATGGGTGTGACATTCTCACTGTTTATCAGTGTGATGTTCTCACTGTTCTTGGTTGTGACATTGTCCATGTTTATGGGTGTGACATTCACGCTTTTTTGGGTGTGATGTTCATACTGTTTTTGCGTGTGATGTTGACACTGTTTATGGGTGTTATCTTCAGACTTTTAATGGGTGTGACATCCACACTGTTTATGGGTGTGATGTTCACACTGTTTTTGTGTGTAACGTTCTCACTGTTTTTGAGTGTGATGTTCACACTGGTTTTGGGTGTGATGTTCACATTGTTTATGGGTGTGACGTTCTCACTGTTTATGTGTGTGACATTCACACTGTTTTTGGGTGTGATGTTCACACTGTTTTTGGGTGTGACATTCACACTGTTTTTGGGTGTGACATTCACACTGTTTATGGGTGTGACGTTCACACTGTTTATGGGAGTGACGTTCTCACTGTTTATGTGTGTGACGTTCCCTCCGTTTTTGGTTGTGACTTCTCACTGTTTTTGGTTCTGATGTTCTCAGTGTTGATGGGTGTGATGTTCTCACTATTTATGGGTGTGACATTCGCACTGTTTATGGGTGTGACATTCACGCTTTTTTGGGTGTGATGTTCATACTGTTTTTGCGTGTGATATTGACACTTTATGGGTGTGATGTTCAGACTTTTAATGGATGTGACATTCACACTGTTTATGGGTGTGACGTTCTCACTGTTTATGTGTGTGACATTCAGGCTTTTTTGGGTGTGATGTTCATACTGTTTTTGCGTGTGATGTTGACACTGTTTATGGGTGTGATGTTCAGACTTTTAATGGGTGTGATATCCACACTGTTTTTGGGTGTGATGTTCACACTGTTTTTGGGTGTGACATTCACACTGTTTTTGGGTGTGACATTCACACTGTTTATGGGTGTGACGTTCGCACTCTTTATGGGTGTGACGTTCTCACTGTTTATCGGTTTAACGGTCTCACTGTTTATGGGTGTGTCATTCACACTGTTTATCGGTTTGACGGTCTCACTGATTATCGGTGTGCCTTCTCACTATTTATGGGTGTGACATCCACTGTTTATGGGTGTGTCATTCTCACTGTTTATGGGTGTGACGTTCTCACTGTTTATGTGTGTGACGTTCACACTGTTTTTGGGTGTGATGTTCACACTGTTTTTGGGTGTGATTTTCACACTGTTTATGGGTGTGACATTCACACTGTTTACTGGTGTGACGTTCTCACTGCTAATCGGTTTAACCGTCTCACAGTTTGTGGGTCTGTCGTTCACACTGTTTATGGGTGTGACATTCTCACTGTTTATCAGTGTGATGTTCTCACTGTTCTTGGTTGTGACATTGTCCATGTTTATGGGTGTGACATTCACGCTTTTTTGGGTGTGATGTTCATACTGTTTTTGCGTGTGATGTTGACACTGTTTATGGGTGTGATGTTCAGACTTTTAATCGGAGTGACATCCACACTGTTTATGGGTGTGATGTTCACACTGTTTTTGTGTGTAACGTTCTCACTGTTTTTGAGTGTGATGTTCACACTGGTTTTGGGTGTGATGTTCACATTGTTTATGGGTGTGACGTTCTCACTGTTTATGTGTGTGACGTTCACACTGTTTTTGGGTGTGATGTTCACACTGTTTTTGGGTGTGACATTCACACTGTTTTTGGGTGTGACATTCACACTGTTTATGGGTGTGACGTTCACACTGTTTATGGGAGTGACGTTCTCACTGTTTATGTGTGTGACGTTCCCTCCGTTTTTGGTTGTGACTTCTCACTGCTTTTGGTTCTGATGTTCTCAGTGTTGATGGGTGTGATGTTCTCACTATTTATGGGTGTGACATTCGCACTGTTTATGGGTGTGACATTCACGCTTTTTTGGGTGTGATGTTCATACTGTTTTTGCGTGTGATATTGACACTTTATGGGTGTGACGTTCAGACTTTTAATGGATGTGACATTCACACTGTTTATGGGTGTGACGTTCTCACTGTTTATGTGTGTGACGTTCTCACTGTTTTTGAGTGTGATGTTCATACTGTTTATGGCTGTGACATTCACAATGTTTATGGGTGTGACGTTCTCACTGTTTATGTGTGTGACGTTCACACTGTTTTTGGGTGTGATGTTCACACTGTTTTTGGGTGTGACATTCACACTGTTTATGGGACTGACATTCACACTGTTTATGGGTGTGACGTTCGCACTTTATGGGTGTGACGTTCTCAATGTTTATGGGTGTGACGTTCTCACTGTTTATGGGTGTGATGTTATCACTGTTTATGGGTGTGACATTCTCACTGTTTATCAGTGTGATGTTCTCACTGTTCTTGGTTGTGACATTGTCCATGTTTATGGGTGTGACATTCACGCTTTTTTGGGTGTGATGTTCATACTGTTTTTGCGTGTGATGTTGACACTGTTTATGGGTGTGATGTTCAGACTTTTAACACTGTTTATGGGTGTGATGTTCACACTGTTTATGGGTCTGACATTCACACTGTTTTTGGGTGTGACATTCGCACTCTTTATAGGTGTGACGTTCTCACTGTTTATCTGTTTCACCGTCCCACTGTTTATGGGTTTGACCTTTTCACTGATTATGTGTTTGACGTTCTCACTGTTTATGGCTGTGACATTCTCACTGTTTATGGGTGTGACATTCAGGCTTTTTTGGGTGTGATGTTCATACTGTTTTTGCATGTGATGTTGACACTGTTTATGGGTGTGATGTTCAGACTTTTAATGGGTGTGATATCCACACTGTTTATGGGTTTGACATTCTCACTGATTATCGGTGTGCCTTCTCACTATTTATGGGTGTAACTTCTCACTGTTTATGGGTATGACTTTCTCACTGTTTATGGGTGTGGCATTCACACTGTTTATGGGTGTGACATTCTCACTGTTTATGTGTGTGATGTTCACACTGCTTTTGGGTGTGATGTTCACACTGTTTTTGGGTGTGACGTTCACACTGTTTATGGGTGTGACATTCACACTGTTTATGGGTGTGACGTTCGCACTCCTTATGGGAGTGAGGTTCTCACTGATTATCGGTTTAACCGTCTCACTGTTTATGGGTGTGTCGTTCACACTGTTTTTGGGTTTGACGTTCTCACTGATTTTCGGTGTGCCTTCTCACTATTTATGGGTATGACTTCTCACCGTTTATGGGTGTGATGTTCTCACTGTTTATGGGTGTGACGTTCTCACTGTTTATGGGTGTGACGTTCTCACTGTTTATGGGTGTGATGTTCACACTCTTTATGGGTGTGTCGTTCTCACTGTTTATGGGTGTGACATTCTCACTGTTTATGGGTGTAACGTTCTCACTGCTAATCGGTTTAACCATCTCACTGTTTATGGGTCTGTCGTTCACACTGTTTATGGGATTGACATTCTCACTGTTTATGCGTTTGACGTTCTGACTGTTTATGGGTGTGACGTTCCCACTGTTTTTGGTTGTGACTTCTCAATGTTTTTGGTTCTGATGTTCTCACTGTTTATGGGTGTGACATTCACACTGTTTATGGGTGTGACATTCACGCTTTTTTGAGTGTGATGTTCATACTGTTTTTGCGTGTGATGTTGACAGTGTTTATGGGTGTGATGTTCAGACTTTTAATGGGTGTGACATTCACACTGTTTATGGGTGTGACGTTCTCACTGTTTTTGAGTGTGATGTTCACATTGTATTTGGGTGTGATGTTCACACTGTTTATGGGTGTGACGTTCTCACTGTTTATGGGTGTGACGTTCTCACCATTTATGTGTGTGACGATCATACTGTTTTTGGGTGTGATGTTCACACTCTTTATAGGTGTGACGTTCCCACTGTTTATGGGTGTGTCATTCACACTGTTTATCGGTTTAACCGTCTGACTGTTTATGGGTGTGTCATTCACACTGTTTTTCGGTTTGACGGTCTCACTGATTATCGGTGTGCCTTCTCACTATTTATGGGTGTGACTTCTCACTGTTTATGTGTTTGACGTTCTCACTTTTTATGGGTGTGACATTCTCACTGTTTATGGGTGTGACATTCTCACTGTTTATGGGTTTGATGGTCTCACTGATTATCGGTGTGCCTTCTCACTATTTATGCGTGTGACTTCTCACTGTTTATGGGTGTGTCATTCACACTGTTTATGGGTGTGACGTTCTCACTGTTTATGGGTGTGACGTTAACACTGTTTATGGGTGTGATGTTCTCACTGTTTTTGGGTGTGACGTTTTCACTGTTTATGTGTGTGATGTTCTCACTGTTTATGTGTGTGACGTTCGCAATGTTTATGGGTGTGATGTTCACACTGTTTTTGGGTGTGACGTTCACACAGTTTCTTGGTGTGATGTTCAAACTGTTTATGGGTGTCAGGTTCTCAGTGTTTATCGGTGTGACATTCATGCTTTTTTGGGTGTGACGTTCTCACTGTTTATGGGTGTGACTTTCACAATGTTCATGGGTGTGACGTTCCCACTGTTTATGTGTGTGATGTTCACACTGTTTTTGGGTGTGATGTTCACACTGTTTTTGGGTGTGATGTTCACACTGTTTTTGGGTGTGACATTCACACTGTTTTTGGGTGTGATGTTCACACTGTTTTTGGGTGTGATGTTCACACTGTTTTTGGGTGTGACATTCACACTGTTTATGGGTGTGACGTTCGCACTCTTTATGGGTGTGACGTTCTCACTGTTTATCGGTTTAACCGTCTCACTGTTTATGGGTGTGTCATTCACACTGTTTATGGGTTTGACGTTCTCACTGATTATCGGTGTGCCTTCTCACTATTTATGGGTGTGGCATTCACACTGTTTATGGGTGTGACTTTTTCGCTGTTTATGGGTGTGGCATTCACACTGTTTATGGGTGTGACGTTCTCACTGTTCATGGGTGTGACGTTCTCACTGTTTATGGGTGTGACGTTCACACTGTTTATGGGTGTGATGTTCATACTTTTTTTGGGTGTGATGTTCTCACTGTTTATGAATGTGATGTTCACACTGTTTATGGGTGTGTCGTTCTCACTGTTTATGGGTGTGACGTTCTCACCATTTATGTGTGTGACGATCATACTGTTTTTGGGTGTGATGTTCACACTCTTTATAGGTGTGACGTTCCCACTGTTTATGGGTGTGTCATTCACACTGTTTATCGGTTTAACCGTCTGACTGTTTATGGGTGTGTCATTCACACTGTTTTTCGGTTTGACGGTCTCACTGATTATCGGTGGGCCTTCTCACTATTTATGGGTGTGACTTCTCACTGTTTATGTGTTTGACGTTCTCACTGTTTATGGGTGTGACATTCAGGCTTTTTTGGGTGTGATGTTCATACTGTTTTTGCGTGTGATGTTGACACTGTTTATGGGTGTGATGTTTAGACTTTTAATGGGTGTGATATCCACACTGTTTTTGGGTGTGATGTTCACACTGTTTTTGGGTGTGACATTCACACTGTTTTTGGGTGTGACATTCACACTGTTTATGGGTGTGACGTTCGCACTCTTTATGGGTGTGACGTTCTCACTGTTTATCGGTTTAACGGTCTCACTGTTTATGGGTGTGTCATTCACACTGTTTATCGGTTTGACGGTCTCACTGATTATCAGTGTGCCTTCTCACTATTTATGGGTGTGACATCCACTGTTTATGGGTGTGACTTTTTCGCTGTTTATGGGTGTGGCATTCACACTGTTTATGGGTGTGACGTTCTCACTGTTCATGGGTGTGATGTTCTCACTGTTTATGGGTGTGACATTCTCACTGTTTATGGGTGTGACGTTCACACTGTTTATGGGTGTGTCATTCTCACTGTTTATGTGTGTGATGTTCTCACTGTTTATGTGTGTGACGTTCGCAATGTTTATGGGTGTGATGTTCACACTGTTTTTGGGTGTGACGTTCACACAGTTTCTTGGTGTGATGTTCAAACTGTTTATGGGTGTCAGGTGCTCAGTGTTTATCGGTGAACATTCATGCTTTTTTGGGTGTGACGTTCTCACTGTTTATGGGTGTGACTTTCACAATGTTCATGGGTGTGACGTTCCCACTGTTTATGTGTGTGATGTTCACACTGTTTTTGGGTGTGATGTTCACACTGTTTTTGGGTGTGATGTTCACACTGTTTTTGGGTGTGACATTCACACTGTTTTTGGGTGTGATGTTCACACTGTTTTTGGGTGTGATGTTCACACTGTTTTTGGGTGTGACATTCACACTGTTTATGGGTGTGACGTTCGCACTCTTTATGGGTGTGACGTTCTCACTGTTTATCGGTTTAACCGTCTCACTGTTTATGGGTGTGTCATTCACACTGTTTATGGGTTTGACGTTCTCACTGATTATCGGTGTGCCTTCTCACTATTTATGGGTGTGGCATTCACACTGTTTATGGGTGTGACTTTTTCACTGTTTATGGGTGTGGCATTCACACTGTTTATGGGTGTGACGTTCTCACTGTTCATGGGTGTGACGTTCTCACTGTTTATGGGTGTGACGTTCACACTGTTTATGGGTGTGATGTTCATACTTTTTTTGGGTGTGATGTTCTCACTGTTTATGAATGTGATGTTCACACTGTTTATGGGTGTGTCGTTCTCACTGTTTATGGGTGTGACGTTCTCACCATTTATGTGTGTGACGATCATACTGTTTTTGGGTGTGATGTTCACACTCTTTATAGGTGTGACGTTCCCACTGTTTATGGGTGTGTCATTCACACTGTTTATCGGTTTAACCGTCTGACTGTTTATGGGTGTGTCATTCACACTGTTTTTCGGTTTGACGGTCTCACTGATTATCGGTGGGCCTTCTCACTATTTATGGGTGTGACTTCTCACTGTTTATGTGTTTGACGTTCTCACTGTTTATGGGTGTGACATTCAGGCTTTTTTGGGTGTGATGTTCATACTGTTTTTGCGTGTGATGTTGACACTGTTTATGGGTGTGATGTTCAGACTTTTAATGGGTGTGATATCCACACTGTTTTTGGGTGTGATGTTCACACTGTTTTTGGGTGTGACATTCACACTGTTTTTGGGTGTGACATTCACACTGTTTATGGGTGTGACGTTCGCACTCTTTATGGGTGTGACGTTCTCACTGTTTATCAGTTTAACGGTCTCACTGTTTATGGGTGTGTCATTCACACTGTTTATCGGTTTGACGGTCTCACTGATTATCGGTGTGCCTTCTCACTATTTATGGGTGTGACATCCACTGTTTATGGGTGTGACTTTTTCGCTGTTTATGGGTGTGGCATTCACACTGTTTATGGGTGTGACGTTCTCACTGTTCATGGGTGTGATGTTCTCACTGTTTATGGGTGTGACATTCTCACTGTTTATGGGTGTGACGTTCACACTGTTTATGGGTGTGTCATTCTCACTGTTTATGGGTGTGACGTTCTCACTGTTTATGTGTGTGACATTCACACTGTTTTTGGGTGTGATGTTCACACTGTTTTTGGGTGTGATTTTCACACTGTTTATGGGTGTGACATTCACACTGTTTACTGGTGTGACGTTCTCACTGCTAATCGGTTTAACCGTCTCACTGTTTATGGGTCTGTCGTTCACACTGTTTATGGGATTGACATTCTCACTGTTTATGGGTTTGAAGTTCTCACTGCTTATGGGTGTGACATTCTCACTGTTTATCAGTGTGATGTTCTCACTGTTCTTGGTTGTGACATTGTCCATGTTTATGGGTGTGACATTCACGCTTTTTTGGGTGTGATGTTCATACTGTTTTTGCGTGTGATGTTGACACTGTTTATGGGTGTTATCTTCAGACTTTTAATGGGTGTGACATCCACACTGTTTATGGGTGTGATGTTCACACTGTTTTTGTGTGTAACGTTCTCACTGTTTTTGAGTGTGATGTTCACACTGGTTTTGGGTGTGATGTTCACATTGTTTATGGGTGTGACGTTCTCACTGTTTATGTGTGTGACGTTCACACTGTTTTTGGGTGTGATGTTCACACTGTTTTTGGGTGTGACATTCACACTGTTTTTGGGTGTGACATTCACACTGTTTATGGGTGTGACGTTCACACTGTTTATGGGAGTGACGTTCTCACTGTTTATGTGTGTGACGTTCCCTCCGTTTTTGGTTGTGACTTCTCACTGTTTTTGGTTCTGATGTTCTCAGTGTTGATGGGTGTGATGTTCTCACTATTTATGGGTGTGACATTCGCACTGTTTATGGGTGTGACATTCACGCTTTTTTGGGTGTGATGTTCATACTGTTTTTGCGTGTGATATTGACACTTTATGGGTGTGATGTTCAGACTTTTAATGGATGTGACATTCACACTATTTATGGGTGTGACGTTCTCACTGTTTATGTGTGTGACGTTCTCACTGTTTTTGAGTGTGATGTTCACACTGTTTATGGGTGTGACATTCACAATGTTTATGGGTGTGACGTTCTCACTGTTTATGTGTGTGACGTTCACACTGTTTTTGGGTGTGATGTTCACACTGTTTTTGGGTGTGACATTCACACTGTTTATGGGTCTGACATTCACACTGTTTATGGGTGTGACGTTCGCACTCTTTAAAGGTGTGACGTTCTCACTGTTTATCTGTTTAACCTTCCCAGTTTTTATGGGTGTGTCGTTCACACTGTTTATGTGTTTGACCTTTTCACTGATTATCGGTCGGCCTTCTCACTATTTATGGGTGTGACATTCGCACTGTTTATGGGTGTGACATTCACGCTTTTTTGGGTGTGATGTTCATACTGTTTTTGCGTGTGATATTGACACTTTATGGGTGTGATGTTCAGACTTTTAATGGATGTGACATTCACACTGTTTATGGGTGTGACGTTCTCACTGTTTATGTGTGTGACGTTCTCACTGTTTTTGAGTGTGATGTTCACACTGTTTATGGGTGTGACATTCACAATGTTTATGGGTGTGTCGTTCTCACTGTTTATGTGTGTGACGTTCACACTGTTTTTGGGTGTGATGTTCACACTGTTTTTGGGTGTGACATTCACACTGTTTATGGGTCTGACATTCACACTGTTTATGGGTGTGACGTTCGCACTCTTTAAAGGTGTGACGTTCTCACTGTTTATCTGTTTAACCTTCCCAGTTTTTATGGGTGTGTCGTTCACACTGTTTATGTGTTTGACCTTTTCACTGATTATCGGTCGTCCTTCTCACTATTTATGGGTGTGACTTCTCACTGTTTATGTGTTTGACGTTCTCACTGTTTATGGGTGTGGCATTCAGGCTTTTTTGGGTGTGATGTTCATACTGTTTTTGCGTGTGATGTTGACACTGTTTATGGGTGTGATGTTCAGACTTTTAATGGATGTGACTTTCACACTGTTTATGGGTGTGATGTTCACACTGTTTATGGGTGTGACGTTCTCACTGTTTATGGGTGTGACGTTCTCACTGTTTTTGAGTGTGATGTTCACACTGTTTATGGGTGTGACATACACAATGTTTATGGGTGTGACGTTCTCACTGTTTATGTGTGTGACGTTCACACTGTTTTTGGGTGTGATGTTCACACTGTTTATGGGTCTGACATTCACACTGTTTTTGGGTGTGACGTTCGCACTCTTTATAGGTGTGACGTTCTCACTGTTTATCTGTTTCACTGTCCCACTGTTTATGGGTTTGACCTTTTCACTGATTATCGGTGTGCCTTCTCACTATTTATGGGTGTGACTTCTCACTGTTTATGTGTTTGACGTTCTCACTGTTTATGGGTGTGACATTCTCACTGTTTATGGGTGTGACATTCAGGCTTTTTTGGGTGTGATGTTCATACTGTTTTTGCGTGTGATGTTGACACTGTTTATGGGTGTGATGTTCAGACTTTTAATGGGTGTGATATCCACACTGTTTATGGGTTTGACATTCTCACTGATTATCGGTGTGCCTTCTCACTATTTATGGGTGTGACTTCTCACTGTTTATGGGTATGACTTTCTCACTGTTTATGGGTGTGGCATTCACACTGTTTATGGGTGTGACATTCTCACTGTTTATGTGTGTGACGTTCTCACTGTTTATGGGTGTGACGTTCTCACTGTTTTTGAGTGTGATGTTCACACTGTTTATGGGTGTGACATACACAATGTTTATGGGTGTGACGTTCTCACTGTTTATGTGTGTGACGTTCACACTGTTTTTGGGTGTGATGTTCACACTGTTTATGGGTCTGACATTCACACTGTTTTTGGGTGTGACGTTCGCACTCTTTATAGGTGTGACGTTCTCACTGTTTATCTGTTTCACTGTCCCACTGTTTATGGGTTTGACCTTTTCACTGATTATCGGTGTGCCTTCTCACTATTTATGGGTGTGACTTCTCACTGTTTATGTGTTTGACGTTCTCACTGTTTATGGGTGTGACATTCTCACTGTTTATGGGTGTGACATTCAGGCTTTTTTGGGTGTGATGTTCATACTGTTTTTGCGTGTGATGTTGACACTGTTTATGGGTGTGATGTTCAGACTTTTAATGGGTGTGATATCCACACTGTTTATGGGTTTGACATTCTCACTGATTATCGGTGTGCCTTCTCACTATTTATGGGTGTGACTTCTCACTGTTTATGGGTATGACTTTCTCACTGTTTATGGGTGTGGCATTCACACTGTTTATGGGTGTGACATTCTCACTGTTTATGTGTGTGATGTTCACACTGTTTTTGGGTGTGATGTTCACACTGTTTTTGGGTGTGACGTTCACACTGTTTATGGGTGTGACATTCACACTGTTTATGGGTGTGACGTTCGCACTCCTTATGGGAGTGACGTTCTCACTGATTATCGGTTTAACCGTCTCACTGTTTATGGGTGTGTCGTTCACACTGTTTATGGGTTTGACGTTCTCACTGATTTTCGGTGTGCCTTCTCACTATTTATGGGTATGACTTCTCACCGTTTATGGGTGTGATGTTCACACTCTTTATGGGTGTGTCGTTCTCACTGTTTATGGGTGTGACATTCTCACTGTTTATGTGTGTGACGTTCAAACTGTTTATGGGTCTGATGTTCACACTGTTTTTGGTTGTGATATTCAGACTGTTTAAGGGTGTGATGTTCAGACTGTTTATGGGTGTGACATTCACACTGTTTATGGGTGTGACGTTCTCACTGTTTATGGGTGTGATGTTCTCACTGTTTATGGGTTTGACGTTTTCACTGATTTTCGGTGTGCCTTTTCACTATTTATGGGTGTGACTTCTCAGTGTTTATGGGTGTGACTTTCTTACTGTTTACGGGTGTGGCATTCACACTTTATGGGTGTGACGTTCTCACTGTTTATGGGTGTGACGTTCTCACTCTTCATGGGTGTGACGTTCACACTGTTTATGAGTGTGATGTTCATACTGTTTTTGGGTGTGATGTTCCCACTGTTTATGTGCGTGTTGTTCTCACTGTTTATGGGTCTGATTTTCTCACTGTTTTTGTGTGTGATGTTCTCACTGTTTATGGGTGTGACGTTCTCACTGTTTATGTCTTTGACGTTCGCACTGTTTATGGGTGTGATGTTCACACTGTTTTTGGGTGTGACGTTCCCACTGTTTATGTTTGTGACTTCAAACTGTTAATGGGTGTGATCTTCTCATTCTTTATGAGTGTGACTTCTCACTGTTTATGAGTGTGACATTGACGTTCTCAATGTTTATGGGTGTCAGGTTCTCACTGTTTATGGGTGTGACGTTCTCACTCTTTATGCGTGTGACATTCTCACTGTTTATGGGTGTGATGTTCTCACTGTTTATGAGTGTGACCTCTCTGTTTCTGTGTGTGACGTTTACGCTGTTTATGGGCGTGACTTCTCACTGTTTATGGATGTGACATTATCACTGTTTACGGGTGTGATGTTCTCACTGTTTATGGGTGCGATCTTCACACTGTTTATTGTTCACACTGCTTAAGGGTGTGACATTCTCACTGTTTATGTGTGTAACGTTCTCACTGTTTATGGGTGTGACGTTCTCACTGTTTATGGGTGTGACGTTCTCACTTTTAATGGGTGTGACGTTATCACTGTTTATGGGTGTGATGTTCTCACTGTTTATGGGTGTGACGTTCTCACCGTTTATGGGTGTGATGTTCTAACTGTTTATGGGTGTGACGTTCTCACTGTTTATGGGTGTGATGTTCTGACTGTTTCTGGATTTAACATTCTCACTGTTTATGAGTGTGACGTTCACACTGTTTATGGTTGTGACTTTCAAACTGTTTATGGGTGTCAGGTTCTCACTGTTTATGGGTGTGTTGTTATCACAGTTTATGCGTGTGACATTCTCACTGTTTATGGGTGTGATATTCACACTATTTATGAGTGTGACTTCTCACTGTTTATGTGTGTGATGTTCACGCTGTTTATGGGTGTGACCTTCTTACTGTTTATGGGTGTGACGTTCTCACTGTTTATGGGTGTGACGTTATCACTCTTAATGGGTGTGACGTTCTCACCGTTTATGCATGTGACCTTCTCACTGTTTATGGATGTGACATTATCACTGTTTACGGGTGTGATGTTCTCACTGTTTATGGGTGTGATCTTCACACTGTTTATGGGTGTGACATTCACACTGTTTTTGGGTGTGACGTTCACACTGTTTATGGCTGTGATGTTATCAGAGTTTATGGGTGTGACATTCTCACTGTTTATGGGTGTGACATTCTCACTGTTTATGGGTGTGACGTTCTCACTGTTAATGGGTGTGATATTATCATTGTTTATTGGTGTGACGTTCTCACTGTTTATGTGTGTGACGTTCTCACTGTTTATGGGTGTGACGTTCTCACTATTTATGGGTGTGACGTTCACACAGTTTTTGGGTGTGATGTTCACACTGTTTATGCGTGTGATGTTCTCACTGTTTATTGGTGTTATGTTCTCACTGTTTAGGTATGTAATGCTCTCACTGATTATGGGTGTGTCATTCACACTGCTTATGAGTGTGCCATTCACACTGTTTATGCGTGTGACTTCAAACTGTTTATGGGTGTGATGTTCTCATTCTTTATGAGTGTGACTTCTCACTGCTTATGGGTCTGATATTCACACTTTTGATGAGTGTGACTTCTCACTGTTTATGTGTGTGACATTCACACTGTTAATGGGTGTGACATTCTCACATTTTATGGGTGTGATGTTCTCTCTGTTTATGGGTGTGACGTTCACACTGTTTATGGGTGCGATGTTCTGACTGTTTCTGGGTTTAACATTCTCACTGTTTATGGATGTGACATTCACACTCTTTCTGGTTGTGATGTTCACACTGTTTATGGGTGTGACGTTTACACTTTATGGGTGTGATGTTCTCAATATTTATGGATGTCAGTTTCTCACTGTTTATGGGTGTGATGTTATCACAGTTTATGGGTGTGATGTTCATACTGTTTATGGCTGTGACTTCTCACTGTTTTTCGGTGTGATGTTGAAACTCTTTAGGGTGTGACATTCTCACTGTTTATGGGTGTGACGTTCTCACTGTTTATGCATGTGACCTTCTCACTGTTTATGGGTGTGACATTATCACTGTTAACGGGTGTGATTTTCTCAGTGTTCATGGGTGTGACGTTCACACTGTTTATGGTTGTGACATTCACTCTGTTTATGGGTGTGACGTTCACACTGTTTACGGGTGTGATGTTCTCACTGTTTTTGTGTGTAACGTTCTCACTGTTTATGGGTGTGACGTTCTCACTGTTTATGGGTGTGACGTTCTCACTTTTAATGAGTGTGACGTTATCACTGTTTATGGGTGTGATGTTCTCACTGTTTATGGGTGTGACGTTCTCACTGTTTATGGGTGTGATGTTCTAACTGTTTATGGGTGTGACGTTCTCACTGTTTATGGGTGTGATGTTCTGATTGTTTCTGGATTTAACATTCTCACTGTTTATGAGTGTGACGTTCACACTGTTTATGGTTGTGACTTTCAAACTGTTTATGGGTGTCAGGTTCTCACTGTTTATGGGTGTGTTGTTATCACAGTTTGTGCGTGTGACATTCTCACTGTTTATGGGTGTGATATTCACACTCTTTATGAGTGTGACGTTCTCACTGCTTATGGGTGTGATATTCACATTCTTTATGAGTGTGACTTCTCACTGTTTATGTGTGTGATGTTCACGCTGTTTATGGATGTGTCATTCTCACTGTTTATGGGTGTGACGTTATCACTGTTTTGGATGTGACATTATCACTGTTTACGGGTGTGATGTTCTCACTGTTTATGTGTGTAACGTTCTCACTGTTTATGGGTGTGATGTTCTGACTGTTTATGGGTGTGACGTTCTCACATTTTATGGGTGTGATGTTCTCTCTGTTTATGGGTGTGACGTTCACACTGTTTATGGGTGCGATGTTCTGACTGTTTCTGGGTTTAACAGTCTCACGGTTTATGGATGTGACATTCACACTGTTTCTGGTTGTGATGTTCACACTGTTTATGGGTGTGACGTTTACACTTTATGGGTGTGATGTTCTCAATGTTTATGGGTGTCAGGTTCTCACTGTTTATGGGTGTGATGTTATCACAGTTTATGGGTGTGACATTCTCACTGTTTATGGGTGTGACGTTCTCACTCTTTATGCGTGTGACATTCTCACTGTTTATGGGTGTGATGTTCACACTCTTTATGAGTGTGACTTCTCACTTCTTATGGGTGTGATATTCACATTCTTTATGAGTGTGACTTCTCACTTTTTATGGGTGTGATGTTGAAACTCTTTATGGGTGTGACATTCTCACTGTTTATGGGTGTGACGTTCTCACTGTTGATGCATGTGACCTTCTCACTGTTTATGGGTGTGACATTATCACTGTTAACGGGTGTGATTTTCTCACTGTTCATGGGTGTGACGTTCACACTGTTTATGGTTGTGACATTCACACTGTTTATGGGTGTGACGTTCACACTGTTTACGGGTGTGATGTTCTCAATGTTTATGTGTGTAACGTTCTCACTGTTTATGGGTGTGACGTTCTCACTGTTTATGGGTGTGACGTTCTCACATTTAATGGGTGTGACGTTATCACTGTTTATGGGTGTGACGTTCTCACTGTTTATGGGTGTGATGCTCTGACTGTTTCTGGATTTAACATTCTCACTGTTTATGAGTGTGACGATCACACTGTTTGTGGCTGTGACGTTCAAACTGTTTATGGGTGTCAGGTTCTCACTGTTTATAGGTGTGTTGTTATCACAGTTTATGCGTGTGACATTCTCTCTGTTTATGGGTGTGATGTTCACACTCTTTATGAGTGTGACTTCTCACTGTTTCTGTGTGTGACGTTCACGCTGTTTATGGGCGTGACTTCTCACTATTTATGGGTGTGATGTTATCACTGTTTATGGGTGTGCCGTTCTCACTGTTTATGCAGGTGACCTTCTCACTGTTTATGGATGTGTCATTATCACTGTTTACGGGTGTGATGTTCTCACTGTTTATGGGTGTGATGTTCACACTGTTTATGGTTCTGACATTCACACTGTTTATGGGTGTGACGTTCACACTGTTAATGGCTGTGATGTTATCAGAGTTTATGGGTGTGACATTCTCACTGTTTATGGGTGTGACGTTCTCACTGTTAATGGGTGTGATATTATCATTGTTTATTGGTGTGACGTTCTCACTGTTTATGTGTGTGACGTTCTCGCTGTTTATGGATGTGACGTTCTCACTGTTTATGCGTGTGATGTTCTCACGGTTTATTGGTGTTATGTTCTCACTGTTTAGGTATGTAATGCTCTCACTGATTATGGGTGTGATTTCAAACTGTTTATGGGTGTGATGTTCTCATTCTTTATGAGTGTGACTTCTCACTGCTTATGGGTCTGATATTCACACTCTTGATGAGTGTGACTTCTCACTGTTTATGTGTGTGACATTCACACTCTTTATGGGTGTGACATTCTCAGATTTTATGGGTGTGATGTTGTCTCTGTTTATGGGTGTGACGTTCACACTGTTTATGGGTGCGATGTTCTGACTGTTTCTGGGTTTAACATTCTCACTGTTTATGGGTGTGACATTCACACTGTTTCTGGTTGTGATGTTCACACTGTTTATGGGTGTGACGTTCACACTTTATGGGTGTGACGTTCTCAATGTTTATGGGTGTCAGGTTCTCACTGTTTATGGGTGTGATGTTATCACAGTTTATGGGTGTGACATTCTCACTGTTTCTGGGTGTGACGTTCTCACTGTTTATGGGTGTGACATTCTCACTGTTTCTGGGTGTGACGTTCTCACTCTTTATGGGTGTGACGTTCTCACTCTTTATGCGTTTGACTTCTCACTGCTTATGGGTGTGATATTCACATTCTTTATGAGTGTGACTTCTCACTTTTTATGGGTGTGATGTTCACACTGTTTATGGTTGTGACTTCTCACTGTTTTTGGGTGTGATGTTGAAACTCTTTATGGGTGTGACCTTCTCACTGTTTATGGGTGTGACAAAATCACTGTTAACGGGTGTGATTTTCTCACTGTTCATGGGTGTGACGTTCACACTGTTTATGGGTGTGACTTTCACACTGTTTACGGGTGTGATGTTCTCACTGTTTATGTGTGTAACGTTCTCACTGTTTATGGGTGTGACGTTCTCACTGTTTATGGGTGTGACGTTCTCACTGTTTATGGGTGTGACGTTCTCACTGTTTATGTGTGTAACGTTCTCACTGTTTTTGGGTGTGACGTTCTCACTTTTAATGGGTGTGATGTTATCACTGTTTATGGGTGTGATGTTCTCACTGTTTATGGGTGTGACGTTCTCACTGTTTATGGGTGTGACGTTCTCACTGTTTATGGGTGTGATGTTCTAACTGTTTATGGGTGTGACGTTCTCACTGTTTATGGGTGTGACGTTCTCACTGTTTATGGGTGTGACGTTCTCACTGTTTATGGGTGTGACGTTCTCACTGTTTATGGGTGTGATGTTCTCACTGTTTATGGGTGTGACGTTCTCACTGTTTATGGGTGTGACGTTCTCACTGTTTATGGGTGTGATGTTCTAACTGTTTATGGGTGTGACGTTCTCACTGTTTATGGGTGTGACGTTCTCACTGTTTATGGGTGTGATGTTCTGACTGTTTCTGGATTTAACATTCTCACTGTTTATGAGTGTGACGTTCACACTGTTTATGGTTGTGACTTTCAAACGGTTTATGGGTGTCAGGTTCTCACTGTTTATGGGTGTGTTTTTATCACAGTTTGTGCGTGTGACATTCTCACTGTTTATGGGTGTGATATTCACACTCTTTATGAGTGTGACGTTCTCACTGCTTATGGGTGTGATATTCACATTCTTTATGAGTGTGACTTCTCACTGTTTATGTGTGTGATGTTCACGCTGTTTATGGATGTGACATTCTCACTGTTTATGGATGTGACATTATCACTGTTTACGGGTGTGATGTTCTCACTGTTTATGGGTGTGATCTTCACACTGTTTATGGGTGTGACATTCACACTGTTTATGGGTGTGACGTTCACACTGTTTATGGCTGTGATGTTATCAGAATTTATGGGTGTGACATTCTCACTGTTTATGGGTGTGACGTTCTCACCGTTTATGCATGTGACCTTCTCACTGTTTATGGATGTGACATTATCACTGTTTACGGGTGTGATGTTCTCACTGTTTATGGGTGTGATCTTCACACTGTTTATGGGTGTGACATTCACACTGTTTATGGGTGTGACGTTCACACTGTTTATGGCTGTGATGTTATCAGAATTTATGGGTGTGACATTCTCACTGTTTATGGGTGTGACGTTCTCACTGTTTATGGGTGTGACGTTCTCACTGTTTATGGGTGTGACGTTCTCACTGTTTATGGGTGTGACGTTCACACAGTTTTTGGGTGTGATGTTCACACTGTTTATTGCTGTTATGTTCTCACTGTTTAGGTATGTAATGCTCTCACTGATTATGGGTGTGTCATTCACACTGCTTATGGGTGTGCCATTCACACTGTTTATGCGTGTGACTTCAAACTGTTTATGGGTGTGATGTTCTCATTCTTTATGAGTGTGACTTCTCACTGCTTATGGGTCTGATATTCACACTCTTGATGAGTGTGACTTCTCACTGTTTATGTGTGTGACATTCACACTGTTTATGGGTGTGACATTCTCACATTTTATGGGTGTGATGTTGTCTCTGTTTATGGGTGTGACGTTCACACTGTTTATGGGTGCGATGTTCTGACTGTTTCTGGGTTTAACATTCTCACTGTTTATGGGTGCGACATTCACACTGTTTCTGGTTGTGATGTTCACACTGTTTATGGGTGTGACGTTTACACTTTATGGGTGTGACGTTCTCAATGTTTATGGGTGTCAGGTTCTCACTGTTTATGGGTGTGATGTTATCACAGTTTATGGGTGTGACATTCTCACTGTTTATGAGTGTGACGTTCTCACTCTTTATGCGTGTGACATTCTCACTGTTTATGGGTGTGACGTTCTCACTGTTGATGCATGTGACCTTCTCACTGTTTATGGGTGTGACATTATCACTGTTAACGGGTGTGATTTTCTCACTGTTCATGGGTGTGACGTTCACACTGTTTATGGTTGTGACATTCACACTGTTTATGGGTGTGACGTTCACACTGTTTACGGGTGTGATGTTCTCAATGTTTATGTGTGTAACGTTCTCACTGTTTATGGGTGTGACGTTATCACTGTTTATGGGTGTGACGTTCTCACATTAAATGGGTGTGACGTTATCTCTGTTTATGGGTGTGATGGTCTCACTGTTTATGGGTGTGACGTTCTCACTGTTTATGGGTGTGATGTTCTGACTGTTTCTGGATTTAACATTCTCACTGTTTATGAGTGTGACGATCACACTGTTTGTGGTTGTGACGTTCAAACTGTTTATGGGTGTCAGGTTCTCACTGTTTATGGGTGTGTTGTTATCACAGTTTATGGGTGTGACATTCTCTCTGTTTATGGGTGTGATGTTCACACTCTTTATGAGTGTGACTTCTCACTGTTTCTGTGTGTGACGTTCACGCTGTTTATGGGCGTGACTTCTCACTATTTATGGGTGTGATGTTATCACTGTTTATGGGTGTGCCGTTCTCACTGTTTATGCAGGTGACCTTCTCACTGTGTATGGATGTGTCATTATCACTGTTTACGGGTGTGATGTTCTCACTGTTTATGGGTGTGATGTTCACACTGTTTATGGTTCTGACATTCACACTGTTTATGGGTGTGACGTTCACACTGTTAATGGCTGTGATGTTATCAGAGTTTATGGGTGTGACATTCTCACTGTTTATGGGTGTGATATTATCATTGTTTATGTGTGTGATGTTCACGCTGTTTATGGGTGTGACATTCTCATTGTTTATGGGTGTGACGTTCTCACTGTTTATGTGCGTGACTTCTCACTTTTTATGGGTGTAATGTTCACACTGTTTATGGTTGTGACTTCTCACTGTTTTTGGGTGTGATGTTGACACTATTTATGGGTGTGATGTTCTCACTGTTTATGGGTGTGACGTTCTCACTGTTTATGCATGTGACCTTCTCACTGTTTATGGGTGAGACATTATCACTGTTAACGGGTGTGATGTTCTCACTGTTTATGGGTGTGATGTTCACACTGTTTATGGTTGTGACATTCACACTGTTTATGGGTGTGACGTGCACACTGTTTATGGCTGTGATGTTATCAGAGTTTATGGGTGTGACATTCTCACTGTTTATGGGTGTGACATTCTCACTGTTTATGGGCGTGACTTCTCACTTTTTATGGGTGTGATGTTCACACACTTTATGGGTGTGTCTTCTCACTGTTTTTGGGTGTGATGTTTGCAATATTTATGGGTATGACGTTCTCACAGTTTATGGGTGTGACCTTCTCACTGTTTATGCATGTGACCTTCTCACTGTTTATGGTTGTGACATTCACACTGTTTACGGGTGTGACGTTCACACTGTTTATGGCTGTGATGTTATCAGAGTTTATGGGTGTGACATTCTCACTGTTTATGGGTGTGACGTTCTTACTGTTTCTGGGTGTGACGTTCTCACTGTTAATGGGTGTGATATTATCATTGTTTATTGGTGTGACGTTCTCACTGTTTATGGGTGTGACGTTCTCACTGTTTATGGGTGTGACGTTCACACAGTTTTTAGGTGTGATGTTCACACTGTTTATTGGTGTTATGGTCTCACTGTTTAGGTATGTAATGCTCTCACTGATTATGGGTGTGTCATTCACACTGCTTATGGGTGTGCCGTTCACACTGTTTATGCGTGTGACTTCAAACTGTTTATGGGTGTGATGTTATCATTCTTTATGAGTGTGACTTCTCACTGCTTATGGGTCTGATATTCACACTCTTGATGAGTGTGACTTCTCACTGTTTATGTGTGTGACATTCACACTGTTTATGGGTGTGACATTCTCACATTTTATGGGTGTGATGTTGTCTCTGTTTATGGGTGTGACGTTCACACTGTTTATGGGTGCAATGTTCTGACTGTTTCTGGGTTTAACATTCTCACTGTTTATGGGTGTGACATTCACACTGTTTCTGGCTGTGACGTTCACACTTTATGGGTGTGACGATTTCAATGTTTATGGGTGTCAGGTTCTCACTGTTTATGGGTGTGATGTTATCACAGTTTATGGGTGTGACATTCTCACTGTTTATGGGTGTGACGTTCTCACTCTTTATGCGTGTGAGATTCTCACTGTTTATGGGTGTGATGTTCACACTCATTATGAGTGTGACTTCTCACTGCTTATGGGTGTGATATTCACATTCTTTATGAGTGTGACTTCTCACTTTTTATGGGTGTGATGTTCACACTGTTTATGGTTGTGACTTCTCACTGTTTTTGGGTGTGATGTTGAAATTCTTTATGGGTGTGACATTCACACTGTTTATGGGTGTGACGTTCACACAGTTTTTGGGTGTGATGTTCACACTGTTTATGCGTGTGATGTTCTCACGGTTTATTGGTGTTATGTTCTCACTGTTTAGGTATGTAATGCTCTCACTGATTATGGGTGTGTCATTCACACTGTTTATGCGTGTGACTTCAAACTGTTTATGGGTGTGATGTTCTCATTCTTTATGACTGTGACTTCTCACTGCTTATGGGTCTGATATTCACACTCTTGATGAGTGCGACTTCTCACTGTTTATGTGTGTGACATTCACACTGTTTATGGGTGTGACATTCTCAGATTTTATGGGTGTGATGTTGTCTCTGTTTATGGGTGTGACGTTCACACTGTTTATGGGTGCGATGTTCTGACTGTTTCTGGGTTTAACATTCTCACTGTTTATGGGTGTGACATTCACACTGTTTCTGGTTGTGATGTTCACACTGTTTATGGGTGTGGTGTTCTCACTGTTTCTGGGTGTGATGTTGTCTCTGTTTATGGGTGTGACGTTCACACTGTTTATGGGTGTGACATTCTCACTGTTTATGGGTGTGACATTCTCACTGTTTATGGGTGTGACAAAATCACTGTTAACGGGTGTGATTTTCTCACTGTTCATGGGTGTGACGTTCACACTGTTTATGGGTGTGACGTTCACTCTGTTTACGGGTGTGATGTTCTCACTGTTTATGTGTGTAACGTTCTCACTATTTATGGGTGTGACGTTTTCACTGTTTATGGGTGTGACGTTCTCACTCTTTATGCGTGTGACATTCTCACTGTTTATGGGTGTGATGTTCATACTGTTTATGGTTGTGACTTCTCATTGTTTTTGGGTGTGATGTTGAAACTCTTTATGGGTGTGACATTCTCACTGTTTATGGGTGTGACATTCTCACTGTTTATGCATGTCACCTTCTCACTGTTTATGGGTGTGACATTATCACTGTTTACGGGTGTGATTTTCTCACTGTTCATGGATGTGACGTTCACACTGTTTATGGTTGTGACATTCACACTGTTTATGGGTGTTACGTTCACACTGTTTACGGGTGTGATGTTCTCACTGTTTATGTGTGTAACGTTCTCACTGTTTATGGGTGTGATGTTCTCACTGTTTATGGGTGTGACGTTCTCACTTTTAATGGGTGTGACGTTATCACTGCTTATGGGTGTGATATTCTGACTGTTTATGGGTGTGACGTTCTCACTGTTTATGGGTGTGATGTTCTGACTGTTTATGGGCGTGACGTTCTCACTGTTTATGGGTGTGATGTTCTGACTGTTTCTGGATTTAACATTCTCACTGTTTATGAGTGTGACGTTCACACTGTTTATGGTTGTGACGTTCAAACTGTTTATGGGTGTCAGGTTCTCACTGTTTATGGGTGTGTTGTTATCACAGTTTATGCGTGTGACATTCTCACTGTTTTTGGGTGTGATATTCGCACTCTTTATGATTGTGACGTTCTCACTGCTTTTTGGTGTGATATTCACATTCTTTATGAGTGTGACTTCTCACTGTTTATGTGTGTGATGGTCACGCTGTTGATGGGTGTGACATTCTCTTTGTTTATGGGTGTGACGTTCTCACTGTTTATGTGCGTGACTTCTCACTTTTTATGGCTGTAATGTACACACTGTTTATGGTTGTGACTTCTCACTGTTTTTGGGTGTGATGTTGACACTATTTATGGGTGTGATGTTCTCACTGTTTATGGGTGTGACGTTCTCACTGTTTATGGGTGTGACATTATCACTGTTTACGGGTGTGATGTTCTCACTGTTTATGGGTGTGATGTTCACACTGTTTATGGTTGTGACATTCACACTGTTTATGGGTGTGACGTGCACACTGTTTATGGCTGTGATGTTATCAGAGTTTATGGGTGTGACATTCTCACTGTTTATGGGTGTGACATTCTCACTGTTTATGGGCGTGACATCTCACTTTTTATGGGTGTGATGTTCACACTGTTTATGGGTGTGTCTTCTCACTGTTTTTGGGTGTGATGTTGACTCTATTTACGGGTGTGACGTTCTCACAGTTTATGGGTGTGACCTTCTCACTGTTTATGCATGTGACCTTCTCACTGTTTATGGTTGTGACATTCACACTGTTTACGGGTGTGACGTTCACACTGTTTATGGCTGTGATGTTATCAGAGTTTATGGGTGTGACATTCTCATTGTTTATGGGTGTGACGTTCTCACTGTTTCTGGGTGTGATGTTCTCACTGATAATGGGTGTGATATTATCATTGTTTATTGGTGTGACGTTCTCACTGTTTCTGGGTGTGACGTTCTCACTTTTTATGGGTGTGACGTTCTCACTGTTTATGGCTGTGACGTTCGCACAGTTTTTTGGTGTGATGTTCACACTGTTTATACCTGTGATGTTCTCACGGTTTATTGGTGTTATGTTCTCACTGTTTAGGTATGTAATGCTCACACTGATTATGGGTGTGTCATTCACACTGTTTATGCGTGTGGCTTCAAACTGTTTATGGGTGTGATGTTATCATTCTTTATGAGTGTGACTTCTCACTGCTTATGGGTCTGATATTCACACTCTTGATGAGTGTGACTTCTCACTGTTTATGTGTGTGACATTCACACTGTTTATGGGTGTGACATTCTCACTTTTTATGGGTGTGATGTTCTCTCTGTTTATGGGTGTGACGTTCACACTGTTTATGGGTGCAATGTTCTGACTGTTTCTGGGTTTAACATTCTCACTGTTTATGGGTGTGACATTCACACTGTTTCTGGTTGTGACGTTCACACTGTTTATGGGTGTGACGTTCACACTTTATGGGTGTGACGTTCTCAATGTTTATGGGTGTCAGGTTCTCACTGTTTATGGGTGTGTTGTTTTCACAGTTTATGGGTGTGACATTCTCACTGTTTATGGGTGTGACGTTCTCACTCTTTATGCGTGTGACATTCTCACTGTTTATGGGTGTGATGTTCACACTCTTTATAAGTGTGACTTCTCACTGCTTATGGGTGTGATATTCACATTCTTTATGAGTGTGACTTCTCACTTTTTATGGGTGTGATGTTCACACTGTTTATGGTTGTGACTTCTCACTGATTGTGGGTGTGATGTTGAAACTCTTTATGGGTGTGACATTCTCACTGTTTATGGGTGTGACGTTCTCACTGTTTATGGGTGTGACGTTCTCACTGTTTATGCATGTGACCTGCTCACTGTTTATGCGTGTGACATTATCACTGTTTACGGGTGTGATTTTCTCACTGTTCATGGATGTGACATTCTCACTGTTTATGGGTGTGATGTTCTCACTGTTTATGGGTGTGACGTTCTCACTTTTAATGGGTGTGACGTTATCACTGTTTATGGGTGTGATGTTCTGACTGTTTTTGGGTGTGACGTTCTCACTGTTTATGGGTGTGATGTTCTGACTGTTTATGGGTGTAACGTTCTCACTGTTTATGGGTGTGATGTTCTGACTGTTTCTGGATTTAATATTATCACTGTTTATGAGTGTGACGTTCACACTGTTTATGGTTGTGACGTTCAAACTGTTTATGGGTGTCAGGTTCTCACTGTTTATGGGTGTGTTGTTATCACAGTTTATGCGTGTGACATTCTCACTGTTTTTGGGTGTGATATTCACACTCTTTATGAGTGTGACGTTCTCACTGCTTTTTGGTGTGATATTCACATTCTTTATGAGTGTGACTTCTCACTGTTTATGTGTGTGATGTTCTCACTGTTTATGGGTGTGACGTTCTCACTGTTTATGCATGTGACCTTCTCACTGTTTATGGGTGTGACATTATCACTGTTTACGGGTGTGATGTTCTCACTGTTTATGGGTGTGATGTTCACACTGTTTATGGTTGTGACATTCACACTGTTTATGGGTGTGACGTGCACACTGTTTATGGCTGTGATGTTATCAGAGTTTATGGGTGTGACATTCTCACTTTTTATGGGTGTGATGTTCACACTGTTTATGGTTGTGACTTCTCACTGATTGTGGGTGTGATGTTGAAACTCTTTATGGGTGTGACATTCTCACTGTTTATGGGTGTGACGTTCTCCCTGTTTATGTGTGTGACGTTCTCACTGTTTATTCATGTGACCTTCTCACTG
The DNA here is from genome assembly GCA_026770705.1 of Isurus oxyrinchus. Taxonomy (NCBI): domain Eukaryota; kingdom Metazoa; phylum Chordata; class Chondrichthyes; order Lamniformes; family Lamnidae; genus Isurus; species Isurus oxyrinchus. The sequence goes on along the minus strand of JANJGN010000013.1, from coordinate 597,987 downwards.
TTTATGCGTGTGACATTATCACTGTTTACGGGTGTGATTTTCTCACTGTTCATGGATGTGACATTCTCACTGTTTATGGGTGTGATGTTCTCACTGTTTATGGGTGTGACGTTCTCACTTTTAATGGGTGTGACGTTATCACTGTTTATGGGTGTGATGTTCTGACTGTTTATGGGTGTGACGTTCTCACTGTTTATGGGTGTGATGTTCTGACTGTTTATGGGTGTGACGTTCTCACTGTTTATGGGTGTGATGTTCTGACTGTTTCTGGATTTAATATTATCACTGTTTATGAGTGTGACGTTCACATTGTTTATGGTTGTGACGTTCAAACTGTTTATGGGTGTCAGGTTCTCACTGTTTATGGGTGTGTTGTTATCACAGTTTATGCGTGTGACATTCTCACTGTTTTTGGGTGTGATATTCACACTCTTTATGAGTGTGACGTTCTCACTGCTTTTTGGTGTGATATTCACATTCTTTATGAGTGTGACTTCTCACTGTTTATGTGTGTGATGTTCTCACTGTTTATGGGTGTGACGTTCTCACTGTTTATGCATGTGACCTTCTCACTGTTTATGGGTGTGACATTATCACTGTTTACGGGTGTGATGTTCTCACTGTTTATGGGTGTGATGTTCACACTGTTTATGGTTGTGACATTCACACTGTTTATGGGTGTGACGTGCACACTGTTTATGGCTGTGATGTTATCAGAGTTTATGGGTGTGACATTCTCACTGTTTATGGGTGTGACATTCTCACTGTTTATGGGCGTGACTTCTCACTTTTTATGGGTGTGATGTTCACACTGTTTATGGGTGTGTCTTCTCACTGTTTTTGGGTGTGATGTTGACACTATTTATGGGTGTGACATTCACACAGTTTATGGGTGTGACCTTCTCACTGTTTATGCATGTGACCTTCTCACTGTTTATGGTTGTGACATTCACACTGTTTACGGGTGTGACGTTCACACTGTTTATGGCTGTGATGTTATCAGAGTTTATGGGTGTGACATTCTCACTGTTTATGGGTGTGACGTTCTCACTGTTTCTGGGTGTGACGTTCTCATTGTTAATGGGTGTGATATTATCATTGTTTATTGGTGTGACGTTCTCACTGTTTCTGTGTGTGACGTTCTCACTGTTTATGGGTGTGACGTTCACACAGTTTTTGGGTGTGATGTTCACACTGTTTATGCGTGTGATGTTCTCACTGTTTATTGGTGTTATGTTCTCACTGTTTAGGTATGTAATGCTCTCACTGATTATGGGTGTGTCATTCACACTGCTTATGGGTGTGCCGTTCAGACTGTTTATGCGTGTGACTTCAAACTGTTTATTGGTGTGACGTTCTCATTCTTTATGTGTGTGACTTCTCACTGTTTATGGGTCTGATATTCACACTCTTGATGAGTGTGACTTCTCACTGTTTATGTGTGTGACATTCACACTGTTTATGGGTGTGACATTCACACTGTTTCTGGTTGTGATGTTCACACTGTTTATGGGTGTGACGTTCACACTTTATGGTTGTGACGTTCTCAATGTTTATGGGTGTCAGGTTCTCACTGTTTATGGATGTGATGTTATCACAGTTTATGGGTGTGACATTCTCACTGTTTATGGGTGTGACGTTCTCACTCTTTATGCGTGTGACATTCTCACTGTTTATGGGTGTGATGTTGAAACTCTTTATGAGTGTGACTTCTCACTGCTTCTGGGTGTGATATTCACATTCTTTATGAGTGTGACTTCTCACTTTTTATGGGTGTGATGTTCACACTGTTTATGGTTGTGACTTCTCACTGTTTATGGGTGTGACGTTTTCCCTGTTTATGGGTGTGACCTTCTCACTGTTTATGCATGTGACCTTCTCACTGTTTATGCGTGTGACATTATCACTGTTTACGGGTGTGATTTTCTCACTGTTCATGGATGTGACGTTCTCACTGTTTATGGGTGTGACGTTCTCACTTTTAATGGGTGTGACGTTCTCACTGCTTATGGGTGTGATGTTCTGACTGTTTATGGGTGTGACGTTCTCACTGTTTATGGGTGTGATGTTCTGACTGTTTATGGGTGTGACGTTCTCACTGTTTATGGGTGTGATGTTCTGACTGTTTCTGGATTTAACATTCTCACTGTTTATGAGTGTGACGTTCACACTGTTTATGGTTGTGACGTTCAAACTGTTTATGGGTGTCAGGTTCTCACTGTTTATGGGTGTGTTGTTATCACAGTTTATGCGTGTGACATTCTCACTGTTTTTGGGTGTGATATTCACACTCTTTATGAGTGTGATGTTCTCACTGCTATTTGGTGTGATATTCACATTCTTTATGAGTGTGACTTCTCACTGTTTATGTGTGTGATGTTCTCACTGTTTATGGGTGTGACATTATCACTGTTTACGGGTGTGATGTTCTCACTGTTTATGGGTGTGATGTTCACACTGTTTATGTGCGTGACTTCTCAATTTTTATGGGTGTAATGTTCACACTGTTTATGGTTGTGACTTCTCACTGTTTTTGGGTGTGATGTTGACACTATTTATGGGTGTGACGTTCTCACAGTTTATGCATGTGACATTATCACTGTTTACGGGTGTGATGTTCTCACTGTTTATGGGTGTGATGTTCACACTGTTTATGGTTGTGACATGCACACTGTTTATGGCTGTGATGTTATCAGAGTTTATGGGTGTGACATTCTCATTGTTTATGAGCGTGACTTCTCACTTTTTATGGGTGTGATGTTCACACTGTTTATGCGTGTGACATTCTCACTGTTTTTGGGTGTGATATTCGCACTCTTTATGATTGTGACGTTCTCACTGCTTTTTGGTGTGATATTCACATTCTTTATGAGTGTGACTTCTCACTGTTTATGTGTGTGATGTTCACGCTGTTGATGGGTGTGACATTCTCACTGTTTATGGGTGTGATGTTCTCACTGTTTATGGGTGTGATGTTCACACTGTTTATGTGCGTGACTTCTCACTTTTTATGGCTGTAATGTACACACTGTTTATGGTTGTGACTTCTCACTGTTTTTGGGTGTGATGTTGACACTATTTATGGGTGTGATGTTCTCACTGTTTATGGGTGTGACGTTCTCACTGTTTATGGGTGTGACATTATCACTGTTTACGGGTGTGATGTTCTCACTGTTTATGGGTGTGATGTTCACACTGTTTATGGTTGTGACGTTCACACTGTTTATGGGTGTGACATGCACACTGTTTATGGCTGTGGTGTTATCAGAGTTTATGGGTGTGACATTCTCACTGTTTATGGGTGTGACATTCTCACTGTTTATGGGCGTGACATCTCACTTTTTATGGGTGTGATGTTCACACTGTTTATGGGTGTGTCTTCTCACTGTTTTTGGGTGTGATGTTGACTCTATTTGCGGGTGTGACGTTCTCACAGTTTATGGGTGTGACCTTCTCACTGTTTATGCATGTGACCTTCTCACTGTTTATGGTTGTGACATTCGCACTGTTTACGGGTGTGACGTTCACACTGTTTATGGCTGTGATGTTATCAGAGTTTATGGGTGTGACATTCTCATTGTTTATGGGTGTGACGTTCTCACTGTTTCTGGGTGTGACGTTCTCACTGATAATGGGTGTGATATTATCATTGTTTATTGGTGTGACGTTCTCACTGTTTCTGGGTGTGACGTTCTCACTTTTTATGGGTGTGACGTTCTCACTGTTTATGGGTGTGACGTTCACACAGTTTTTGGGTGTGATGTTCACACTGTTTATACCTGTGATGTTCTCACGGTTTATTGGTGTTATGTTCTCACTGTTTAGGTATGTAATGCTCACACTGATTATGGGTGTGTCATTCACACTGTTTATGCGTGTGGCTTCAAACTGTTTATGGGTCTGATATTCACACTCTTGATGAGTGTGACTTCTCACTGTTTATGTGTGTGACATTCACACTGTTTATGGGTGTGACATTCTCACTTTTTATGGGTGTGATGTTCTCTCTGTTTATGGGTGTGACGTTCACACTGTTTATGGGTGCAATGTTCTGACTGTTTCTGGGTTTAACATTCTCACTGTTTATGGGTGTGACATTCACACTGTTTCTGGTTGTGACGTTCACACTGTTTATGGGTGTGACGTTCACACTTTATGGGTGTGACGTTCTCAATGTTTATGGGTGTCAGGTTCTCACTGTTTATGGGTGTGATGTTATCACAGTTTATGGGTGTGACATTCTCACTGTTTATGCGTGTGACATTCTCACTGTTTATGGGTGTGATGTTCACACTCTTTATAAGTGTGACTTCTCACTGCTTATGGGTGTGATATTCACATTCTTTATGAGTGTGACTTCTCACTTTTTATGTGTGTGATGTTCACACTGTTTATGGTTGTGACTTCTCACTGATTGTGGGTGTGATGTTGAAACTCTTTATGGGTGTGACATTCTCACTGTTTATAGGTGTGACGTTCTCACTGTTTATGCATGTGACCTTCTCACTGTTTATGCGTGTGACATTATCACTGTTTACGGGTGTGATTTTCTCACTGTTCATGGATGTGACATTCTCACTGTTTATGGGTGTGATGTTCTCACTGTTTATGGGTGTGACGTTCTCACTTTTAATGGGTGTGACGTTATCACTGTTTATGGGTGTGATGTTCTGACTGTTTATGGGTGTGACGTTCTCACTGTTTATGGGTGTGACGTTCTCACTTTTAATGGGTGTGACGTTATCACTGTTTATGGGTGTGATGTTCTGACTGTTTATGGGTGTGACGTTCTCACTGTTTATGGGTGTGATGTTCTGACTGTTTATGGGTGTGACGTTCTCACTGTTTATGGGTGTGATGTTCTGACTGTTTCTGGATTTAATATTATCACTGTTTATGCGTGTGACGTTCACACTGTTTATGGTTGTGACGTTCAAACTGTTTATGGGTGTCAGGTTCTCACTGTTTATGGGTGTGTTGTTATCACAGTTTATGCGTGTGACATTCTCACTGTTTTTGGGTGTGATATTCACACTCTTTATGAGTGTGACGTTCTCACTGCTTTTTGGTGTGGTATTCACATTCTTTATGAGTGTGACTTCTCACTGTTTATGTGTGTGATGTTCTCACTGTTTATGGGTGTGACGTTCTCACTGTTTATGCATGTGACCTTCTCACTGTTTATGGGTGTGACATTATCACTGTTTACGGGTGTGATGTTCTCACTGTTTATGGGTGTGATGTTCACACTGTTTATGGTTGTGACATTCACACTGTTTATGGGTGTGACGTGCACACTGTTTATGGCTGTGATGTTATCAGAGTTTATGGGTGTGACATTCTCACTGTTTATGGGTGTGACATTCTCACTGTTTATGGGCGTGACTTCTCACTTTTTATGGGTGTGATGTTCACAGTGTTTATGGGTGTGTCTTCTCACTGTTTTTGGGTGTGATGTTGACACTATTTATGGGTGTGACATTCACACAGTTTATGGGTGTGACCTTCTCACTGTTTATGCATGTGACCTTCTCACTGTTTATGGTTGTGACATTCACACTGTTTATGGGTGTGACGTTCACACTGTTTATGGCTGTGATGTTATCAGAGTTTATGGGTGTGACATTCTCACTGTTTATGGGTGTGACGTTCTCACTGTTTATGTGTGTGACGTTCTCACTGTTTATGGGTGTGACGTTCACACAGTTTTTGGGTGTGATGTTCACACTGTTTATGCGTGTGATGTTCTCACTGTTTATTGGTGTTTTGTTCTCACTGTTTAGGTATGTAATGCTCTCACTGATTATGGGTGTGTCATTCACACTGCTTATGGGTGTGCCGTTCAGACTGTTTATGCGTGTGACTTCAAACTGTTTATTGGTGTGACGTTCTCATTCTTTATGTGTGTGACTTCTCACTGTTTATGGGTCTGATATTCACACTCTTGATGAGTGTGACTTCTCACTGTTTATGTGTGTGACATTCACACTGTTTATGGGTGTGACATTCTCATATTTTATGGGTGTGATGTTGTCTCTGTTTATGGGTGTGACGTTCACACTGTTTATGGCTGCGATGTTCTGACAGTTTCTGGGTTTAACATTCTCACTGTTTATGGGTGTGACATTCACACTGTTTCTGGTTGTGATGTTCACACTGTTTATGGGTGTGACGTTCACACTTTATGGCTGTGACGTTCTCAATGTTTATGGGTGTCAGGTTCTCACTGTTTATGGATGTGATGTTATCACAGTTTATGGGTGTGACGTTCTCACTCTTTATGCGTGTGACATTCTCACTGTTTATGGGTGTGATGTTCACACTCTTTATGAGTGTGACTTCTCACTGCTTCTGGGTGTGATATTCACATTCTTTATGAGTGTGACTTCTCACTTTTTATGGGTGTGATGTTCACACTGTTTATGGTTGTGACGTTCTCCCTGTTTATGGGTGTGACCTTCTCACTGTTTACGCATGTGACCTTCTCACTGTTTATGCGTGTGACATTATCACTGTTTACGGGTGTGATTTTCTCACTGTTCATGGATGTGACGTTCTCACTGTTTATGGGTGTGATGTTCTCACTGTTTATGGGTGTGACGTTCTCACTGCTTATGGGTGTGATGTTCTGACTGTTTATGGGTGTGACGTTCTCACTGTTTATGGGTGTGATGTTCTGACTGTTTATGGGTGTGACGTTCTCACTGTTTATGGGTGTGATGTTCTGACTGTTTCTGGATTTAACATTCTCACTGTTTATGAGTGTGACGTTCACACTGTTTATGGTTGTGACGTTCAAACTGTTTATGGGTGTCAGGTTCTCACTGTTTATGGGTGTGTTGTTATCACAGTTTATGCGTGTGACATTCTCACTGTTTTTGGGTGTGATATTCACACTCTTTATGAGTGTGATGTTCTCACTGCTATTTGGTGTGATATTCACATTCTTTATGAGTGTGACTTCTCACTGTTTATGTGTGTGATGTTCACGCTGTTTATGGGTGTGGCATTCTCATTGTTTATGGGTGTGACATTATCACTGTTTACGGGTGTGATGTTCTCACTGTTTATGGGTGTGATGTTCACACTGTTTATGTGCGTGACTTCTCACTTTTTATGGGTGTAATGTTCACACTGTTTATTGTTGTGACTTCTCACTGTTTTTGGGTGTGATGTTGACACTATTTATGGGTGTGATGTTCTCACTGTTTATGGGTGTGACGTTCTCACTGTTTATGGGTGTGACATTATCACTGTTTACGGGTGTGATGTTCTCACTGTTTATGGGTGTGATGTTCACACTGTTTATGGTTGTGACATGCACACTGTTTATGGCTGTGATGTTATCAGAGTTTATGGGTGTGACATTCTCACTGTTTATGGGTGTGACATTCTCATTGTTTATGGGCGTGACTTCTCACTTTTTATGGGTGTGATGTTCACACTGTTTATGGGTGTGTCTTCTCACTGTTTTTGGGTGTGACGTTCTCACTATTTATGGGTGTGACGTTCTCACAGTTTATGGGTGTGACCTTCTCACTGTTTATGGTTGTGACATTCACACTGTTTACGGGTGTGGTGTTCTCACTGTTTATGGGTGTGATGTTCACACTGTATATGGGTGTGACTTCTCACTGTTAATGGGTGTGATATTATCATTGTTTATTGGTGTGACGTTCTCACTGTTTATGTGTGTGACGTTCTCACTGTTTATGGGTGTGACGTTCTCACTGTTTATGGGTGTGACGTTCACACAGTTTTTGGCTGTGATGTTCACACTGTTTATGGGTGTGATGTTCTCACTGTTTATTGGTGTTATGTTCTCACTGTTTAGGTGTGTAATGTTCTCACTGTTTATGGGTGTGTCATTCACACTACTGATGGGTGTGCCGTTCACACTGTTTATGTGTATGACTTCAAACTGTTTATGGGTGTGATGTTCTCATTCTTTATGAGTGTGACTTCTCACTGCTTATGGGTGTGATATTAACACTCTTTCTGAGTGTGACCTCTCACTTTTTCTGTGTGTGACATTCACACTGTATATGGGTTTGACATTCACACTGTTTATCGGTGTGGCGTTCTCACTGTTCATGGTTGTGATGTTCTCACACTTTGTGGATGTGACGTGCACACTGTTTTTGGTTGTAATGGTTTCACTGTTTATGGGTGTGACATTCTCACTGTTTTTGGGTGTGATGTTCATACTGTTTTTGGGTGTGATGTTCTCACTGTTTATGGGTGTGATGCTCAAACTGTTTTTGGGTGTGATGTTCTCACTGTTTATGCGTGTGACATTCACACTGTTTATGGGTGTGATGTTCTCACTGTTTATGGGTGTGACGGTCGCACTGTTTATGGGTTTGAAGTTATCACTGTTTATGAGTGTGACATTCTCACTGTTTATGGGTGTGATATTATCACTGTTTATGGGTGTGATGTTATCACTTTTTTGGGTGTGACATTCTCACTGTTTATGGGTGTGATGTTTTCAGTGTTTATGGTTGTGACGTTCTCAATTTTTATGGGTGTGACATTCTCATTCTTTGTGAGTGTGACTTCTCACTGTTTCTGTGTGTGACATTCACACTGTTTATGGGTGTGACATTCTCACTGTTTATGGGTGTGATGTTCCGACTGTTTCTCGGTTTGACATTCTCACTGTTTATGGCTGTGACGTTCACATTGTTTATGGTTGTGATGTTCTCACTGTTTTTGGTTGTGATATTCTCACTCTTTATGCGTGTGACTTCAGACTGTTTATGGGTGTGATGTTCACACTCTTTATGAGTGTGACTTCTCACTTTTTATGGGTGTGACGTTCTCACTCTTTATGAGTGTGACTTCTCACTGCTTATGGGTGTGATATTCACACTCTTTCTGAGTGTGACTTCTCACTATTTATGTGTGTAACATTCACACTGTTTATGGGTGTGACGTTCTCACTTTTTATGGGTGTGACGTTCACACTGTTTAAGGGTGCGATGTCTGACTATTTCTGGGTTTAAAGTTCTCACTGTTTATGAGTGGGACATTCACACTGTTTAAGGTTGTGACGTTCACACTGTTTATGTTTGTGACGTTCACACTTTAGGGGTGTGACGTTCTCAATGTTTATGGGTGTCAGGTTCTCACTGTTTATGGGTGTGATGTTATCACTGTTTATGGGTGTGACATTCTCACTGTTTATGGGTGTGATGTTCTCATTCTTTATGAGTGTGACTTCTCACTGCTTATGGGTGTGACGTTCTCACTGTTTATGGGTGTGATGTTATCACTGTTTATGGGTGTGACATTCTCACTGTTTATGGGTGTGACGTTCAAACTGTTTATGGGTGTGATGTTCTGACTGTTTCTGGGTTTGACATTCTCACAGTTTATGGGTGTGATGTTCTCACTGTCTATGGGTGTGATGTTCTCACTGTTTATGGGTGTGACGTTCTCACTGTTTATGGGTTTGATGTTCTCACTGTTTATGGGTGTGATGTTCTCACTGTTTATGGGTGTGATGTTCTCACTGTTTATGGGTGTGACGTTCTCACTGTTTATGGGTTTGATGTTCTCACTGTTTATAGGTGTGTCATTCTCACTGTTTATCGGAGTGACGTTCTCACTGTTCATGGTTGTGCTGTTATTATTGTTTATAGGTGTGACGTTCACACTGTTTTTGGTTGTGACTTCTCACTGTTTTTGGTTGAGATGTTCTCAATGTTTATGGGTGTGACGTTCTCACTGTTTATGGGTGTGATGTTCCCACTCTTTATGCGAGTGACTTCAAACTGTTTCTGGGTGTGATGTTCACACTGTTTATGGGTGTGACATTCTCACTTTTTATGGGTGTGATATTCTCTCTCTGTTTATGGGTGTGACATTCACACTGTTTATGGGTGCGATGTTCTGACTGTTTCTGGGTTTAACATTCTCACTGTTTACGAGTGTGACATTCACACTGTTTATGGTTGTGACGTTCACACTGTTTATGGGTGTGACATTCACACTTTATGGGTGTGACGTTCTCAATGTTTATGGGTGTCAGGTTCTCACTGTTTATGGGTGTGATGTTCTCACTGTTTATGTGTGTGACATTCACACGGTTTATGGGTGTGACATTCTCACTTTTTATGGGTGTGGTGTTCTCACTGTTTCTGGGTGTGACATTCACACTTTTTATGGGTGCGATGTTCTGACTGTTACTGGGTTTAACATTTTCACTGTTTATGGGTGTGACATTCTCACTGTTTATGGGTGTGACATTCTCACGATTTATGGTTGTGATGTTCTCTCAGTTTATGGGTGTGACGTTTTCACTGTTTATGGGTGTGATGTTATCACTGTTTATGGGTGTGACATTCTCACTGTTTATGGGTGTGACATTCTCACGATTTATGGTTGTGATGTTCTCTCAGTTTATGGCTGTGACGTTCACACTGTTTATGGGTGCGATGTTCTCACTGTTTCTGGGTTTAACATTCTCACTGTTTATGAGTGTGACGTTCACACTGTTTATGGGTGTGACATTCACACTTTATGGGTGTGACGTTCTCAATGTTTATGGGTGTCAGGTTCTCACTGTTTATGAGTGTGATGTTATCACAGTTTATGGGTGTGACATTCTTACAGTTTATGGGTGCGACATTCTCACTGTTTATGCGTGTGATATTCTCACTGTTTATGGGTGTGATGTTCACACTCTTTATGAGTGTGACTTCTCAGTGCTTATGGGTGTGATATTCACATTCTTTATGAGTGTGACTTCTCACTGTTTATATGTGTGACGTTCACGGTGTTTATGGGAGTGACATTCTCACTGTTCATGGTTGTGATGTTATCATTGTTTATAGGTGTGACGTTCACACTGTTTTTGGTTGTGACTTCTCACTGTTTTTGGTTGAGATGTTCTCACTGTTTATGTGTGTGACGTTCTCACTGTTTATGTGTGTGACGTTCTCACTGTTTATGGGTGTGACTTTCTGATTGTTTATGGGTGTGATGTTCCCACTCTTTGTGCGTGTGACTTCAAACTGTTTATCGGTGTGAAGTTCACACTCATTATGAGTGTGACTTCTCACTGTTTATGTGTATGACATTCTTACTCTTTATGAGTGTGACTTCTCACTGCTTATGGGTGTGATATTCACACTGTTTATGGGTGTGACATTCACACTGTTTATGGTTGTGACGTTCACACTGTTTATGGGTGTGACATTCACACTTTATGGGTTTGACGTTCTCAATGTTTATGGGTGTCAGGTTCTCACTGTTTATGGCTGTGATGTTATCACAGTTTATGGGTGTGACATTCTCACTGTTTATGGGTGTGACATTCTCACTGTTTATGGGTGTGATATTCACATTCTTTATGAGTGTGACTTTTCACTTTTTATGGGTTTGATGTTCACACTGTTTATGGGTGTGATGTTGAAACTCTTTATGGGTGTGACGTTCTCACTGTTTATGGGTGTCACGTTCTCACTGTTTATGCACGTGACCTTCTCACTGTATTTGGGTGTGACATATTCACTGTTTATGGGTGTGATTTTCACACTGTTCATGTGTGTGACGTTCACACTGTTTATGGTTGTGACATTCAAACTGTTTATGGGTGTGATGTTCACACAGTTTTTGGGTGTGATGTTCTCACTGTTTATGGGTGTGATGTTGTCACTGTTTATGGGTGTGACGTTCTCACTGTTTATCGGAGTGACATTCTCACTGTTCATGGTTGTGATGTTATCATTGTTTATAGGTGTGACGTTCACACTGTTTTTGGTTGTGACTTCTCACTGTTTTTGGTTGAGATGTTCTCACTGTTTATGTGTGTGACATTCTCACTGTTTATGGGTGTGACGTTCTCACTGTTTATGGGTGTGACGGTCTCACTGTTTTTGGGTGTGATGTTTTGACTGTTTATGGGTGTGATGTTCTGACTGTTTCCTGGTTTAACATTCTCACTGTTTATGGGTGTGACGTTCACACTTTATGGGTGTGACATTCTCAATGTTTATGGGTGTCAGGTTCTCACTGTTTATCGGAGTTTTGTTATCACAGTTTATGCGTGTGACATTCTCAATGTTTATGGGTGTGATGGTCACACTCTTTATGAGTGTGACGTTCTCACTGCTTATGGGTGTGATATACACATTCTTTATGAGTGTGACTTCTCACTGTTTATGTGTTATGTTCATACTGTTTTTGGGTTTGATGTTCTCACTCGTTATGAGTGTGACATTCTCACTGTTTATGGGTGACATTCACATTGTTTATGGGTGTGACTTTCACACTGTTTATGGGTGTGATGTTCTCCCTGTTTATGGGTGTGACATTCTCACTGTTTTTGGTTGAGATGTTCTCACTGTCTATGTGTGTGACGTTCACACTCTTTATGGGTGTGACGTTCACACTGTTTTTGGTTGTGGCTTCTCACTCTTTTTGGTTGAGATGTTCTCACTGTTTATGGTGTGACGTTCTCACTGTTTATGGGTGTGACGTTCTCACTGTTTATGGGTGTGACTTTCTGATTGTTTATGGGTGTGACGTTCATACTGTTTATGCTTGTGACTTCAAACTGTTTATGGGTGTGATGTTCACACTCTTTATGAGTGTGACTTCTCACTGTTTATGTGTGTGACGTTCTCACTCTTTATGAGTGTGACTTCTCACTGCTTATGGGTCTGATGTTATCATTGTTTATAGGTGTGACGTTCACACTGTTTATGGTTGTGAATTCTCACTGTTTTTAGTTGAGATGTTCTCACTGTTTATGGGTGTGTTGTTCTCACTGTGTATGGGTGTGACTTTCTGATTGGTTATTGGTGTGATGTTCCCACTCTTTATGAGTGTGACTTCTCACTGTTTATGTGTGTGACATTCACACTGTTTATGGGTGTGACATTCTCTCGATTTATGGGTGTGATGTTCTCTCTGTTTATGGGTGCGATGTTCTCACTGTTTCTGGGTTTAACATTCTCACTGTTTATGGCTGTGACGTTCACACTGTTTATGGTTGTGACGTTCACACTGTTTATGGGCGTGACATTCACACTTTATGGGTGTGACGTTCTCAATGTTTATGGGTGTCAGGTTCTCACTGTTTATTGTTGTGATGATTTCACAGTTTATGGGTGTGACATTCTTACAGTTTGTGCGTGTGACATTCTCACTGTTTATGGGTGTGTTGTTCACACTCTTTATGAGTGTGACTTCTCAGTGCTTATGGGTGTGATATTCGCATTCTTTATGAGTGTGACTTCTCACTGTTTATGTGTGTGACGATCACGCTGTTTATGGGTGTGACGTTCTCACTGTTTATGGGTGTGATGTTCTCACTGTTTATTGGTGCAATGTTATCACTGTTTATGGGTTTGATGTTCTCACTATTTATGGGTGTGTCATTCTCACTGTTTATCAGAGTGACATTCCCACTGTTCATGGTTGTGATGTTATCATTGTTTATAGGTGTGACGTTCACACTGTTTTTGGTTGTAACTTCTCACTGTTTTTGGTTGAGATGTTCTCAATGTTTATGGGTGTGACGTTCTCACTGTGTATGGGTGTGACTTTCTGATTGTTTATGGGTGTGATGTTCCCACTCTTTATGCATGTGTCTTCGAACTGTTTATGGGTGTGATGTTCCCACTCTTTATGAGTGTGACTTCTCACTGCTTATGGGTCTGATATTCACACTCTTTATGAGTGTGAATTCTCACTGTTTATGTGTGTGACATTCACACTGTTTATGAGTGTGACATTCTCTCGATTTATGGGTGTGATGTTCTCTCTGTTTATGGGTGTGACGTTCACACTGTTTATGGGTGCGATGTTCTCACTGTTTCTGGGTTTAACATTCTCACTGTTTATGAGTGTGACGTTCACACTGTTTATGGTTGTGACGTTCACACTGTTTATGGGCGTGACATTCACACTTTATGGGTGTGATGTTCTCAATGTTTATGGGTGTCAGGTTCTCACTGTTTATTGTTGTGATTATTTCACAGTTTATGGGTGTGACATTCTTACAGTTTATGGGTGTGACGTTCTCACTGTTTATGGGTGTGACGTTCTCACTGTTTATGGGTGTGACATTCACACTGTTTATGCGTGTGACATTCTCACTGTTTATGGGTGTGTTGTTCACACTCTTTATGAGTGTGACTTCTCAGTGCTTATGGGTGTGATATTCGCATTTTTTATGATTGTGACTTCTCACTGTTTATGTGTGTGACGATCACGCTGTTTATGGGTGTGACGTTCTCACTGTTTATTGGTGCTATGTTCTCACTGTTTATGGGTGTGTCATTCTCACTGTTTATCGGAGTGACATTCTCACTGTTCATGGTTGAGATGTTCTCACTGTTTATGTGTGTGACGTGCACACTGTTTATGGGTGTGACTTTCTGATTGGTTATGGGTGTGATGTTCCCACTCTTTATGCGTGTGACTTCAAACTGTTTATGGGTGTGATGTTCACACGCTTTATGAGTGTGATTTCTCACTGTTTATGGGTCTGATATTCACACTCTTTATGAGTGTGACATTTTCACTGTTTATGGGTGTGATGTTCTCAATGTTACTGGGTTTAACATTCTCACTGTTTATGGGTGTGACATTCGCACTGTTTATGGGTGTGACTTCTCACTGTTTTTGGGTGTGATGTTGACACTATTTATGGGCGCCACGTTCTCACTGTTTATGCATGTGACCTTCTCACTGTTTATGGGTGTGACATTATCACTGTTTATGGGTGTGATGTTCTCACTGTTTATGGGTGTGACATTCACACTGTTTATGGTTGTGACATTCACACTGTTTATGGGTCTGACGTTCATACTTTTTATGGCTGTGATGTTATCAGAGTTTATGGGTGTGACATTCTCACTGTTAATGGGTGCGATATTATCATTGTTTATTGGTGTGACGTTCTCACTGTTTATGGGTGTGACGTTCACACACTTTTTGGGTGTGATGTTCACACTGTTTATACGTGTGATGTTCTCACTGTTTATTGGTGTTATGGTCTCACTGTTTAGGTATGTAATGCTCTCACTGATTATGGGTGTGTCATTCACACTGCTTATGGGTGTGCCGTTCACACTGTTTATGCGTGTGACTTCAAACTGTTTATGGGTGTGATGTTCTCATTCTTTATGAGTGTGACTTCTTACTGCTTATGGGTCTGATATTCACACTGTTTATGTGTGTGACATTCTCACTGTTTATGGGTGTGATGTTCAAACTGGTTTTGGTTGTGATTTTCATACTGATTTTGGGTTTGATGATCTCACTGTTTATGGGTGTGACGTTCACACTGTTTATGGTTGTGAATGTCACACTGTTTATGGGTGTGACGTTCTCACTGCTTATGGGTGTGATATTATCCGTGTTTATTATTGTGACGTGCACACTGTTTTTGGTTATGACTTCTCACTGCTTTTGGTTGTGATATTCTCACTGTTTATGACTGTGACGTTCTCACTGTTCATGGTTGTGATGTTCTCAGTCTTAATTGGTGTGACGTTCACATTGTTTTTGGTTGTGACTTCTCACTGTTTTTGGTTGTAATGGATTCACTGTTTACGGGTGTGACGTTCACACTGTTTGTGGGTGTGACGTTCACACTGTTTATGGGTGTGACATTCTCACTGTTTATGGGTGTGATTTTCTCACTGTTTATAGGTGTGATGTTCTCACTGTTTATGGGTGTGTCATTCTCACTGTTTATCGGAGTGACGTTCTCTCTGTTCATGGTTGTGATGTCATCATTGTTTATAGGTGTGACGTTCACACTGTTTTTGGTTGTGACTTCTCACTGTTTTTGGTTGTAATGGATTCACTGTTTACGGGTGTGACGTTCACACTGTTTGTGGGTGTGACGTTCACACTGTTTATGGGTGTGATTTTCTCACTGTTTATGGGTGTGATGTTATGACTGTTTATGGGTGTGACATTCTCACAGTTTATGGGTGTGATGTTATCACTGTTTATGGGTGTGACGTTCTCTCTGTTTATGGGTGTGTCATTCTCACTGTTTATCGGAGTGACGTTCTCTCTGTTCGTGGTTGTGATGTCATCATTGTTTATAGGTGTGACGTTCACACTGTTTTTGGTTGTGAATTCTCACTGTTTTTGGTTGAGATGTTCTCACTGTGCATGGGTGTCACTTTCTGATTGTTTATGGGTGTGATGTTCCCACTCTTTATGAGTGTGACTTCTCACTGCTTATGGGTGTGATATTCACACTCTTTATCAGTGTGACTTCTCACTGTTTCTGTGTGTCACATTCTCACTGTTTATGGGTGTGACATTCTCACTGTTTATGGGTGTGACGTTCACACTGTTTATGGGTCTGATGTTCTGACTGTTTCTGGGATTGACATTCTCACTGTTTATGGCTGTGACGTTCACACTGTTTAAGGGTGTGACGTTCACACTTTGTGGGTGTGACGTTCTCACTGTTTATGGGTGTGACGTTCTAACTGTTTATGGGTGTAATGTTCTCACTGTTTATGGGTGTGTCATTCTCACTGTTTATCGGAGTGACGTTCTCACTGTTCATGGTTGTGATGTTATCATTGTTTATACGTGTGACGTTCACACTGTTTTTGGTTGTGACTTCTCACTGTTTTTGGTTGAGTTGTTCTCACTGTTTATGGGTGTGAATTTCTGATTGTTTATGGGTGTGATGTACCCACTCCTTATGCGTGTGACTTCAAACTCCTTATGGGTAAGATATACACATTCTTTATGAGTGTGACGTTCACACTGTTTATGTGTGTGATGTTCACGCTATTTATGGGTATGACATTCTCACTGTTTATGGGTGTGACGTTCTCACTGTTTATGGGCATGTCTTCTCACTTTTTATGGGTGTGATGGTCACATAGTTTATGGGTGTGACTTCTCACTGTTTTTGGGTGTGATGTTGACACTATTTATGGGCGTCACATTCTCACTGTTTGTGGGTGAGACGTTCTCACTGTTTATGCATGTGATCTTCTCACTGTTTATGGGTGTGACATTATCACTGTTTATGGGTGTGATGTTCTCACTGTTTATGGGTGTGACATTCACACTGTTTATGGTTGTGACATTCACACTATTTATGGGTCTGACGTTCATACTGTTTATGGCTGTGATGTTATCAGAGTTTATGGGTGTGACATTCTCACTGTTTATGGGTGTGACGTTCTCACTGTTTATGTGTGTGACGTTCTCACTGTTTATGGATGTGACGTTCTCACTGTTTATGGGTGTGACGTTCACACAGTTTTTGGGTGTGATGTTCACACTGTTTATGCGTGTGATGTTCTCACTGTTTATTGGTGTTATGTTCTCACTGTTTAGGAATGTAATGCTCTCATTGATTATGGGTGTGTCATTCACACTGCTGATGGGTGTGCCGTTCACACTGTTTATGAGTATGACTTCAAACTGTTTATGGGTGTGATGTTCTCATTCTTTATGAGTGTGACTGCTCACTGCTTATGGGTGTGATATTCACACTCTTTATGAGTGTGACTTCTCACTGTTTCTGTGTGTGACATTCACACTGTTTATGTGTGTGACATTCACACTGTTTATGGGTTTGATGTTCTCACTGTTTATGGGTGTGACATTCTCACTGTTTATGGGTGTGACATTCACACTGTTTATGGGTGTGACGGTCACACTGTTTATGGGTGTGATGTTATCACTGTTTATGGGTGTGACATTCTCACTGTTTATGGGTGTGACGTTTTCACAGTTTTTGGGTGTGACTTTCTCATTGTTTATGGGTGTGATGTTCCCACTCTTTTAAGTGTGTCTTCTCACTGTTTCTGTGTGTGACATTCATACTGTTAATGGGTGTGACATTCTCACTGTTTATGGGTGTGACGTTCACACTGTTTATGGGTGTGATGTTATCAGAGTTTATGGGTGTGACGTTCTCACTGTTTATGGGTGTGCCGTGCACACTGTTTTTAGTTGTGACTTCTCACTATTTTTGGTTGTGATATTCTCACTGTTTATGACTGTGACGTTCTCACTGTTCATGGTTGTGATGGTCTCACTCTTAATTGGTGTGACGTTCGCATTGTTTTTGGTAGTGACTTCTCACTGTTTTTGGTTGTAATGGATTCACTGTTTACGGGTGTGACGTTCACACTGTTTGTGGGTGTGACGGTCACACTGTTTATGGGTGTGATGTTCTCACTGTTTATGGGTGTGACGGTCACACTGTTTATGGGTGTGATGTTCTCACTGTTTATGGGTGTGACTTTCACAATGTTTATGGGTGTGACATTCTCACTGTTTATGGGTGTGAGGTTATCACTGTTTTTGGGTGTGACGTTCTCACTGTTTATGGGTGTGACGTTCTCACTGTTTATGGGTGTGATGTTCTCACTGTTTATGGGTTTGACGTTCTCACTGTTTCTGGGTGTGACGTTCACACTGTTTATATCTGTGATGTTCTCACTGTTTATTGGTGTTATGTTCTCACTGTTTCTGTATGTAATGTTCACACTGTTTATGGGTGTGATGTTCTCACTGTTTATGGGTGTGACATTTTCACTGTTTCTGGGTGTGACGTTCTCACTGATTTTGGTTGAGATGTTCTCACTGTTTATGGGTGTGATGTTCACACTTTATAGGTGTGTCGTTCACACTGTTTATGGGTGTGACGTTCACACTTTATGGGTGTGACGTTCTCACTGTTTATGGGTGTGACGTTCTCACTGTTTGTGGGTGTGACGTTCACACTGTTTATGGGTGTGATGTTCTCACTGTTTATTGGTGTTATGTTCTCACTGTTTATGGGTGTGACATTCTCACTGTTTATGGGTGTGATGTTCTCACTGTTTATGGGTGTGTCATTCTCACTGTTTATCGGAGTGACGTTCTCCCTGTTCATTGTTGTGATGTCATCATTGTTTATAGGTGTGACGTTCACACTGTTTTTGGTTGTGAATTCTCACTGTTTTTGGTTGAGATGTTCTCACTGTTTATTGGTGTGGCGTTCTCACTGTTCATGGGTGTCACTTTCTGATTGTTTATGGGTGTGATGTTCCCACTCTTTGTTCGTGTGACTTCGAACTGTTTACGGGTGAGATGTTCCCACTCTTTATGAGTGTGACTTCTCACTGTTTATGAGTGTGACGTTCTCACTCTATATGAGTGTGACTTCTCACTGCTTATGGGTCTGATATTCACTCTCTTTATGAGTGTGAATTCTCACTGTTTATGTGTGTGACATTCACACTGTTTATGGGTGTGACGTTCACACTGTTTATGGGTGTGATGTTCTCACTGTTTATGGGTGTGACGTTCTCACTGTTTATGGGTGTGATGTTCTCACTGTTTACGTGTGACATTCTCACTGTTCATGGGTGTGAAGTTCTCACTGTTTATGGGTGTGACGTTCTCCCTCTTTATGGGTGTGATGTTCTCACTGTTTATGGGTGTGATGTTATCACAGTTTATGGGTGTGATGTTCTCACAGTTTATGGGTGTGATGTTCTCACTGTTTATGGGTGTGACGTTCTCACAGTTTATGGATGTGTCGTTCTCACTGTTTATGGGTGTGATGTTCTCACTGTTTATGGGTGTGTCATTCTCACTGTTTATCGGAGTGACGTTCTCTCTGTTCATTGTTGTGATGTCATCATTGTTTATAGGTGTGACGTTCACACTGTTTTTGGTTGTGAATTCTCACTGTTTTTGGTTGAGATGTTCTCACTGTGCATGGGTGTCACTTTCTGATTGTTTATGGGTGTGATGTTCCCACTCTTTATGCGTGTGACCTCTCACTGCTTATGAGTGTGACATTCTCACTCTATATGAGTGTGACTTCTCACTGCTTATGAGTCTGATATTCACACTCTTTATATGAGTGTGAATTCTCACTGTTTATGTGTGTGACATTCACACTGTTTATGGGTGTGACATTCTCTCGATTTATGGGTGTGATGTTCTCTCTGTTTATGGGTGTGACGTTCACACTGTTTATGCGTGCGATGTTCTCACTGTTTCTGGGTTTAACATTCTCACTGTTTACGAGTGTGACGTTCACACTGTTTATGGGTGTGTTGTTATCACAGTTTATGGGTGTGACATTCTCACTGTTTATGGGTGTGACATTCTCACTTTTTATTGGTGTGATGTTCTCACTGTTTATGGGTGTGACGTTCACACTGTTTATGGGTGCGATGTTCTGACTGTTTCTGGGTTTAACATTATCACTGATTATGGGTGTGCTTTTCACACTGTTTATGGTTGTGATGCTTACACTGTTTACGGGTTTGACATTCTCACTGTTTATCGGAGTGACGTTCTCACTGTTCATGGTTGTGATGTTATCATTGTTTATAGGTGTGACGTTCACACTGTTTATTGTTGTGAATTCTCACTGTTTTTAGTTGAGATGTTCTCACTGTTTGTGGGTGTGACATTCTCACTGTGTATGGGTGTGACTTTCTGATTGGTTATGGGTGTGATGTTCCCACTCTTTATGAGTGTGACTTCGAACTGTTTATGGGTGTGATATTCACACTCTTTATGAGTGTGACTTCTCACTGCTTATGGGTCTGATATTCACGCTCTTTATGAATGTGAATTCTCACTGTTTATGTTTGTGACATTCACACTGTTTATGGGTGTGACATTCTCTCGATTTATGGGTGTGATGTTCTCTCTGTTTATGGGTGTGACGTTCACACTGTTTATGGGTGTGATGTTCTCACTGTTTATGGGTGTGACGTTCACACTGTTTATGGGTGCGATGTTCTCACTGTTTCTGGGTTTAACATTCTCACTGTTTATGGGTGTGATGTTCACACTGTTTATGGGTGTGACGTTCACACTGTTTATGGGTGCGATGTTCTCACTGTTTCTGGGTTTAACATTCTCACTGTTTATGGGTGTGACGTTCACACTGTTTATAGTTGTGACGTTCACACTGTTTATGGGCGTGACATTCACACTTTATGGGTGTGACGTTCTCAATGTTTATGGGTGTCAGGTTCTCACTGTTTATGGGTGTGATGTTATCACAGTTTATGGGTGTGACATTCTTACAGTTTATGGGTGTGACGTTCTCACTGTTTATGGGTGTGTTGTTCACACTCTTTATGAGTGTGACTTCTCAGTGCTTATGGGTGTGATATTCACATTCTTTATGAGTGTGACTTCTCACTGTTTATGTGTGTGACGTTCACGCTGTTTATGGGTGTGACATTCTCACTGTTTATGGGTGTGACGTTCTCACTGTTAATGGGTGTGACGTTCTCACTGTTAATGAGTGTGATGCTCTCACTGTTTATGGGTGTGACGTTCACACTGTTTATGGGTGTGTCATTCTCACTGTTTATCGGAGTGACGTTCTCACTGTTCATGGTTGTGATGTTATCATTGTTTATAGGTGTGACGTTCACACTGTTTTTGGTTGAGATGATCTCACTGTTTATTTGTGTGACGTTCTCACTCTTTATGAGTGTGACTTCTCACTGCTCATGGGTCTGATATTCACACTCTGAATGAGTGTGACTTCTCACTGTTTATGGGTGTGACGTTCACACTGATTATGGGTGCGATGTTCTGACTGTTACTGGGTTTAACATTCTCACTATTTATGGGTGTGACATTCACACTGTTTATGGTTGTGACGTTCACACTGTTTATGGGTGTGACATTCACACTTTATGGGTGTGACGTTCTCAATGTTTATGGGTGTCAAGTTCTCACTGTTTATGGGTGTTTTGTTATCACAGTTTATGCGTGTGGCATTCTCACTGTTTATGGGTGTGATGTTCACACTCTTTATGAGTGTGACGTTCTCACTGCTTATGGGTGTGATATACACATTCTTTATGAGTGTGACTTCTCACTGTTTATGTGTGTGATGTTCACGCTGTTTATGGGTGTGACATTCTCACTGTTTATGGGTGTGATGTTCTCACTGTTTATGGGTGTGACTTCGCCCTGTTTTTGGGTGTGATGTTGACACTATTTATGGGTGTGACGTTCTCACTGTTTATGGGTGTGACGTTGTCACTGTTTATGCATGTGACCTTCTCACTGTTTATGGGTGTGACATTAGCCACTGTTTACGGGTGTGATGTTCTCACTGTTTATGGGTGTGACATCTCACTGTTTTTGGGTGTGACGTTCTCACTGTTTATGGTTGTGACATTCTCACTGTTAATGGGTGCGATATTATCATTGTTCATTGGTGTGACGTTCTCACTGTTTATGGGTGTGACGTTCACCCAGTTTTTGGGTGTGACGTTCACACTGTTTATACCTGTGATGTTCTCACTGTTTATTGGTGTTATGTTCTCACTGTTTAGGTATGTAATGCTCTCACTGATTATGGTTGTGTCATTCACACTACTTATGGGTGTGCCGTTCACAATGTTTGTGACTTCAAACTGTTTATGGGTGTGATGTTCTCATTCTTTATGAGTGTGACTTCTTACTGCTTATGGGTGTGATATTCACACTCTTTATGAGTGTGACTTCTTACTGTTTATGTGTGTGACATTCACACTGTTTATGTGTGTGACATTCTCACTGTTTATGGGTGTGATGTTCCAACTGGTTTTGGTTGTGATTTTCATACTGATTTTGGGTTTGATGATCTCACTGTTTATGGGCGTGACTTCTCACTGTTTATGGGTGTGATGTTCACACTGTTTATGGGTGTGACGTTCTCACTGTTTCTGGGTGTGACCTTCTCACTGTTTATGGGAGTGACGTTCACACTGTTTATATCTGTGATGTTCTCACTGTTTATTGGTGTTATGTACTCACTGTTTCTGGTGTGACATTCTCACTGTTTCTGGGTGTGACGTTCACACTTTTTGGGTGTGACGTTCTCACTGTTTATGGGTGTGACGTTCTCACTGTTTATGGGTGTGACGTTCACACTGTTTATGGGAGTGACGTTCACACTTTTTGGGTGTGACGTTCTCACTGTTTATGGGTGTGACGTTCTCACTGTTTATGGGTGTGTCATTCTCACTGTTTATCGGACTGACGTTCTCTCTGTTCATGGTTGTGATGGTTTCATTGTTTATAGGTGTGATGTTCACACTGTTTTTGGTTGTGAATTCTCACTGTTTTTGGTTGAGATGTTCTCACTGTTTATGGGTGTGACGTTCTCACTGTGCATGGGTGTCACTTTCTGATTGTATATGGGTGTGATGTTCCCACTCTTTATGAGTGTGATTTCTCAATGTTTATGGGTGTGACGTTCTCACGCTTTATGAGTGTGACTTCTCACTGTTTATGGGTCTGATATTCACACTCTTTATGAGTGTGAATTCTCACTGTTTATGTGTGTGACATTCACACTGTTTATGTGTGTGACATTCTCACTTTTTATGGGTGTGATGTCCTCTCTGTTTATGGGTGTGCCGTTCACACTGTTTATGGGTGTGACTTTCTCACTGTTTATGGGTGTGACATTCTCACTGTTTATGGGTGTGAAATTCTCACTGTTTATGGGTGTGACGTTCTCACTGTTTATGGGTGTAACGTTCTCACTGTTTATGGGTGTGACGTTCTCACTGTTTTTGGTTGTGACGTTCTCACTGTTCATGGTTGTGATGTTCTCACTGTTCATGGTTGTGACTTCTCACTGTTTTTGGTTGTAATGGATTCACTGTTTATGGGTGTGACGTTCACACTCTTTATGGGTGTGATGTTCTCACTGTTTATGGTTGTGACTTTCACAGTGTTTATGGGTGTGACGTTCTCACTGTTTATGGGTGTGACATTCTCACTGTTTATGGGTGTGAAATTCTCACTGTTTATGGGTGTGACGTTCTCACTGTTTATGGGTGTGATGTTATGACTGTTTATGGGTGTGACATTCTCACTATTTATGGGTGTGATGTTCACACTGTTTATGGGTGTGACGTTCTCACTGTTTCTGGGTGTGACGTTCTCACTGTTTATGGGTGTGACGTTCACACTGTTTATATGTGATGTTCTCACTGTTTATGGGTGTGACGTTCTCACTGTTTATGGGTGTGACGTTCTCACTGTTTATGGTTGTGATGTTCACACTGTTTATGGGTGTGACGTTCTCACTGTTTATGGGTGTGACGTTCACACTCTTTATATCTGTGATGTTCTCACTGTTTATCGGTGTGTCATTCTCACTGTTTATGGGTATGACGTTCTCACTGTTTGTGGGTGTGATGTTCACACTGTTTTTTGTGTGACATTCTCACTGTTTATGGGTGTGTCCTTCACACTATTTATGTGTGTGACATTCTCGCTGTATCTGGGTGTGATGTTCTCACTGTTTATGGGTGTGATGTTCTCACTGTTTATGGGTGTGACGTTCTCACTGTTTATGGGTGTGATGTTCTCACTGTTTATTGGTGTGACGTTCTCACTGTTTAGGTATTTAATGTTCTCACTGTTTATGGGTGTGACATTATCACTGTTTATGGGTGTGACGTTCTCAATGTATATTAATGTGTCGTTCTCACTGTTTATGGGTGTGATGTTCTCACTGTTTATGGGTGTGTCATTCTCACTGTTTATCGGAGTGATGTTCTCTCTGTTCATGGTTGTGATGTTATCATTGTTTATAGGTGTGACGTTCACACTGTTTTTGGTTGTGAATTCTCACGGTTTTTGGTTGAGATGTTCTCACTGCTTATGGGTGTGATGTTCTCACTGTGCATGGGAGTCACTTTCTGATTGTTTATGGGTGTGATGTTCCCACTCTTTATGAGTGTGACTTCTCACTGCTTATGGGTCTGATATTCACACTCTTTATGAGTGTGAATTCTCACTGTTTATGTGTGTGACATTCACACTGTTTATGGGTGTGACATTCTCACGACTTATGGGTGAGATGTTCTCACTGTTTCTGGGTTTAACATTCTCACTGTTTCTGAGTGTGACGTTCACACTGTTTATGGTTGTGATGTTCACACTGTTTATGGGTGTGACGTTCACACTTTATGGGTGTGATGTTCTCAATGTTTATGGGTGTCAGGTTTTCACTGTTTATGGGTGTGTTGTTTTCACAGTTTATGGGTGTGACATTCTCACTGTTTATGCGTGTGACATTCTCACTGTTTATGGGTGTGATGTTCACACTCTTTATGAGTGTGACTTTTCAGTGCTTATGGGTGTGATATTCACATACTTTATGAGTGTGACTTCTCACTGTTTATGTGTGTGATGTTCACGGTGTTATGGGTGTGACATTCTCACTGTTTATGGGTGTGTGTTCTCACTGTTTATGGGTGTGATGTTCTCACTGTTTATGGGTGTGACGTTCTCACTGTTTATGGCTGTGATGTTCTCACTGTTTATGGGTGTGACGTTCTCACTGTTTATGGGTGTGACGTTCTCACTGTTTTTCGGTTTGATGTTCTCACTGTTTATGGGTGTGACGTTCTCACTGTTTTTCGGTTTGATGTTCTCACTGTTTATGGGTGTGTCATTCTCACTGTTTATCAGAGTGACGTTCTCACTGTTCATGGTTGTGATGTTATCATTGTTTATAGGTGTGACGTTCACACTGTTTTTGGTTGTGACTTCTCACTGTTTTTGGTTGAGATGTTCTCACTGTTTATGTGTGTGATGTTCCCACTCTTTATGCGAGTGACTTCAAACTGTTTATGGGTGTGACATTCTCACTCTTTATGAGTGTGACTTCTCACTGCTTAATGGGTGTGACATTCTCACTTTTTATGGGTGTGACGTTCACACGGTTTATGGGTGCGATGTTCTGACTGTTTCTGTGTTTATCTTTCTCACTGTTTATGGGTGTGACATTCACACTGTTTATGGTTGTGAGGTTCACACTGTGTATGGGTGAGACGTTCACACTTTATTGGTGTGACGTTCTCAATGTTTATTGGTGTCAGGTTCTCACTGTTTATGGGTGTGATGTTATCACAGTTTATGGGTGTGACATTCCCACTCTTTATGCGTGTGACATTCTCACTGTTTATGGCTGTGACATTCTCACTGTTTATGGGTGTGATGTTCACACTCTTTATGAGTGTGACTTCTCACTGCTTATGGCTGTGATATTCACATTCTTTGTGAGTGTGACTTCTCACTTTTCATGGGTGTGACGTTCACACTGTTTATGGGTGTGACGTTCTCACTGTTTATGGGTGTGACATTCTCACTGTTTATGGGTGTGATGTTGAAACTCTTTATGGGTGTGACATTCTCACTGTTTATGGGTGTGTTGTTCACACTCTTTATGAGTGTGACGTTCTCACTGTTTATGGGTGTGACGTTCTCACTGTTTATGCATGTGACCTTCTCACTGTTTATGGGTGTGACATTATCACTGTTTACGGGTGTGATTTTCTCACTGTTCAGGGTGTGACGTTCACACTGTTTATAGTTGTGACATTCACACTGTCTCTGGGTGTGACGTTCTCACTGTTTATGGGTGTGAAGTTCACTCTGTTTATATGTGATGTTCTCACTGTTTAGGTATGTAATGTTCTCACTGTTTATGGGTGTGACGTTCACACTGTTTATGGGTGTGACGTTCACACTTTTTGGGTGTGACGTTCTCACTGTTTATGGGTGTAAAGTTCTCACTGTTTATGGGTGTGATGTTATCACAGTTTATGGGTGTGATGTTCTCACTGTTTATGGGTGTGACGTTCACACTGTTTATGGGTGTGATGTTCTCACTGTTGATGGGTGTGACGTTCACACTGTTTATGGGTGTGACGTTCACACTGTTTATGGGTGTGACGTTCACACTGTTTTTGGTTGTGACTTCTCACTGTTTTTGGTTGAGATGTTCTCACTGTTTATGGGTGTGACGTTCTCACTGTTTATGGGTGTTACTTTCTGATAGTTTATGGGTGTGTTGTTCCCACTCTTTATGCGTGTGACTTCAAACTGTTTATGGGTGTGATGTTCATACTCTTTATGAGTGTGACTTCTCACTGTTTATGTGTGTGACTTTCTCACTGTTTATGCATGTGACCTTCTCACTGTTTATGGGTGTGACATTATCACTGTTTACGGGTGTGATTTTCTCACTGTTCAGGGTGTGACGTTCACACTGTTTATAGTTGTGACATTCACACTGTCTCTGGGTGTGACGTTCTCACTGTTTATGGGTGTGAAGTTCACTCTGTTTATATGTGATGTTCTCACTGTTTAGGTATGTAATGTTCTCACTGTTTATGGGTGTGACGTTCACACTGTTTATGGGTGTGACGTTCACACTTTTTGGGTGTGACGTTCTCACTGTTTATGGGTGTAAAGTTCTCACTGTTTATGGGTGTGATGTTATCACAGTTTATGGGTGTGATGTTCTCACTGTTTATGGGTGTGACGTTCACACTGTTTATGGGTGTGATGTTCTCACTGTTGATGGGTGTGACGTTCACACTGTTTATGGGTGTGACGTTCACACTGTTTATGGGTGTGACGTTCACACTGTTTTTGGTTGTGACTTCTCACTGTTTTTGGTTGAGATGTTCTCACTGTTTATGGGTGTGACGTTCTCACTGTTTATGGGTGTTACTTTCTGATAGTTTATGGGTGTGATGTTCCCACTCTTTATGCGTGTGACTTCAAACTGTTTATGGGTGTGATGTTCATACTCTTTATGAGTGTGACTTCTCACTGTTTATGTGTGTGACGTTCTCACGCTTTATGAGTGTGACTTCTCACTGCTTATGGGTCTGATATTCACTCTCTTTATGGGTGTGACGTTCTAACAGTTTTTGGGTGTGATGTTCACACTGTTTATGGGTGTGACGTGCACACTGTTTTTGGTTGTGACTTCTCACTGGTTTTGGTTGTGATATTCTCACTGTTTATAACTGTGACGTACACACTGTTCTTGGTTGTGATGTTCTCACTGTTTATGGGTGTGACGTTCTCACTGTTTTTGGTTGTGACTTCTCACTGTTTTTGTTTGTGATGTTCCCACTGTTTATGGCTGTGACGTACACACTGTTCTTGGTTGTGATGTTCTCACTGTTTATGGGTGTGACGTTCACACTGTTTATATCTGTGATGTTCTCACTGTTTATGGGTGTGACGTTCACACTGTTTCTATGTAATGTTCTCACTGTTTATGGGTGTGACATTCTCACTGTTTATGGGTGTGACGTTCTCACTGTTTATGGGTGTGACGTTCACACTGTTTATGGGTGTGATGTTCTCACTGTTTCTGGGTTTGTCATTCTCACTGTTTATGGGTGTGACATTCTCACTGTTTATCGGAGTGGCGTTCCCTCTGTTCATGGTTGTGATGTTATCATTGTTTATAGGTGTGACGTACACACTGTTTTTGGTTGTGACTTCTCACTGTTTTTGGTTGAGATGTTCTCACTGTGTATGGGTGTGACTTTCTGATTGTTTATAGGTGTGATGTTCCCAATCTTTATGAGTGTGACTTCTCACTGTTTATGGGTGTGATGTTGCCACTCTTTATGAGTGTGACTTCTCACTGTTTATGGGTGTGACGTTCTCACTCGTTATGAGTTTGACTTCTCACTACTTATGGGTCTGATATTCACACTCTTTATGAGTGTGAATTCTCACTGTTTATGTGTGTGACATTCACACTGTTTATGGGTGTGACATTCTCACGATTTATGGGTGTTATGTACTCTCTGTTTATGGGTGTGACGTTCACACAGTTTATGGGTGCGATGTTCTCACTTTTTCTGGGTTTAACATTCTCACTGTTTATGAGTGTGACGTTCACACTGTTTATGGTTGTGATGTTCACACTGTTTATGGGTGTGATGTTCACACTTTATGGGTGTGACGTTCTCAATTTTTATGGGTGTCAGGTTCTCACTGTTTATGGGTGTGATGTTATCACAGTTTATGGGTGTGACATTCTTACAGTTTATGGGTGTGATGTTCACACTCTTTATCAGTGTGACATTCTCACTGTTTATGTGTGTGATGTTCACGGTGTTTATGGGTGTGACGTTCTCACTGTTTATGGGTGTGACGTTCACACTGTTTATGGGTGTGACGTTCACACTGTTTATGGGTGTGACGTTCACACTGTTTATGGGTGTGACGTTCACACTGTTTATGGGTGTGACGTTCACACTGTTTATGGGTGTGATGTTCTCACTGTTTATTGGTGTGACTTCTCACTGTTTAGGTATGTAATGTTCTCACTGTTTATGGGTGTGTCGTTCTCACTGTTTATCGGAGTGACGTTCTCACTGTTCATGGTTGTGATGTTATCATTGTTTATAGGTGTGACGTTCACACTGTTTTTGGTTGTGTCTTCTCACTGTTTTTCGTTGAGATCTTCTCACTGTTTATGTGTGTGACGTTCACACTGTTTATGGGTGTGACGTTCACACTGTTTATGGGTGTGACGTTCACACTGTTTATGGGTGTGACGTTCACACTGTTTATGGGTGTGACGTTCACACTGTTTATGGGTGTGATGTTCTCACTGTTTATTGGTGTGACTTCTCACTGTTTTTGGGTGTGATGTTCTCACTGTTTATGGGTGTGTCATTCTCACTGTTTATCGGAGTGACGTTCTCACTGTTCATGGTTGTGATGTTATCATTGTTTATAGGTGTGACGTTCACACTGTTTTTGGTTGTGTCTTCTCACTGTTTTTCGTTGAGATCTTCTCACTGTTTATGTGTGTGACGTTCTCACTGTTTATGGGTGTGACTTTCTGATTGTTAATGGGTGTGATGTTCCCACTCTTTATGCGTGTGACTTCTCACTGCTTATGGGTGTGATATTCACACTCATTATCAGTGTGACTTCTCACTGTTTATGTGTGTGACATTCACACTGTTTATGGGTGTGACATTCTCACATTTTATGGGTGTGATGTTCTCACTGTTTATGGGTGTGACGTTCTCGCTGTTAATGGGTGTGATGTTCTCACTGTTTATGGGTGTGATTTTCACACTCTTTATGAGTGTGACTTCTCACTGCTTATGGATATGATGTTCACACTTTTGATGGTCATCACTTCTCACTGTTTATGGGTGTGATGTTCACACTCTTTATGTTTGTGACATTCTCACTGTTTATGGGTGTGACGTTCACACTTTTTATGGATGTGACGTTCTCACTGTTTATGGGTGTGACGTTCACACTGTTTATGGGTGTGACATTCTCAATGTTTATGGGTGTGACGTTCACACTCTTTATGGGTGTGATGTTCACACTGTTTATGGGTGTGACGTTCACACTGTTTATGGGTGTGACGTTTACACTGTTTATGGGTGTGACGTTCACACTGTTTATGGGTTTGATGTTCTCACTGTTTATGGGTGTCAGGTTCTCACTGTTTATGGGAATGTTGTTATCACAGTTTATGCGTGTGACATTCTCACTGTTTATGGGTGTGATGTTCACACTCTTTATGAGTGTGACGTTCTCACTGCTTATGGGTGTGATATTCACATTCTTTATGAGTGTGACTTCTCACTGTTAATGTGTGTGATGTTCACGCTGTTTATGGGTGTGACATTCTGACTGGTTATGGGTGTGACGTTCTCACTGTTTATGGGCGTGACTTCTCACTGTTTATGGGTGTGTCATTCTCACTGTTTATCGGAGTGACGTTCTCTCTGTTCATGGTTGTGATGTTATCATTGTTTATAGGTGTGACGTTCACACTGTTTTTGGTTGTGAATGCTCACTGTTTTTGGTTGAGATGTTCTCACTGTTTATGGGTGTGACATTCTCACTGTTTATGGGTGTGACGTTCACACTGTTCATGGGTCTGATGTTCTGACTGTTTCTGGGTTTGACATTCTCACTGTTTATGACTGTGACGTTCACACTGTTTATGGTTGTGCGTTCACACTGTTTATGGGTGTGACGTTCACACTTTATGGGTGTGGCGCTCTCACTGTTTATGGGTGTGACGTTCACACTGTTTATGGGTGTGACATTCTCACTGTTTATGGGTGTGATGTTCTCACTGTTTATGGGTGTGATGTTCTCACTGTTTATGGGTGTGATGTTCTCACTGTTTATCGGAGTGACGTTCTCACTGTTCATGGTTGTGATGTTATCATTGTTTATAGGTGTGACGTTCTTACTATTTTTGCTTGTGACTTCTCACTGTTTTTGGTTGAGATGTTCTCACTGTTTATTGGTGTGTCGTTCTCACTGTTTATGAGTGTGACTTTCTGATTGTTTATGGGTGTGATGTTCCCACTCTTTTTGCATGTGACTTCAAACTGTTTATGGGTGTGCTGTTCACACTCTTTATGAGTGTGACTTCTCACTGTTTATGGGTGTGACATTCTCACTGTTTATGGGTGTGACGTTCACACTGTTTATGGGTGCGATGTTCTGAGTATTTCTTGGTTTAACATTCTCACTGTTTAAGAGTGTGATGTTCACACTGTTCATGTTTGTGACGTTCACACTGTTTATGGGTGTGACATTCACACTTTATGGGTGTGACATTCTCAATGTTTATGGGTGTCACGTACTCACTGTTTATGGGTGTCAGGTACTCACAGTTTATGGGTGTGACATTCTCACTGTTTATGGTTGTGACCTTCTCACTCTTTATGCGTGTGATATTCTCACTGTTTATGGGTGTAATGTTCACACTCTTTATGTTTGTGACGTTCTCACTGCTAATGGGTGTGATAGTCACATTCTTTATGAGTGTGACTTCTCACTGTTTATGTGTGTGACGTTCACGGTGTTTATGGGTGTGACATTCTCAATGTTTATGGGTGTGATGTTCTCACTGTTTATGGGTGTGACGTTCTCGCTGTTAATGGGTGTGACGTTCTCACTGTTTATGGGTGTGATGTTCTCACTGTTTATGGGTGTGATGTTCACACTCTTTAAGTGTGACTTCTCAGTGCTTATGGGTGTGATTTTCACATACTTTATGAGTGTGACTTCTCACTGTTTATGTGTGTGACGTTCACGGTGTTTCTGGGTGTGACATTCTCACTGTTTATGGGTGTGATGTTCTCACTGTTTATGGGTGTGACGTTCTCACTGTTAATGGGTGTGATGTTCTCACTGTTTATGGGTGTGATGTTCTCACTGTTTATGGGTGTGACGTTCACACTGTTTATGGGTGTGACATTCTCAATGTTTATGGGTGTGACGTTCACACTCTTTATGGGTGTGACGTTCACACTGTTTATGGGTGTGACGTTCACACTGTTTATGGTTGTGAGGTTCACACTGTGTATGGGTGAGACGTTCACACTTTATTGGTGTGACGTTCTCAATGTTTATTGGTGTCAGGTTCTCACTGTTTATGGGTGTGATGTTATCACAGTTTATGGGTGTGACATTCCCACTCTTTATGCGTGTGACATTCTCACTGTTTATGGTTGTGACATTCTCACTGTTTATGGGTGTGACGTTCTCACTGTTTATGGGTGTGATGTTCACACTCTTTATGAGTGTGACTTCTCACTGCTTATGGCTGTGATATTCACATTCTTTGTGAGTGTGACTTCTCACTTTTCATGGGTGTGACGTTCTCACTGTTTATGGGTGTGACATTCTCACTGTTTATGGGTGTGATGTTGAAACTCTTTATGAGTGTGACGTTCTCACTGTTTATGGGTGTGATGTTGAAACTCTTTATGGGTGTGACGTTCTCACTGTTTATGGGTGTGACGTTCTCACTGTTTATGCATGTGACCTTCTCACTGTTTATGGGTGTGACATTATCACTGTTTACGGGTGTGATTTTCTCACTGTTCAGGGTGTGACGTTCACACTGTTTATAGTTGTGACATTCACACTGTCTCTGGGTGTGACGTTCTCACTGTTTATGGGTGTGAAGTTCACTCTGTTTATATGTGATGTTCTCACTGTTTAGGTATGTAATGTTCTCACTGTTTATGGGTGTGACGTTCACACTGTTTATGGGTGTGACGTTCACACTTTTTGGGTGTGACGTTCTCACTGTTTATGGGTGTAAAGTTCTCACTGTTTATGGGTGTGATGTTATCACAGTTTATGGGTGTGATGTTCTCACTGTTTATGGGTGTGACGTTCTCACTGTTTATGGGTGTGATGTTCTCACTGTTGATGGGTGTGACGTTCACACTGTTTATGGGTGTGACGTTCACACTGTTTTTGGTTGTGACTTCTCACTGTTTTTGGTTGAGATGTTCTCACTGTTTATGGGTGTGACGTTCTCACTGTTTATGGGTGTTACTTTCTGATAGTTTATGGGTGTGATGTTCCCACTCTTTATGCGTGTGACTTCAAACTGTTTATGGGTGTGATGTTCATACTCTTTATGAGTGTGACTTCTCACTGTTTATGTGGGTGACGTTCTCACGCTTTATGAGTGTGACTTCTCACTGCTTATGGGTCTGATATTCACTCTCTTTATGGGTGTGACGTTCTAACAGTTTTTGGGTGTGATGTTCACACTGTTTATGGGTGTGACGTGCACACTATTTTTGGTTGTGACTTCTCACTGGTTTTGGTTGTGATATTCTCACTGTTTATGACTGTGACGTACACACTGTTCTTGGTTGTGATGTTCTCACTGTTTATGGGTGTGACGTTCTCACTGTTTTTGGTTGTGACTTCTCACTGTTTTTGTTTGTGATGTTCCCACTGTTTATGGCTGTGACGTACACACTGTTCTTGGTTGTGATGTTCTCACTGTTTATGGGTGTGACGTTCACACTGTTTATATCTGTGATGTTCTCACTGTTTATGGGTGTGACGTTCTCACTGTTTATGGGTGTGACATTCTCACTGTTTATGGGTGTGACGTTCTCACTGTTTATGGGTGTGACGTTCACACTGTTTATGGGTGTGATGTTCTCACTGTTTCTGGGTTTGTCATTCTCACTGTTTATGGGTGTGACATTCTCACTGTTTATCGGAGTGGCGTTCCCTCTGTTCATGGTTGTGATGTTATCATTGTTTATAGGTGTGACGTACACACTGTTTTTGGTTGTGACTTCTCACTGTTTTTGGTTGAGATGTTCTCACTGTGTATGGGTGTGACTTTCTGATTGTTTATAGGTGTGATGTTCCCAATCTTTATGAGTGTGACTTCTCACTGTTTATGGGTGTGATGTTGCCACTCTTTATGAGTGTGACTTCTCACTGTTTATGGGTGTGACGTTCTCACTCGTTATGAGTTTGACTTCTCACTACTTATGGGTCTGATATTCACACTCTTTATGAGTGTGAATTCTCACTGTTTATGTGTGTGACATTCACACTGTTTATGGGTGTGACATTCTCACGATTTATGGGTGTTATGTATTCTCTGTTTATGGGTGTGACGTTCACACAGTTTATGGGTGCGATGTTCTCACTGTTTCTGGGTTTAACATTCTCACTGTTTATGAGTGTGACATTCACACTGTTTATGGTTGTGATGTTCACACTGTTTATGGGTGTGATGTTCACACTTTATGGGTGTGACGTTCTCAATTTTTATGGGTGTCAGGTTCTCACTGTTTATGGGTGTGATGTTATCACAGTTTATGGGTGTGACATTCTTACAGTTTATGGGTGTGATGTTCACACTCTTTATCAGTGTGACATTCTCACTGTTTATGTGTGTGATGTTCACGGTGTTTATGGGTGTGACGTTCTCACTGTTTATGGGTGTGACGTTCACACTGTTTATGGGTGTGACGTTCACACTGTTTATGGGTGTGACGTTCACACTGTTTATGGGTGTGACGTTCACACTGTTTATGGGTGTGATGTTCTCACTGTTTATTGGTGTGACTTCTCACTGTTTAGGTATGTAATGTTCTCACTGTTTATGGGTGTAAAGTTCTCACTGTTTTTGGGTGTGATGTTCTCACTGTTTATGGGTGTGTCATTCTCACTGTTTATCGGAGTGACGTTCTCACTGTTCATGGTTGTGATGTTATCATTGTTTATAGGTGTGACGTTCACACTGTTTTTGGTTGTGTCTTCTCACTGTTTTTCGTTGAGATCTTCTCACTGTTTATGTGTGTGACGTTCTCACTGTTTATGGGTGTGACTTTCTCACTGTTTATGGGTGTGACTTTCTGATTGTTAATGGGTGTGATGTTCCCACTCTTTATGCGTGTGACTTCAAACTGTTTATGGGTGTGATGTTCAAACTCATCACGAGTGTGACTTCTCACTGTTTATGTGTGTGACTTCTCACTGCTTATGGGTCTGATATTCACACTCATTATCAGTGTGACTTCTCACTGTTTATGTGTGTGACATTTACACTGTTTATGGGTGTGACATTCTCACATTTTATGGGTGTGATGTTGTCTCTGTTTATGGGTGTGACGTTCACACTGTTTATGGGTGCGATGTTCTGACTGTTTCTGGGTTTAACATTCTCACTGTTTATGGGTGTGACATTCACACTGTTTCTGGTTGTGATGTTCACACTGTTTATGGGTGTGACGTTTACACTTTATGGGTGTGACGTTCTCAATGTTTATGGGTGTCAGGTTCTCACTGTTTATGGGTGTGATGTTATCACAGTTTATGGGTGTGACATTCTCACTGTTTATGGGTGTGATGTTCTCACTCTTTATGCGTGTGACATTCTCACTGTTTATGGGTGTGATGTTCACACTCTTTATGAGTGTGACTTTCTCACTGTTTATCGGAGTGATGTTCTCACTGTTTATGGGTGTGACATTCTCTCTGTTTATGGGTGTGACGTTCACACAGTTTATGGGTGCGATGTTCGCACTGTTTCTGGGTTTAACATTCTCACTGTTAGGGTGTGACGTTCACACTGTTTATGGTTGTGATGTTCACACTGTTTATGGGTGTGACGTTCGCACTTTATGGGTGTGACGTTCTCAATGTTTATGGGTGTGACGTTCTCACTGTTTATGGGTGTGATGTTATCACTGTTTATGGGTGTGACATTCTCACTGTTTATAGGTGTGATGTTCACACTCTTTATGTGTGACTTCTCAGTGCTTATGGGTGTGATTTTCACATACTTTATGAGTGTGACTTCTCACTGTTTATGTGTGTGACGTTCACGGTGTTTATGGGTGTGACATTCTCACTGTTTATGGGTGTGATGTTCTCACTGTTTATGGGTGTGACGTTCTCGCTGTTAATGGGTGTGATGTTCTCACTGTTTATGGGTGTGATGTTCTCACTGTTTATGGGTGTGACGTTCTCGCTGTTAATGGGTGTGATGTTCTCACTGTTTATGGGTGTGATGTTCTCACTGTTTATGGGTGTGACGTTCACACTGTTTATGGGTGTGACATTCTCAATGTTTATGGGTGTGACGTTCACACTCTTTATGGGTGTGATGTTCACACTGTTTATGGGTGTGACGTTCACACTGTTTATGGGTGTGACGTTTACACTGTTTATGGGTGTGACGTTCACACTGTTTATGGGTTTGATGTTCTCACTGTTTATGGGTGCGATTTCACACTTTATGCGTGTGACGTTCTCAATGTTTATGTGTGTCAGGTTCTCACTGTTTATGGGAATGTTGGTATCACAGTTTATGCGTGTGACATTCTCACTGTTTATGGGTGTGATGTTCACACTCTTTATGAGTGTGACGTTCTCACTGCTTATGGGTGTGATATTCACATTCTTTATGAGTGTGACTTCTCACTGTTAATGTGTGTGATGTTCACACTGTTTATGGGTGTGATGTTCTCACTGTTTATGGGCGTGACTTCTCACTGTTTATGGGTGTGTCATTCTCACTGTTTATCGGAGTGACGTTCTCTCTGTTCATGGTTGTGATGTTATCATTGTTTATAGGTGTGACGTTCACACTGTTTTTGGTTGTGAATGCTCACTGTTTTTGGTTGAGATGTTCTCACTGTTTATGGGTGTGACATTCTCACTGTTTATGGGTGTGACGTTCACACTGTTCATGGGTCTGATGTTCTGACTGTTTCTGGGTTTGACATTCTCACTGTTTATGACTGTGACGTTCACACTGTTTATGGTTGTGCGTTCACACTGTTTATGGGTGTGACGTTCACACTTTATGGGTGTGGCGCTCTCACTGTTTATGGGTGTGACGTTCACACTGTTTATGGGTGTGACATTCTCACTGTTTATGGGTGTGATGTTCTCACTGTTTATCGGAGTGACGTTCTCACTGTTCATGGTTGTGATGTTATCATTGTTTATAGGTGTGACGTTCTTACTATTTTTGCTTGTGACTTCTCACTGTTTTTGGTTGAGATGTTCTCACTGTTTATTGGTGTGTCGTTCTCACTGTTTATGAGTGTGACTTTCTGATTGTTTATGGGTGTGATGTTCCCACTCTTTTTGCATGTGACTTCAAACTGTTTATGGGTGTGCTGTTCACACTCTTTATGAGTGTGACTTCTCACTGTTTATGGGTGTGACATTCTCACTGTTTATGGGTGTGACATTCACACTTTATGGGTGTGACATTCTCAATGTTTATGGGTGTCACGTACTCACTGTTTATGGGTGTCAGGTACTCACTGTTTATGGGTGTGATGTTATCACAGTATATGCGTGTGATATTCTCACTGTTTATGGGTGTAATGTTCACACTCTTTATGTTTGTGACGTTCTCACTGCTAATGGGTGTGATTTTCACATACTTTATGAGTGTGACTTCTCACTGTTTATGTGTGTGACGTTCACGGTGTTTCTGGGTGTGACATTCTCACTGTTTATGGGTGTGACGTTCTCGCTGTTAATGGGTGTGATGTTCTCACTGTTTATGGGTGTGATGTTCTCACTGTTTATGGGTGTGACGTTCTCGCTGTTAATGGGTGTGATGTTCTCACTGTTTATGGGTGTGATGTTCTCACTGTTTATGGGTGTGACGTTCACACTGTTTATGGGTGTGACATTCTCAATGTTTATGGGTGTGACATTCACACTCTTTATGGGTGTGACGTTCACACTGTTTATATGTGTGATGTTCACACTGTTTATGGTTGTGAGGTTCACACTGTGTATGGGTGAGACGTTCACACTTTATTGGTGTGACGTTCTCAATGTTTATTGGTGTCAGGTTCTCACTGTTTATGGGTGTGATGTTATCACAGTTTATGGGTGTGACATTCCCACTCTTTATGCGTGTGACATTCTCACTGTTTATGGTTGTGACATTCTCACTGTTTATGGGTGTGTTGTTCACACTCTTTATGAGTGTGACTTCTCACTGCTTATGGCTGTGATATTCACATTCTTTGTGAGTGTGACTTCTCACTTTTCATGGGTGTGATGTTCACACTGTTTATGGGTGTGACGTTCTCACTGTTTATGGGTGTGACGTTCTCACTGTTTATGGGTGTGATGTTGAAACTCTTTATGGGTGTGACGTTCTCACTGTTTATGGGTGTGACGTTCTCACTGTTTATGCATGTGACCTTCTCACTGTTTATGGGTGTGACATTATCACTGTTTACGGGTGTGATTTTCTCACTGTTCAGGGTGTGACGTTCACACTGTTTATAGTTGTGACATTCACACTGTCTCTGGGTGTGACGTTCTCACTGTTTATGGGTGTGAAGTTCACTCTGTTTATATGTGATGTTCTCACTGTTTATGGGTGTGACGTTCACACTGTTTATGGGTGTGACGTTCACACTTTTTGGGTGTGACGTTCTCACTGTTTATGGGTGTAAAGTTCTCACTGTTTATGGGTGTGATGTTATCACAGTTTATGGGTGTGATGTTCTCACTGTTTATGGGTGTGACGTTCTCACTGTTTATGGGTGTGATGTTCTCACTGTTGATGGGTGTGACGTTCTCACTGTTCATGGTTGTGATGTTATCATTGTTTATAGGTGTGACGTTCACACTGTTTTTGGTTGTGTCTTCTCACTGTTTTTCGTTGAGATCTTCTCACTGTTTATGTGTGTGACGTTCTCACTGTTTATGGGTGTGACTTTCAAATTGTTAATGGGTGTGATGTTCCCACTCTTTATGCGTGTGACTTCAAACTGTTTATGGGTGTGATATTCTCACTCTTTATGAGTGTGACTTCTCACTGCTTATGGGTCTGATATTCACACTCATTATCAGTGTGACTTCTCACTGTTTATGTGTGTGACATTTACACTGTTTATGGGTGTGACATTCTCACATTTTATGGGTGTGATGTTGTCTCTGTTTATGGGTGTGACGTTCACACTGTTTATGGGTGCGATGTTCTGACTGTTTCTGGGTTTAACATTCTCACTGTTTATGGGTGTGACATTCACACTGTTTCTGGTTGTGATGTTCACACTGTTTATGGGTGTGACGTTTACACTTTATGGGTGTGACGTTCTCAATGTTTATGGGTGTCAGGTTCTCACTGTTTATGGGTGTGATGTTATCACTCTTTATGCGTGTGACGTTCTCACTGTTTATCGGAGTGATGTTCTCATTGTTTATGGGTGTGACATTCTCTCTGTTTATGGGTGTGACGTTCACACAGTTTATGGGTGCGATGTTCGCACTGTTTCTGGGTTTAACATTCTCACTGTTAGGGTGTGACGTTCACACTGTTTATGGTTGTGATGTTCACACTGTTTATGGGTGTGACGTTCGCACTTTATGGGTGTGATGTTATCACTGTTTATGGGTGTGACATTCTCACTGTTTATAGGTGTGATGTTCACACTCTTTATGTGTGACTTCTCAGTGCTTATGGGTGTGATTTTCTCATACTTTATGAGTGTGACTTCTCACTGTTTATGTGTGTGACGTTCACGGTGTTTATGGGTGTGACATTCTCACTGTTTATGGGTGTGATGTTCTCACTGTTTATGGGTGTGACGTTCTCGCTGTTAATGGGTGTGATGTTCTCACTGTTTATGGGTGTGATGTTCTCACTGTTTATGGGTGTGACGTTCTCGCTGTTAATGGGTGTGATGTTCGCACTGTTTATGGGTGTGATGTTCTCACTGTTTATGGGTGTGACGTTCACACTGTTTATGGGTGTGACATTCTCAATGTTTATGGGTGTGACGTTCACACTCTTTATGGGTGTGATGTTCACACTGTTTATGGGTGTGACGTTCACACTGTTTATGGGTGTGACGTTTACACTGTTTATGGGTGTGACGTTCACACTGTTTATGGGTTTGATGTTCTCACTGTTTATGGGTGCGATTTCACACTTTATGCGTGTGACGTTCTCAATGTTTATGGGTGTCAGGTTCTCACTGTTTATGGGAATGTTGTTATCACAGTTTATGCGTGTGACATTCTCACTGTTTATGGGTGTGATGTTCACACTATTTATGAGTGTGACGTTCTCACTGCTTATGGGTGTGATATTCACATTCTTTATGAGTGTGACTTCTCACTGTTAATGTGTGTGATGTTCACGCTGTTTATGGGTGTGACATTCTGACTGGTTATGGGTGTGACTTTCTCACTGTTTATGGGCGTGACTTCTCACTGT
Organism: Isurus oxyrinchus; assembly: GCA_026770705.1. NCBI lineage: Eukaryota > Metazoa > Chordata > Chondrichthyes > Lamniformes > Lamnidae > Isurus > Isurus oxyrinchus. The sequence goes on along the minus strand of JANJGN010000013.1, from coordinate 557,648 downwards.
TTATGGGTGTGTCATTCTCACTGTTTATCGGAGTGACGTTCTCTCTGTTCATGGTTGTGATGTTATCATTGTTTATAGATGTGACGTTCACACTGTTTTTGGTTGTGAATGCTCACTGTTTTTGGTTGAGATGTTCTCACTGTTTATGGGTGTGACATTCTCACTGTTTATGGGTGTGACGTTCACACTGTTCATGGGTCTGATGTTCTGACTGTTTCTGGGTTTGACATTCTCACTGTTTATGACTGTGACGTTCACACTGTTTATGGTTGTGCGTTCACACTGTTTATGGGTGTGACGTTCACACTTTATGGGTGTGGCGCTCTCACTGTTTATGGGTGTGACGTTCACACTGTTTATGGGTGTGACATTCTCACTGTTTATGGGTGTGATGTTCTCACTGTTTATCGGAGTGACGTTCTCACTGTTCATGGTTGTGATGTTATCATTGTTTATAGGTGTGACGTTCTTACTATTTTTGCTTGTGACTTCTCACTGTTTTTGGTTGAGATGTTCTCACTGTTTATTGGTGTGTCGTTCTCACTGTTTATGAGTGTGACTTTCTGATTGTTTATGGGTGTGATGTTCCCACTCTTTTTGCATGTGACTTCAAACTGTTTATGGGTGTGCTGTTCACACTCTTTATGAGTGTGACTTCTCACTGTTTATGGGTGTGACATTCTCACTGTTTATGGGTGTGACGTTCACACTGTTTATGGGTGCGATGTTCTGAGTATTTCTTGGTTTAACATTCTCACTGTTTAAGAGTGTGATGTTCACACTGTTCATGTTTGTGACGTTCACACTGTTTATGGGTGTGACATTCACACTTTATGGGTGTGACATTCTCAATGTTTATGGGTGTCACGTACTCACTGTTTATGGGTGTCAGGTACTCACTGTTTATGGGTGTAATGTTTACACTCTTTATGTTTGTGACGTTCTCACTGCTAATGGGTGTGATAGTCACATTCTTTATGAGTGTGACTTCTCACTGTTTATGTGTGTGACGTTCACGGTGTTTATGGGTGTGACATTCTCAATGTTTATGGGTGTGATGTTCTCACTGTTTATGGGTGTGACGTTCTCGCTGTTAATGGGTGTGATGTTCTCACTGTTTATGGGTGTGATGTTCACACTCTTTATGTGTGACTTCTCAGTGCTTATGGGTGTGATTTTCACATACTTTATGAGTGTGACTTCTCACTGTTTATGTGTGTGACGTTCACGGTGTTTCTGGGTGTGACATTCTCACTGTTTATGGGTGTGATGTTCTCACTGTTTATGGGTGTGACGTTCTCGCTGTTAATGGGTGTGATGTTCTCACTGTTTATGGGTGTGATGTTCTCACTGTTTATGGGTGTGACGTTCTCGCTGTTAATGGGTGTGATGTTCTCACTGTTTATGGGTGTGATGTTCTCACTGTTTATGGGTGTGACGTTCACACTGTTTATGGGTGTGACATTCTCAATGTTTATGGGTGTGACGTTCACACTTTTTATGGGTGTGACGTTCACACTGTTTATGGGTGTGACGTTCACACTGTTTATGGGTGTGACGTTCACACTGTTTATGGGTGTGACGTTCACACTGTTTATGGGTTTGATGTTCTCACTGTTTATGGGTGCGATTTCACACTTTATGCGTGTGACGTTCTCAATGTTTATGGGTGTGATGTTCACACTCTTTATGAGTGTGACGTTCTCACTGCTTATGGGTGTGATATTCACATTCTTTATGAGTGTGACTTCTCACTGTTAATGTGTGTGATGTTCACGCTGTTTATGGGTGTGACATTCTGACTGGTTATGGGTGTGACGTTCTCACTGTTTATGGGCGTGACTTCTCACTGTTTATGGGTGTGATGTTCTCACTGTTTATGGGTGTGTCATTCTCACTGTTTATCGGAGTGACGTTCTCTCTGTTCATGGTTGTGATGTTATCATTGTTTATAGGTGTGACGTTCACACTGTTTTTGGTTGTGAATGCTCACTGTTTTTGGTTGAGATGTTCTCACTGTTTATGGGTGTGACATTCTCACTGTTTATGGGTGTCACTTTCTGATTGTTTATGGGTGTGATGTTCCCACTCTTTATGAATGTGACTTCTCACTGCTTATGGGTCTGATATTCACACTCTTTATGAGTGTGACTTCTCACTTTTTCTGTGTGTGACATTCACGCTGTTTATGGGTGTTACATTCTCACTGTTAATGGGTGTGACGTTCACACTGTTCATGGGTGTGATGTTCTGACTGTTTCTGGGTTTGACATTCTCACTGTTTATGGCTGTGACGTTCACACTGTTTATGGTTGTGCGTTCACACTGTTTATGGGTGTGACGTTCACACTTTATGGGTGTGACGCTCTCACTGTTTATGGGTGTGATGTTCTCACTGTTTATGGGTGTGTCATTCTCACTGTTTATCGGAGTGACGTTCTCACTGTTCATGGTTGTGATGTTATCATTGTTTATAGGTGTGACGTTCTTACTATTTTTGCTTGTGACTTCTCACTGTTTTTGGTAGGGACATCTCACTGTTTTTGGTTGAGATGTTCTCACTGTTTATGGGTGTGACGTTCTCACTGTTTATGAGTGTGACTTTCTGATTGTTTATGGGTGTGATGTTCCCACTCTTTTTGCATGTGACTTCAAACTATTATGGGTGTGCTGTTCACATTCTTTATGAGTGTGACTTCTCACTGTTTATGGGTGTGACATTCTCACTGTTTATGGGTGTGACAGTCTCACTTTTCATGGGTGTGATGTTCTCTCTCTGTTTATGGGTGTGACGTTCACACTGTTTATGGGTGCGATGTTCTGACTATTTCTTGGTTTAACATTCTCACTGTTTATGAGTGTGACGTTCACACTGTTCATGTGTGTGACGTTCACGCTGTTTATGGGTGTGACATTCTAACTGTTTATGGGTGTGACGTTCTCACTGTTTATGGGTGTGACATTCTCACTGTTTATGTGTGTGACGTTCTCACTGTTTATGGGCGTGACTTCTCACTTTTTATGGGTGTGACATTCTAACTATTTATGGGTGTGACGTTCTCACTGTTTATGGGTGTGACTTCTCACTGTTTATGGGTGTGACATTCTCACTGTTTATGGGTGTGATGTTCTCACTGTTTATGGGCGTGACTTCTCACTTTTTATGGGTGTGATGTTCACTCTGTTTATGGGTGTGACTTCTCACTGTTTATGGGTGTGACATTCTCACTGTTTATGTGTGTGACGTTCTCACTGTTTATGGGTGTGACCTGCTCACTGTTTATGGGTGTGACGTTCTCACTGTTTATGTGTGTGACGTTCACACTGTTTATGGTTGTGACAGTCACACTGTTTATGGGTGTGACGTTCACACTGTTTATGGGTGTGATGTTATCAGAGTTAATGGGTTGACATTCTCACTGTTTGTGGGTGTGACGTTCTCACTGTTTATGGGTGTGACGTTCACACAGTTTTTGGGTGTGATGTTCACACTGTTTATCAGTGTGGCATTCTCACTGTCCATGGTTGTGATGTTCTCACTCTTTATGACTGTGATGTACACACTGTTTTTGATTGTGACTTCTCACTGTTTTTGTTTGTGATGTTCCCACTGTTTATGGCTGTGACGTACACACTGTTCTTGGTTGTGATGTTCTCACTGTTTATGGGTGTGACGTAATCACTGTTTATAGGTGTGACGTTCTCACTGTTTATGGGTGTGATGTTCTCACTGTTTATGGGTGTGACTTTCACACTGTTTATGGGTGTGACATTCTCACTGTTTATGGGTGTGATGTTCTCACTGTTTATGGGTGTGACATTCTCACTATTTATGGGTGTGAAGTTATCACTGTTTATGGGTGTGACGTTCTCACTGTTTATGGGTGTGATGTTAACACTGTTTATGGGTGTGACATTCACACTGTTTATATCTGTGACGTTCTCACTGTTTATGGGTGTGATGTTCACACTGTTTATTGGTGTTATGTTCTCACTGTTTAGGTATGTAATGTTCTCACTGATTATGGGTGTGACATTCTCACTGTTTCTGGGTGTGACATTCTCACTGTTTATGGGTGTGACTTTCACACTTTATATGTGTGACGTTCACACTGTTTATGGGTGTGACGTTCACACTTTATGGGTGTGACGTTCTCACTGATTATGGGTGTGATGTTCTCACTGTTTATGGGTGTGATGTTATCACAGTTTATGGGTGTGATGTTCTCACTGTTTATGGGTGTGACGTTCGCACTGTTTATGGGTGTGATGTTCTCACTGTTTATGGGTGTGTCATTCTCACTGTTTATCGGAGTGACGTTCTCTATGTTCATGGTTGTGATGTTATCATTGTTTATAGGTGTGACGTTCACACTGTTTTTGGTTCTGAATTCTCACTGTTTTTGGTTGAGATGTTATCACTGTTTATGGGTGTGACGTTCTCACTGTGCATTGGTGTCACTTTCTGATTGTTTATGGGTGTGATGTTCCCACTCTTTATGCGTGTGACTTCAGACTGTTTATGGGTGTGATGTTCCCACTCTTTATGAGTGTGGCTTCTCACTGTTTATGGGTGTGACGTTCTCACTCTTTATGAGTGTGACTTCTCACTGCTTATGGGTCTGATATTCACACTCTTTATGAGTGTGAATTCTCACTGTTTATGTGTGTGACATTCACACTGTTTGTGGGTGTGACATTCTCACGATTTATGGGTGTGATGTACTCTCTGTTTATGGGTGTGACGTTCACACAGTTTATGGGTGCGATGTTCTCACTGTTTCTGTGTTTAACGTTCTCACTGTTTATGATTGTGACGTTCACACTGTTTATGGCTTTGATGTTCATACTGTTTTTGGGTGTGACGTTCACACTTTATGGGTGTGACGTTCTCAATGTTTATGGGTGTCAGGTTCTCACTGTTTGTGGGTGTGATGTTATCACAGTTTATGGGTATGACATTCTTACAGTTTATGGGTGTGACGTTCTCACTGTTTATGCGTGTGACATTCTCACTGTTTATGGGTGTGATGTTCACACTCTTTATGACTGTGACTTCTCAGTGCTTATGGGTGTGATATTCACATACTTTATGAGTTTGACTTCTCACTGTTTATGTGTGTGATGTTCACGGTGTTTATGGGTGTGACATTCTCACTGTTTATGGGTGTGATGTTCTCACTGTTCATGGGTGTGACGATCTCACTGTTTATGGGTGTGATGTTCTCACTGTTTCGGTATGTAATGTTCTCACTGTTTATGGGTGTGACGTTCTCACTGTTTCTGGGTTTGATGTTCTCACTGTTTATGGATTTGATGTTCTCACTGTTTATGGGTGTGTCATTCTCACTGTTTATCGGAGTGACGTTCTCACTGTTCATGGTTGTGATGTTATCATTGTTTATAGGTGTGACGTTCACTCTGTTTTTGATTGTGACTTCTCACTGTTTTTGGTTGAGATGTTCTCACTGTTTATGTGTGTGACGTTCTCACTGTTTATGGGTGTGACGTTCTCACTGTTTATGGGTGTGACATTCTCACTGTTTATGTGTGTGACGTTCTCACTGTTTATGGGTGTGACGTTCACACTGTTTATGAGTGTGACTTTCTCACTGTTTATGAGTGTGACTTCTCCCTGCTTATGTGTCTGATATTCACCCTCTTCATGAGTGTGACTTCTCACTGTTTATATGTGTGATATTTACACTGTTTATGGGTGTGACATTCTCACTTTTTATGGGTGTGATGTCCTCTCTGTTTATGGGTTTGACATTCACACTGTTTATGGGTGCGATGTTCCGACTGTTTCTGTGTTTAACTTTCTCACTGTTTATGGGTGTGACAGTCACACTTTTTATGGTTGTGACGTTCACACTGTTTATGGGTGTGACGTTCACACTTTATGGGTGTGGCGTTCTCAATGTTTATGGGCGTCAGGTTCTCACTGTTTATGGGTGTGATGTTATCACAGTTTATGGGTGTGACATTCTCACAGTTTATGGGTGTGACATTCTCACTTTTTGTGGGTGTGACGTTCTCACTCTTTATGCATGTGACATTCTCACTGTTTATGGGTGTGTTGTTCACACTCTTTATGAGTGTGACTTCTCACTGCTTATGGGTGTGATATTCACATTCTTTTTGAGTGTGACTTCTCACTTTTTATGGGTGTGATGTTCACACTGTTTATGGGTGTGACTTCTCACTGTTTTTGGGTTTGACGTTCTCACTGTTTATGGGTGTGACGTTCTCACTGTTTATGCATGTGACCTTCTCACTGTTCATGGGTGTGACGTACACACTGTTTATGGTTGTGACATTCACACTGTTTATGGGTGTGACGTTCACACTGTTTATGGGTGTGATGTTCTCACTGTTTATGTGTGTAACATTCTCACTGTTTATGGGTGTGACGTTATCACTGTTTATGTGTGTGATGTTCTTCCTGTTTATGGGTGTGACGTTCTGTGACGTTCTCACTGTTTATGTGTGTGATGTTATCCCTGTTTATGGGTGTGATATTCTCACTGTTTATGGGTGTGATGTTATCACTGTTTATGGGTGTGACATTCTCACTGTTTATGGGTGTGACGTTCTCACTGTGCATTGGTGTCACTTTCTGATTGTTTATGGGTGTGATGTTCCCACTCTTTATGCGTGTGACTTCAGACTGTTTATGGGTGTGACGTTCTCACTCTTTATGAGTGTGACTTCTCACTGCTTATGGGTCTGATATTCACACTCTTTATGAGTGTGAATTCTCACTGTTTATGTGTGTGACATTCACACTGTTTGTGGATGTGACATTCTCACGATTTATGGGTGTGATGTACTCTCTGTTTATGGGTGTGACGTTCACACAGTTTATGGGTGCGATGTTCTCACTGTTTCTGTGTTTAACGTTCTCACTGTTTATGATTGTGACGTTCACACTGTTTATGGCTTTGATGTTCACACTGTTTTTGGGTGTGACGTTCACACTTTATGGGTGTGACGTTCTCAATGTTTATCCGTGTCAGGTTCTCACTGTTTATGGGTGTGATGTTATCACAGTTTATGGGTGTGACATTCTTACAGTTTATGGGTGTGACGTTCTCACTGTTTATGCGTGTGACATTCTCACTGTTTATGGGTGTGATGTTCACACTCTTTATGACTGTGACTTCTCAGTGCATATGGGTGTGATATTCACATACTTTATGAGTGTGACTTCTCACTGTTTATGTGTGTGATGTTCACGGTGTTTATGAGTGTGACATTCTCACTGTTTATGGGTGTGATGTTCTCACTGTTCATGGGTGTGACGATCTCACTGTTAATGAGTGTGATGTTCTCACTGTTTATGGGTGTGATGTTCTCACTGTTTCGGTATGTAATGTTCTCACTGTTTATGGGTGTGACGTTCTCACTGTTTCTGGGTTTGATGTTCTCACTGTTTATGGGTGTGATGTTCTCACTGTTTATCGGAGTGACGTTCTCACTGTTCATGGTTGTGATGTTATCATTGTTTATAGGTTTGACGTTCACTCTGTTTTTGATTGTGACTTCTCACATTTTTTGTTTGAGATGTTCTCACTGTTTATGGGTGTGACGTTCTCACTGTTTATGTGTGTGACGTTCTCACTGTTTATGGGTGTGACGTTCTCACTGTTTATGGGTGTGACGTTCTCACTGTTTATGTGTGTGACGTTCTCACTGTTTATGGGTGTGACGTTCTCACTGTTTATGGGTGTGACGTTCTCACTGTTTATGGGTGTGACGTTCTCACTGTTTATGTGTGTGACGTTCTCACTGTTTATGGGTGTGACGTTCTCACTGTTTATGGGTGTGACGTTCTCACTGTTTATATGTGTGATATTTACACTGTTTATGGGTGTGACATTCTCACTTTTTATGGGTGTGACGTTCTCACTGTTTATGGGTGTGTTGTTCACACTCTTTATGAGTGTGACTTCTCACTGCTTATGGGTGTGACATTCTCACTGTTTATGGGTGTGACATTCACACTGTTTATGGGTGTGACGTTCACACTGTTTATGGGTGTGATGTTCTGACTGTTTCTGGGTTTGACATTCTCACTGTTTATGGGTGTGACGTTCACACTGTTTTTGGGTGTGATGTTAACACTGTTTTTGGGTGTGACATTCTCACTGTTTATGGGTGTGACGTTCACACTGTTTTTGGGTGTGATGTTAACACTGTTTTTGGGTGTGACGTTCTCACTGTTTATGGGTGTGACGTTATCACAGTTTATGGGTGTGATGTTCTCACTGTTTATGGGTGTGACGTTCTCACTGTTTTTGGGTTTGATGTTCTCACTGTTTATGGGTGTGTCATTCTCACTGTTTATCGGAGTGACGTTCTCACTGTTCCTTGTTGTGATGTTATCATTGTTTATAGATGTGATGTTCACACTATTTTTGGTTGTGAATTCTCACTGTTTTTGGTTGAGATGTTCTCACTGTTTATGGGTGTGACTTTGTCACTGTTTATGGGTGTGACGTTCTCACTGTTTATGGGTGTGAATTTATGATTGTTTATGGGTGTGATGTTCCCACTCTGTATGCGTGTGTCTTCAAACTGTTAATGGGTGTGATGTTCACACTCTTTATGAGTGTGCCTTCTCACTGTTTATGTGTGTGACGTTCACACTTTTTATGATTGTGACTTCCCACTGCTTATGGGTCTGATATTCATACTCTTTATGAGTGTGACTTCTCACTGTTTCTGTGCGAGACATTAACACTGTTTATGGGTGTGACATTCTCACTGTTTATGGGTGTGACATTCACACTGTTTATGGGTGTGATGTTCTGACTGTTTCTGGGTTTGACATTCTCACTGTTTATGGGTGTGACGTTCACACTGTTTTTGGGTGTGACGTTCTCACTGTTTATGGGTGTGACATTATCACAGTTTATGGGTGTGATGCTCTCACTGTTTATGGGTGTGACGTTCTCACTGTTTTTGGGTTTGATGTTCTCACTGTTTATGGGTGTGACGTTCTCACTGTTCCTTGTTGTGATGTTATCATAGTTTATAGGTGTGATGTTCACACTATTTTTGGTTGTGAATTCTCACTGTTTTTGGTTGAGATGTTCTCACTGTTTATGGGTGTGACATTCTCACTGTTTATGGGTGTGACTTTGTCACTGTTTATGGGTGTGACGTTCTCACTGTTTATAGGTGTGACTTTATGATTGTTTATGGGTGTGATGTTCCCACTCTGTATGCGTGTGTCTTCAAACTGTTAATGAGTGTGATGTTCACACTCTTTATGAGTGTGCCTTCTCACTGTTTATGTGTGTGACGTTCTCACTTTTTATGATTGTGACTTCCCACTGCTTATGGGTCTGATATTCATACTCTTTATGAGTGTGACTTCTCACTGTTTATGAGTGTGACATTCACACTGTTTATGGGAGTGACCTTCTCACTGTTTATGGGTGTGACATTCACACTGTTTATGGGTGTGACATTCACACTGTTTATGGGTGTGACATTCTCACTGTTTATGGGTGTGACTTTCATACTTTATATGTGTGACGTTCACACTGTTTATGGGTGTGACGTTCACACTTTATGGGTGTGACGTTCTCACTGATTATGGGTGTGACGTTCTCACTGTTTATGGGTGTGACGTTCACACTGTTTATGGGTGTGATGTTCTCACTGTTTATGGGTGTGATGTTCTCACTGTTTATGGGTGTGATGTTCACACTGTTTATGGGTGTGACTTTGTCACTGTTTATGGGTGTGACGTTCTCACTGTTTATAGGTGTGACTTTATGATTGTTTATGGGTGTGATGTTCCCACTCTGTATGCGTGTGTCTTCAAACTGTTAATGAGTGTGATGTTCACACTCTTTATGAGTGTGCCTTCTCACTGTTTATGTGTGTGACGTTCTCACTTTTTATGATTGTGACTTCCCACTGCTTATGGGTCTGATATTCATACTCTTTATGAGTGTGACTTCTCACTGTTTATGAGTGTGACATTCACACTGTTTATGGGAGTGACCTTCTCACTGTTTATGGGTGTGACATTCACACTGTTTATGGGTGTGACATTCACACTGTTTATGGGTGTGACATTCTCACTGTTTATGGGTGTGACTTTCATACTTTATATGTGTGACGTTCACACTGTTTATGGGTGTGACGTTCACACTTTATGGGTGTGACGTTCTCACTGATTATGGGTGTGACGTTCTCACTGATTATGGGTGTGACGTTCTCACTGTTTATGGGTGTGACGTTCACACTGTTTATGGGTGTGATGTTCTCACTGTTTATGGGTGTGATGTTCTCACTGTTTATGGGTGTTACGATCTCACTGTTAATGGGTGTGACGTTCTCACTGTTTATGTGTGTGATGTTCTCACTGTTTATGGGTGTGACGTTCTCACTTTTCATGGGTGTGATGTTCACACTGTTTATGCGTGTGATGTTCTCACTGTTTATGGGTGTGATGTTCAAACTCTTTATGAGTTTGACTTCTCACTGCTTATGGGTCTGATATTCACTCTCTTTATCAGTGTGACTTCTCACTGTTTATGGGTGTGACATTCACACTGTTTATGGGTGTGATGTTCTCACTGTGCATTGGTGTCACTTTCTGATTGTTTATTCTCAATGTTTATGAGTGTGACGTTCACACTGTTTATGTGTGCGATGTTCACACTTTATGCGTGTGACGTTCTCAACGTTTATGGGTGTCAGGTTCTCACTGTTTATGGGAATGTTGTGTTCACAGTTTATGCGTGTGACATTCTTACAGTTTATGGGTGTGATATTCACACTCTTTATGAGTGTAACTTCTCACTGTTTCTGTGTGTGACATTCACACTGTTTATGGGTGTGACATTCACACTGTTTATGGGTGTTACATTCACACTGTTTATGGGTGTGACGTTCACACTGTTCATGGGTCTGATGTTCTGACTGTTTCTGGGTTTGACATTCTCACTGTTTATGGCTGTGATGTTCTCACTGTTTATGGGTGTGTCATTCTCACTGTTTATCAGAGTGACGTTCTCACTGTTCATGGTTGTGATGTTATCATTGTTTATAGGTGTGACGTTCTTACTATTTTTGCTTGTGACTTCTCACTGTTTTTGGTTGAGATGTTTTCACTGTTTATGAGTGTGACTTTCTGATTGTTTATGGGTGTGATGTTCCCATTCTTTTTGCATGTGACTTCAAACTGTTTGTGGGTGTGCTGTTCACACTCTTTATGAGTGTGACTTCTCACTGTTTATGGGTGTGACATTCTCACTGTTTATGGGTGTGACAGTCTCACTTTTTATGGGTGTGATGTTCTCTCTCTGTTTATTGGTGTGACATTCACACTGTTTATGGGTGCGATGTTCTGACTATTTCTTGGTTTAACATTCTCACTGTTTATGAGTGTGACGTTCACACTGTTCATGTTTGTGACGTTCACACTGTTTATGGGTGTGATGTTCACACTTTATGGGTGTGACATTCTCAATGTTTATGGGTGTGACGTTCTCACTGTTTATGGGTGTGTCATTCTCACTGTTTATCAGAGTGACGTTCTCACTGTTCATGGTTGTGATGTTATCATTGTTTATAGGTGTGACGTTCTTACTATTTTTGCTTGTGACTTCTCACTGTTTTTGGTTGAGATGTTTTCACTGTTTATGAGTGTGACTTTCTGATTGTTTATGGGTGTGATGTTCCCATTCTTTTTGCATGTGACTTCAAACTGTTTGTGGGTGTGCTGTTCACACTCTTTATGAGTGTGACTTCTCACTGTTTATGGGTGTGACATTCTCACTGTTTATGGGTGTGACAGTCTCACTTTTTATGGGTGTGATGTTCTCTCTCTGTTTATGGGTGTGACGTTCACACTGTTTATGGGTGCGATGTTCTGACTATTTCTTGGTTTAACATTCTCACTGTTTATGAGTGTGACGTTCACACTGTTCATGTTTGTGACGTTCACACTGTTTATGGGTGTGATGTTCACACTTTATGGGTGTGACATTCTCAATGTTTATGGGTGTCAGGTTCTCACTGTTTATGGGTGTGATGTTATCACAGTTTATGGGTGTGACATTCTCACTGTTTATGGTTGTGATGTTCTCACTGTTTATGGGTGTGATGTTCATACTCGTTATGTTTGTGACGTTCTCACTGCTAATGGGTGTGATAGTCACATTTTTATGAGTGTGACTTCTCACTGTTTATGTATGTGACGTTCACGCTGTTTATGGGTGTGACATTCTAACTGTTTATGGGTGTGACGTTCTCACTGTTTATGGGCGTGACTTCTCACCTTTTATGGGTGTGATGTTCACTCTGTTTATGGGTGTGACTTCTCACTGTTTATGGGTGTGACGTTCTCACTGTTTACGGTTGTGATGTTCTCACTGTTTATGTGTGTGACGTTCACACTGTTTATGGTTGTGACAGTCACACTGTTTATGGGTGTGACGTTCACACTGTTTATGGGTGTGATGTTATCAGAGTTAATGGATGTGACATTCTCACTGTTTGTGGGTGTGACGTTCTCACTGTTTATGGGTGTGCCGTTCACACTGTTTATGGGTGTGACGTTCACACAGATTTTGGGTGTGATGTTCAGACTGTTTATGGGTGTGGCATTCTCACTGTTCATGGTTGTGATGTTCTCACTCTTTATGGGTGTGACGTTCTCACTGTTTATGGGTGTGACATTCACACTGTTTATGGGTGTTACATTCACACTGTTTATGGGTGTGACGTTCACACTGTTCATGGGTCTGATGTTCTGACTGTTTCTGGGTTTGACATTCTCACTGTTTATGGCTGTGATGTTCTCACTGTTTATGGGTGTGTCATTCTCACTGTTTATCGGAGTGACGTTCTCACTGTTCATGGTTGTGATGTTATCATTGTTTATAGGTGTGACGTTCACACTGTTTTTGGTTGTGAATTCTCACTGTTTTTGGTTGTGATGTTCCCACTGTTTATGGCTGTGACGTACACACTGTTCTTGGTTGTGATGTTCTCACTGTTTATGGGTGTGACGTTCTCACTGTTTATGGGTGTGATGTTCTCACTGTTTATGGGTGTGATGTTCTCACTGTTTATGGGTGTGACATTCTCACTGTTTATGGGTGTGATGTTCTCACTGTTTATGGTTGTGACATTCTCACTGTTTATGGGTGTGACATTCTCACTGTTTATGGGTGTGATGTTCTCACTGTTTATAGGTGTGACGTTCTCACTGTTTATAGGTGTGACGTTCTCACTGTTTATGGGTGTGATGTTCTCACTGTTTATGGGTGTGACTTTCACACTGTTTATGGGTGTGACATTCCCACTGTTTATGGATGTGATGTTATGACTGTTTATGGGTGTGACATTCTCACTGTTTATGGGTGTGATGTTATCACTGTTTATGGGTGTGACGTACTCACTGTTTATGGGTGTGATGTTATGACTGTTTATGGGTGTGACATTCTCACTGTTTATGGGTGTGATGTTCACACTGTTTATGGGTGTGACGTTCTCACTGTTTCTGGGTGTGACGTTCTCACTGTTTATGGGTGAGACGTTCACACTGTTTATGGGTGTGACGTTCACACTTTATGGGTGTGACGTTCTCACTGTTTATGGGTGTGACGTTCTCACTGATTATGGGTGTGATGTTCTCACTGTTTATGGGTGTGACGTTCTCACTGATTGTGGGTGTGATGTTCTCACTGTTTTTGGGTGTGATGTTCTCACTGTTTATGGGTGTGTCATTCTCACTGTTTGTCGGAGTGACGTTCTCACTGTTCATGGTTGTCATGTTATCATTGTTTATAGGTGTGACGTTCACACTGTTTTTGGTTGTGAATTCTCACTGTTTTTGGTTGAGATGTTCTCAATGTTTATGGGTGTGACTTTCTGATTGTTTATGGGTGTGATGTTCCCACTCTTTATGCGTGTGACTTCAGACTGTCTACGGGTGTGATGTTCCCACTCTTTATGAGTGTGACTTCTCACTGCTTATGGGTCTGATATTCACACTTTTTATGAGTGTGAATTCTCACTGTTTATGTGTGTGACATTCACACTGTTTGTGGATGTGACATTCTCATGATTTATGGGTGTGATGTACTCTCTGTTTATGGGTGTGACGTTCACACTTTATGGGTGTGACATTCTCACAGTTTATGGGTGTGACATTCTCAGTGTTTATTGGTGTGACATTCTCACTGTTCATGGTTGTGACGTTCACACTGTTTATGGTTGTGACATTAATACTGTTTATAGGTGTGACGTTCACACTTGATGAGTCTGACTTTCTCAATGTTTATGAGTGTCAGGTTCTCACTGTTTATGGGTGTGACCTTCTCACTGTTTATGGGTGTGACATTAACACTGTTTATGGGTGTGATGTTCTCACTGTTTATGGGTGTGACATTCACAATGTTTATGCTTGTGACATTCACACTGTTCATGGCTGTGACGTTCACACTGTTTATGGGTGTGATGTTCTCACTGTTTATGTGTGTAACGTTCACACTGTTTGTGGTTGTGATTTTCACACTGGTTATTGGTGCGACGTTCACACTTTATGGGTGTGATATTCTCAATGTTTATGGTTGTCAGGTTCTCACTGTTTATGGGTGTGATGTTATCGCAGTTTATGGGAGTGACATTCTCACTGTTTATGTGTGTGACGTTCTCACTGTTTATGGGTGTGACATTCTCACTGTTTATGGGTGTGACGTTCACACTCTTTATGTGTGTGACTTCAAACTGATTATGGGTGTGATGTTCACACTCTTTATGGGTGTGACATTCTCACTGTTTATGTGTGTGACATTCTCACTGTTTATGGGTGTGACGTTCACACAGTTTTTGGGTGTGAAGTTCACACTGTTTATGCGTGTGATGTTCTTACTGTTTATTGGTGTTATGTTCTCACTGTTTAGGTGTGTAATGTTCTCACTGTTTATGGGTGTGACATTCTCACTGTTTATGGGTGTGACGTTCACACTCTTTTTGTGTGTGACTTCAAACTGATTATGGGTGTGATGTTCACACTCTTTATGAGTGTGACTTCTCACTGCTTATGGGTCTGATATTCACACTCTTTATGGGTGTGACGTTCTCACTGTTTATGTGTGTGACATTCTCACTGTTTATGGGTGTGACGTTCACACAGTTTTTGGGTGTGAAGTTCACACTGTTTATGCGTGTGATGTACTTACTGTTTATTGCTGTTATGTTCTCACTGTTTAGGTGTGTAATGTTCTCACTGTTTATGGGTGTGACATTCTCACTGTTTATGGGCGTGACATTCTCACTGTTTATGGTTGTGATGTTCACACTGTTTATGGGTGTGATGTTCACACTGTTTTTGGGTGTGATGTTCTCACTGTTTATGAGTGAGATGTTCTGACTGTTTCTGGGTTTAACATTCTAACTGTTTATGAGTGTGACGTTCACACTGTTTTAGGTTGTGATGTTCACACTGTTTATGGGTGTGACGTTCTCAATGTTTATGGGTGTCAGGTTCTCACTGTTTATGGGTGTGATGTTCTCACTGTTTATGGGTGTGACATTCTCACTGTTTATGCATGTGAACTTCTCACTGTTTTTGGTTGTGACATTATCACTGTTTCTGGGTTTAACATTCTAACTGTTTATGAGTGTGACGTTCACACTGTTTTAGGTTGTGATGTTCACACTGTTTATGGGTGTGACGTTCTCAATGTTTATGGGTGTGATGTTCACACTGTTTATGGGTGTGATGTTCTCACTGTTTATGTGTGTAACGTTCTCACTGTTTATGGGTGTGATGTTCACACTCTTTATGAGTGTGAAATCCTCACTGCTTATGGCGTGATGTTCACACTCTTTATGAGTGTGACTTCTCTCTGTTTATGGGTGTGTCGATCACACTTTTTATGGGTATGACTTCTCTCTGTTTATGGGTGTGATTTTCACCCTCTTTATGTTTGTGACGTTCTCACTGTTCATGGGTTTGACGTTCACACTGTTTATGGGTGTGATGTTCTCACTGTTTCTGGGTTTAACATTCACACTGTTTATGAGTTAGACGTTCACACTGTTTATGGTTGTGATGTTCACGCTGTTTATAGGTGTGACGTTCACACTTTATGGGTGTGACATTCTCACTGTTTATGGGTGTGACATTCTCACTGTTTATGGGTGTGACGTTCTCACTGTTTATGCGTGTGACATTCTCTCTGTTTATGGTTGTGATGTTCACTCTCTTTATGAGTGTGACTTCTCACTGTTTATGTGTGTGACGTTCACTCTGTTTATGGGTGTGACGTTCTCACTGTTTATGGGCGTGACTTCTCACTTTTTATGGGTGTGATGTTCACACTGTTTATGGGTGTGACTTCTCACTGTTTATGGGTGTGATGTTGACACTCTATATGGGTGTGACGTTCTCAATGTTTATGGGTGTGACGTTCTCACTGTTTATGGGTGTGACCTTCTCACTGTTTATGCATGTGACCTTCTCACTGTTTATGGGTCTGACCTTATCACTGTTTATGGATGTGATGTTATCACTGTTTATGGGTGTGACGTTCACACTGTTTATGGGTGTGACATTCACACTGTTTATGGGTGTGACGATCACACTGTTTATGGTGTGATATCCTCACTGTTTATGTGTCTAACGTTCTCAATGTTTATGGTTGCGATGTTCACACTGTTTATGGGTGTGACGTTCACACTTTATGGGTGTGACGTTATCAATGTTTATGGGTGTCAGGTACTCACTTTTTATGAGTGTGATGTTATCACAGTTTATGGGTGTGACATTCTCACTGTTTATGGGAGTGATGTTCTCACTGTTTATGCGTGTGACATTCTCACTGATTATGGGTGTGATGTTCTCACTGTTATGGGGTTGACATTATCACTGCTTATGTGTGTGACGTTCTCACTGTTAATCAGTGTGATATTATCACTGTTTATGGGTGTTGCATTCTCACTGTTTATGGGTGTGACGTTCTCACTATTTATGCATGTGACATTCTCACTGTTTATGGGTGTGACATTAACACTGTTTATGGGTGTGATGTTCTCACTGTTTATGGGTGTGACATTCACAATGTTTATGCTTGTGACTTTCACACAGTTCATGGGTGTGACGTTCACACTGTTTATGGGTGTGATATTCTCACTGTTTATGTGTGTAACGTTCACACTGTTTATGGTTGTGATTTTCACACTGTTTATGGATGCAATGTTCTCACTGTTTCTGGGTTTAACATTCTCACTGTTTATGAGTGTGACGTTCATACTGTTTATGGCTGTGATGTTCACGCTGTTTATAGGTGTGACGTTCACGCTTTATGGGTGTGACATTCTCACTGTTTATGGGTGTGACGTTCTCAATGTTTATGGGTGTCCTGTTCTCACTGTTTATGGGTGTTGCATTCTCACTGTTTATGGGTGTGACGTTCTCACTGTTTATGCGTGTGACATTCTCACTGTTTATGGTTGTGATGTTCACACTCATTATGAGTGTGACTTCTCACTGCTTATGGGTGTGATATTCACATTCTTTATGAGTGTGACTTCTCACTGTTTATTTGTGTGACGTTCACGCTGTTTTTGGGTGTGACGTTCTCACTGTTTATGGGCGTGACTTCTCACTTTTTATGGGTGTGATGTTCACACTCTTTATGGGTGTGACTTCTCACTGTTTGTGGGTGTAATGTCACTCTTTATGGGTGTGACGTTCTCACTGTTTATGGGTGTGACATTCTCACTGTTTATGGTTGTGATGTTCTCACTGTTTATGGGTGTGACGTTCACACTGTTTTTGGTTGTGACTTCTCACTGTTTTGGCTAAAATGGTTTCACTGTTTATGCGTGTGACGTTCACACTGTTTATGGGTGTGATGTTCACACTGTTTTTGGGTGTGATGTTCTCACTGTTTATGAGTGAGATGTTCTGACTGTTTCTGGGTTGAACATTCTAACTGTTTGTGAGTGTGACGTTCACACTGTTTAAGATTGTGATGTTCACACTGTTTATGGGTGTGACGTTCTTAATGTTTATAGGTGTCAGGTTCTCACTGTTTATGGGTGTTATGTTCTCACTGTTTATGGGTGTGATGTTCACACTATTTCTGAGTGTGGCTTCTCTCTGTTTATGGATGTGTCGAGCACACTTTTTATGGGTATGACTTCTCTCTGTTTATGGGTGTGATTTTCACCCTATTTATGTTTGTGACGTTCTCACTGTTCATGGGTGTGACGTTCACACTGTTTATGGGTGCGATGTTCTCACTGTTTCTGGGTTTAACATTCTCACTGTTTATGAGTTTGACGTTCATACTGTTTATGGTTGTGATGTTCACGCTGTTTATAGGTGTAACGTTCACACTTTATGGGTGTGACATTCTCAATGTTTATGGGTGTCAGGTTCTCACTGTTTATGGGTGTGATGTTATCACAGTTTATGGGTGTGACATTCTCACTGTTTATGCGTGTGACATTCTCACTGTTTATGGTTGTGATGTTCACCCTCATTATGAGTGTGACTTCTCACTGCTTATGGTTGTGATATTCACATTCTTTATGAGTGTGACTTCTCACTGCTTATTTGTGTGACGTTCACGCTGTTTATGGGTGTGACGTTCTCACTGTTTATGGGCGTGACTTCTCACTTTTTATGGGTGTGATGTTCACACTGTTTATGGGTGTGACTTCTCACTGTTTATGGGTGTGACGTTCACACTCTTTATGTGTGTGACTTCAAATTGATTATGGGTGTGATGTTCACACTCTTTATGTGTGTGACTTCTCACTGCTTATGGGTCTGATATTCACACTTTTATGGGTGTGACGTTCTCACTGTTTATGTGTGTGACATTCTCACTGTTTATGGGTGTGACGTTCACACAGTTTTTGGGTGTGATGTTCACACTGTTTATGCGTGTGATGTTCTTACTGTTTATTGGTGTTATGTTCTCACTGTTTAGGTGTGTAATGTTCTCACTCTTTATGGGTGTGACGTTCACACTGTTTTTGGTTGAAATGTTTTCACTGTTTTTGGGTGTGATGTTCTCACTGTTTTTGGGTGTGATGTTCACACTGTTTATGAGTGAGATGTTCTGACTGTTTCTGGGTTTAACATTCTAACTGTTTCTGAGTGTGACGTTCACACTGTTTAAGGTTGTGATGTTCACACTGTTTATGGATGTGACGTTCTCAATGTATATGGGTGTCAGGTTCTCACTGTTTATGGGTGTTATGTTCTCACTGTTTAGGTGTGTAATGTTCTCACTGTTTATGGGTGTGACATTCTCACTGTTTATGGGTGTGACATTCTCACTGTTTATGCATGTGAACTTCTCACTGTTTATGGGTGTGACATTATCACTGTTTATGGGTGTGATGTTCACACTGTTTAAGGTTGTGATGTTCACACTGTTTATGGGTGTGACGTTCTCAATGTTTATGGGTGTCAGGTTCTCAATGTTTATGGGTGTGATGTTATCACAGTTTATGGGTGTGACATTCTCACTGTTTATGGGTGTGACGTTCTCACTTTTTATGCGTGTGACATTCTCACTGTTTATGGTTGTGATGTTCACCCTCATTATGAGTGTGACTTCTCACTGCTTATGGCTGTGATATTCACATTCTTTATGAGTGTGACTTCTCACTGTTTATTTGTGTGACGTTCACGCTGTTTATGGGTGTGACGTTCTCACTGTTTATGGGCGTGACTTCTCACTTTTTATGGGTGTGATGTTCACACTGTTTATGGGTGTGACTTCTCACTGTTTATGGGTGTAATGTTGTCACTCTTTATGGGTATGACGTTCTCACTGTTTATGGGTGTGACGTTCTCACTGTTTATGCATGCGACCTTTTCACTTTTTATGGGTGTGACATTAACACTGTTTATGGGTGTGATGTTCTCACTGTTTATGGGTGTGACATTCACAATGTTTATGCTTGTGACTTTCACACTGTTCATGGGTGTGACGTTCACACTGTTTATGGGTGTGATATTCTCACTGTTTTGTGTGTAAGGTTCACACTGTTTATGGTTGTGATTTTAACACTGGTTATTGGTGCGACGTTCACACTTTACGGGTGTGACGTTCTCAATGTTTATGGTTGTCAGGTTCTCACTGTTTATGGGTCTGATGTTATCGCAGTTTTTGGGAGTGACAATCTCACTGTTTATGGGTGTGATGTTATCACAGTTTTTGGGAGTGACAATCTCACTGTTTATGGGTGTGATGTTCTCACTGTTTATGGGTGTGATGTTCTCACTGTTAATGGGTGTGACTTCAAACTGATTATGGGTGTGATGTTCACACTCTTTATGTGTGTGACTTCAAACTGATTATGTGTGTGATGTTCACACTCTTTATGTGTGTGACTTCTCACTGCTTATGGGTCTGATATTCACACTCTTTATGGGTGTGACGTTCTCACTGTTTATGTGTGTGACATTCTCACTGTTTATGGGTGTGACGTTCACACAGTTTTTGGGTGTGATGTTCACACTGTTTATGCGTGTGATGTTCTCACTCTTTATGGGTGTGACGTTCTCACTGTTTATGGGTGTGATTTTCACCCTCTTTATGTTTGTGACGTTCTCACTGTTCATGGGTTTGACGTTCACTCTGTTTATGGGTGTGATGTTCACGATGTTTATAGGTGTGATGTTCACGCTGTTTATAGGTGTGACGTTCACACTTTATGGGTGTGACATTCTCACTGTTTATGGGTGTGATGTTATCACAGTTTATGGGTGTGACGTTCTCACTGTTTATGCGTGTGACATTCTCGCTGTTTATGGTTATGATGTTCACACTCTTTATGAGTGTGACTTCTCACTGCTTATGGGTGTGATATTCACATTCTTTATGAGTGTGACTTCTCACTGTTTATTTGTGTGACGTTCACTCCGTTTATGGGTGTGACATTCTCACTGTTTATGGGTGTGACGTTCTCACTGTTTATGGGCGTGACTTCTCACTTTTTATGGGTGTGATGTTCACACTGTTTATGGGTGTGACTTCTCACTGTTTATGGGTGTGATGTTGACACTCTATATGGGTGTGACGTTCTCACTGTTTATGCATGTGACCTTCTCACTGTTTATGGGTGTGACATTCACACTGTTTATGGGTGTGACATTCACATTGTTTATGGGTGTGACATTCACACTGTTTATGGGTGTGACGTTCACACTGTTTATGGTGTGATATCCTCACTGTTTATGCGTCTCACGTTCTCAATGTTTATGGTTGCGATGTTCACACTGTTTATGGGTGTGACGTTCACACTTTATGGGTGTGACGTTATCAATGTTTATGTGTGTCAGGTTCTCACAGTTTATGGGTGTGACATTCTCACTGATTATGTGTGTGATGTTCACACTCTTTATGTGTGTGACTTCAAACTGATTATGGGTGTGATGTTCACACTCTTTATGAGTGTGACTTCTCACTGCTTATGGGTCTGATATTCACACTCTTTATGGGTGTGACGTTCTCACTGTTTATGTGCGTGACATTCTCACTGTTTATGGGTGTGACGTTCACACAGTTTTTGGGTGTGATGTTTACACTCTTTATGCGTGTGATGTTCTCACTGTTTTGGTGTGTAATGTTCTCACTGTTTATGGGTGTGACATTCTCACTGTTTATGGGTGTGACGTTCTCACTGTTTATGCGTGTGACATTCTCACTGTTTATGGTTGTGATGTTCACACTCTTTATGAGTGTTACTTCTCACTGCTTATGGGTGTGATATTCACATTCTTTATGAGTGTGACTTCTCACTGTTTATTTGTGTGACGTTCACGCTGTTTATGGGTTTGACGTTCTCACTGTTCATGGGCGTGACTTCTAACTTTTTATGGGTGTGATGTTCACACTGTTTATGGCTGTGACTTCTCACTGTTTATGGGTGTAATGTTGTCACTCTTTATGGGTGTGACGTTCTCACTGTTTATGGGTGTGACATTCTCACTTTATGGGTGTGACGTTCTCACTGTTTATGGGTGTGATGTTCTCACTGTTTATGGGTGTGACATTCTCACTGTTTATGGGTGTGACGTTCTCACTGTTTATGCGTGTGACATTCTCACTGTTTATGGTTGTGATGTTCACACTCATTATGAGTGTTACTTCTCACTGCTTATGGGTGTGATATTCACATTCTTTATGAGTGTGACTTCTCACTGT
This sequence comes from Isurus oxyrinchus, assembly GCA_026770705.1. Taxonomy (NCBI): domain Eukaryota; kingdom Metazoa; phylum Chordata; class Chondrichthyes; order Lamniformes; family Lamnidae; genus Isurus; species Isurus oxyrinchus. Next base: position 535,437 of record JANJGN010000013.1, on the reverse strand, counting down.
TTATTTGTGTGACGTTCACGCTGTTTATGGGTTTGACGTTCTCACTGTTCATGGGCGTGACTTCTAACTTTTTATGGGTGTGATGTTCACACTGTTTATGGCTGTGACTTCTCACTGTTTATGGGTGTAATGTTGTCACTCTTTATGGGTGTGACGTTCTCACTGTTTATGGGTGTGACATTCTCACTTTATGGGTGTGACGTTCTCACTGTTTATGGGTGTGATGTTCTCACTGTTTATGGGTGTGACATTCTCACTGTTTATGGGTGTGATGTTCTCACTGTTTATGCGTGTGACATTCTCACTGCTTATGGGTGTGACGTTCTCACTGTTTATGGGTGTGACGTTCTCACTGTTTATGCATGTGACCTTCTCACTGTTTATGGCAGTGACATTAACACTGTTTATGGGTGTGATGTTCTCACTGTTTATGGGTGTGACATTCACAATGGTTATGCTTGTGACTTTCACACTGTTCATGGGTGTGACGTTCACACTGTTTATGGGTGTGATATTCTCACTGTTTATGTGTGTAACGTTCACACTGTTTCGGGTTGTGATTTTCACACTGGTTATTGGTGCGACGTTCACACTTTATGGGTGTGACGTTCTCAATGTTTATGGTTGTCAGGTTCTCACTGTTTATGGGTCTGATGTTATCGCAGTTTATGGGAGTGACATTCTCACTGTTTATGGGTGCGACGTTCTCACTTTTATGTGTGTGACATTCTCACTGTTTATGGGTGTGACTTCAAACTGATTATGGGTGTGATGTTCACACTCTTTATGAGTGTGACTTCTCACTGCTTATGGGTCTGATATTCACACTCTTTATGGGTGTGACGTTCTCACTGTTTATGTGCGTGACATTCTCACTGTTTATGGGTGTGACATTCTCACTGTTTATGGTTGTGATGTTCTCACTCTTTATGGGTGTGACGTTCGCACTGTTTTTGGTTGAAATGGTTTCACTGTTTATGCGTGTGACGTTCACACTGTTTTTGGGTGTGATGTTCTCACTGTTTATGAGTGAGATGTTCTGACTGTTTCTGGGTTTAACATTCTAACTGTTTCTGAGTGTGACGTTCACACTGTTTATGGGTGTGACGTTCACACTGTTTATGGGTGTGACGTTCTCACTGTTTATGCATGTGACCTTCTCACTGTCTATGGGTGTGACGTTCACGCTGTTTATGGGTGTGACGTTCTCACTGTTTATGGGCGTGACTTCTCACTTTTTATGTGTGTGATGTTCACACTGTTTATGGGTGTGACTTCTCACTGTTTATGTGTGTAATGTTGTCACTCTTTATGGGTGTGACGTTCTCACTGTTTATGGGTGTGATGTTCTCACTGTTTATGGGAGTGACATTCACAATGTTTATGCTTGTGACTTTCATACTGTTCATGGGTGTGACGTTCACACTGTTTATGGGTGTGATATTCTCACTGTTTATGTGTGTAATGTTCACACTGTTTATGGTTGTGATTATAACACTGGTTATTGGTGCGATATTCACACTTTATGGGTGTGACGTTCTCAATGTTTATGGTTGTCAGGTTCTCACTGTTTATGGGTCTGATGTTATCGCAGTTTATGGGAGTGACATTCTCAGTGTTTATGGGTGTGATGTTCTCACTGTTTCTGGGTGTGATGTTCTCACTGTTAATGGGTGTGATGTTCACACTTTTATGTGTGTGACGTTCTCACTGTTTTTGGGTGTGACGTTCACACTCTTTATGTGTGTGACTTCAAACTGATTATGGATGTGATGTTCACACTCTTTATGTGTGTGACTTCTCACTGCTTATGGGTCTGATATTCACACTCTTTATGGGTGTGATGTTCTCACTGTTTATTGGGTGTGATATTCTCACTGTTTATGGGTGTGATGTTCTCACTGTTTATGTGTGTGACATTCTCACTGTTTCTGGGTGTGACGTTCACACAGTTTTTGGGTGTGATGTTCACACTGTTTATGCGTGTGATGTTCTTACTGTTTATTGGTGTTATGTTCTCACTGTTTATGGGTGTGACATTCTCACTGTTTATGGTTGTGATGTTCTCACTCTTTATGGGTGTGACGTTCACACTGTTTTTGGTTGTGACTTCTCACTGTTTTGGTTGAAATGGTTTCACTGTTTATGCGTGTGACGTTCACACTGTTTATGGGTGTGATGTTCACACTGTTTTTGGGTGTGATGTTCTCACTGTTTATGAGTGAGATGTTCTGACTGTTTCTGGGTTTAACATTCTAACTGTTTCTGAGAGTGACGTTCACACTGTTTAAGGTTGTGATGTTCACACTGTTTATGGGTGTGACGTTCTCAATGTTTATGGGTGTCAGGTTCTCACTGTTTATGGGTGTTATGTTCTCACTGTTTATGGGTGTGACATTCTCACTGCTTATGCATGTGAACTTCTCACTGTTTGTGGTTGTGATGTTCACACTCATTATGAGTGTGACTTCTCACTGCTTATGGGTGTGATATTCACATTCTTTATGAGTGTACTTCTCACTGTTTATGGGTGTGATGTTATCACAGTTTATGGGTGTGACATTCTCCCTGTTTATGGGAGTGATGTTCTCACTGTTTATGCGTGTGACATTCTCATTGATTATGGGTGTGATGTTCTCACTGTTAATCGGTGTGATATCACTGTTTATGGGTGTGACGTTCTCACTTTTTATGTGTGTGATGTTCACACTGTTTATGGGTGTGACTTCTCACTGTTTATGGGTGTAATGTTGTCACTCTTTATGGGTGTGACGTTCTCACTGTTTATGGGTGTGACGTTCTCACTGTTTATGCATGTGACCTTCTCACTGTCTGTGGGTGTGACGTTCACGCTGTTTATGGGTGTGACGTTCTCACTGTTTATGGGCGTGACTTCTCACTTTTTATGTGTGTGATGTTCACACAGTTTATGGGTGTGACTTCTCACTGTTTATGTGTGTAATGTTGTCACTCTTTATGGGTGTGACGTTCTCACTGTTTATGGGTGTGATGTTCTCACTGTTTATGGGAGTGACATTCACAATGTTTATGCTTGTGACTTTCATACTGTTCATGGGTGTGACGTTCACACTGTTTATGGGTGTGATATTCTCACTGTTTATGTGTGTAATGTTCACACTGTTTATGGTTGTGATTATAACACTGGTTATTGGTGCGATGTTCACACTTTATGGGTGTGACGTTCTCAATGTTTATGGTTGTCAGGTTCTCACTGTTTATGGGTCTGATGTTATCGCAGTTTATGGGAGTGACATTCTCAGTGTTTATGGGTGTGATGTTCTCACTGTTTCTGGGTGTGATGTTCTCACTGTTAATGGGTGTGATATTATCACAGTTTATGGGTGTGACGTTCTCACTTTTATGTGTGTGACGTTCTCACTTTTTTTGGGTGTGACGTTCACACTCTTTATGTGTGTGACTTCAAACTGATTATGGGTGTGATGTTCACACTCTTTATGTGTGTGACTTCAAACTGATTATGGGTGTGATGTTCACACTCTTTATGGGTGTGACTTCTCACTGTTTATGTGTGTGACATTCACACTGTTTATGGGTGTGACATTCTCACTGTTTCTGGGTGTGACGTTCACACAGTTTTTGGGTGTGTTGTTCACACTGTTTATGCGTGTGATGTTCTTACTGTTTATTGGTGTTATGTTCTCACTGTTTAGGTATGTAATGTTCTCACTGTTTATGGGTGTGACATTCTCACTGTTTATGGGTGTGACATTCTCACTGTTTATGGTTGTGATGTTCTCACTCTTTATGGGTGTGACGTTCACACTGTTTTTGGTTGTGACTTCTCACTGTTTTGGTTGAAATGGTTTCACTGTTTATGCGTGTGACGTTCACACTGTTTATGGGTGTGATGTTCACACTGTTTTTGGGTGTGATGTTCTCACTGTTTATGAGTGAGATGTTCTGACTGTTTCTGGGTTTAACATTCTAACTGTTTCTGAGTGTGACGTTACACTGTTTAAGGTTGTGATGTTCACACTGTTTATGGGTGTGACGTTCTCAATGTTTATGGGTATCAGGTTCTCACTGTTTATGGGTGTTATGTTCTCACTGTTTATGGGTGTGACATTCTCACTGGTTATGGGTGTGACATTCTCACTGCTTATGCATGTGAACTTCTCACTGTTTATGGGTGTGACATTCACACTGTTTATGGTTGTGACATTCACACTGTCTATGGGTGTGACGTTCACACTGTTTATGGTGTGATATCCTCACTGTTTATGTGTCTAACGTTTTCAATGTTTATGGTTGTGATGTTCACACTGTTTATGGGTGTGACGTTCACACTTTATGGCTGTGACGTTATCAATGTTTATGGGTGTCAGGTTCTCACTTTTTATGGGTGTGACGTTATCACAGTTTATGGGTGTGACATTCTCACTGTTTATGGGTGTGATGTTATCACAGTTTATGGGTGTGACATTCTCACAGTTTATGGGAGTGATATTCTCACTGTTTATGCGTGTGACATTCTCACTGATTATGGGTGTGTTGTTCTCACTGTTATGTGTGTGACATTCTCACTGATTATGGGTGTGATGTTTTCACTGTTAATCGGTGTGATATTATCACTGTTTATGGGTATGACGTTCTCACTGTTTATGGGTGTGACGTTCTCACTGTTTATGCATGTGACCTTCTCACTGTTTATGGGTGTGACATTAAGACTGTTTATGGGTGTGATGTTCTCACTGTTTATGGGTGTGACATTCACAATGTTTATGTTTGTGACTTTCACACTGTTCATGGGTGTGACGTTCACACTGTTTATGGGTGTGATATTCTCACTGTTTATGTGTGTAACGTTCACACTGTTTATGGTTGTGATTTTCACACTGGTTATTGGTGCGACATTCACACTTTATGGGTGTGACGTTAACAAAGTTTATGGTTGTGATGTTCCTGCTGTTTATAGGTGTGACGTTCACACTTTATGGGTGTGACATTCTCACTGTTAATGGGTGTGACGTTCTCAATGTTTATGGGTGTCAGGTTCTCACTGTTTATGGGTGTGACGTTCTCACTGTTTATGCGTGTGACATTCTCACTGTTTATGGGTGTGATATTCACATTCTTTATGAGTGTGACTTCTCACTGTTTATTTGTGTGACGTTCACGCTGTTTATGGGTGTGACATTCTCACTGTTTATGGGTGTGACGTTCTCACTGTTTATGGGCGTGACTTCTCACTTTTTATGGGTGTGATGTTCACACTGTTTATGGGTGTGACATCTCAATGTTTATGGGTGTGATGTTGACACTCTATATGGGTGTGATGTTCTCACTGTTTATGGGTGTGACATTCTCACTGTTTATGGTTGTGACATTCACACTGTTTATGGGTGTGACATTCACACTGTTTATGGTTGTGACATTCACACTGTTTATGGGTGTGACATTCACACTGTTTATGGTTGTGACATTCACACTGTTTATGGGTGTGACATTCACACTGCTTATGTTGTGACATTCACACTGTTTATGGGTGTGACATTCACACTGTTTATGGTTGTGACATTCACACTGTTTATGGGTGTGACGTTCACACTGTTTATGGGTGTGATGTTCTCACTGTTTATGGGTGTGACATTCACAATGTTTGTTTGTGACTTTCACACTGTTCATGGGTGTGACGTTCACACTGTTTATGGGTGTGATATTCTCACTGTTTATGGGTGTGACATTCACACTGTTTATGTTGTGACATTCACACTGTTTATGGGTGTGACATTCACACTGTTTATGGTTGTGACATTCACACTGTTTATGGGTGTGACGTTCACACTGTTTATTGGTGTGATGTTCTCACTGTTTATGGGTGTGACATTCACAATGTTTATGTTTGTGACTTTCACACTGTTCATGGGTGTGACGTTCACACTGTTTATGGGTGTGATATTCTCACTGTTTATGTGTGTAACGTTCACACTGTTTATGGTTGTGATTTTCACACTGGTTATTGGTGCGACGTTCACACTTTATGGGTGTGACGTTCTCAATGTTTATTGTTGTGATGTTCACGCTGTTTATAGGTGTGACGTTCACACTTTATGGGAGTGACATTCTCACTGTTTATGGCTGTGACGTTCTCAATGTTTATGTGTGTCAGTTTCTCACTGTTTATGGGTGTGATGTTATCACAGTTTATGGGTGCGACATTCTTACTGTTTATGGGTGTGACGTTCTCACTGTTTATGCGTGTGACATTCTCACTGTTTATGGTTGTGATGTTCACACTCATTATGAGTGTGACTTCTCACTGTTTATGGTTGTGATGTTCACACTCATTATGAGTGTGACTTCTCACTGCTTATGGGTGTGGTATTCACATTCTTTATGAGTGTGACTTCTCACTGTTTATTTGTGTGACGTTCACGCTGTTTATGGGTGTGACATTCACACTGTTTATGGGTGTGACGTTCTCACTGTTTATGGGCGTGAATTCTCACTTTTTATTGGTGTGATGTTCACACTGTTTATGGGTGTGACTTCTCACTGTTTATGGGTGAGATGTTGACACTCTATATGGGTGTGACATTCACTCTGTTTATGGGTGTGATGTTCACACTGTTTATGGTGTGATATCCTCACTGTTTATGTGTCTAACGTTCTCAATGTTTATGGTTGCGATGTTCACACTGTTTATGGGTGTGACGTTCACACTTTATGGGTGTGACGTTATCAATGTTTACGGGTGTCAGGTTCTCACTTTTTATGGGTGTGATGTTATCACAGTTTATGAGTGTCATTCTCACTGTTTATGGGTGTGACGTTCTCACTGTTTATGGGTGTGACATTCACACTGTTTATGGGTGTGACATTCACACTGTTTATGGGTGTGACGTTCTCACTGTTTATGGGTGTGACATTCACACTGTTTATGGGTGTGACATTCTCACTGTTTATGGGAGTGATGTTCTCACTGTTTATGCGTGTGACATTCTCACTGTTTATGGGTGTGATGTTCTCACTGTTATGGGTGTGACATTCTCACTGATTATGGGTGTGATGTTCTCACTGTAATGGGTGTGACATTCTCATTGATTATGGGTGTGATGTTCTCACTGTTTATGGGTGTGACATTCTCACTGATTATGGGTGTGACGTTCTCACTGTTAATCGGTGTGATATTATCACTGTTTATGGGTGTGACGTTCTCACTGTTTATGGGAGTGATGTTCTCACTGTTTATGCGTGTGACATTCTCATTGATTATGGGTGTGATGTTCTCACTGTTATGGGTGTGACATTCTCACTGATTATGGGTGTGACGTTCTCACGGTTAATCGGTGTGATATTATCACTGTTTATGGGTGTGACCTTCTCAGTGCTTATGGGTGTGACGTTCTCACTGTTTATGGGTGTGATATTAACACTGTTTATGGGTGTGACGTTCACACTGTTTATGGGTGTGATATTCTCACTGTTTATGTGTGTAACGTTCACACTGTTTATGGTTGTGATTTTCACACTGGTTATTGGTGCGACGTTCACACTTTATGGGTGTGACATTCTCAATGTTTATGGTTGTCAGGTTCTCACTGTTTATGGGTCTGATGTTATCGCAGTTTATGGGAGTGACTTTCTCACTGTTAATGGGTGTGATATTATCACAGTTTATGGGTGTGACGTTCTCACTTTTATGTGTGTGACGTTCTCACTGTTTATGGGTGTGATATTCACACTCTTTATATGTGTGACTTCAAACTGATTATGGGTGTGATGTTCACACTCTTTATGGTTGTGACATTCACACTGTTTATGGGTGTGACATTCACACTGTTTATGGTTGTGACATTCAAACTGTTTATGGGTGTGACATTCACACTGTTTATGGTTGTGACATTCACACTGTTTATGGGTGTGACATTCACACTGTTTATGGTTGTGACATTCACACTGTTTATGAGTGTGACGTTCACACTGTTTATGGTGTGATATCCTCACTGTTTATGTGTCTAACGTTCTCAATGTTTATGGTTGCGATGTTCACACTGTTTATGGGTGTGACGTTCACACTTTATGGGTGTGACGTTATCAATGTTTATGGGTGTCAGGTTCTCACTGTTTATGGGTGTAATGTTATAACAGTTTATGGCTGTGACATTCTCACTGTTTATGGGTGTGATGATATCACAGTTTATGGGTGTGATGTTATCACAGTTTATGGGTGTGACATTCTCACTGTTTATGGGTGTGATGATATCACAGTTTATGGGTGTGATGTTATCACTGTTTATGGGAGTGATGTTCTCACTGTTTATGCATGTGACATTCTCACTGATTATGGGTGTGACGTTCTCACTGTTAATCGGTGTGATATTATCACTGTATATGGGTGTGACGTTCTCACTGTTTATGGGTGTGACGTTCTAACTGTTTATGCATGTGACCTTCTCACTGTTTATGGGTGTGACGTTCTCACTGTTTATGCATGTGACCTTCTCACAGTTTATGGGTGTGACATTAACACTTTTTATGGGTGTGATATTCTCACTGTTTATGTGTGTAACGTTCACACTGTTTATGGTTGTGATTTTCACACTGGTTATTGGTGCGACGTTCACACTTTATGGGTGTGACGTTCTCAATGTTTATGGTTGTGATGTTCACGCTGTTTATAAGTGTGACGTTCACACTTTATGGGTGTGACATTCTCACTGTTTATGACTGTGACGTTCTCAATGTTTATGGGTGTCAGTTTCTCACTGTTTATGGGTGTGACGTTCTCACTGTTTATGCGTGTGACATTCTCACTGTTTATGGTTGTGATGTTCACACTCATTATGAGTGTGACTTCTCACTGCTTATGGGTGTGGTATTCACATTCTTTATGAGTGTGACTTCTCACTGTTTATTTGTGTGACGTTCACGCTGTTTATGGGTGTGACATTCACACTGTTTATGGGTGTGACGTTCTCACTGTTTATGGGCGTGAATTCTCACTTTTTATTGGTGTGATGTTCACACTGTTTATGGGTGTGACTTCTCACTGTTTATGGGTGAGATGTTGACACTCTATATGGGTGTGACATTCACTCTGTTTATGGGTGTGATGTTCACACTGTTTATGGTGTGATATCCTCACTGTTTATGTGTCTAACGTTCTCAATGTTTATGGTTGCGATGTTCACACTGTTTATGGGTGTGACGTTCACACTTTATGGGTGTGACGTTATCAATGTTTACGGGTGTCAGGTTCTCACTTTTTATGGGTGTGATGTTATCACAGTTTATGCGTGTGACATTCTCACTGTTTATGGGTGTGACGTTCTCACTGTTTATGGGTGTGACATTCACACTGTTTATGGGTGTGACATTCACACTGTTTATGGGTGTGACGTTCTCACTGTTTATGGGTGTGACATTCACACTGTTTATGGGTGTGACATTCTCACTGTTTATGGGTGTGATGTTCTCACTGTTATGCGTGTGACATTCTCACTGTTTATGGGTGTGATGTTCTCACTGTTATGGGTGTGACATTCTCACTGATTATGGGTGTGATGTTCTCACTGTTATGGGTGTGACATTCTCACTGATTATGGGTGTGACGTTCTCACTGTTTATGGGTGTGATGTTCTCACTGTTTATGGGTGTGACGTTCTCACTGTTAATGGGTGTGATATTATCACAGTTTATGTGTGTGACGTTCTCACTGTTTATGGGTGTGATGTTCACACTCTTTATATGTGTGACTTCAAACTGATTATGGGTGTGATGTTCACACTCTTTATGAGTGTGACGTTCTCACTGTTTATGTGTGTGACATTTTCACTGTTTATGGGTGTGACGTTCACACTGTTTATGGGTGTGATGTTCGCACTGTTTTTGGGTGTGATGTTCTCACTGTTTATGAGTGAGATGTTCTGACTGTTTCTGGGTTTAACATTCTAACTCTTTATGAGTGTGACATTCACACTGTTTAAGGTTGTGATGTTCACACTGTTTATGGGTGTGACGTTCTCACTGTTTATGGGTGTGATGTTCTCACTGTTTATGGGTGTGACATTCTCACTGTTTATGGGTGTGACGTTCTCACTGTTTATGGGTGTGACGTTCTCAATGTTTATGGGTGTCAGGTTCTCACTGTTTATGGGTTTTATGTTCTCACTGTTTAGGTGTGTAATGTTCTCACGGTTTATGGGTGCAACATTCTCACTGTTTATGCATGTGAACTTCGCACTGTTTATGGGTGTGACATTATCACTGTTTATGGGTGTGATGTTCTCACTGTTTATGGTTGTGACATTCACACTGTTTATGGGTGTGACATTCACACTGTTTATGGGTGTGACATTCACACTGTTTATGGGTGTGACATTCACACTGTTTATGGTTGTGACATTCACACTGTTTATGGGTGTGACATTCACACTGTTTATGGTTGTGACATTCACACTGTTTATGGGTGTGACATTCACACTGTTTATGGTTGTGACATTCACACTGTTTATGGGTGTGACGTTCACACTGTTTATGGGTGTGATGTTCTCACTGTTTATGGGTGTGACATTCACAATGTTTATGTTTGTGACTTTCACACTGTTCATGGGTGTGACGTCCACACTGTTTATGGGTGTGATATTCTCACTGTTTATGTGTGTAACGTTCACACTGTTTATGGTTGTGATTTTCACACTGGTTATTGGTGCGACGTTCACACTTTATGGGTGTGACGTTGTCAATGTTTATGGTTGTGATGTTCACGCTGTTTATAGGTGTGACGTTCACACTTTATGGGTGTGACATTCTCACTGTTTATGGCTGTGTCGTTCTCAATGTTTATGTGTGTCAGTTTCTCACTGTTTATGGGTGTGATGTTATCACAGTTTATGGGTGTGACATTCTTACTGTTTATGGGTGTGACGTTCTCACTGTTTATGCGTGTGACATTCTCACTGTTTATGGTTATGATGTTCACACTCATTATGAGTGTGACTTCTCACTGCTTATGGGTGTGATATTCACATTCTTTATGAGTGTGACTTCTCACTGTTTATTTGTGTGACGTTCACGCTGTTTATCGGTGTGACATTCTCACTTTTTATGGGTGTGATGTTCTCACTGTTTATGGGTGTGACATTCACACTGTTTATGGGTGTGACGTTCTCACTGTTTATGGGCGTGACTTCTCACTTTTTATTGGTGTGATGTTCACACTGTTTATGGGCGTGACTTCACACTGTTTATGGGTGTGATGTTGACACTCTATATGGGTGTGACATTCACACTGTTTATGGGTGTGATGTTCACACTGTTTATGGTGTGATATCCTCACTGTTTATGTGTCTAACGTTCTCAATGTTTATGGTTGCGATGTTCACACTGTTTATCGGTGTGACGTTCACACTTCATGGGTGTGACGTTATCAATGTTTACGGGTGTCAGGTTCTCACTGTTTATGGGTGTGATGTTCACACTGTTTATGAGTGTGACATTCTCACTGTTTATGGGTGTGACGTTCTCACTGTTTATGGGTGTGACATTCACACTGTTTATGGGTGTGACATTCACACTGTTTATGGGTGTGACGTTCTCACTGTTTATGGGTGTGACATTCACACTGTTTATGGGTGTGACATTCTCACTGTTTATGGGAGTGATGTTCTCACTGTTTATGCGTGTGACATTCTCATTCTTTATGGGTGTGATGTTCTCACTGTTATGCGTGTGACATTCTCACTGTTTATGGGTGTGATGTTCACACTCATTATGAGTGTAACTTCTCACTGCTTATGGGTGTGATATTCACGTTCTTTATGAGTGTGAATTCTCACTGTTTATTTGTGTGACGTTCACGCTGTTTATCGGTGTGACATTCTCACTTTTTATGGGTGTGATTCTCACTGTTTATGGGCGTGACTTCTCACTTTTTATTGGTGTGATGTTCACACTGTTTATGGGTGTGACTTCTCACTGTTTATGGGTGTGATGTTGACACTCTATATGGGTGTGACATTCACACTGTTTATGGGTGTGATGTTCACACTGTTTATGGTGTGATATCCTCACTGTTTATGTGTCTAACATTCTCAATGTTTATGGTTGCGATGTTCACACTGTTTATGGGTGTGACGTTCACACTTTATGGGTGTGACGTTATCAATGTTTACGGGTGTCAGGTTCTCACTTTTTATGGGTGTGATGTTATCACAGTTTATGCGTGTGACATTCTCACTGTTTATGGGTGTGACGTTCTCACTGTTTATGGGTGTGACATTCACACTGTTTATGGGTGTGACATTCACACTGTTTATGGGTGTGACGTTCTCACTGTTTATGCATGTGACATTCTCACTGATTATGGGTGTGATGTTCTCACTGTTATGGGTGTGACATTCTCACTGTTTATGGGAGTGATGTTCTCACTGTTTATGCGTGTGACATTCTCATTGTTTATGGGTGTGATGTTCTCACTGTAATGCGTGTGACATTCTCACTGTTTATGGGTGTGATGTTCTCACTGTTATGGGTGTGACATTTTCACTGATTATGGGTGTGATGTTCTCACTGTAATGGGTGTGACATTCTCATTGATTATGGGTGTGATGTTCTCACTGTTTATGGGTGTGACATTCTCACTGATTATGGGTGTGACGTTCTCACTGTTAATCGGTGTGATATTATCACTGTTTATGGGTGTGACGTTCTCACTGTTTATGGGAGTGATGTTCTCACTGTTTATGCGTGTGACATTCTCATTGATTATGGGTGTGATGTTCTCACTGTTATGGGTGTGACATTCTCACTGATTATGGGTGTGACGTTCTCACGGTTAATCGGTGTGATATTATCACTGTTTATGGGTGTGACGTTCTCAGTGCTTATGGGTGTGACGTTCTCACTGTTTATGCATGTGACCTTCTCACTGTTTATGGGTGTGACATTAACACTGTTTATGGGTGTGACGTTCTCATTGTTTATGGGTGTGACATTCACAATGTTTATGTTTGTGACTTTCACACTGTTCATGGGTGTGACGTTCACACTGTTTATGGGTGTGATATTCTCACTGTTTATGTGTGTAACGTTCACACTGTTTATGGTTGTGATTTTCACACTGGTTATTGGTGCGACGTTCACACTTTATGGGTGTGACGTTCTCAATGTTTATGGTTGTCAGGTTCTCACTGTTTATGGGTCTGATGTTATCACAGTTTATGGGAGTGACATTCTCACTGTTTATGGGTGTGATGTTCTCACTGTTTATGGGTGTGACGTTCTCACTGTTAATGGGTGTGATATTATCACAGTTTATGGGTGTGACGTTCTCACTTTTATGTGTGTGACGTTCTCACTGTTTATGGGTGTGATGTTCACACTCTTTATGGTTGTGACATTCACACTGTTTATGGTTGTGACATTCACACTGTTTATGGGTGTGACGTTCACACTGTTTATGGTGTGATATCCTCACTGTTTATGTGTCTAACGTTCTCAATGTTTATGGTTGCGATGTTCACACTGTTTATGGGTGTGACGTTCACACTTTATGGGTGTGACATTATCAATGTTTATGGGTGTCAGGTTCTCACTGTTTATGGGTGTAATGTTATCACAGTTTATGGGTGTGACATTCTCACTGTTTATGGGTGTGATGTTATCACAGTTTATGGGTGTGACATTCTCACTGTTTATGGGAGTGATGTTCTCACTGTTTATGCATGTGACATTCTCACTGATTATGGGTGTGATGTTCTCACTGTTATGGGTGTGACATTCTCACTGATTATGGGTGTGACTTTCTCACTGTTAATCGGTGTGATATTATCACTGTTTATGGGTGTGACGTTCTCACTGTTTATGGGTGTGACGTTCTAACTGTTTATGCATGTGACCTTCTCACTGTTTATGGGTGTGACGTTCTCACTGTTTATGCATGTGACCTTCTCACAGTTTATGGGTGTGACATTAACACTTTTTATGGGTGTGATATTCTCACTGTTTATGTGTGTAACGTTCACACTGTTTATGGTTGTGATTTTCACACTGGTTATTGGTGCGACGTTCACACTTTATGGGTGTGACGTTCTCAATGTTTATGGTTGTGATGTTCACGCTGTTTATAAGTGTGACGTTCACACTTTATGGGTGTGACATTCTCACTGTTTATGACTGTGACGTTCTCAATGTTTAGGGGTGTCAGTTTCTCACTGTTTATGGGCGTGATGTTATCACAGTTTATGGGTGTGACACTCTTACTGTTTATGGGTGTGACGTTCTCACTGTTTATGCGTGTGACATTCTCACTGTTTATGGTTGTGATGTTCACACTCATTATGAGTGTGACTTCTCACTGCTTATGGGTGTGGTATTCACATTCTTTATGAGTGTGACTTCTCACTGTTTATTTGTGTGACGTTCACGCTGTTTATGGGTGTGACATTCACACTGTTTATGGGTGTGACGTTCTCACTGTTTATGGGCGTGAATTCCCACTTTTTATTGGTGTGATGTTCACACTGTTTATGGGTGTGACTTCTCACTGTTTATGGGTGAGATGTTGACACTCTATATGGGTGTGACATTCACTCTGTTTATGGGTGTGATGTTCACACTGTTTATGGTGTGATATCCTCACTGTTTATGTGTCTAACGTTCTCAATGTATATGGTTGCGATGTTCACACTGTTTATGGGTGTGACATTCACACTTTATGGGTGTGACGTTATCAATGTTTACGGGTGTCAGGTTCTCACTTTTTATGGGTGTGATGTTATCACAGTTTATGCGTGTGACATTCTCACTGTTTATGGGTGTGACGTTCTCACTGTTTATGGGTGTGACATTCACACTGTTTATGGGTGTGACATTCACACTGTTTATGGGTGTGACGTTCTCACTGTTTATGGGTGTGACATTCACACTGTTTATGGGTGTGACATTCTCACTGTTTATGGGAGTGATGTTCTCACTGTTTATGCGTGTGACATTCTCATTGTTTATGGGTGTGATGTTCTCACTGTTATGCGTGTGACATTCTCACTGTTTATGGGTGTGATGTTCTCACTGTTATGGGTGTGACATTCTCACTGATTATGGGTGTGATGTTCTCACTGTTATGGGTGTGACATTCTCACTGATTATGGGTGTGACGTTCTCACTGTTTATGGGTGTGATGTTCTCACTGTTTATGGGTGTGACGTTCTCACTGTTAATGGGTGTGATATTATCACAGTTTATGTGTGTGACGTTCTCACTGTTTATGGGTGTGATGTTCACACTCTTTATATGTGTGACTTCAAACTGATTATGGGTGTGATGTTCACACTCTTTATGAGTGTGACGTTCTCACTGTTTATGTGTGTGACATTTTCACTGTTTATGGGTGTGACGTTCACACTGTTTATGGGTGTGATGTTCGCACTGTTTTTGGGTGTGATGTTCTCACTGTTTATGAGTGAGATGTTCTGACTGTTTCTGGGTTTAACATTCTAACTCTTTATGAGTGTGACATTCACACTGTTTAAGGTTGTGATGTTCACACTGTTTATGGGTGTGACGTTCTCACTGTTTATGGGTGTGATGTTCTCACTGTTTATGGGTGTGACATTCTCACTGTTTATGGCTGTGACGTTCTCACTGTTTATGGGTGTGACGTTCTCAATGTTTATGGGTGTCAGGTTCTCACTGTTTATGGGTTTTATGTTCTCACTGTTTAGGTGTGTAATGTTCTCACGGTTTATGGGTGCAACATTCTCACTGTTTATGCATGTGAACTTCTCACTGTTTATGGGTGTGACATTATCACTGTTTATGGGTGTGATGTTCTCACTGTTTATGGTTGTGACATTCACACTGTTTATGGGTGTGACATTCACACTGTTTATGGGTGTGACATTCACACTGTTTATTTGTGTGACATTCACACTGTTTATGGTTGTGACATTCACACTGTTTATGGGTGTGACATTCACACTGTTTATGGTTGTGACATTCACACTGTTTATGGGTGTGACATTCACACTGTTTATGGTTGTGACATTCACACTGTTTATGGGTGTGACGTTCACACTGTTTATGGGTGTGATGTTCTCACTGTTTATGGGTGTGACATTCACAATGTTTATGTTTGTGACTTTCACACTGTTCATGGGTGTGACGTCCACACTGTTTATGGGTGTGATATTCTCACTGTTTATGTGTGTAACGTTCACACTGTTTATGGTTGTGATTTTCACACTGGTTATTGGTGCGACGTTCACACTTTATGGGTGTGACGTTGTCAATGTTTATGGTTGTGATGTTCACGCTGTTTATAGGTGTGACGTTCACACTTTATGGGTGTGACATTCTCACTGTTTATGGCTGTGACGTTCTCAATGTTTATGTGTGTCAGTTTCTCACTGTTTATGGGTGTGATGTTATCACAGTTTATGGGTGTGACATTCTTACTGTTTATGGGTGTGACGTTCTCACTGTTTATGCGTGTGACATTCTCACTGTTTATGGTTGTGATGTTCACACTCATTATGAGTGTGACTTCTCACTGCTTATGGGTGTGATATTCACATTCTTTATGAGTGTGACTTCTCACTGTTTATTTGTGTGACGTTCACGCTGTTTATCGGTGTGACATTCTCACTTTTTATGGGTGTGATGTTCTCACTGTTTATGGGTGTGACATTCACACTGTTTATGGGTGTGACGTTCTCACTGTTTATGGGCGTGACTTCTCACTTTTTATTGGTGTGATGTTCACACTGTTTATGGGCGTGACTTCACACTGTTTATGGGTGTGATGTTGACACTCTATATGGGTGTGACATTCACACTGTTTATGGGTGTGATGTTCACACTGTTTATGGTGTGATATCCTCACTGTTTATGTGTCTAACGTTCTCAATGTTTATGGTTGCGATGTTCACACTGTTTATGGGTGTGACGTTCACACTTTATGGGTGTGACGTTATCAATGTTTACGGGTGTCAGGTTCTCACTTTTTATGGGTGTGATGTTATCACAGTTTATGCGTGTGACATTCTCACTGTTTATGGGTGTGACGTTCTCACTGTTTATGGGTGTGACATTCACACTGTTTATGGGTGTGACATTCACACTGTTTATGGGTGTGACGTTCTCACTGTTTATGCATGTGACATTCTCACTGATTATGGGTGTGATGTTCTCACTGTTATGGGTGTGACATTCTCACTGTTTATGGGAGTGATGTTCTCACTGTTTATGCGTGTGACATTCTCATTGTTTATGGGTGTGATGTTCTCACTGTAATGCGTGTGACATTCTCACTGTTTATGGGTGTGATGTTCTCACTGTTATGGGTGTGACATTTTCACTGATTATGGGTGTGATGTTCTCACTGTAATGGGTGTGACATTCTCATTGATTATGGGTGTGATGTTCTCACTGTTTATGGGTGTGACATTCTCACTGATTATGGGTGTGACGTTCTCACTGTTAATCGGTGTGATATTATCACTGTTTATGGGTGTGACGTTCTCACTGTTTATGGGAGTGATGTTCTCACTGTTTATGCGTGTGACATTCTCATTGATTATGGGTGTGATGTTCTCACTGTTATGGGTGTGACATTCTCACTGATTATGGGTGTGACGTTCTCACTGTTAATGGGTGTGATATTATCACAGTTTATGGGTGTGACGTTCTCACTTTTATGTGTGTGACGTTCTCACTGTTTATGGGTGTGATGTTCACACTCTTTATGTGTGGGACTTCAAAATGATTATGGGTGTGATGTTCACACTCTTTATGGTTGTGACATTCACACTGTTTATGGTTGTGACATTCAAACTGTTTATGGGTGTGACATTCACACTGTTTATGGTTGTGACATTCACACTGTTTATGGGTGTGACATTCACACTGTTTATGGGTGTGACGTTCACACTGTTTATGGTGTGATATCCTCACTGTTTATGTGTCTAACGTTCTCAATGTTTATGGTTGCGATGTTCACACTGTTTATGGGTGTGACGTTCACACTTTATGGGTGTGACATTATCAATGTTTATGGGTGTCAGGTTCTCACTGTTTATGGGTGTAATGTTATCACAGTTTATGGGTGTGACATTCTCACTGTTTATGGGTGTGATGATATCACAGTTTATGCATGTGACATTCTCACTGATTATGGGTGTGATGTTCTCACTGTTATGGGTGTGACATTCTCACTGATTATGGGTGTGACTTTCTCACTGTTAATCGGTGTGATATTATCACTGTATATGGGTGTGACGTTCTCACTGTTTATGGGTGTGACGTTCTAACTGTTTATGCATGTGACCTTCTCACTGTTTATGGGTGTGACGTTCTCACTGTTTATGCATGTGACCTTCTCACAGTTTATGGGTGTGACATTAACACTTTTTATGGGTGTGATATTCTCACTGTTTATGTGTGTAACGTTCACACTGTTTATGGTTGTGATTTTCACACTGGTTATTGGTGCGACGTTCACACTTTATGGGTGTGACGTTCTCAATGTTTATGGTTGTGATGTTCCCGCTGTTTATAGGTGTGACGTTCACACTTTATGGGTGTGACATTCTCACTGTTTATGGCTGTGACGTTCTCAATGTTTATGGGTGTCAGTTTCTCACTGTTTATGGGTGTGATGTTCTCACTGTTTATGCGTGTGACATTCTCACTGTTTATGGTTGTGATGTTCACAATCATTATGAGTGTGACTTCTCACTGCTTATGGGTGTGATATTCACATTCTTTATGAGTGTGACTTCTCACTGTTTATTTGTGTGACGTTCACGCTGTTTATGGGTGTGACATTCACACTGTTTATGGGTGTGACATTCTCACTGTTTATGGGCGTGGCTTCTCAATTTTTATTGGTGTGATGTTCACACTGTTTATGGGCGTGACTTCACACTGTTTATGGGTGTGATGTTGACACTCTATATGGGTGTGACATTCACACTGTTTATGGGTGTGATGTTCACACTGTTTATGGTGTGATATCCTCACTGTTTATGTGTCTAACGTTCTCAATGTTTATGGTTGCGATGTTCACACTGTTTATCGGTGTGACGTTCACACTTCATGGGTGTGACGTTATCAATGTTTACGGGTGTCAGGTTCTCACTTTTTATGGGTGTGATGTTCTCACTGTTTATGGGTGTGACATTCTCACTGTTTATGGGTGTGACGTTCTCACTGTTTATGGGTGTGACATTCACACTGTTTATGGGTATGACATTCACACTGTTTATGGGTGTGACGTTCACACTGTTTATGGGTGTGACATTCACACTGTTTATGGGTGTGACATTCTCACTGTTTATGGGAGTGATGTTCTCACTGTTATGGGTGTGACATTCTCACTGATTATGGGTGTGATGTTCTCACTGTTATGGGTGTGACATTCTCACTGTTTATGGGTGTGATGTTCTCACTGTTATGGGTGTGACATTCTCACTGATTATGGGTGTGATGTTCTCACTGTTATGGGTGTGACATTCTCACTGATTATGGGTGTGACGTTCTCACTGTTTATGGGTGTGATGTTCTCACTGTTTATGGGTGTGACGTTCTCACTGTTAATGGGTGTGATATTATCACAGTTTATGGGTGTGACGTTCTCACTGTTTATGGGTGTGACGTTCTCACTGTTTATGGGAGTGATGTTCTCACTGTTTATGCGTGTGACGTTCTCACTGATTATGGGTGTGACGTTCTCACGGTTAATCGGTGTGATATTATCACTGTTTATGGGTGTGACGTTCTCAGTGCTTATGGGTGTGACGTTCTCACTGTTTATGCATGTGACCTTCTCACTGTTTATGGGTGTGACATTAACACTGTTTATGGGTGTGATGTTCTCACTGTTTATGGGTGTGACATTCACAATGTTTATGTTTGTGACTTTCACACTGTTCATGGGTGTGACGTTCACACTGTTTATGGGTGTGATATTCTCACTGTTTATGTGTGTAACGTTCACACTGTTTATGGTTGTGATTTTCACACTGATTAATAGTGAGACGTTCACACTTTATGGGTGTGACGTTCTCAATGTTTATGGTTGTCAGGTTCTCACTGTTTATGGGTCTGATGTTATCGCAGTTTATGGGAGTGACATTCTCACTGTTTATGGGTGTGATGTTCTCACTGTTTATGGGTGTGACGTTCTCACTGTTAATGGGTGTGATATTATCACAGTTTATGGGTGTGACGTTCTCACTGTTTATGGGTGTGATGTTCTCACTTTTATGTGTGTGACGTTCTCACTGTTTATGGGTGTGATGTTCACACTCTTTATGGTTGTGACATCCACACTGTTTATGGGTGTGACATTCACACTGTTTATGGGTGTGACGTTCACACTGTTTATGGTGTGATATCCTCACTGTTTATGTGTCTAACATTCTCAATGTTTATGGTTGCGATGTTCACACTGTTTATGGGTGTGACGTTCACACTTTATGGGTGTGACGTTATCAATGTTTATGGGTGTCAGGTTCTCACTGTTTATGGGTGTAATGTTATCACAGTTTATGGCTGTGACATTCTCACTGTTTATGGGTGTTATGATATCACAGTTTATGGGTGTGATGTTATCACAGTTTATGGGTGTGACATTCTCACTGTTTATGGGAGTGATGTTCTCACTGTTTATGCATGTGACATTCTCACTGATTATGGGTGTGACGTTCTCACTGTTAATCGGTGTGATATTATCACTGTATATGGGTGTGACGTTCTCACTGTTTATGAGTGTGACGTTCTAACTGTTTATGCATGTGACCTTCTCACTGTTTATGGGTGTTACGTTCTCACTGTTTATGCATGTGACCTTCTCACAGTTTATGGGTGTGACATTAACACATTTTATGGGTGTGATATTCTCACTGTTTATGTGTGTAACGTTCACACTGTTTATGGTTGTGATTTTCACACTGGTTATTGGTGCGACGTTCACACTTTATGGGTGTGACGTTCTCAATGTTTATGGTTGTGATGTTCACGCTGTTTATAGGTGTGACGTTCACACTTTATGGGTGTGACATTCTCACTGTTTATGGCTGTGACGTTCTCAATGTTTATGGGTGTCAGTTTCTCACTGTTTATGGGTGTGATGTTATCACAGTTTATGGGTGTGACATTCTTACTGTTTATGGGTGTGACGTTCTCACTGTTTATGCGTGTGACATTCTCACTGTTTATGGTTGTGATGTTCACACTCATTATGAGTGTGACTTCTCACTGCTTATGGGTGTGATATTCACATTCTTTATGAGTGTGACTTCTCACTGTTTATTTGTGTGACGTTCACGCTGTTTATGGGTGTGGCATTCACACTGTTTATGGGTGTGACGTTCTCACTGTTTATTGGCGTGACTTCACACTGTTTATGGGTGTGATGTTGACACTCTATATGGGTGTGACATTCACACTGTTTATGGGTGTGATGTTCACACTGTTTATGGTGTGATATCCTCACTGTTTATGTGTCTAACGTTCTCAATGTTTATGGTTGCGATGTTCACACTGTTTATCGGTGTGACGTTCACACTTCATGGGTGTGACGTTATCAATGTTTACGGGTGTCAGGTTCTCACTTTTTATGGGTGTGATGTTATCACAGTTTATGCGTGTGACATTCTCACTGTTTATGGGTGTGAGGTTCTCACTGTTTATGGGTGTGACATTCACACTGTTTATGGGTGTGACATTAACACTGTTTATGGGTGTAACGTTCTCACTGTTTATGGGTGTGACATTCACACTGTTTATGGGAGTGATGTTCTCACTGTTTATGCGTGTGACATTCTCATTGTTTATGGGTGTGATGTTCTCACTGTTATTCGTGTGACATTCTCACTGTTTATGGGTGTGATGTTCTCACTGTTATGGGTGTGACATTCTCACTGTTTATGGGTGTGATGTTCTCACTGTTATGGGTGTGACATTCTCACTGTTTATGGGTGTGATGTTCTCACTGTTATGGGTGTGACATTCTCACTGTTTATGGGTGTGATGTTCTCACTGTTATGGGTGTGACATTCTCAATGATTATGGGTGTGATGTTCTCACTGTTATGGGTGTGACATTCTCACTGATTATGGGTGTGACGTTCTCACTGTTTATGGGTGTGATGTTCTCACTGTTTATGGGTGTGACGTTCTCACTGTTAATGGGTGTGATATTATCACAGTTTATGGGTGTGACGTTCTCACTCTTTATGGGAGTGATGTTCTCACTGTTTATGCGTGTGACATTCTCATTGATTATGGGTGTGATGTTCTCACTGTTATGGGTGTGACATTCTCACTGATTATGGGTGTGACGTTCTCACGGTTAATCGGTGTGATATTATCACTGTTTATGGGTGTGACGTTCTCAGTGCTTATGGGTGTGACGTTCTCACTGTTTATGGGTGTGACATTCTCACTGATTATGGGTGTGACATTCTCACTGTTAATGGGTGTGATATTATCACAGTTTATGGGTGTGACGTTCTCACTCTTTATGGGAGTGACGTTCACACGGTTAATCGGTGTGATATTATCACTGTTTATGGGTGTGACGTTCTCAGTGCTTATGGGTGTGACGTTCTCACTGTTTATGCATGTGACCTTCTCACTGTTTATGGGTGTGACATTAACACTGTTTATGGGTGTGATGTTCTCACTGTTTATGTGTGTGACGTTCACACTGTTTATGGGTGTGATATTCTCACTGTTTATGTGTGTAACGTTCACACTGTTTATGGTTGTGATTTTCACACTGATTATTGGTGCGACGTTCACACTTTATGGGTGTGACGTTCTCAATGTTTATGGTTGTCAGGTTCTCACTGTTTATGGGTCTGATGTTATCGCAGTTTATGGGAGTGACATTCTCACTGTTTATGGGTGTGACGTTCTCACTGTTAATGGGTGTGATATTATCACAGTTTATGGGTGTGACGTTCTCACTTTTATGTGTGTGACGTTCTCACTGTTTATGGGTGTGATATTCACACTCTTTATATGTGTGACTTCAAACTGATTATGGGTGTGATGTTCACACTCTTTATGGTTGTGACATTCACACTGTTTATGGGTGTGACATTCACACTGTTTATGGTTGTGACATTCAAACTGTTTATGGGTGTGACATTCACACTGTTTATGGTTGTGACATTCACACTGTTTATGGGTGTGACATTCACACTGTTTATGGTTGTGACATTCACACTGTTTATGGGTGTGACGTTCACACTGTTTATGGTGTGATATCCTCACTGTTTATGTGTCTAACGTTCTCAATGTTTATGGTTGCGATGTTCACACTGTTTATGGGTGTGACGTTCACACTTTATGGGTGTGACATTATCAATTTTTATGGGTGTCAGGTTCTCACTGTTTATTGGTGTAATGTTATCACAGTTTATGGGTGTGACAT
Source organism: Isurus oxyrinchus (assembly GCA_026770705.1). NCBI lineage: Eukaryota > Metazoa > Chordata > Chondrichthyes > Lamniformes > Lamnidae > Isurus > Isurus oxyrinchus. Next base: position 512,010 of record JANJGN010000013.1, on the reverse strand, counting down.
TCTCACTGTTTATGGGAGTGATGTTCTCACTGTTACGGGTGTGACATTCTCACTGATTATGGGTGTGACGTTGTCACTGTTAATCGGTGTGATATTATCACTGTATATGGGTGTGACGTTCTCACTGTTTATGGGTGTGACATTCTCACTGTTAATGGGTGTGATATTCTCACTGTTTATGGGTGTGACGTTCTCACTGTTAATGGGTGTGATATTATCACAGTTTATGGGTGTGACGTTCTCACTTTTATGTGTGTGACGTTCTCACTGTTTATGGGTGTGATATTCACACTCTTTATATGTGTGACTTCAAACTGATTATGGGTGTGATGTTCACACTCTTTATGGTTGTGACATTCACACTGTTTATGGGTGTGACATTCACACTGTTTATGGTTGTGACATTCAAACTGTTTATGGGTGTGACATTCACACTGTTTATGGTTGTGACATTCACACTGTTTATGGGTGTGACATTCACACTGTTTATGGTTGTGACATTCACACTGTTTATGGGTGTGACGTTCACACTGTTTATGGTGTGATATCCTCACTGTTTATGTGTCTAACGTTCTCAATGTTTATGGTTGCGATGTTCACACTGTTTATGGGTGTGACGTTCACACTTTATGGGTGTGACATTATCAATTTTTATGGGTGTCAGGTTCTCACTGTTTATTGGTGTAATGTTATCACAGTTTATGGGTGTGACATTCTCACTGTTTATGGGAGTGATGTTCTCACTGTTACGGGTGTGACATTCTCACTGATTATGGGTGTGACGTTGTCACTGTTAATCGGTGTGATATTATCACTGTATATGGGTGTGACGTTCTCACTGTTTATGGGTGTGACGTTCTAACTGTTTATGCATGTGACCTTCTCACTGTTTATGGGTGTGACGTTCTCACTGTTTATGCATGTGACCTTCTCACTGTTTATGGGTGTGACATTAACACTTTTTATGGGTGTGATATTCTCACTGTTTATGTGTATAACGTTCACACTGTTTATGGTTGTGATTTTCACACTGGTTATTGGGGCGACGTTCACACTTTATGGGTGTGACGTTCTCAATGTTTATGGTTGTGATGTTCACGCTGTTTATAGGTGTGACGTTCACACTTTATGGGTGTGACATTCTCACTGTTTATGGCTGTGACGTTCTCAATGTTTATGGGTGTCAGTTTCTCACTGTTTATGGGTGTGATGTTATCACAGTTTATGGGTGTGACATTCTTACTGTTTATGGGTGTGACGTTCTCACTGTTTATGCGTGTGACATTCTCACTGTTTATGGATGTGATGTTCACACTCATTATGAGTGTGACTTCTCACTGCTTATGGGTGTGATATTCACATTCTTTATGAGTGTGACTTCTCACTGTTTATTTGTGTGACGTTCACGCTGTTTATGGGTGTGGCATTCACACTATTTATGGGTGTGACGTTCTCACTGTTTATGGGCGTGAATTCTCACTTTTTATTGGTGTGATGTTCACACTGTTTATGGGCGTGACTTCACACTGTTTATGGGTGTGATGTTGACACTCTATATGGGTGTGACATTCACACTGTTTATGGGTGTGATGTTCACACTGTTTATGGTGTGATATCCTCACTGTTTATGTGTCTAACGTTCTCAATGTTTATGGTTGCGATGTTCACGCTGTTTATCGGTGTGACGTTCACACTTCATGGGTGTGACGTTATCAATGTTTACGGGTGTCAGGTTCTCACTTTTTATGGGTGTGATGTTATCGCAGTTTATGCGTGTGACATTCTCATTGTTTATGGGTGTGACGTTCACACTGTTTATGGGTGTGACATTCACACTGTTTATGGGTGTGACATTCACACTGTTTATGGGTGTGACGTTCTCACTGTTTATGGGTGTGATGTTCTCACTGTTTATGGGTGTGACATTCTCACTGTTTATAGGAGTGATGTTCTCACTGTTTATGCGTGTGACATTCTCATTGTTTATGGGTGTGATGTTCTCACTGTTATGGGTGTGACATTCTCACTGTTTATGGGTGTGATGTTCTCACTGTTATGGGTGTGACATTCTCACTGATTATGGGTGTGACGTTCTCACTGTTTATGGGTGTGATATTCTCACTGTTTATGGGTGTGACGTTCTCAGTGCTTATGGGTGTGACGTTCTCACTGTTTATGCATGTGACCTTCTCACTGTTTATGGGTGTGACATTAACACTGTTTATGGGTGTGATGTTCTCACTGTTTATGTGTGTGACGTTCACACTGTTTATGGGTGTGATATTCTCACTGTTTATGTGTGTAACGTTCACACTGTTTATGGTTGTGATTTTCACACTGATTATTGGTGCGACGTTCACACTTTATGGGTGTGACGTTCTCAATGTTTATGGTTGTCAGGTTCTCACTGTTTATGGGTCTGATGTTATCGCAGTTTATGGGAGTGACATTCTCACTGTTTATGGGTGTGACGTTCTCACTGTTAATGGGTGTGATATTATCACAGTTTATGGGTGTGACGTTCTCACTTTTATGTGTGTGACGTTCTCACTGTTTATGGGTGTGATATTCACACTCTTTATATGTGTGACTTCAAACTGATTATGGGTGTGATGTTCACACTCTTTATGGTTGTGACATTCACACTGTTTATGGGTGTGACATTCACACTGTTTATGGTTGTGACATTCAAACTGTTTATGGGTGTGACATTCACACTGTTTATGGTTGTGACATTCACACTGTTTATGGGTGTGACATTCACACTGTTTATGGTTGTGACATTCACACTGTTTATGGGTGTGACGTTCACACTGTTTATGGTGTGATATCCTCACTGTTTATGTGTCTAACGTTCTCAATGTTTATGGTTGCGATGTTCACACTGTTTATGGGTGTGACGTTCACACTTTATGGGTGTGACATTATCAATTTTTATGGGTGTCAGGTTCTCACTGTTTATTGGTGTAATGTTATCACAGTTTATGGGTGTGACATTCTCACTGTTTATGGGAGTGATGTTCTCACTGTTACGGGTGTGACATTCTCACTGATTATGGGTGTGACGTTGTCACTGTTAATCGGTGTGATATTATCACTGTATATGGGTGTGACGTTCTCACTGTTTATGGGTGTGACGTTCTAACTGTTTATGCATGTGACCTTCTCACTGTTTATGGGTGTGACGTTCTCACTGTTTATGCATGTGACCTTCTCACTGTTTATGGGTGTGACATTAACACTTTTTATGGGTGTGATATTCTCACTGTTTATGTGTATAACGTTCACACTGTTTATGGTTGTGATTTTCACACTGGTTATTGGGGCGACGTTCACACTTTATGGGTGTGACGTTCTCAATGTTTATGGTTGTGATGTTCACGCTGTTTATAGGTGTGACGTTCACACTTTATGGGTGTGACATTCTCACTGTTTATGGCTGTGACGTTCTCAATGTTTATGGGTGTCAGTTTCTCACTGTTTATGGGTGTGATGTTATCACAGTTTATGGGTGTGACATTCTTACTGTTTATGGGTGTGACGTTCTCACTGTTTATGCGTGTGACATTCTCACTGTTTATGGATGTGATGTTCACACTCATTATGAGTGTGACTTCTCACTGCTTATGGGTGTGATATTCACATTCTTTATGAGTGTGACTTCTCACTGTTTATTTGTGTGACGTTCACGCTGTTTATGGGTGTGGCATTCACACTATTTATGGGTGTGACGTTCTCACTGTTTATGGGCGTGAATTCTCACTTTTTATTGGTGTGATGTTCACACTGTTTATGGGCGTGACTTCACACTGTTTATGGGTGTGATGTTGACACTCTATATGGGTGTGACATTCACACTGTTTATGGGTGTGATGTTCACACTGTTTATGGTGTGATATCCTCACTGTTTATGTGTCTAACGTTCTCAATGTTTATGGTTGCGATGTTCACGCTGTTTATCGGTGTGACGTTCACACTTCATGGGTGTGACGTTATCAATGTTTACGGGTGTCAGGTTCTCACTTTTTATGGGTGTGATGTTATCGCAGTTTATGCGTGTGACATTCTCATTGTTTATGGGTGTGACGTTCACACTGTTTATGGGTGTGACATTCACACTGTTTATGGGTGTGACATTCACACTGTTTATGGGTGTGACGTTCTCACTGTTTATGGGTGTGATGTTCTCACTGTTTATGGGTGTGACATTCTCACTGTTTATAGGAGTGATGTTCTCACTGTTTATGCGTGTGACATTCTCATTGTTTATGGGTGTGATGTTCTCACTGTTATGGGTGTGACATTCTCACTGTTTATGGGTGTGATGTTCTCACTGTTATGGGTGTGACATTCTCACTGATTATGGGTGTGACGTTCTCACTGTTTATGGGTGTGATATTCTCACTGTTTATGGGTGTAACGTTCTCACTGTTAATGGGTGTGATATTATCACAGTTTATGGGTGTGACGTTCTCACTTTTATGTGTGTGACGTTCTCACTGTTTATGGGTGTGATGTTCACACTCTTTATATGTGTGACTTCAAACTGATTATGGGTGTGATGTTCACACTCTTTATGAGTGTGACATTCTCACTGTTTATGTGTGTGATGTTCACACAGTTTTTGCGTGTGATGTTCACACTGTTTATGCGTGTGATGTTCTTACTGTTTATTGGTGTTATGTTCTCACTGTTTAGGTGTGTAATTTTCTCACTGTTTATGGGTGTGACATTCTCACTGTTAATGGTGTGACATTCTCACTGTTTATGGTTGTGATGTTCTCACTCTTTATGGGTGTGACGTTCACACTGTTTTTGTTTGTGACTTCTCACTGTTTTGGTTGAAATGGTTTCACTGTTTATGCGTGTGACGTTCACACTGTCTATGGGTGTGATGTTCACACTGTTTTTGGGTGTGATGTTCTCACTGTTTATGAGTGAGATGTTCTGACTGTTTCTGGGTTTAACATTCTAACTCTTTATGAGTGTGACATTCACACTGTTTAAGGTTGTGATGTTCATACTGTTTATGGGTGTGACGTTCTCAATGTTTATGGGTGTCAGGTTCTCACTGTTTATGGGTGTTATGTTCTCACTGTTTAGGTGTGTAATGTTCTCACGGTTTATGGGTGTGACATTCTCACTGTTTATGCATGTGAACTTCTCACTGTTTATGGGTGTGACATTATCACTGTTTATGGGTGTGATGTTCTCACTGTTTATGGGTGTGACGTTCACACTGTTTATGGGTGTGACATTCACACTGTTTATGGGTGTGACATTCACACTGTTTATGGGTGTGACGTTCTCACTGTTTATGGGTGTGATGTTCTCACTGTTTATGGGTGTGACATTCTCACTGTTTATAGGAGTGATGTTCTCACTGTTTATGCGTGTGACATTCTCATTGTTTATGGGTGTGATGTTCTCACTGTTATGGGTGTGACATTCTCACTGTTTATGGGTGTGATGTTCTCACTGTTTAGGTGTGTAATGTTCTCACGGTTTATGGGTGTGACATTCTCACTGTTTATGCATGTGAACTTCTCACTGTTTATGGGTGTGACATTATCACTGTTTATGGGTGTGATGTTCTCACTGTTTATGGGTGTGACATTCACACTGTTTATGGTTGTGACATTCACACTGTTTATGGGTGTGACGTTCACACTGTTTATGAGTGTGATGTTCTCACTGTTTTTGTGTGTAACGTTCTCACTGATTATGGGAGTGATGTTCTCACTGTTATGGGTGTGACATTCTCACTGATTATGTGTGTGACGTTCTCACTGTTAATCGGTGTGATATTATCACTGTTTATGGGTGTGACGTTCTCACTGTTTATGGGAGTGATGTTCTCACTGTTTATGCATGTGACCTTCTCACTGTTTATGGGTGTGACATTAACACTGTTTATGGGTGTGATGTTCTCACTGTTTATGGGTGTGACATTCACAATGTTTATGCTTGTGACTTTCACACAGTTCATGGGTGTGACGTTCACACTGTTTATGGGTGTGATATTCTCACTGTTTATGTGTGTAACGTTCACACTGTTTATGGTTGTAATTTTCCCACAGGTTATTGGTGCAACGTTCACACTTTATGGGTGTGACGTTCTCAATGTTTATGGTTGTCAGGTTCTCACTGTTTATGTGTCTGATGTTATCGCAGTTTATGGGAGTGTCATTCTCACTGTTTACGGGTGTGATGTTCTCACTGTTTATGGGCGTGACGTTTTCACTGTTAATGGGTGTGATATTATCAGAGTTTATGGGTGTGACGTTCTCACTTTTATGTGTGTGACGTTCTCACTGTTTATGGGTGTGACGTTCACACTTTATGGGTGTGACATTCTCACTGTTTATGGCTGTGACGTTCTCACTGTTTATGCGTGTGACATTCTCACTGTTTATGGTTGTGATGTTCACACTCATTATGAGTGTGACTTCTCACTGCTTATGGGTGTGATATTCACATTCTTTATGAGTGTGACTTCTCACTGCTTATTTGTGTGACGTTCACGCTGTTTATGGGTGTGACATTCACACTGTTTATGGGTGTGACGTTCTCACTGTTTATGGGCGTGACTTCTCACTTTTTATTGGTGTGATGTTCACACTGTTTATGGGTGTGACTTCTCACTGTTTATGGGTGTGATGTTGACACTCTATATGCGTGTGACATTCACTCTGTTTATGGGTGTGATGTTCACACTGTTTATGGTGTGATATCCTCACTGTTTATGTTTCTAACGTTCTCAATGTTTATGGTTGCGATGTTCACACTGTTTATGGGTGTGACGTACACACTTTATGGGTGTGACGTTATCAATGTTTACGGGTGTCAGGTTCTCACTTTTTATGGGTGTGATGTTATCACAGTTTATGCGTGTGACATTCTCACTGTTTATGGGTGTGACGTTCTCACTGTTTATGGGTGTGACATTCACACTGTTTATGGGTGTGATATTCACACTGTTTATGGGTGTGACGTTCTCACTGTTTATGGGTGTGATGTTCTCACTGTTTATGCTTGTGACATTCTCATTGTTTATGGGTGTGATGTTCTCACTGTTATGCGTGTGACATTCTCACTGTTTATGGGTGTGATGTTCTCACTGTTATGGGTGTGACATTCTCACTTGTTATGGGTGTGATGTTCTCACTGTTATGGGTGTGACATTCTCACTGATTATGGGTGTGATGTTCTCACTGTTATGGGTGTGACATTCTCTACTGATTATGGGTGTGACGTTCTCACTGTTTATGGGTGTGATGTTCTCACTGTTTATGCGTGTGACGTTCTCACTGTTAATGGGTGTGATATTATCACAGTTTATGGGTGTGATGTTCTCACTTTTATGTGTGTGACGTTCTCACTGTTTATGGGTGTGATGTTCACACTCTTTATGTGTGGGACTTCAAAATGATTATGGGTGTGATGTTCACACTCTTTATGAGTGTGACATTCTCACTGTTTATGTGTGTGACATTCTCACTGTTTATGGGTGTGATGTTCACACAGTTTTTGGGTGTGATGTTCACACTGTTTATGCGTGTGATGTTCTTACTGTTTATTGGTGTTATGTTCTCACTGTTCAGGTGTGTAATTTTCTCACTGTTTATGGGTGTGACGTTCACAATGTTTTTGTTTGTGACTTCTCACTGTTTTGGTTGAAATGGTTTCACTGTTTATGCGTGTGACGTTCACACTGTCTATGGGTGTGATGTTCACACTGTTTTTGGGTGTGATGTTCTCACTGTTTATGAGTGAGATGATCTGACTGTTTCTGGGTTTAACATTCTAACTCTTTATGAGTGTGACATTCACACTGTTTAAGGTTGTGATGTTCATACTGTTTATGGGTGTGACGTTCTCAATGTTTATGGGTGTCAGGTTCTCACTGTTTATGGGTGTTATGTTCTTACTGTTTAGGTGTGTAATGTTCTCACGGTTTATGGGTGTAACATTCTCACTGTTTATGCATTTGAACTTCTCACTGTTTATGGGTGTGACATTATCACTGTTTATGGGTGTGATGTTGTCACTGTTTATGGGTGTGACATTCACACTGTTTATGGTTGTGACATTCACACTGTTTATGGGTGTGACGTTCACACTGTTTATGAGTGTGATGTTCTCACTGTTTATGTATGTAACGTTCTCACTGATTATGGGTGTGATGTTCTCACTGTTATGGGTGTGACATTCTCACTGATTATGTGTGTGACGTTCTCACTGTTAACCGGTGTGATATTATCACTGTTTATGGGTGTGACGTTCTCACTGTTTATGGGTGTGACGTTCTCACTGTTTATGCATGTGACCTTCTCACTGTTTATGGGTGTGACATTAACACTGTTTATGGGTGTGATGTTCTCACTGTTTATGGGTGTGACATTCACAATGTTTATGCTTGTGACTTTCACACTGTTCATGGGTGTGACGTTCACACTGTTTATGGGTGTGATATTCTCACTGTTTATGTGTGTAACGTTCACACTGTTTATGGTTGTGATTTTCACACAGGTTATTGGTGCGACGTTCACACTTTATGGTTGTGACGTTCTCAATGTTTATGGTTGTCAGGTTCTCACTGTTTATGTGTCTGATGTTATCGCAGTTTATGGGAGTGATATTCTCACTGTTTACGGGTGTGATGTTCTCACTGTTTATGGGCGTGACGTTTTCACTGTTAATGGGTGTGATATTATCAGAGTTTATGGGTGTGACGTTCTCACTTTTATGTGTGTGACGTTCTCACTGTTTATGGGTGTGACTTTCACACTCTTTATGTGTGTGACTTCAAACTGATTCTGGGTGTGATGTTCACACTCTTTACGTGTGTGACTTCAAACTGATTATGGGTGTGATGTTCACACTCTTTATGAGTATGACTTCTCACTGCTTATGGGTCTGATATTCACACACTTGATGAGTGTGACTTCTCACTGTTTATGTGTGTGACATTCTCACTGTTTATGGGTGTGACGTTCTCACTGTTAATGGTTGTGATATTATCATTGTTTATTGGTGTGACGTTCTCCTTGTTTCTGTGTGTGACGTTCTCACTGTTTATGGGTGTGACGTTCTCACTGTTTATGGGTGTGATGTTCTCACTGTTTATGGGTGTGACGTTCACACAGTTTTTGGCTGTGATGTTCACACTGTTTATGCGTGTGATGTTCTCACTGTTTATTGGTGTTATGTTCTCACTGTTTAGGAATGTAATGCTCTCACTGATTATGGGTGTGTCATTCACACTGCTTATGGGTGTGCCGTTCACACTGTTTATGCGTGTGACTTCAAACTGTTTATGGGTGTGATGTTATCATTCTTTATGAGTGTGACTTCTCACTGCTTATGGGTCTGATATTCACACTCTTTATGGGTGTGACGTTTTCACTGTTTATGGGTGTGACGTTCACACAGTTTTTGGGTGTGATGTTCACACTGTTTATGCGTGTGATGTTCTCACTGTTTATTGGTGTTATGTTCTCACTGTTTAGGTGTGTAATGTTCTCACTGTTTATGGGTGTGACATTCTCACTGTTTATGGGTGTGACATTCTCAGTGTTTATGGTTGTGATGTTCTCACTCTTTATGGGTGTGACGTTCACACTGTTTTTGGTTGTGACTTCTCACTGTTTTGGTTGAAATGGTTTCACTGTTTATGCGTGTGACGTTCACACTGTTTATGGGTGTGATGTTCGCACTGTTTATGGGTGTGATATTCTCACTGTTTATGTGTGTAACGTTCACACTGTTTATGGTTGTGATTTTCACACAGGTTATTGGTGCGACGTTCACACTTTATGGTTGTGACGTTCTCAATGTTTATGGTTGTCAGGTTCTCACTGTTTATGTGTCTGATGTTATCGCAGTTTATGGGAGTGATATTCTCACTGTTTACGGGTGTGATGTTCTCACTGTTTATGGGCGTGACGTTTTCACTGTTAATGGGTGTGATATTATCAGAGTTTATGTGTGTGACGTTCTCACTGTTTATGGGTGTGACTTTCTCACTGTTTATCGGAGTGACACTCTCACAGTTTATCGGAGTGACGTTCTCACTGTTCATGGTTGTGATGTTATCATTGTTTATAGGTCTGACGTTCACACTGTTTTTGGTAGGGACATCTCACTGTTTTTGGTTGTGACGTTCTCACTGTTTATGTGTTTGACTTTCTGATTGTTTATGGGAGTGATGTTCCCACTCTTTATGTGTGTGACGTCAAACTGTTTATGGGTGTGATGTTCCCACTCTTTCTGAGTGTGACTTCTCACTGCTTATGGGTGTGACGTTCTCACTGTTTATGCATGTGACCTTCTCACTGTTTATGGGTGTGACATTAACACTTTTTATGGGTGTGATATTCTCACTGTTTATGTGTATAACGTTCACACTGTTTATGGTTGTGATTTTCACACTGGTTATTGGGGCGACGTTCACACTTTATGGGTGTGACGTTCTCAATGTTTATGGTTGTGATGTTCACGCTGTTTATAGGTGTGACGTTCACACTTTATGGGTGTGACATTCTCACTGTTTATGGCTGTGACGTTCTCAATGTTTATGGGTGTCAGTTTCTCACTGTTTATGGGTGTGATGTTATCACAGTTTATGGGTGTGACATTCTTACTGTTTATGGGTGTGACGTTCTCACTGTTTATGCGTGTGACATTCTCACTGTTTATGGATGTGATGTTCACACTCATTATGAGTGTGACTTCTCACTGCTTATGGGTGTGATATTCACATTCTTTATGAGTGTGACTTCTCACTGTTTATTTGTGTGACGTTCACGCTGTTTATGGGTGTGGCATTCACACTATTTATGGGTGTGACGTTCTCACTGTTTATGGGCGTGAATTCTCACTTTTTATTGGTGTGATGTTCACACTGTTTATGGGCGTGACTTCACACTGTTTATGGGTGTGATGTTGACACTCTATATGGGTGTGACATTCACACTGTTTATGGGTGTGATGTTCACACTGTTTATGGTGTGATATCCTCACTGTTTATGTGTCTAACGTTCTCAATGTTTATGGTTGCGATGTTCACGCTGTTTATCGGTGTGACGTTCACACTTCATGGGTGTGACGTTATCAATGTTTACGGGTGTCAGGTTCTCACTTTTTATGGGTGTGATGTTATCGCAGTTTATGCGTGTGACATTCTCATTGTTTATGGGTGTGACGTTCTCACTGTTTATGGGTGTGACATTCACACTGTTTATGGGTGTGACATTCACACTGTTTATGGGTGTGACGTTCTCACTGTTTATGGGTGTGATGTTCTCACTGTTTATGGGTGTGACATTCTCACTGTTTATAGGAGTGATGTTCTCACTGTTTATGCGTGTGACATTCTCATTGTTTATGGGTGTGATGTTCTCACTGTTATGGGTGTGACATTCTCACTGTTTATGGGTGTGATGTTCTCACTGTTATGGGTGTGACATTCTCACTGATTATGGGTGTGACGTTCTCACTGTTTATGGGTGTGATATTCTCACTGTTTATGGGTGTAACGTTCTCACTGTTAATGGGTGTGATATTATCACAGTTTATGGGTGTGACGTTCTCACTTTTATGTGTGTGACGTTCTCACTGTTTATGGGTGTGATGTTCACACTCTTTATATGTGTGACTTCAAACTGATTATGGGTGTGATGTTCACACTCTTTATGAGTGTGACATTCTCACTGTTTATGTGTGTGATGTTCACACAGTTTTTGCGTGTGATGTTCACACTGTTTATGCGTGTGATGTTCTTACTGTTTATTGGTGTTATGTTCTCACTGTTTAGGTGTGTAATTTTCTCACTGTTTATGGGTGTGACATTCTCACTGTTAATGGTGTGACATTCTCACTGTTTATGGTTGTGATGTTCTCACTCTTTATGGGTGTGACGTTCACACTGTTTTTGTTTGTGACTTCTCACTGTTTTGGTTGAAATGGTTTCACTGTTTATGCGTGTGACGTTCACACTGTCTATGGGTGTGATGTTCACACTGTTTTTGGGTGTGATGTTCTCACTGTTTATGAGTGAGATGTTCTGACTGTTTCTGGGTTTAACATTCTAACTCTTTATGAGTGTGACATTCACACTGTTTAAGGTTGTGATGTTCATACTGTTTATGGGTGTGACGTTCTCAATGTTTATGGGTGTCAGGTTCTCACTGTTTATGGGTGTTATGTTCTCACTGTTTAGGTGTGTAATGTTCTCACGGTTTATGGGTGTGACATTCTCACTGTTTATGCATGTGAACTTCTCACTGTTTATGGGTGTGACATTATCACTGTTTATGGGTGTGATGTTCTCACTGTTTATGGGTGTGACATTCACACTGTTTATGGTTGTGACATTCACACTGTTTATGGGTGTGACGTTCACACTGTTTATGAGTGTGATGTTCTCACTGTTTTTGTGTGTAACGTTCTCACTGATTATGGGAGTGATGTTCTCACTGTTATGGGTGTGACATTCTCACTGATTATGTGTGTGACGTTCTCACTGTTAATCGGTGTGATATTATCACTGTTTATGGGTGTGACGTTCTCACTGTTTATGGGAGTGATGTTCTCACTGTTTATGCATGTGACCTTCTCACTGTTTATGGGTGTGACATTAACACTGTTTATGGGTGTGATGTTCTCACTGTTTATGGGTGTGACATTCACAATGTTTATGCTTGTGACTTTCACACAGTTCATGGGTGTGACGTTCACACTGTTTATGGGTGTGATATTCTCACTGTTTATGTGTGTAACGTTCACACTGTTTATGGTTGTAATTTTCCCACAGGTTATTGGTGCAACGTTCACACTTTATGGGTGTGACATTCTCACTGTTTATGGGTGTGACATTCTCAGTGTTTATGGTTGTGATGTTCTCACTCTTTATGGGTGTGACGTTCACACTGTTTTTGGTTGTGACTTCTCACTGTTTTGGTTGAAATGGTTTCACTGTTTATGCGTGTGACGTTCACACTGTTTATGGGTGTGATGTTCGCACTGTTTATGGGTGTGATATTCTCACTGTTTATGTGTGTAACGTTCACACTGTTTATGGTTGTGATTTTCACACAGGTTATTGGTGCGACGTTCACACTTTATGGTTGTGACGTTCTCAATGTTTATGGTTGTCAGGTTCTCACTGTTTATGTGTCTGATGTTATCGCAGTTTATGGGAGTGATATTCTCACTGTTTACGGGTGTGATGTTCTCACTGTTTATGGGCGTGACGTTTTCACTGTTAATGGGTGTGATATTATCAGAGTTTATGTGTGTGACGTTCTCACTGTTTATGGGTGTGACTTTCTCACTGTTTATCGGAGTGACACTCTCACAGTTTATCGGAGTGACGTTCTCACTGTTCATGGTTGTGATGTTATCATTGTTTATAGGTCTGACGTTCACACTGTTTTTGGTAGGGACATCTCACTGTTTTTGGTTGTGACGTTCTCACTGTTTATGTGTTTGACTTTCTGATTGTTTATGGGAGTGATGTTCCCACTCTTTATGTGTGTGACGTCAAACTGTTTATGGGTGTGATGTTCCCACTCTTTCTGAGTGTGACTTCTCACTGCTTATGGGTGTGACGTTCTCACTGTTTATGCATGTGACCTTCTCACTGTTTATGGGTGTGACATTAACACTTTTTATGGGTGTGATATTCTCACTGTTTATGTGTATAACGTTCACACTGTTTATGGTTGTGATTTTCACACTGGTTATTGGGGCGACGTTCACACTTTATGGGTGTGACGTTCTCAATGTTTATGGTTGTGATGTTCACGCTGTTTATAGGTGTGACGTTCACACTTTATGGGTGTGACATTCTCACTGTTTATAGGAGTGATGTTCTCACTGTTTATGCGTGTGACATTCTCATTGTTTATGGGTGTGATGTTCTCACTGTTATGGGTGTGACATTCTCACTGTTTATGGGTGTGATGTTCTCACTGTTATGGGTGTGACATTCTCACTGATTATGGGTGTGACGTTCTCACTGTTTATGGGTGTGATATTCTCACTGTTTATGGGTGTAACGTTCTCACTGTTAATGGGTGTGATATTATCACAGTTTATGGGTGTGACGTTCTCACTTTTATGTGTGTGACGTTCTCACTGTTTATGGGTGTGATGTTCACACTCTTTATATGTGTGACTTCAAACTGATTATGGGTGTGATGTTCACACTCTTTATGAGTGTGACATTCTCACTGTTTATGTGTGTGATGTTCACACAGTTTTTGCGTGTGATGTTCACACTGTTTATGCGTGTGATGTTCTTACTGTTTATTGGTGTTATGTTCTCACTGTTTAGGTGTGTAATTTTCTCACTGTTTATGGGTGTGACATTCTCACTGTTAATGGTGTGACATTCTCACTGTTTATGGTTGTGATGTTCTCACTCTTTATGGGTGTGACGTTCACACTGTTTTTGTTTGTGACTTCTCACTGTTTTGGTTGAAATGGTTTCACTGTTTATGCGTGTGACGTTCACACTGTCTATGGGTGTGATGTTCACACTGTTTTTGGGTGTGATGTTCTCACTGTTTATGAGTGAGATGTTCTGACTGTTTCTGGGTTTAACATTCTAACTCTTTATGAGTGTGACATTCACACTGTTTAAGGTTGTGATGTTCATACTGTTTATGGGTGTGACGTTCTCAATGTTTATGGGTGTCAGGTTCTCACTGTTTATGGGTGTTATGTTCTCACTGTTTAGGTGTGTAATGTTCTCACGGTTTATGGGTGTGACATTCTCACTGTTTATGCATGTGAACTTCTCACTGTTTATGGGTGTGACATTATCACTGTTTATGGGTGTGATGTTCTCACTGTTTATGGGTGTGACATTCACACTGTTTATGGTTGTGACATTCACACTGTTTATGGGTGTGACGTTCACACTGTTTATGAGTGTGATGTTCTCACTGTTTTTGTGTGTAACGTTCTCACTGATTATGGGAGTGATGTTCTCACTGTTATGGGTGTGACATTCTCACTGATTATGTGTGTGACGTTCTCACTGTTAATCGGTGTGATATTATCACTGTTTATGGGTGTGACGTTCTCACTGTTTATGGGAGTGATGTTCTCACTGTTTATGCATGTGACCTTCTCACTGTTTATGGGTGTGACATTAACACTGTTTATGGGTGTGATGTTCTCACTGTTTATGGGTGTGACATTCACAATGTTTATGCTTGTGACTTTCACACAGTTCATGGGTGTGACGTTCACACTGTTTATGGGTGTGATATTCTCACTGTTTATGTGTGTAACGTTCACACTGTTTATGGTTGTAATTTTCCCACAGGTTATTGGTGCAACGTTCACACTTTATGGGTGTGACGTTCTCAATGTTTATGGTTGTCAGGTTCTCACTGTTTATGTGTCTGATGTTATCGCAGTTTATGGGAGTGACATTCTCACTGTTTACGGGTGTGATGTTCTCACTGTTTATGGGCGTGACGTTTTCACTGTTAATGGGTGTGATATTATCAGAGTTTATGGGTGTGACGTTCTCACTTTTACGTGTGTGACGTTCTCACTGTTTATGGGTGTGACGTTCACACTTTATGGGTGTGACATTCTCACTGTTTATGGCTGTGACGTTCTCACTGTTTATGCGTGTGACATTCTCACTGTTTATGGTTGTGATGTTCACACTCATTATGAGTGTGACTTCTCACTGCTTATGGGTGTGATATTCACATTCTTTATGAGTGTGACTTCTCACTGCTTATTTGTGTGACGTTCACGCTGTTTATGGGTGTGACATTCACACTGTTTATGGGTGTGACGTTCTCACTGTTTATGGGCGTGACTTCTCACTTTTTATTGGTGTGATGTTCACACTGTTTATGGGTGTGACTTCTCACTGTTTATGGGTGTGATGTTGACACTCTATATGGGTGTGACATTCACTCTGTTTATGGGTGTGATGTTCACACTGTTTATGGTGTGATATCCTCACTGTTTATGTTTCTAACGTTCTCAATGTTTATGGTTGCGATGTTCACACTGTTTATGGGTGTGACGTACACACTTTATGGGTGTGACGTTATCAATGTTTACGGGTGTCAGGTTCTCACTTTTTATGGGTGTGATGTTATCACAGTTTATGCGTGTGACATTCTCACTGTTTATGGGTGTGACGTTCTCACTGTTTATGGGTGTGACATTCACACTGTTTATGGGTGTGATATTCACACTGTTTATGGGTGTGACGTTCTCACTGTTTATGGGTGTGATGTTCTCACTGTTTATGCTTGTGACATTCTCATTGTTTATGGGTGTGATGTTCTCACTGTTATGCGTGTGACATTCTCACTGTTTATGGGTGTGATGTTCTCACTGTTATGGGTGTGACATTCTCACTTGTTATGGGTGTGATGTTCTCACTGTTATGGGTGTGACATTCTCACTGATTATGGGTGTGATGTTCTCACTGTTATGGGTGTGACATTCTCTACTGATTATGGGTGTGACGTTCTCACTGTTTATGGGTGTGATGTTCTCACTGTTTATGCGTGTGACGTTCTCACTGTTAATGGGTGTGATATTATCACAGTTTATGGGTGTGATGTTCTCACTTTTATGTGTGTGACGTTCTCACTGTTTATGGGTGTGATGTTCACACTCTTTATGTGTGGGACTTCAAAATGATTATGGGTGTGATGTTCACACTCTTTATGAGTGTGACATTCTCACTGTTTATGTGTGTGACATTCTCACTGTTTATGGGTGTGATGTTCACACAGTTTTTGGGTGTGATGTTCACACTGTTTATGCGTGTGATGTTCTTACTGTTTATTGGTGTTATGTTCTCACTGTTCAGGTGTGTAATTTTCTCACTGTTTATGGGTGTGACGTTCACAATGTTTTTGTTTGTGACTTCTCACTGTTTTGGTTGAAATGGTTTCACTGTTTATGCGTGTGACGTTCACACTGTCTATGGGTGTGATGTTCACACTGTTTTTGGGTGTGATGTTCTCACTGTTTATGAGTGAGATGATCTGACTGTTTCTGGGTTTAACATTCTAACTCTTTATGAGTGTGACATTCACACTGTTTAAGGTTGTGATGTTCATACTGTTTATGGGTGTGACGTTCTCAATGTTTATGGGTGTCAGGTTCTCACTGTTTATGGGTGTTATGTTCTTACTGTTTAGGTGTGTAATGTTCTCACGGTTTATGGGTGTAACATTCTCACTGTTTATGCATTTGAACTTCTCACTGTTTATGGGTGTGACATTATCACTGTTTATGGGTGTGATGTTGTCACTGTTTATGGGTGTGACATTCACACTGTTTATGGTTGTGACATTCACACTGTTTATGGGTGTGACGTTCACACTGTTTATGAGTGTGATGTTCTCACTGTTTATGTGTGTAACGTTCTCACTGATTATGGGTGTGATGTTCTCACTGTTATGGGTGTGACATTCTCACTGATTATGTGTGTGACGTTCTCACTGTTAACCGGTGTGATATTATCACTGTTTATGGGTGTGACGTTCTCACTGTTTATGGGTGTGACGTTCTCACTGTTTATGCATGTGACCTTCTCACTGTTTATGGGTGTGACATTAACACTGTTTATGGGTGTGATGTTCTCACTGTTTATGGGTGTGACATTCACAATGTTTATGCTTGTGACTTTCACACTGTTCATGGGTGTGACGTTCACACTGTTTATGGGTGTGATATTCTCACTGTTTATGTGTGTAACGTTCACACTGTTTATGGTTGTGATTTTCACACAGGTTATTGGTGCGACGTTCACACTTTATGGTTGTGACGTTCTCAATGTTTATGGTTGTCAGGTTCTCACTGTTTATGTGTCTGATGTTATCGCAGTTTATGGGAGTGATATTCTCACTGTTTACGGGTGTGATGTTCTCACTGTTTA
This sequence comes from Isurus oxyrinchus, assembly GCA_026770705.1. NCBI lineage: Eukaryota > Metazoa > Chordata > Chondrichthyes > Lamniformes > Lamnidae > Isurus > Isurus oxyrinchus. The sequence continues at coordinate 494,072 of JANJGN010000013.1, read as the reverse complement.
TGGGCGTGACGTTTTCACTGTTAATGGGTGTGATATTATCAGAGTTTATGGGTGTGACGTTCTCACTTTTATGTGTGTGACGTTCTCACTGTTTATGGGTGTGACTTTCACACTCTTTATGTGTGTGACTTCAAACTGATTCTGGGTGTGATGTTCACACTCTTTACGTGTGTGACTTCAAACTGATTATGGGTGTGATGTTCACACTCTTTATGAGTATGACTTCTCACTGCTTATGGGTCTGATATTCACACACTTGATGAGTGTGACTTCTCACTGTTTATGTGTGTGACATTCTCACTGTTTATGGGTGTGACGTTCTCACTGTTAATGGTTGTGATATTATCATTGTTTATTGGTGTGACGTTCTCCTTGTTTCTGTGTGTGACGTTCTCACTGTTTATGGGTGTGACGTTCTCACTGTTTATGGGTGTGATGTTCTCACTGTTTATGGGTGTGACGTTCACACAGTTTTTGGCTGTGATGTTCACACTGTTTATGCGTGTGATGTTCTCACTGTTTATTGGTGTTATGTTCTCACTGTTTAGGTATGTAATGCTCTCACTGATTATGGGTGTGTCATTCACACTGCTTATGGGTGTGCCGTTCACACTGTTTATGCGTGTGACTTCAAACTGTTTATGGGTGTGATGTTATCATTCTTTATGAGTGTGACTTCTCACTGCTTATGGGTCTGATATTCACACTCTTTATGGGTGTGACGTTTTCACTGTTTATGGGTGTGACGTTCACACAGTTTTTGGGTGTGATGTTCACACTGTTTATGCGTGTGATGTTCTCACTGTTTATTGGTGTTATGTTCTCACTGTTTAGGTGTGTAATGTTCTCACTGTTTATGGGTGTGACATTCTCACTGTTTATGGGTGTGACATTCTCAGTGTTTATGGTTGTGATGTTCTCACTCTTTATGGGTGTGACGTTCACACTGTTTTTGGTTGTGACTTCTCACTGTTTTGGTTGAAATGGTTTCACTGTTTATGCGTGTGACGTTCACACTGTTTATGGGTGTGATGTTCGCACTGTTTATGGGTGTGATATTCTCACTGTTTATGTGTGTAACGTTCACACTGTTTATGGTTGTGATTTTCACACAGGTTATTGGTGCGACGTTCACACTTTATGGTTGTGACGTTCTCAATGTTTATGGTTGTCAGGTTCTCACTGTTTATGTGTCTGATGTTATCGCAGTTTATGGGAGTGATATTCTCACTGTTTACGGGTGTGATGTTCTCACTGTTTATGGGCGTGACGTTTTCACTGTTAATGGGTGTGATATTATCAGAGTTTATGTGTGTGACGTTCTCACTGTTTATGGGTGTGACTTTCTCACTGTTTATCGGAGTGACACTCTCACAGTTTATCGGAGTGACGTTCTCACTGTTCATGGTTGTGATGTTATCATTGTTTATAGGTCTGACGTTCACACTGTTTTTGGTAGGGACATCTCACTGTTTTTGGTTGTGACGTTCTCACTGTTTATGTGTTTGACTTTCTGATTGTTTATGGGAGTGATGTTCCCACTCTTTATGTGTGTGACGTCAAACTGTTTATGGGTGTGATGTTCCCACTCTTTCTGAGTGTGACTTCTCACTGCTTATGGGTGTGACGTTCTCACTGCTTATGGGTCTGATATTCACACTCTTTATGAGTGTGACTTCTCACTGTTTATGGGTGTGATGTTCACACTGTTTATGAGTGTGTCATTCACACTGCTTCTGGGTGTGCCGTTCACACTGTTTATGCGTGTGACTTCAAACTGTTTATGGGTGTGATGTTATCATTCTTTATGAGTGTGACTTCTCACTGCTTTTGGGTCTGATATTCACACTCTTTATGGGTGTGACGTTTTCACTGTTTATGTGCGTGACATCCTCACTGTTTATGGGTGTGACGTTCACACAGTTTTTGGGTGTGATGTTCACACTGTTTATGCGTGTGATGTTCTTACTGTTTATTGGTGTTATGTTCTCACTGTTTAGGTGTGTAATGTTCTCACTGTTTATGGGTGTGACGTTCTCAATGTTTATGGGTGTCAGGTTCTCACTGTTTATGGGTGTTATGTTCTCACTGTTTAGGTGTGTAATGTTCTCACTGTTTATGGGTGTGATGTTCTCACTGTTTATGGGTGTGACATTCACACTGTTTATGGTTGTGACATTCACACTGTTTATGTGTGTGACGTTCTCACTGTTTATGGGAGTGATGTTCTCACTGTTTATGTGTGTGACGTTCTCACTGTTTATGGGTGTGACGTTCTCACTGTTTATGGGTGTGACGTTCTCACTGTTTATGGGTGTGATGTTCACACTCTTTATGAGTGTGACTTCTCTCTGTTTATGGGTGTGATGTTCACGTTCTTTATGTTTGTGACGTTCTCACTGTTCATGGATGTGACGTTCACACTGTTTATGGGTGCGATGATCTCACTGTTTCTGGGTTTAACATTCTCACTGTTTATGAGTTTGACGTTCACACTGTTTATGGTTGTGATGTTCACGCTGTTTATAGGTGTGACGTTCACACTTTATGGGTGTGACATTCTCACTGTTTATGGGTGTGACGTTCTCAATGTTTATGGGTGTCAGGTTCTCACTGTTTATGGGTGTGATGTTATCACAGTTTATGGGTGTGACATTCTCACTGTTTATGGTTGTGACATTCACACTGTTTATGTGTGTGACGTTCTCACTGTTTATGGGAGTGATGTTCTCACTGTTTATGTGTGTGACGTTCTCACTGTTTATGGGTGTGACGTTCTCACTGTTTATGGGTGTGACGTTCTCACTGTTTATGGGTGTGATGTTCACACTCTTTATGAGTGTGACTTCTCTCTGTTTATGGGTGTGATGTTCACGTTCTTTATGTTTGTGACGTTCTCACTGTTCATGGATGTGACGTTCACACTGTTTATGGGTGCGATGATCTCACTGTTTCTGGGTTTAACATTCTCACTGTTTATGAGTTTGACGTTCACACTGTTTATGGTTGTGATGTTCACGCTGTTTATAGGTGTGACGTTCACACTTTATGGGTGTGACATTCTCACTGTTTATGGGTGTGACGTTCTCAATGTTTATGGGTGTCAGGTTCTCACTGTTTATGGGTGTGATGTTATCACAGTTTATGGGTGTGACATTCTCACTGTTTATGGGTGTGACATTCTCACTGTTTATGGGTGTGACGTTCTCACTGTTTATGCATGTGACATTCTCACTGTTTATGGTAGTGATGTTCACACTCATTATGAGTGTGACTTCTCACTGCTTATGGGTGTGATATTCACATTCTTTATGAGTGTGACTTCTCACTCTTTATTTGTGCGACGTTCACGCTGTTTATGGGTGTGACGTTCTCACTGTTTATGGGCGTGACTTCTCACTTTTTATGGGTGTGATGTTCACACTGTTTATGGGTGTGACATCTCACTGTTTATGGGTGTGATGTTGACACTCTATATGGGTGTTACGTTCTCACTGTTTATGGGAGTCACGTTCTCACTGTTTATGGGTGTGACGTTCTCACTGTTTATGGGTGTGACATTTACACTGTTTATGGTTGTGACATTCACACTGTTTATGGGTGTGACGTTCACACCGTTTATGAGTGTGATGTTCTCACTGTTTATGTGTGTAACGTTTTCACTGATTATGGGTGTGATGTTCTCACTGTTATGGGTGTGACATTCTCACTGATTATGTGTGTGACGTTCTCACTGTTAACCGGTGTGATATTATCACTGTTTATGGGTGTGACGTTCTCACTGTTTATGGGTGTGACGTTCTCACTGTTTATGCATGTGACCTTCTCACTGTTTATGGGTGTGACATTAACACTGTTTATGGGTGTGACGTTCACACTCTTTATGTGTGTGACTTCAAACTGATTCTGGGTGTGATGTTCACACTCTTTATGTGTGTGACTTCAAACTGATTATGGGTGTGATGTTCACACTCTTTATGAGTGTGACTTCTCACTGCTTATGGGAGTGATATTCACACTCTTTATGGGTGTGATGTTTTCACTGTTTATGTGCGTGACATTCTCACTGTTTATGGGTGTGATGTTCACACAGTTTTTGGGTGTGATGTTCACACTGTTTATGCGTGTGATGTTCTTACTGTTTATTGGTGTTATGTTCTCACTGTTTAGGTGTGTAATGTTCTCACTGTTTATGGGTGTGACATTCTCACTGTTTATGGGTGTGACATTCTCACTGTTTATGGTTGTGATGTTCTCACTCTTTATGGGTGTGACGTTCACACTGTTTTTGGTTGTGACTTCTCACTGTTTTGGTTGAAATGGTTTCACTGTTTATGCGTGTGACGTTCACACTGTTTATGGGTGTGATGTTCACACTGTTTTTGGGTGTGATGTTCTCACTGTTTATGAGTGAGATGTTCTGACTGTTTCTGGGTTTAACATTCTAACTGTTTATGATTGTGATGGTCACACTGTTTAAGGTTGTGATGTTCACACTGTTTATGGGTGTGACGTTCTCAATATTTATGGGTGTCAGGTTCTCACTGTTTATGGGTGTTATGTTCTCACTGTTTAGGTGTGTAATGTTCTCACTGTTTATGGGTGTAACATTCTCACTGTTTATGGTTGTGACATTCACACTGTTTATGGGTGTGACGTTCTCACTGTTTATGGGAGTGATGTTCTCACTGTTTATGTGTGTGACATTCTCACTGTTTATGGGTGTGATGTTCACACTCTTTATGAGTGTGACTTCTCTCTGTTTATGGGTGTGATGTACACATTCTTTATGTTTGTGACGTTCTCACTGTTCATGGATGTGACGTTCTCAATGTTTATGGGTGTCAGGTTCTCACTGTTTATGGGTGTGATGTTATCACAGTTTATGGGTGTGACATTCTCACTGTTTATGGGTGTGACATTCTCACTGTTTATGGGTGTGACGTTCTCACTGTTTATGCATGTGACATTCTCACTGTTTATGGTAGTGATGTTCACACTCATTATGAGTGTGACTTCTCACTGCTTATGGGTGTGATATTCACATTCTTTATGAGTGTGACTTCTCACTCTTTATTTGTGCGACGTTCACGCTGTTTATGGGTGTGACGTTCTCACTGTTTATGGGCGTGACTTCTCACTTTTTATGGGTGTGATGTTCACACTGTTTATGGGTGTGACATCTCACTGTTTATGGGTGTGATGTTGACACTCTATATGGGTGTGACGTTCTCACTGTTTATGGGTGTGACGTTCTCACTGTTTATGCATGTGACCTTCTCACTGTTTATGGGTGAGACATTATCACTGTTAACGGGTGTGATGTTCTCACTGTTTATGGGTGTGATGTTCACACTGTTTATGGGTGTGACATTTACACTGTTTATGGTTGTGACATTCACACTGTTTATGGGTGTGACGTTCACACCGTTTATGAGTGTGATGTTCTCACTGTTTATGTGTGTAACGTTTTCACTGATTGTGGGTGTGATGTTCTCACTGTTATGGGTGTGACATTCTCACTGATTATGTGTGTGACGTTCTCACTGTTTATGGGTGTGACGTTCTCACTGTTTATGCATGTGACCTTCTCACTGTTTATGGGTGTGACATTAACACTGTTTATGGGTGTGACGTTCACACTCTTTATGTGTGTGACTTCAAACTGATTCTGGGTGTGATGTTCACACTCTTTATGTGTGTGACTTCAAACTGATTATGGGTGTGATGTTCACACTCTTTATGGGTGTGATGTTTTCACTGTTTATGTGCGTGACATTCTCACTGTTTATGGGTGTGATGTTCACACAGTTTTTGGGTGTGATGTTCACACTGTTTATGCGTGTGATGTTCTTACTGTTTATTGGTGTTATGTTCTCACTGTTTAGGTGTGTAATGTTCTCACTGTTTATGGGTGTGACATTCTCACTGTTTATGGGTGTGACATTCTCAGTGTTTATGGGTGTCAGGTTCTCACTGTTTATGGGTGTTATGTTCTCACTGTTTAGGTGTGTAATGTTCTCACTGTTTATGGGTGTGATGTTCTCAATGTTTATGGGTGTGACATTCACACTGTTTATGGTTGTGACATTCACACTGTTTATGGGTGCGACGTTCTCACTGTTTATGGGAGTGATGTTCTCACTGTTTATGTGTGTGACATTCTCACTGTTTATGGGTGTGATGTTCACACTCTTTATGAGTGTGACTTCTCTCTGTTTATGGGTGTGATGTTCACATTCTTTATGTTTGTGACGTTCTCACTGTTCATGGATGTGACGTTCACACTGTTTATGGGTGTGATGATCTCACTGTTTCTGGGTTTAACATTCTCACTGTTTATGAGTTTGACGTTCACACTGTTTGTGGTTGTGCTGTTCACGCTGTTTATAGGTGTGACGTTCACACTTTATGGGTGTGACATTCTCACTGTTTATGGGTGTGACGTTCTCAATGTTTATGGGTGTCAGGTTCTCACTGTTTATGGGTGTGATGTTATCACAGTTTATGGGTGTGACATTCTCACTGTTTATGGGTGTGACGTTCTCACTGTTTATGCGTGTGACATTCTCACTGTTTATGGTAGTGATGTTCACATTCATTATGAGTGTGACTTCTCACTGCTTATGGGTGTGATATTCACATTCTTTATGAGTGTGACTTCTCACTGTTTATTTGTGCGACGTTCACGCTGTTTATGGGTGTGACGTTCTCACTGTTTATGGGCGTGACTTCTCACTTTTTATGGGTGTGATGTTCACACTGTTTATGGGTGTGACATCTCACTGTTTATGGGTGTGATGTTGACACTCTATATAGGTGTGACGTTCTCACTGTTTATGGGAGTCACGTTCTCACTGTTTATGGGTGTGACGTTCTCACTGTTTATGGGTGTGACATTCACACTGTTTATGGTTGTGACATTCACACTGTTTATGGGTGTGACGTTCACACTGTTTATGGGAGTGATGTTCTCACTGTTTATGTGTGTAACGTTCTCACTGATTATGGGTGTGATGTTCTCACTGTTATGGGTGTGACATTCTCACTGATTATGTGTGTGACGTTCTCACTGTTAACCGGTGTGATATTATCACTGTTTATGGGTGTGACATTCTCACTGTTTATGGGTGTGATGTTCTCACTGTTTATGCATGTGACCTTCTCACTGTTTATGGGTGTGACATTAACACTGTTTATGGGTGTGATGTTCTCACTGTTTATGGGTGTGACATTCACAATGTTTATGCTTGTGACTTTCACACTGTTCATGGGTGTGACGTTCACACTGTTTATGGGTGTGATATTCTCACTGTTTATGTGTGTAACGTTCACACTGTTTATGGTTGTGATTTTCACACAGGTTATTGGTGCGACGTTCACACTTTATGGGTGTGACGTTCTCAATGTTTATGGTTGTCAGGTTCTCACTGTTTATGTGTCTGATGTTATCGCAGTTTATGGGAGTGATATTCTCACTGTTTACGGGTGTGATGTTCTCACTGTTTATGGGCGTGACGTTTTCACTGTTAATGGGTGTGATATTATCAGAGTTTATGTGTGTGACGTTCTCACTGTTTATGGGTATGACTTTCTCACTGTTTATCGGAGTGACACTCTCACAGTTTATCGGAGTGACGTTCTCACTGTTCATGGTTGTGATGTTATCATTGTTTATAGGTCTGACGTTCACACTGTTTTTGGTAGGGACATCTCACTGTTTTTGGTTGTGACGTTCTCACTGTTTATGTGTTTGACTTTCTGATTGTTTATGGGAGTGATGTTCCCACTCTTTATGTGTGTGACGTCAAACTGTTTATGGGTGTGATGTTCCCACTCTTTCTGAGTGTGACTTCTCACTGCTTATGGGTGTGACTTCTCACTGCTTATGGGTCTGATATTCACACTCTTTATGAGTGTGACTTCTCACTGTTTATGGGTGTGATGTTCACACTGTTTATGAGTGTGACATTCACACTGTTTATTGGTGTGATATTCTCACTTTTTATGGGTGTGATGTTCTCTCTGTTTATGGGTGTGACGTTCACACTGTTTATGGGTGCGATGTTCTCACTGTTTCTGGGTTTAACATTCTCACTGTTTATGAGTATGACGTTCACAATGTTTATGCTTGTGACTTTCACACTGTTCATGGGTGTGACGTTCACACTGTTTATGGGTGTGATATTCTCACTGTTTATGTGTGTAACGTTCACACTGTTTATGGTTGTGATTTTCACACAGGTTATTGGTGCGACGTTCACACTTTATGGGTGTGACGTTCTCAATGTTTATGGTTGTCAGGTTCTCACTGTTTATGGGTGTGTTGTTTTCACAGTTTATGGGTGTGACCTTCTCACTGTTTATGGGTGTGATGTTCTCACTGTTTATGGATGTGACAGTCACACTGTTTATGGTTGTGGCATTCACACTATTTATGGGTGTGACGTTCAAACTGTTTATGTGTGTAATGTTCTCTCTGTTTGTGGGTGTGTCGTTCTCACTGTTTATGGGTGTGACGTTCTCACTGTTTATGAGTGTGATGTTCTCACTATTTATGGGCGTGACTTCTCACTTTTTATGGGTGTGATGTTCACACTGTTTATGGGTGTGACTTCACACTGTTTATGGGCGTGATTTTTTCAGTGTTTATGGGTGTGACTTCACAATGTTTATGGGTGTGACGTTCTCACTGTTTATGGGTGTGACATTCTCACTGTTTATGGTTGTGACATTCACACTGTTTATGGGTGTGACGTTCACACTGGTTATGGGTGTGATGTTCTCACTGTTTATGTGTGTAACGTTCTCTCTGTTTATGGGTGTGACGTTCTCACTGTTTATGGGTGTGACGTTCTCACTGTTTATGTGTGTGACGTTCTCACTGTTAATGGGTGTTATGTTCTCACTGTTTATGGTTGTGACGTTCTCACTGTTTATGTGTGTGACGTTCTCACTGTTAATGGGTGTTATGTTCTCACTGTTTATGGTTGTGACATTCACACTGTTTATGGGTGTGATGTTCTCACTGTTTATGTGTGTAACGTTCTGACTGTTTGTGAGGGTGAAGTTCACACTGTTTATAGGTGTGACGTTCACACTGATTAGTTATGTAATGTTCTCACTGTTTATGGGTGTGACTTTCTCACTGTTTATCGGAGTGACGTTCTCACTGTTCATGGTTGTCATGTTATCATTGTTTATAGGTGTGACGTTCACACTGTTTTTGGTTGGTACTTCTCACTGTTTTTGGTTGAGATGTTCTCACTGTTTATTGGTGTGACATTCTCACTGTTTATGGGTGTGACTTTCTGATTGTTTATGGGTGTGATGTTCCCACTCTTTATGCGTGTGACTTCAAACTGTTTATGGGTGTGATATTCACACTCTTTATGAGTGTGACTTCTCACTGCTTATGGGTCTGATATTCACACTCTTTATGAGTGTGACTTCTCACTGTTTATGAGTGTGACCTTCACACTGTTTATTGGTGTGACATTCTCACTTTTTATGGGTGTGATGTTCACACTGTTTATAGGTGCAATGTTCTCACTGTTTCTCGGTTTAACATTCTCACTGTTTATGAGTGTGACGTTCACACTGTTTATGGTTGTGACGTTCACACTGTTTATGGGTGTGACGTTCTCACTGTTTATGGGTGTGACGTTCTCATTGTTTATGGGTGTGACATTCTCATTGTTTATGGGTGTGACATTCTCACTGTTTATGGGTGTGACGTTCTCACTGTTTATGGGTGTGACATTCTCACTCTTTATGAGTCTGACTTCTCACTGTTTATGAGTGTGACATTCACACTGTTTATTGGTGTGACATTCTCACTTTTTATGGGTGTAACGTTCACACTGTTTATGGCTGCGATGTTCTGACTGTTTCTCGTTTGAAATTCTCACTGTTTATGGCTGTGACGTTCACACTGTTTATGGTTGTGACGTTCACAATGTTTATGGGTGTCAGGATCACAGCTTATGGGTGTGACATTCTCATTGTTTATGGGTGTGACGTTCTCACTGTTTATGGGTGTGATGTTCTCACTGTTTATGGGTGTGACGTTCTCACTGTTAATGGGTGTAACGTTCTCACTGTTTATGGGTGTGACATTCTCACTGTTTCTCAGTGTGACGTTCTCACTGTTTATGGGTGTGACATTCTCACTGTTTATAGGTGTGACGTTCACACTGTTTATGGGTGTGATGTTCTCACTGTTTATGGGTGTTATGTTCTCACTGTTTATAGGTGTGACCTTCTCTCTGTTTATGGGTGTGACATTATCACTGTTTTTGTGTGTGACATTCACACTGTTTATGGGTGCGATGTTCTCACTGTTTCTGTGTTTAACATTCTCACTGTTAATGAGTGTGACGTTCACACTGTTTATGGGTGTGACATTCACACTGTTTATGGGTGTGACGTTCACACTGTTTATGGGTGCGATGTTCTCACTGTTTCTGGGTTAACATTCTCACTGTTTATGAGTGTGACGATCACACTGTTTATGGTTGTTACGTTCACACTGTATCGGGGTGTGATGTTCACACTTTATGTGTGTGACGTTCTGAATGTTTATGGGTGTCAGGTTCTCACTGTTTATGGGTGTGTTGTTTTCACTGTTTATGGGTGTGACATTCTCATTGTTTATGGGTGTGACGTTCTCACTGTTTATGGGTGTGACGTTCTCACTGTTTATGCATGTGACCTTCTCACTGTTTATGGGTGTGACATTATCACTGTTTATGGGTGTGATGTTCTCACTGTTTATGGGTGTGACATTCACACTGTTTATGGGTGTGATGCTCTCACTGTTTATGTGTGTAACGTTCTCATTGTTTATGGCGTGATGTTCACACTATTTCTGAGTGTGACTTCTCTCTGTTTATGGGTGTGACGTTCACACTGTTTATGGGTGTTACTGCTCACTGTTTTTGGGTATGAATTCTCTCTGTTTATGGGTGTGATGTTCACAGTCTTTATGAGCGTGACTTCTCACTGTTTATGGGTGTGATGTTCACACTCTTGATGAGTGTGACTTCTCACTGTTTCTGTGTGTGACATTCACACTATTTCTGGGTGTGACATTATCACTGTTTATGGGTGTAATGTTCACACTGTTTATGGCTGCGATGTTCTGACTGTTTCTCGTTTGAAATTCTCACTGTTTATGGCTGTGACGTTCACACTGTTTATGGTTGTGACGTTAACAATGTTTATGGGTGTGACGTTCACACTTTATGGGTGTGACGTTCTCAATGTTTATGGGTGTCAGGATCACTGTTTATGGGTGTGTTGTTATCACAGCTTATGGGTGTGACATTATCATTGTTTATGGGTGTGACGTTCTCACTGTTTATGGGTGTGATGTTCTCACTGTTTATGGGTGTGACGTTCTCACTGTTAATGGGTGTAACGTTCTCACTGTTTATGGGTGTGACATTCTCACTGTTTCTCAGTGTGACGTTCTCACTGTTTATGGGTGTGACATTCTCACTGTTTATAGGTGTGACGTTCACACTGTTTATGGGTGTGATGTTCTCACTGTTTATGGGTGTGATGTTCTCAGTGTTTATGTGTGTGATGTTCTCACTGTTTATGTGTGTAACGTTCTCACTGTTTATGGGTGTGACGTTTTCACTGTTTTTGGGTGAGATGTTATCACAGTTTATGGGTTTGACGTTCTCACTGTTTATGGGTGTGACGTTCTCACTGTTTATAGGTATGATGTTTTCACTGTTTATTGGTGTTATGTTCTCACTGTTTAGGTATGTAATGTTCTCTCTGTTTATGGGTGTGACGTTCTCACTGTTTATGGGTGTGATGTTCACACTGTTTATGTGTGTAACGTTCTCATTGTTTATGGCGTGATGTTCACAATATTTATGAGTGTGACTTCTCTCTGTTTATGGGTGTGACGTTCTCACTGTTTATGGGTTTGACGTTCTCACTATTTATGGGCGTGACTTCTCACTTTTTATGGGTGTGATGTTCACACTGTTTATGGGTGTGACTTCACACTGTTTATGGGTGTGACATTCTCACTGTTTATGGTTGTGACGTTCACACTGGTTATGGGTGTGATGTTCTCACTGTTTATGTGTGTAACGTTCTCACTGTTTATGGGTGTGAAGTTCTCACTGTTTATGGGTGTGACGTTCTCACTGTTTATGGGTGTTATGTTCTCACTGTTTATGGTTGTGACATTCACACTGTTTATGGGTGTGACTTTCACAATGTTAATGGGTGTGATTTTCTCACTGTTTATGTGTGTAACGTTCTCACTGTTTATGGGTGTGACGTTCACACTGTTTATGGGTGTGATTTTCTCACTGTTTATGTGTGTAACGTTCTCACTGTTTATGGGTGTGACGTTCTCACTGTTTTTGGGTGTCACGTTCTCACTTTTAATGGGTGTGATGTTCTCACTGTTTATAGGTGTGACGTTCTCACTGTTTATAGGTGTGACATTCTCACTGTTTATAGGTGTGACGTTCTCACTGTTTATAGGTGTGACGTTCTCACTGTTTATGGGTGTGACGTTCTCACTGTTTATAGGTGTGACATTCTCACTGTTTATAGGTGTGACGTTCACACTGATTAGTTATGTAATGTTCTCAATGTCTATGGGTGTGACTTTCTCACTGTTTATCGGAGTGACGGTCTCACTTTTCATGGTTGTCATGTTATCATTGTTTATAGGTGTGACGTTCACACTGTTTTTGGTTGAGATGTTCTCACTGTTTATTGGTGTGACGTTCTCACTGTTTATGCATGTGATCTTCTCACTGTTTATGGGAGTGACATTATCACTGTTTATGGGTGTAACGTTCTCACTGTTTATGGGTGTGACGTTCTCACTGTTTATGGGTGTGACATTATCACTGTTTATGGGTGTGATGTTCTCACTGTTTATGGGTGTGATGTTCTCACTGTTTATGGGTGTGACATTCTCACTGTTTATGGGTGTTATGTTCTCACTGTTTATGGGTGTGACATTCACACTGTTTATGGTTGTGGCATTCACACTGTTTATGGGTGTGACGTTCAAACTGTTTATGTGTGTGATGTTCTCACTGTTTATGTGTGTAACATTCTCATTGTTTATGGCGTGATGTTCACAATATTTATGAGTGTGACGTTCTCACTATTTATGGGCATGACTTCTCACTTTATATGGGTGTGATGTTCACACTGTTTATGGGTGTGACTTCACACTGTTTAGGGGTGTGACTTCACATTGTTTATGAGTATGACGTTCTCACTGTTTATGGGTGTGAAATTCTCACTGTTTATGGTTGTGACATTCACAATGTTTATGGGTGTGACGTTCACACTGGTTATGGGTGTGATGTTCTCCTTGATTATGTGTGTAACGTTCTCACTGTTTATGGGTGTGACGCTCTCACTTTTAATGGGTGTGACGTTATCAATGTTTATAGGTGTGACTTTCTCACTGTTTATGGGTGTGACGTTCTCACTGTTTATGTGTGTGACGTTCTCACTGTTAATGGGTGTGATGTTCTCACTGTTTATGGGTGTGACGTTCTCAAAGTTAATGGGTGTGATGTTCTCACTGTTTATGGGTGTTATGTTCTCACTGTTTATGGTTGTGACATTCACACTGTTTATGGGTATGACGTTCTCACTGTTTATGTGTGTAACGTTCTCACTGTTTATGGGTGTGACGTTCTCACTGTTTTTGGGTGTGACGTTCTCACTGTTTATGGATGTGACGTTCTCACTGTTTATGGGTGAGATGTTATCACAGTTTATGGGTTTGACGTTCTCACTGTTTATGGGTGTGACGTTCTCACTGTTTATACGTGTGAGATTCTTACTGTTTATAGGTGTGACGTTCACACTGTTTATAGGTGTGACGTTATCACTGTTTATGGGTGTGATGTTCTCACTGTTTATAGGTCTGACGTTCTACCTGTTTATAGGTGTGACATTCTCAATGTTTATAGGTGTGACGTTCTCACTTTTTATAGGTGTGACGTTCTCACTGTTTATGGGTGTGACGTTCTCACTGTTTATAGGTGTGACGTTCTCACTGTTTATAGGTGTGACGTTCACACTGATTAGTTATGTAATGTTCTCACTGTTTCTGGGTGTGATGTTCTCACTGTTTATAGGTGTGACGTTATCACTGTTTATAGGTCTGACGTTCTACCTGTTTATAGGTGTGACATTCTCACTGTTTATAAGTGTGACGTTCTCACTGTTTATAGGTGTGACGTTCTCACTGTTTATAGGTGTGACATTCTCACTGTTTATAGGTGTGACGTCCTCACTGTTTATAGGTGTGACGTTCTCACTGTTTATGGGTGTCATGTTCTCACTGTTTATGGGTGTCACTTTCTCACTGTTTATCGGAGTGACATTCTCACTGTTCATGGTTGTGATGTTATCATTGTTTATAGGTGTGACGTTCACACTGTTTTTGGTTGTGACTTCTCACTGTTTTTGGTTGAGATGTTCTCGCTGTTTATGGGTGTGTCATTCTCACTGTTTATCGGAGTGACATTCTCACTGTTCATGGTTGTGATGTTATCATTGTTTATAGGTGTGACGTTCACACTGTTTTTGGTTGTGACTTCTCACTGTTTTTGGTTGAGATGTTCTCACTGTTTATGTGTGTGACATTCTCACTGTTTATGGGTGTGACTTTCTGATTGTTTATGGGTGTGATGTTCCCACTCTTTATGCGTGTGACTTCAAACGGTTTCTGGGTGTGATATTCACACTCTTTCTGAGTGTGCCTTCTCACTGTTTTTGGGTGTGACATTCTCACTCTTTATGAGTGTGACTTCTCACTGCTTATGGGTCTGATATTCACACTCTTTATGAGTGTGACTTCTCACTGTTTATGAGTGTGACCTTCACACTGTTTATGAGTGTGACCTTCACACTGTTTATTGGTGTGACATTCTCACTTTTTATGGGTGTGATATTCTCTCTGTTTATGGGTGTGACGTTCACACTGTTTATGGGTGTGATGTTCACACTGTTTATGGGTGTGACGTTCACACTGTTTATGGGTGTGACGTTCTCAATGTTTATGGGTGTCAGGTTCTCACTGTTTATGGGTGCGATGTTCACACTGTTTATGGGTGTTACAGCTCACTGTTTTTGGGTATGAATTCTCTCTGTTTATGGGTGTGATGTTCACAGTCTTTATGAGCGTGACTTCTCACTGTTTTTGGGTGTGATGTTCACACTCTTTATGAGTTTGACTTCTCACTGTTTCTGTGTGTGACATTCACACTATTTATGGGTGTGACATTATCACTGTTTATGGGTGTAACGTTCACACTGTTTATGGCTGCGATGTTCTGACTGTTTCTCGTTTGAAATTCTCACTGTTTATGGCTGTGACGTTCACACTGTTTATGGTTGTGACGTTCGCAATGTTTATGGGTGTGACGTTCACACTTTATGGGTGTGACGTTCTCAATGTTTATGGGTGTCAGGATCACTGTTTATGGGTGTGTTGTTATCACAGCTTATGGGTGTGACATTATCATTGTTTATGGGTGTGACGTTCTCACTGTTTATGGGTGTGATGTTCTCACTGTTTATGGGTGTGACGTTCTCACTGTTAATGGGTGTGATGTTCAGACTGTTTATGTGAGTAACGTTCTCACTGTTTATGGGTGTGACGTTATCAATGTTTATGGGTGTGACGTTCTCACTGTTTATGGGTGTGACGTTCACACTGTTTATGGGTGTGATGTTTTCACTGTTTTCGGGTGTGACGTTCTCACTTTTAATGGGTGTGATGTTAACACTGTTTAAGGGTGAGATGTTATCACAGTTTATGGGTTTGACGTTCTCACTGTTTATGGGTGTGACATTCTCACTGTTTATGGGTGTGACGTTCTCACTGTTTATGGGAGTGACATTATCACTGTTTATGGGTGTGACATTCACACTGTTTATGGATGTGATGTTCAAACTGTTTTTGGGTGTGACATTCTCACTGTTTATGTGTGTAACGTTCTCATTATTTATGGCGTGATGTTCACAATATTTATGAGTGTGAGTTCTCTCTGTTTTTGGGTGTGACGTTCGCACTCTTTATGAGTGTGACGTTCTCACTATTTATGGGCGTGACTTCTCACTTTTTATGGGTGTGATGTTCACACTGTTTATGGGTGTGACATTCTCACTGTTTATGGTTGTGACGTTCTCACTGTTTATAGGTGTGACATTCTCACTGTTTATAGGTGTGACGTTCACACTGATTAGTTATGTAATGTTCTCACTGTTTATGGGTGTGACTTTCTCACTGTTTATGGGTGTGACGTTCTCACTGTTTATAGGTGTGACATTCTCACTGTTTATAGGTGTGACATTCACACTGATTAGTTATGTAATGTTCTCACTGTTTATGGGTGTGACTTTCTCACTGTTTATCGGAGTGACGTTCTCACTGTTCATGGTTGTCATGTTATCATTGTTTATAGGTGTGACGTTCACACTGTTTTTGGTAGGGACATCTCACTGTTTTTGGTTGAGATGTTCTCACTGTTTATTGGTGTGACATTCTCACTGTTTATGGGTGTGACGTTCTCACTGTTTATAGGTGTGACATTCTCACTGTTTATGGGTGTGACGTTCTCACTGTTTATAGGTGTGACATTCTCACTGTTTATAGGTGTGACGTTCACACTGATTAATTATGTAATGTTCTCACTGTTTATGGGTGTGACTTTCTCACTGTTTATCGGAGTGACGTTCTCACTTTTCATGGTTGTCATGTTATCATTGTTTATAGGTGTGACGTTCACACTGTTTTTGGTTCTGAATTCTCACTGTTTTTGGTTGAGATGTTCTCACTGTTTATTGGTGTGACGTTCACACTGTTTATGCATGTGATCTTCTCACTGTTTATGGGAGTGACATTATCACTGTTTATGGGTGTGACGTTCTCACTGTTTTTGGGTGTGACGTTCTCACTGTTTATGGGTGTGACATTATCACTGTTTATGAGTATGACGTTCTCACTGTTTATGGGGGTGAAATTCTCACTGTTTATGGTTGTGACATTCACAATGTTTATGTGTGTGACATTCTCACTGTTTATGGGTGTGATGTTCTCACTGTTTAGGGGTGTGACGTTCTCACTGTTAATGGGTGTGATGTTCTCACTGTTTATGGGTGTGACGTTCTCAAAGTTAATGGGTGTGATGTTCTCACTGTTTATGGTTGTGACATTCACACTGTTTATGGGTGTGACGTTCTCACAATGTTTATGGGTGTGATGTTCTCACTGTTTATGTGTGTAACGTTCTCACTGTTTATGGGTGTGACGTTCTCACTGTTTTTGGGTGTGACGTTCTCACTGTTTATGGGTGTGACGTTCTCACTGTTTATCGGTCAGTTGTTATCACAGTTTATGGGTTTGACGTTCTCACTGTTTATGGGTGTGACGTTCTCACTGTTTATACGTGTGACGTTCACACTGTTTATAGGTGTGACGTTCTCACTGTTTATAGGTGTGACGTTCTCACTGTTTATAGTTGTGACGTTCTCACTGTTTATGGGTGTGACGTTCTCACTGTTTATAAGTGTGACGTTCACACTGTTTATAGGTGTGACGTTCACACTGATTAGTTATGTAATGTTCTCACTGTTTATGGGTGTTACTTTCTCACTGTTTATCGGAGTGACGTTCTCACTGTTCATGGTTGTCATGTTATCATTGTTTATAGGTTAGACGTTCACACTGTTTTTGGTAGGGACTTCTCACTGTTTTTGGTTGAGATGTTCTCACTGTTTATTGGTGTGACATTCACACTGTTTATGGGTGTCACTTTCTGATTGTTTATTGGTGTGATGTTCCAACTCTTTATGCGTGTGACTTCAAACTATTTCTGGGTGTGATATTCACACTCTTTCTGAGTGTGACTTCTCACTCTTTATGAGTGTGACATTCATACTGTTTATTGGTGTGACATTCTCACTTTTTATGGGTGTGATGTTCTCTCTGTTTATGGGTGTGACGTTCACATTGTTTATGGGTGTGATGTTCTCACTGTTTCTGGGTTAAACATTCTCACTGTTTATGAGTGTGACGTTCACACTGTTTATGGTTGTGACGTTCACACTGTTTGTGGGTGTGATGTTCACACTTTATGGGTGTGACGTTCTCAATGTTTATGGGTGTCAGGTTCTCACTGTTTATGGGTGTGATGTTATCACAGTTTATAGGTGTGACATTCTTACAGTTTATGGGTTTGATGTTCTCACTGTTTATGCATGTGACCTTCTCACTGTTTATGGGTGTGACATTATCACTGTTTATGGGTGTGACATTCACACTGTTTATGGTTGTGGCATTCACACTGTTTATGGGTGTGATGTTCCAACTGTTTCTGGGTGTGATGTTCTCACTGTTTATGGGTGTGACTTCACACTGTTTAGGGGTGTGACTTCACAGTGTTTATGAGTATGACGTTCTCACTGTTTCTGGGTGTGAAATTCTCACTGTTTATGGTTGTGACATTCACACTGGTTATGGGTGTGATGTTCTCCTTGTTTATGTGTGTAACGTTCACACTGTTTTTGGGTGTGACGCTCTCACTTTTAATGGGTGTGACGTTATCAATGTTTATTGGTGTGACGTTCTCACTGTTTATGGGTGTGACGTTCTCACTGTTTATGGGTGTGACGTTCTCACCGTTTATGTGTGTGACGTTCTCCCTGTTAATGGGTGTGATGTTCTCACTGTTTATGGGTGTGACGTTCTCAAAGTTAATGGGTGTGATGTTCTCACTGTTTATGGGTGTTATGTTCTCACTGTTCATGGTTGTGACATTCACACTGTTTATGGGTGCGACTTCACACTGTTTATGGGTGTGATTTTCTCACTGTTTATGGGTGTGACTTCACACTGTATAGGGGTGTGACTTCACAGTGTTTATGAGTATGACGTTCTCACTGTTTCTGGGTGTGAAATTCTCACTGTTTATGGTTGTGACATTCACAATGTTTATGGTTGTGACATTCACACTGGTTATGGGTGTGATGTTCTCCTTGTTTATGTGTGTGATGTTCTCACTGTTTATGTGTGTGATGTTCTCACTGTTTATGGGTGTTATGTTCTCACTGTTTATGGTTGTGACATTCACACTGTTTATGGGTGTGACTTTCACACTGTTTATGGGTGTGATGTTCTCATTGTTCATGTGTGTAATGTTCTCACTGTTTATAGGTGTGACATTCTCACTGTTTATAGGTGTGATGTTCTCACTGTTTATAGGTGTGACGTTCTCACTGTTTATGGGTGTGACGTTCTCACTGTTTATAGGTGTGATGTTCTCACTGTTTATAGGTGTGACATTCTCACTGTTTATAGGTGTGATGTTCTCACTGTTTATAGGTGTGACGTTCTCACTGTTTATAGGTGTGATGTTCACACTGTTTATGGGTGTGATGTTCACACTCTTTATGGGTGTGACGTTCTCACTGTTTATGGGTGTGACGTTCACACTGTTTATGGGTGTGATGTTCACACTCTTTATGGGTGTGACGTTCTCACTGTTTTTGGGTGTGACGTTCTCACTGTTTATGGGTGTGACGTTCTCACTGTTTATCGGTCAGATGTTATCACAGTTTATGGGTTTGACGTTCTCACTGTTTATGAGTGTGACGTTCTCACTGTTTATACGTGTGACATTCTCACTGTTTATAGGTGTGACGTTCACACTGTTTATAGGTGTGACGTTCTCACTGTTTATAGGTGTGACGTTCTCACTGTTTATAGTTGTGACGTTCTCACTGTTTATGGGTGTGACGTTCTCACTGTTTATAAGTGTGACGTTCACACTGTTTATAGGTGTGACGTTCACACTGATTAGTTATGTAATGTTCTCACTGTTTATGGGTGTGACTTTCTCACTGTTTATCGGAGTGACGTTCTCACTGTTCATGGTTGTCATGTTATCATTGTTTATAGGTGTGACGTTCACACTGTTTTTGGTAGGGACATCTCATTGTTTTTGGTTGAGATGTTCTCACTGTTTATTGCTGTGACGTTCTCACTGTTTATGGGTGTGACTTTCTGATTGTTTATGGGTGTGATATTCACACTCTTTCTGAGTGTGCCTTCTCACTGTTTTTGGGTGTGACATTCTCACTCTTTATGAGTGTGACTTCTCACTGCTTATGGGTCTGATATTCACACTCTTTATGAGTGTGACTTCTCACTGTTTATGACTGTGACATTCACACTGTTTATTGGTGTGACATTTTCACTTTTTATGGGTGTGATATTCTCTCTGTTTATGGGTGTGACGTTCACACTGTTTATGGGTGCGATGTTCTCACTGTTTCTGGGTTTAACATTCTCACTGTTTATGAGTGTGACGTTCACACTGTTTATGGTTGTGACGTTCACACTGTTTATGGGTGTGACGTTCACACTTTATGGGTGTGACGTTCTCAATGTTTATGGGTGTCAGGTTCTCACTGTTTATGGGTGTGATGTTTTCACAGTTTATGGGTGTGACATTCTCATTGTTTATGGGTGTGACGTTCTCACTGTTTATGGGTGTGACGTTCTCACTGTTTATGCATGTGACCTTCTCACTGTTAATGGGTGTGACATTCACACTGTTTATGGGTGTGACGTTCAAACTGTTTATGGGTGTGATGTTCTCACTGTTTATGTGTGTAACGTTCTCATTGTTTATGGCTTGATGTTCACACTATTTATGAGTGTGACTTCTCTCTGTTTATGGGTGTGACGTTCGCACTCTTTATGAGTGTGATGTTCTCACTGTTTATGAGTGTGACGTTCTCACTGTTTATGGGTGTGAAATTCTCACTGTTTATGGTTGTGACATTCACCCTGTTTATGGGTGTGATGTTCTCCTTGTTTATGTGTGTAACGTTCTCACTGTTTTTGGGTGTGACGTTCTCAAAGTTAATGGGTGTGATGTTCTCACTGTTTATGGGTGTTATGTTCTCACTGTTTATGGGTGTGACGTTCTCACTGTTTATGGGTGTGACGTTCTCACTGTTTTTGGGTTTGACATTCTCACTGTTTATGGGTGAGATGTTATCACAGTTTATGGGTTTGACGTTCTCACTGTTTATGGGTGTGACGTTCTCACTGTTTATACGTGTGACATTCTCACTGTTTATAGGTGTGACGTTCACACTGCTTATAGGTGTGACGTTCTCACTGTTTATAGGTGTGACGTTCTCACTGTTTATGGGTGTGACGTTCTCACTGTTTATAGGTGTGACGTTCTCACTGTTTATAGGTGTGACGTTCACACTGATTAGTTATGTAATGTTCTCACTATTTATGGGTGTGACGTTCTCACTGTTTATCGGAGTGACGTTCTCACTATTCATGGTTGTCATGTTATCATTGTTTATAGGTAAGATGTTCACACTGTTTTTGGTAGGGACTTCTCACTGTTTTTGGTTGAGATGTTCTCACTGTTTATTGGTGTGACATTCTCACTGTTTATGGGTGTGACTTTCTAATTGTTTATTGGTGTGATGTTCCCACTCTTTATGCGTGTGACTTCAAACGGTTTCTGGGTGTGATATTCACACTCTTTCTGAGTGTGCCTTCTCACTGCTTATGAGTGTGACATTCACACTGTTTATTGGTGTGACATTCTCACTTTTTATGGGTGTGATGTTCTCTCTGTTTATGGGTGTGACGTTCACACTGTTTATGAGTGCGATGTTCTCATTGTTTCTGGGTTTAACATTCTCACTGTTTATGAGTGTGACGTTCACACTGTTTATGGTTGTGACGTTCACACTGTTTGTGGGTGTGATGTTCACACTTTATGGGTGTGACGTTGTCAATGTTTATGGGTGTCAGGTTCTCACTGTTTATGGGTGTGTTGTTTTCACAGTTTATGGGTGTGACATTCTCATTGTTTATGGGTGTGACGTTCTCACTGTTTATGGGTGTGACGTTCTCACTGTTTATGGGTGTGATGTTCACACTCTTTATGAGTGTGACTTCTCACTGCTTATGGGTGTGATGTTCACACTGTTTATGGGTGTGACGTTCTCACTGTTTATGCGTGTGACATTCTCACTGTTTATGGGTGTGATGATTTCACTCTTTATGTGTGTGACTTCTCACTGTTTATGGGTGTGACGTTCTCACTGTTTATTGGTGTGACATTCACACACTTTATGAGTGTGACTTCTCACTTTTTATGGATGTGATGTTCTCACTGTTTATGTGTGTGATGTTCACACTCTTTATGAGTGTGACTTCTCACTGTTTATGGGTGTGACCTTCACACTGTTGATTTGTGTGACGTTCTCATTGTTTATGGGTGTGATGTTCCCACTCTTTATATATGTGATGTTCACACTGTTATGGGTGTGACATTATCCGGATTATGGCTGTGATTTTCTCACTGTTTATGGTGTGACTTCTCACTGTTTATGGGTGTGATGTTCACACTGTTTATGATTGTGACTTCTCACTGTTTATGGGTGTTACATTCACACTCTTTATGAGTGTGTCTTCTCACTGTTTATGGTGTGACGTTCACACTGTTTATGGTGTGACGTTCTCGCTGTTTATGGGTGTGACGTTCTCACTGTTTTTGCGTGTGATATTCTCACTGTTCATGGGTGTGACATTCTCACTGTTTATGGGTGTGACGTTGTCACTGTTTTTGCATGTGATATCATCACTGTTCAAGGGTGTGACATTCTCACTGTTTATGGGTGTGACGTTCTCACTGTTTTTGCTTGTGATATTCTCACTGTTCATGGGTGTGATATTCTCACTTGTTTTGGGTATGATGTTCACACTGTTTATGGGTTTGATGTTCTCACTGTTTCTGGGTTTGACATTCTCACTGTTTATGTGTGTGATGTTCACACTGTTTATGGGTGTGACGTTCACACTGTTTATGGGTGTGATGTTCACACTCTTTATGATTGTGACTTCTCACTTTTTATGGGTGTGACATTCACACTCTTTATGAGTGTGTCTTCTCACTGTTTATGTGTGTGACATTCACGCTGTTTATGGGTGTGATGTTCTCACTGATTACGGGTGTGACATTCTCACTGTTTATGGGTGTGATGTTCTCACTGTTTATGGGTGTGACGTTGTCTCTGTTTATGCGTGTGACATTCTCACTTTTTATGGGTGTGATGTTCACACTCTTTATGAGTGTGACTTCTCACTGTTTATGGGTGTGACGTTCAAACTGTTTATGGCTGTGACTTCTCACTGTTTATGGGTGTGATGTTCACACTGTTTATGGTTATGACTTCTCACGGTTTATGTGTGTGATGTTCACACTCTTTATGAGTGTGACTTCTCACTTTTTATGGGTGTGACGTTCACACTGTTTATGGGGGTGACGTTCTCACTCTTTATGAGTGTGTTTTCTCACAGTTTATGTGTGTGACGTTCTCACTGATTATGGGTGTGACATTCTCACTGTTTATGTGTGTAATGCTTTCACGGTTTGTGGGTGTGACCTTCTAACTGTTTATGGGTGTGACGTTCTCACTGTTAACGGGTGTGACGTTCTCACTGTTTATGGGTTTGATGTTCTCACTGTTTATGCGTGTGACATTCTCACTTTATGGGTGTGATGTTCACACTCTTTATTAGTGTGACTTCTCACTTTTTATGGATGTGACGTTCACACTGTTACTGTGTGTGACATTTTCATTGTTTATGGGTGTGATGTTCCCACTATTTATATGTGTGATGTTCACACTGTTATGGGTGTGACATTCTCCGGATTATGGCTGTGATGTTCTCACTGTTTATGGTGTGACGTTCTCACTGTTTATGTGTGTGGCGTTCTCACTGTTAATGGGTGTGATGTTCTCACAGTTTATGGGTGTGACGTTCTCACTGTTTATGCTTGTGACATTCTCACTGTTTATGGGTGTGACGTTCTCACTGTTTATGGGTGTGATGTTCTCACTGTTTATGGGTGTGACGTTCTCAGTGTTAATGGGTGTGATGTTCTCACAGTTTATGGGTGTGACGTTCTCACTGTTTATGCTTGTGACATTCTCACTGTTTATGGGTGTGACGTTCTCACTGTTTATGGGTGTGTTGTTCTCACTGTTTATGGGTGTGACTTTCACACTGTTTATGGGTGTGACGTTCTCACTGTTTATGGGTGTGTTGTTCTCACTGTTTATGGGTGTGACTTTCACACTGTTTATGGGTGTGACGTTCTCACTGTTAATGGGTGTGATGTTCGCACTGTTTATGGGTGTGGCGTTTTCACTGTTTATGCGTGTGACATTCTCACTGTTTATGGGTGTGATGTTCACACTCTTTATGAGTATGACGTCCTCACTGCTAATGGGTGTGATGTTCACACTCTTTATGAGTGTGACGTTCTCACTGTTTATGGGTTTGATGTTCTCACTGTTTCTGCGTTTGACATTCTCACTGTTTATGTGTGTGATGTTCACACTGTTTATGGGTATGACTTCTCACTGTTTATGGGTGTGACATTCTCACTGTTTATGGGTGTGATGTTCTCACTGTTTATGGGTGTGACATTCACGCTGTTTATGGGTGTGACGTTCTCACTGATTACGGGTGTGACATTCTCACTGTTTATGGGTGTGATGTTCTCACTGTTAATGGGTTTGACGTTCTCTCTGTTCATGCTTCTGACATTCTCACTGTATACGGGTGTGATGTTCACACACTTTATGAGTGTGTCTTCTCACTGTTTATGTATGTGACGTTCACGCTGTTTATGGGTGTGATGTTCTCACTGATTATTGGTGTGACATTCTCACTGTTTATGTGTGTGATGTTCTCACTGTTAATGGGTGTGATGTTCTCACTGTTTATGGGTGTGACGTTGTCTCTGTTTATGCGTGTGACATTCTCACTGTTTATGGGTGTGATGTTCACACTGTTTATGGGTGTGACTTCTCACTGTTTAATCCTGTGATGTTGACTCTCTTTATGGCTGTGATGTTCTCACTGTTTATGGTGTGATGTTCACACTCTTTATATGTGTGACGTTCACACTGTTTATGCGTGTGACGTTCTCACTATTTATGGGCGTGACTTCTCACTTTTTATGTGTGTGATGTTCACACTGTTTATGGGTGTGACTTCTCACTGTTAGTGGCTGTGATGTTGACACTCTGTATATGTGTGACGTTCACATCTTTTATGGGTGTGATATTCTCCGATTTATGGCTGTGACGTTCTCACTGTTTCTGGGTTTGACATTCTCACTGTTTATGGGTGTGGCGTTCACACTGTTTACGGTTGTGACGTTCACACTGTTTATGAGTGTGACGTTCACTCTGTTTATGGATGTGACATTCTCACTGTTTATGTGTGTGACGTTTTCACTGTTTATGGGTGTGACATTCTCACTGTTTATGGGTGTGACATTCTCACTGTTTATGGGTGTGACTTTCTCACTGTTTATGGGTGTGACATTCTCCGGTTTATGGCTGTGACGTTCTCACTATTTCTGGTGTGATGTTCTCACTGTTTATGGGTGTGACGTTCTCATTGTTTATGGGTGTGACTTTCTCACTGTTTTTGCAGGTGATATTCTCAATGTTCATGGGTGTGACATTCTTACTGTTTATGGGTGTGACGTTAACACTGTTTATGGGTGTGATGTTCTCAGTGTTTATGAGTGTGATGTTCACATCTTTATGAGTGTGACTTCTCACTCTTTATGGTTGTGACGTTCACACTGTTTATGGGTGTGACATCCTCACTGTTTTTGTGTGTGACGGTTTCACTCTTTATGGGTGTGACATTCTCACTGTTTATGGGTGTGACGTCCTCACTGTTTTTGTGTGTGACGTTCTCATTGTTTATGGGTGTGATGTTCCCACTCTTTATATATGTGATGTTCACACTGTTATGGGTGTGACATTCTACGGATTATGGCTGTGATTTTCTCACTGTTTATGGGTGTGACGTTCTCACTGTTTATGGGTTTGATGTTCTCACTGTTTCTGGGTTTGACATTCTCACTGTTTATGTGTGTGATGTTCACACTGTTTATGATTGTGACTTCTCACTTTTTATGGGTGTTACATTCACACTCTTTATGAGTGTGTCTTCTCACTGTTTATGGTGTGACGTTCTCACTGTTTATGGGTGTGACGTTCTCACTGTTTTTGCATGTGATATTCTCAATGTTCATGGGTATGACATTCTTACTGTTTATGGGTGTGACGTTAACACTGTTTATTGGTGTGACATTCACACTCTTTATGAGTGTGACTTCTCACTTTTTATGGATGTGACGTTCACACTGTTTATGGGTGTGACGTGATCACTCTTTATGAGTGTGTCTTCTCACTGTTTATGTGTGTGATGTTCACACTCTTTATGAGTGTGACTTCTCACTGTTTATGGGTGTGACCTTCACACTGTTTATGTGTGTGACGTTCTCATTGTTTATGGGTGTGATGTTCCCACTCTTTATATATGTGATGTTCACACTGTTATGGGTGTGACATTCTACGGATTATGGCTGTGATTTTCTCACTGTTTATGGTGTGACGTTCTCACTGTTTATGGTGTGACGTTCTCTCTGTTTATGGGTGTGATGTTCTCACTGTTTATGGGTTTGATGTTCTCACTGTTTCTGGGTTTGACATTCTCACTGTTTATGTGTGTGATGTTCACACTGTTTATGATTGTGACTTCTCACTTTTTATGGGTGTTACATTCACACTCTTTATGAGTGTGTCTTCTCACTGTTTATGGTGTGATGTTCTCACTGTTTATGGTGTGACGTTCTCACTGTTTATGGGTGTGACATTCTCACTGTTTTTGCCTGTGATATTCTCACTGTTCATGGGTGTGATGTTTACAATCTTTATGAGTGTGACTTCTCACTGCTTATGGGTGTGATGTTCACACTCTTTATGAGTGTGACTTCTCACTGTTTATGGGTGTGAGATTCTCACTGTTTATGGGTGTGATGTTCTCACTGTTTATGGGTGTGAGATTCTCACTCTTTATGCGTGTGACGTTCTCACATTTAATGTGTGTGATGTTATCACTGTTTTTGGGTGTGATGTTCTGACTGTTGATGTGTATGATGTTCTCACAGTTTATGGGTGTGACGTTCTCACTGTTTATGCTTGTGACATTCTCACTGTTTATGGGTGTGACGTTCTCACTGTTAATGGGTGTGATGTTCTCACTTTTTATGGGTGTGATGTTCTCACTGTTTATGGGTGTGACATTCATGCTCTTTATGAGTATGTCTTCTCACTGTTTATGTGGGTGACGTTCACGCTGTTTATGGGTGTGACGTTCTCACTGATTACGGGTGTGACATTCTCACTGTTTATGGGTGTGATGTTCTCACTGTTAATGTGTGTGATGTTCTCCCTGTTTACGGTTTGACATTCTCTCTGTTTATGCGTGTGACATTCTCACTGTTTATGGGTGTGATGTTCACACTCCTTATGAGTGTGACTTCTCACTGTATGTGTGTGACGTTCACGCTGTTTATGGGTGTGACGTTCTCACTGATTACAGGTGTGACGTTCTCACTGTTTATGTGTGTGATGTTCTCACTGTTAATGGGTGTGATGTTCCCACTGTTTATGGGTGTGACATTGTCACTGTTTATGCGTGTGACATTCTCACTTTTTATGGGTGTGACGTTCTCACTGTTTATGGGTTTGATGTTCTCACTGTTTCTGGGTTTGACATTCTCACTGTTTATGGCTGTGATATTCTCACTGTTTATGGGTGTGATGTTCACACTCTTTATGCATGTGACGTTCTCACTTTTAATGTGTGTGACGTTATCACTGTTTTTGGGTGTGATTTTCTGACTGTTAATGTGTGTGATGTTCTCACAGTTTATGGCTGTGACGTTCTCACTGTTTCTGCTTGTGACATTCTCACTGTTTATGGGTGTGACGTTCTCGCTGTTTATGGGTGTGACATTCTCACTGTTAATCGGTGTGATGTTCTCACTGTTTATGGGTGTGACGTTCTCACTGTTTATGGGTGTGACGTTTTCACTGTTTATGCGTGTGACATTCTCACTGTTTATGGGTGTGATGTTCACACTCTTTATGAGTATGACGCCCTCACTGCGAATGGGTGTGATTTTCACACTCTTTATGACTGTGCCTTCTCACTGTTTATGGGTGTGACGTTCACACTGTTTATGGCTGTGACTTCTCACTGTTTATGGGTGTGACGTTCACACTGTTTTTGGTTATGACTTCTCACTGTTTATGGGTGTGCTATTCACACTCTTTATGAGTGTGTTTTCTCACTGTTTATGTGTGTGACGTTCATGCTGTTTATGGGTGTGATGTTCTCACTGATTATGGTTGTGACATTCTCACTTTTTATGTGTGTGATGTTCTCACTGTTTATGGGTGTGAACTTCTAACTGTTTATGGGTGTGACGTTCTCATTGTTTATGGGTGTGACGTTTTCACTGTTTATGGGTGTGACGTTCTCACGGTTCATGGGTGTGACGTTCTCACTGTTTATGGGTGTGACGTTCTCACTGTTAATGGATGTGATATTCTCGCTGTTCATGGGTGTGACATTCTCACTGTTTATGGTTGTGACATTCACACTGTTTATGGGTGTGACGTTCACACTGTTTATGGGTGTGACGTTCACACTGTTTATGGTTGTGACATTCACATTGTTTATGGGTGTGACGTTCACACTGTTTATGTGTGTGACGTTTTCACTGTTTATTGGTGTGACATTCTCACTTTTTATGGGTGTGATGTTCACACTCTTTATGAGTATGACGCCCTCACTGCTAATGGGTGTGATTTTCACACTCTTTATGAGTGTGACATCTCACTGTTTATGTGTGTGACGTTCAAACTTTTTATGGCTGTGACTTCTCACTGTTTATGGGTGTGATGTTCACACTGTTTTTGGTTATGACTTCTCAGTGTTTATGGGTGTGATGTTCACACCCTTTATGAGTGTTACTTCTCACTTTTTATGGGTGTGCCGTTCACACTGTTTATGGGTGTGACGTTCTCACTCTTTATGAGTGTGCTTTCTCACTGTTTGTGTGTGACGTTCTCACTGATTATGGGTGTGACATTCTCACTTGTTATGTGTGTGATGTTCTCACTGTTTATGGGTGTGACTTCTCAATCTTTATGGCTGTGACGTTTTCACTGTTTATGGTGTGATGTTCACACTCTTTATATGTGTGACGTTCACACTGTTATGGGTGTGACATTCTCCGGTTTATGGCTGTGACGTTCTCACTGTTTATGGTGTGACGTTCTCACTGATTATGGGTGTGACGTTCTCTATGCTTTTGCATGTGATATTCTCACTGTTTATGGGTGTGACGTTCACACAATTTATGGGTGTGATGTTCTCACTGTTTCTGGGTTTGACATTCTCACTGTTTCTGGGTGTGGCGTTCTCACTGTTTATGGGTGTGACGTTCACACTGTTTATGGGTGTGACATTCTCACTGTTTATGTGTGCGACGTTCTCACTGTTTATGGGTGTGACGTTCACACAGTTTATGGGTGTGACGTTCTCACTGTTTATGTGTGTGACGTTCTCACTGTTTATGGGTGTGACATTCTCACTGTTTATGGTTGTGACGGTCACACTGTTTATGGGTGTGATGTTCTCACTGTTTATGAGTGTGAAGTTCTCACTGTTTATGGGTGTGACATTCACACTGTTTATGGTTGTGACGTTCTCACTGTTTATGGGTGTGACATTCACACTGTTTATGGTTGTGACGTTCTCACTGTTTATGGGTGTGATGTTTTCACTTTTAATGGGTGTGATGTTCTCACTGTTTATGGGTGTGATGTTTTCACTGTTTATGCGTGTGACATTCTCACTGTTTATGGGTGTGATGTTCACACTCTTTATGAGTGTGAGTTCTCACTGTTTATGTGTGTGACGTTCTCACTATTAATGGGCGTGACTTCTCACTTTTTATGGGTGTGATGTTCACACTGTTTATGGGTGTGACTTCTCACTGTTTATGGGTGTGATGCTGACACCCTTTATGAGTGTGACTTCTCACTTTTTATGGGGGTGACGTTCAGACTGTTTATGGTTGTGACGTTCACACTGTTTATGGGTGTGACGTTCTCACTGTTTATGGGTGTGGCGTTCACACTGTTTATGGGTGTGATGTTCTCACTGTTTATGGGTGTGATGTTCTCACTGTTTATGGGTGTGACGTTCTCACTATTAATGGGCGTGACTTCTCACTTTTTATGGGTGTGATGTTCACACTGTTTATGGGTGTGACTTCTCAGTGTTTATGGGTGTGATGCTGACACCCTTTATGAGTGTGACTTCTCACTTTTTATGGGGGTGACGTTCACATTGTTTATGGTTGTGACGTTCACACTGTAAATGGGTTTGATGTTCACACTGTTTATGTGTGTGACGTTCTCACTGTTTATAGGCGTGACATTCTCATTGTTTATGGGTGTGATGTTCTCACTGTTTATGGGTGTGATGTTCTCACTGTTTATGGGTTTGATGTTCACACCCTATGAGTGTGACTTCTCACTGCTTATGGGTGTGATGTTCACACTGTTTATGGGTATGACTTCACACTGTTTATGTGTCTGACGTTCACACTGTTTATGGGTGTGAGATTCTCACTGTTTATGGGTGTGATTTTCACACTGTTTATGGGTATGACGTCTCACTGTTTATGGGTGTGACGTTCACACTGTTTATGCGTGTGACGTTCACACTGTTTATGGGTGTGATGTTCTCAGTGTTTATGAGTGAGATGTTCTGACTGTTTCTGGGTTTAACATTCTAACTGTTTCTGAGTGTGACGTTCACACTGTTTATGGGTCTGACGTTCGCACTGTTTATGGGTGTGACTTTCACACTGTTTATGGGTGTGATTTTCTCACTGTTTATGGGTGTGATATTCTCACTATTTATAGGAGACGTTCACACTGTTTATGGGTGTGATATTCTCACTATTTATAGGTGACGTTCAGACTGTTTATGAGTGTAACGTTCACACTGTTTATGGGTGTGACGGTCACAGTGTTTATGGGAATGATGTTATCATTGTTTATGGGTGTGACATTCTCACTGTTTATAGGTGTGACATTCTCACTTTTAATGGGTGTGATGTTATCAATGTTTACGGGTGTGACATTCTCACTGTTTATGAGTGTGACGTTCACTCTGTTTATGGGTGTAACTTTCTCACTGTTTAAGGGTGTGACGTTCACACTGTTTATGGGTGTGACGTTCTCACTGATTATGGGTGTGACATTCTCACTGTTTCTGTGTGTGACGTTCTCTCTGTTTATTCTTGTGACATTCTCACTGTTTATGGGTGTGACGTTCTCACTGTTTATGGGTGTGACGTTGTCACTGTTTATGGGTGTGATGTTTTCACTGTTTATGCGTATGACATTCTCACTGTTTATGGGTGTGATGTTCTCACTGTTTATGGGTGTGACGTTCTCACTGTTTATGGGTATGAATTCTAACTGTTTATGGGTGTGATGTTCACACTCTTTATGCGTGTGACGTTCTCACTTTTAATGTGTGTGATGTTATCACTGTTTTTGGGTGTGATTTTCTGACTGTTAATGTGTGTGATGTTCTCACAGTTTATGGGTGTGACGTTCTCACTGTTTCTGCTTGTGACATTCTCACTGTTTATGGGTGTGACGTTCTCGCTGTTTATGTGTGTGATGTTCTCACTGTTAATGGGTGTGATCTTCTCACTGTTTATGGGTGTGATGTTCTCACTGTTTATGGGTGTGATGTTCTCACTGTTTATGGGTGTGACGTTCTCACTATTAATGGGCGTGACTTCTCACTTTTTATGGGTGTGATGTTCACACTGTTTATGGGTGTGACTTCTCAGTGTTTATGGGTGTGATGCTGACACCCTTTATGAGTGTGACTTCTCACTTTTTATGGGGGTGACGTTCACATTGTTTATGGTTGTGACGTTCACACTGTAAATGGGTTTGATGTTCACACTGTTTATGTGTGTGACGTTCTCACTGTTTATAGGCGTGACATTCTCATTGTTTATGGGTGTGATGTTCTCACTGTTTATGGGTGTGATGTTCTCACTGTTTATGGGTTTGATGTTCACACCCTATGAGTGTGACTTCTCACTGCTTATGGGTGTGATGTTCACACTGTTTATGGGTATGACTTCACACTGTTTATGTGTCTGACGTTCACACTGTTTATGGGTGTGAGATTCTCACTGTTTATGGGTGTGATTTTCACACTGTTTATGGGTATGACGTCTCACTGTTTATGGGTGTGACGTTCACACTGTTTATGCGTGTGACGTTCACACTGTTTATGGGTGTGATGTTCTCAGTGTTTATGAGTGAGATGTTCTGACTGTTTCTGGGTTTAACATTCTAACTGTTTCTGAGTGTGACGTTCACACTGTTTATGGGTCTGACGTTCGCACTGTTTATGGGTGTGACTTTCACACTGTTTATGGGTGTGATTTTCTCACTGTTTATGGTTGTGATATTCTCACTATTTATAGGAGACGTTCACACTGTTTATGGGTGTGATATTCTCACTATTTATAGGTGACGTTCAGACTGTTTATGAGTGTAACGTTCACACTGTTTATGGGTGTGACGGTCACAGTGTTTATGGGAATGATGTTATCATTGTTTATGGGTGTGACATTCTCACTGTTTATAGGTGTGACATTCTCACTTTTAATGGGTGTGATGTTATCAATGTTTACGGGTGTGACATTCTCACTGTTTATGAGTGTGACGTTCACTCTGTTTATGGGTGTAACTTTCTCACTGTTTAAGGGTGTGACGTTCACACTGTTTATGGGTGTGACGTTCTCACTGATTATGGGTGTGACATTCTCACTGTTTCTGTGTGTGATGTTCTCACTGTTTATGGGTGTGACCTTCTCACTGTTTATGGGTGTGACGTTCTCTCTGTTTATTCTTGTGACATTCTCACTGTTTATGGGTGTGACGTTCTCACTGTTTATGGGTGTGATGTTTTCACTGTTTATGCGTATGACATTCTCACTGTTTATGGGTGTGATGTTCTCACTGTTTATGGGTATGAATTCTAACTGTTTATGGGTGTGATGTTCACACTCTTTATGCGTGTGACGTTCTCACTTTTAATGTGTGTGATGTTATCACTGTTTTTGGGTGTGATTTTCTGACTGTTAATGTGTGTGATGTTCTCACAGTTTATGGGTGTGACGTTCTCACTGTTTCTGCTTGTGACATTCTCACTGTTTATGGGTGTGACGATCTCGCTGTTTATGTGTGTGATGTTCTCACTGTTAATGGGTGTGATCTTCTCACTGTTTATGGGTGTGATGTTCTCACGGTTTATGGGTGTGATGTTCTCACTGTTAATGGGTGTGATGTTCTCACTGTTTATGGGTGTGACGTTCTCACTGTTTATGGGTGTGATGTTTTCACTGTTTATGCGTATGACATTCTCACTGTTTATGGGTGTGATGTTCACACTCTTTATGAGTATGACGTCCTCGCTGCTAATGGGTGTGATGTTCACACTCTTTATGTGTGTGACGTTCTCACTATTTATGCGTGTGACATTCTCATTGTTTATGGGTGTGATGTTCCCACACTTTGAGTGTGACTTCACACTGTTTAAGTGTGTGACATTTAGACTGTTTATGGTGTGAGATTCTCACTGTTTATGGGTGTGATGTTCACACTCTGTGAGTGTGACTTCTCACTGTTTATGGGTGTGATGTTCACACTCTTTATGAGTGTGACTTCACACTGTTTATGGGTGTGACATTCACACTGTTTATGGGTGTGAGATTCTCACTGTTTATGGGCATGCCTTCAAACTGTTTATGGGTGTGATTTTCACACTGTTCATGGGTGTGACTTCTCACTGTTTATTGGTGTGATGTTCACACTCTTTATGTGTGTGACGTTCTCACTATTTATGCGTGTGACATTCTCATTGTTTATGGGTGTGATGTTCCCACACTTTATGAGTGTGACTTCTCACTGTTTATGGGTGTGACATTCACACTGTTTATGGGTGTGAGATTCTCACTGTTTATGGGCATGCCTTCAAACTGTTTATGGGTGTGATTTTCACACTGTTCATGGGTGTGACTTCTCACTGTTTATTGGTGTGATGTTCACACTCTTTATGTGTGTGACGTTCTCACTATTTATGCGTGTGACATTCTCATTGTTTATGGGTGTGATGTTCCCACACTTTATGAGTGTGACTTCTCACTGTTTCTGGGTGTGATGTTCTCACTCTTTTTGAGTGTGACTTCTCACTGTTTATGTGTGTGACGTACTCCCTGTTTATGGGTGTGATGTTCTCACTGTTTATGGGTTTGATGTTCACACTCTATGAGTGTGACTTCTCACTGCTTATGGGTGTGATGTTCACACTTTTTATGAGTGTGACTTGACACTGTTTATGTGTGTGACATTCACACTGTTTATGGGTGTGAGATTCTCACTGTTTATGGCTGTGATTTTCTCACTGTTTATGGGCCTGATTCTCGCTGTTTATGGGTGTGATGTTCACACTGTTTATGGGTATGACTTCACACCGTTTATGGGTGTGATGTTCACACTTTTTATGAGTGTGACTTCACATTGTTTATTTGTAACGTTCACACTGTTTATGGGTGTGAGATTCTCACTGTTTATGGGTGTGATTTTCACACTGTTTACGGGCATGACATCACACAGTTTATGGGTGTGATGTTCACACTGTTTATGGGTGTGACATTCTCATTATTTGTAGGTGATGTTCACACTGTTTATGAGTGTAACGTTCACACTGTTTATGTGTGTGACGGTCACACTGTTTATGGGTGTGACGTTCTCATTGTTTATGCGTGTGACATTCTCATTGTTTATGGGTGTGATGTTTCCACACTTTATGAGTGTGACTTCTCACTGTTTATGGGTGTGACGTTCTCACTCTTTATGAGTGTGACTTCTCACTGTTTATGTGTGTGATGTTCTCACTATTTATGGGCGTGACTTCTCACTGTTTATGGGGATGATGTTCGCACGGTTTATGGGTGTGACTTCTCACTGCTTATTGCTGTGATATTGACACTCTTTATGGCTGTGACATTCTCACTGTTTATGGGTGTGATGTTCTCACTGTTTATGTGTGTGATGTTCTCACTGTTTATGGGTGTGAACTTCTAACTGTTTATGGGGGTGACGTTCACACTGTTTATGGGTGTGATGTTCACACTGTTTCTGGGTTTGACATTCTCACTGTTTACGTGTGTGACGTTCTCACTGTTTATGGTTGTGACGGTCACACTGTTTATGAGTGTGATGTTCTCACTGTTTATGGGTGTGACGTTCTCACTGTTTATGGGTGTGACGTTCTCACTATTAATGGGCGTGACTTCTCACTTTTTATGGGTGTGATGTTCACACTGTTTATGGGTGTGACTTCTCTGTGTTTATGGGTGTGATGCTGACACCCTTTATGAGTGTGACTTCTCACTTTTTATGGGGGTGATTCACACTGTTTATGGTTGTGACGTTCACACTGTTAATGGGTTTGATGTTCACACTGTTTATGTGTGTGACGTTCTCACTGTTTATGGGTGTGATGTTCTCACTGTTTATGGGTTTGATGTTCACACCCTATGAGTGTGACTTCTCACTGCTTATGGGTGTGATGTTCACTCTTTTTATGAGTGTGACTTGACACTGTTTATGTGTGTGACATTCACAGTGCTAATGGGTGTGAGATTCTCACTGTTTATGGGCCTGATTCTCAATGTTTATGGGTGTGATGTTCACACTGTTTATGGGTGTGATGTTCACACTGTTTATGGGTATGACTTCACACTGTTTATGTGTCTGACGTTCACACTGTTTATGGGTGTGAGATTCTCACTGTTTATGGGTGTGATTTTCACACTGTTTATGGGTATGACGTCTCACTGTTTATGGGTGTGATGTTCTCACTATTTATGGGTGTGACGTTCTCACTGTTTATGGGTGTGACGTTCTCACAGTTTATGGGTGTGATTTTCTCACTGTTTATGGGTGTGATATTCTCACTATTTATAGGTGACATTCACACTGTTTATGAGTGTAACGTTCACACTGTTTATGGGTGTGACGGTCACAGTGTTTATGGGAATGATGTTATCATTGTTTATGGGTGTGATGTTCTCACTGTTTACAAGTGTGACGTTCTCACTGTTTATGAGTGTGACGTTCACTCTGTTTATGGGTGTGATGTTCTCACTGTTTCTGGGTTTGACATTCTCACTGTTTATGGGTGAGACATTCACACTCTTCATGAGTGTGTCTTCTCACTGTTCATGTGTGTGACGTTCTCTCTGTTTATGCTTGTGACATTCTCACTGTTTCTGTGTGTGACATTCTCACTGTCTATGGGTGTGACATTCTCACTGTTTATGGGTGTGATGTTCACACTGTTTTTGGTTATGACTTCTCACTTTTTATGGGTGTGCCGTTCACACTGTTTCTGGGCGTGACGTTCTCACTCTTTATGAGTGTGTTTTCTCACTGTTTATGGGTGTGACGTCCACGCTGTTTATGGGTGTGACGTTCTCACTGATTATGGATGTGACATTCTCACTGTTTATGTGTGTGATGTTCTCACTGTTTATGGGTGTGATGTTCTCACTGTTTATGTGTGTGACGTTCTCACTGTTTATGGGTGTGACGTTCTCACTGTTTATGGGTGTGATATTATCACTGTTTATGTGTGTGATGTTCTCACTGTTTATGGGTGTGATGTTCTCACTGTTTATGGGTGTGATTTCTCAATCTTTATGGCTGTGACGTTTTCACTGTTTATGGTGTGATGTTCACACTATTTATATGTGTGACGTTCACACTGTTATGGGAGTGACATTCTCCGGTTTATGGCTGTGACGTTCTCACTGATTATGGTTGTGATGTTCTCACTGTTTTTGCATGTGATATTCTCACTGTTCATGGGTGTGACATTCTCACTGTTTATGGGTGTGACGTTCTTACTGTTTTTGCATGTGATATTCTCACTGTTCATGGGTGTGACATTCTCACTGTTTATGGGTGTGACGTTCACACAGTTTATGGGTGTGATGTTCTCACTGTTTCTGGGTTTGACATTCTCACTGTTTATGGGTGTGACGTTCACACTGTTTATGGGTGTGACGTTCTCACTGTTTATGTGTGTGACGTTTTCACTGTTTATGGGTGCGACATTCTCACTGTTTATGGTGTGACATTCTCACTGTTTATGGGTGTGACTTTCTCACTGTTTATGGGTGTGACGTTCACACTGTTTATGGGTGTGACGTTCTCACTGTTTATGTGTGTGACGTTTTCACTGTTTATGGGTGCGACATTCTCACTGTTTATGGTGTGACATTCTCACTGTTTATGGGTGTGACTTTCTCACTGTTTATGAGTGTGACGTTCTCACTGTTTATGGGTGTGACATTCACACTGTTTATGGTTGTGACGTTCTCACTGTTTATGGGTGTGACGTTTTCACTTTTAATGGGTGTGATGTTCTCACTGTTTATGGGTGTGATGTTTTCACTGTTTATGCGTGTGAAATTCTCACTGTTTATGGGTGTGATGTTCACACTCTTTATGAGTGTGACTTCTCAGTGTTTATGTGTGTGACGTTCTCATGTTTATGGGTGTGATGTTCTCACTGTTTATGGGTGTGACGTTCTCACTGTTTATGGGTGTGACGTTCTCACTGTTTATGGTTGTGACGTTCTCACTGTTTATGGGTGTGACATTCTCACTGTTTATGGTTGTGACGTTCTCACTGTTTATGGGTGTGACGTTCTCACTGTTTCTGGGTGTGACGTTCTCACTGTTTATGGGTGTGACATTCTCACTGTTTATGGGTTTGACGTTCTCACTGTTTATGGGTGTGACGTTCTCACTGTTTATGGGTGTGACGTTCTTACTCTTTATGACTGTGTTTTCTCACTGTTTATGTGTGTGACGTTCATGCTGTTTATGGGGGTGACGTTCTCACTGATTATGGTTGTGACATTCTCACTTTTTATGTATGTGATGTTCTCACTGTTTATGGGTGTGAACTTCTAACTGTTTATGGGTGTGACGTTCTCACTGTTTATGGGTGTGACGTTCTCTCTGTTAATGGGTGTGATGTTCTCACTGTTTATGTGTGTGACGTTCTCACTGTTTATGGGTGTGACGTTCTCACTGTTTATGGGTTTGACGTTCTCACTGTTTATGGGTGTGACATTCTCACTGTTTATGTGTGTGACATTCTCACTGTTTATGTGTGTGACGTTCACGCTTTTTATGGGTGTGACGTTCTCACTGTTTATGGGTTTGACGTTCTCACTGTTTATGGGTGTGATGTTCTCACTGTTTATGTGTGTGACGTTCTCACTGTTTTTGCATGTGATATTCTCGCTGTTCATGGGTGTGACATTCTCACTGTTTATGTGCGTGACGTTCACGCTTTTTATGGGTGTGACGTTCTCACTGATTATGGGTGTCACATTCTCACTGTTTATGGGTGTGATGTTCTCACTGTTTATGGGTGTGACGTTGTCACTGTTTATGCGTGTGACATTCTCACTGTTTATGCGTGTGATTTTCACACTCTTTATGAGTGTGACTTCTCAGTGTTTATGTGTGTGACGTTCAAACTTTTTATGGCTGTGACTTCTCACTTTTTATGGGTATGATGTTCACACTGTTTTTGGTTATGACTTCTCACTGTTAATGGGTGTGATGTTCACACTCTTTATGAGTGTGTTTTCTCACTGTTTATGTGTGTGACGTCCACGCTGTTTATGGGTGTGACGTTCTCACTGATTATGGGTGTGACATTCTCACTGTTTATGTGTGTGATGTTCTCACTGTTTATGGGTGTGACCTTCTTACTGTTTATGGGCGTGACTTCTCACTTTTTATGGGTGTGACTTCTCAATCTTTATGGCTGTGATGTTCTCACTGTTTTTGCATGTGATATTCTCACTGTTTATGGGGTGACATTCTCACTGTTCATGGGTGTGACGTTCTCACTCTTTTTGCATGTGATGTTCTCACTGTTTCTGGGTTTGACATTCTCACTGTTTATGGGTGTGGCGTTCACACTGTTTATGGTTGTGACGTTCACACTGTTTATGGGTGTGACGTTCACACTGTTTATGGGTGTGACGTTCTCACTGTTTATGTGTGTGACGTTTTCACTGTTTATGGGTGTGACATTCTCACTGTTTATGGTGTGACATTCTCATTGTTTATGGGTGTGACTTTCTCACTGTTTATGAGTGTGACGTTTTCACTTTTAATGGGTGTGATGTTCTCACTGTTTATTTGTGTGATGTTCTCACTGTTTATGCGTGTGGCATTCTATCTGTTTATGGGTGTGATGTTCACACTCTTTATGAGTGTGACTTCTCAGTGTTTATGTGTGTGACGTTCTCATGTTTATGGGTGTGATGCTGACACCCTTTATGAGTGTGACTTCTCACTTTTTATGGGGGTGACATTTACACTGTTTATGGTTGTGACGTTCACACTGTTAATGGGTTTGATGTTCACACTGTTTATGGGTGTGACGTTCTCACTGTTTATGGGTGTGATGTTCTCACAGTTTATGAGTGTGAAGTTCTCACTGTTTATGGGTGTGACATTCTCACTGTTTATGGTTGTGACGTTCTCACTGTTTATGGGTGTGACGTTTTCACTTTTAATGGGTGTGATGTTCTCACTGTTTATGGGTGTGATGATTTCACTGTTTATGCGTGTGACATTCTCACTGTTTATGGGTGTGATGTTCACACTCTTTATGAGTGTGACTTCTCAGTGTTTATGTGTGTGACGTTCTCACTATTAATGGGCGTGACTTCACACTTTTTATGGGTGTGATGTTCACACTGTTTATGGCTGTGACTTCTCACTGTTTATGGGTGTGATGTTCTCACTGTTTATGGGTGTGACGTTCTCACTTTTTATGGATGTGATGTTCACACTGTTTATGGGTGTGACTTCTCACTGTTCATGGGTGTGATGCTGACACCCTTTATGAGTGTGACTTCTCACTTTTTATGGGTGTGACGTTCACACTGTTTATGGTTGTGACGTTCACATTGTTAATGGGTTTGATGTTCACACTGTTTCTGGGTGTGACGTTCTCACTGTTTATGGGCGTGACATTCTCACTGTTTATGGGTGTGTTGTTTTCACAGTTTATGGGTGTGACATTCTCATTGTTTATGGGTGTGACGTTCTCACTGTTTATGGGTGTGATGTTTACAATCTTTATGAGTGTGACTTCTCACTGCTTATGGGTGTGATGTTCACACTCTTTATGAGTGTGACTTCTCACTGTTTATGGGTGTGAGATTCTCACTCTTTATGCGTGTGACGTTCTCACCTTTAATGTGTGTGATGTTATCACTGTTTTTGGGTGTGATATTCTCACTGTTTATGGGTTTGATGTTCACACCCTATGAGTGTGACTTCTCACTGCTTATGGGTGTGATGTTCACACTTTTTATGAGTGTGACTTGACACTCTTTATGTGTGTGACATTCACACGGCAAATGGGTGTGAGATTCTCACTGTTTATGGGCCTGATTCTCAAAGTTTATGGGTGTGATGTTCACACTGTTTATGGATATGACTTCACACTGTTTATGGGTGTGATGTTCAAACTTTTAATGAGTGTGACTTCTCACTGTTTATGGGTGTGACGTTCTCACTGTTTATGGGTGTGACGTTCTCGCTGTTTATGTGTGTGACATTCACACTGTTTATGGGTGTGATGTTCACACTCTTTATGGGTGTGACGTTCTCACTGTTTATGGGTGTGACGTTCTCACAGTTTATGGGTGTGATTTTCTCACTGTTTATGGGTGTGACGTTCACTCTGTTTATGGGTGTGATGTTCTCATTGTTTA
The DNA here is from genome assembly GCA_026770705.1 of Isurus oxyrinchus. NCBI lineage: Eukaryota > Metazoa > Chordata > Chondrichthyes > Lamniformes > Lamnidae > Isurus > Isurus oxyrinchus. The sequence continues at coordinate 453,138 of JANJGN010000013.1, read as the reverse complement.
TGGGTGTGACGTTCTCACAGTTTATGGGTGTGATTTTCTCACTGTTTATGAGTGTAACGTTCACACTGTTTATGGGTGTGACGGTCACAGTGTTTATGGGTGTGATGTTCTCACTGTTTATGTGTGTGACGTTCTGACTGTTTATGAGTGTGACATTCACTCTGTTTATGGGCGTGACGTTCTCACTGTTTATGAGTGTGACGTTCTCACTGTTTATGAGTGTGACGTTCTCACTGTTTATGAGTGTGACGTTCACTCTGTTTATGGGTATGACTTTCTCACTGTTTAAGGGTGTGACATTCACACTGTTTATGGGTGTGACTTTCTCACTGTTTATGGGTGAGAAGTTCACACTCTTCATGAGTGTGTCTTCTCACTGTTCATGTGTGTGACGTTCACGCTGTTTATGGGTGTGACGTTCTCACTGATTATGGGTGTGATATTCTCACTGTTTCTGTGTGTGATGTTCTCACTGTTTATGGGTGTGACATTATCACTGTTTATGGGTGTGATGTTCTCACTGTTTATGGATATGACTTCACACTGTTTATGGGTGTGATGTTCAAACTTTTTATGAGTGTGACTCCACACTGTTTATGTGTCTGACGTTCACACTGTTTATGGGTGTGAGATTCTCACTGTTTATGGGTGTGACGTTCTCACTGTTTATGGGTGTGACGTTCTCACTGTTTATGTGTGTGACATTCACACTGTTTATGGGTGTGATGTTCACACTCTTTATGGGTGTGACGTTCTCACTGTTTATGGGTGTGACGTTCTCACAGTTTATGGGTGTGATTTTCTCACTGTTTATGGGTGTGACGTTCACTCTGTTTATGGGTGTGATGTTCTCACTGTTTATGGGTGTGATATTCTCACTATTTATAGGTGACGTTCACACTGTTTATGAGTGTAACGTTCACACTGTTTATGGGTGTGACGGTCACAGTGTTTATGGGTGTGATGTTCTCACTGTTTATGAGTGTGACGTTCTCACTGTTTATGAGTGTGACGTTCTCACTGTTTATGAGTGTGACGTTCACTCTGTTTATGGGTATGACTTTCTCACTGTTTAAGGGTGTGACGTTCACACTGTTTATGTGTGTGACGTTCTCACTGATTATGGGTGTGATATTCTCACTGTTTCTGTGTGTGATGTTCTCACTGTTTATGGGTGTGACTTCTCACTGTTTATCGGTGTGACATTATCACTGTTTATGGGTGTGATGTTCACACTGTTTATGGGTTTGACGTTCTCACTGTTTATGGGTGTGATGTTCTCACTCTTTATGAGAGTGACTTCTCACTGTTTATGGGTGTGACGTTCTCACTGTTTATGGGTGTGACTTCTCATTGTTTATGCGTGTGACATTCTCATTGTTTATGGGTGTGACTTCTCACTGTTTATGGGTGCGACGTTCTCACTCTTTATGAGTGTGACTTCTCACTGTTTATAGGGATGATGTTCACACTGTTTATGGGTGTGACTTCTCACTGCTTATTGCTGTGATATTGACACTCTTTATGGCTGTGACATTCTCACTGTTTATGGTGTGATGTTCACACTCTTTATATGTGTGACGTTCACACTGTTTATGGGTGTGACGTTCTCACTATTTATGGGTGTGACGTTCTCACTGTTTATGGGTGTGACGTTCACACTGTTTATGGGTGTGATGTTTTCACTGTTTCTGGGTTTGACGTTCTCACTGTTTCTGGGTGTGACGTTCTCTCTGTTTATGGGTGTGACATTCTCACTGTTTATGGGTGTGATGTTCACACTCTTTATGAGTGTGACTTCACACTGTTTATGGGTGTGACATTCACACTGTCTATGGGTGTGATTTTCACACTGTTTATGGGTGTGACATTCACACTGTTTATGGGTGTGAGATTCTCACTGTTTATGGCTGTGAGATTCTCATTGTTTATGGGTGTGATGTTCAGACTGTTCATGGGTATGACTTCTCACTGTTTATGGGTGTGATGTTCACACACTTTATGGGTGTGACGTTCTCACTTTTTATGGGTGTGACGTTCTCACTGTTTATGAGTGTGACTTCTCATTGTTTATGCGTGTGACATTCTCATTGTTTATGGGTGTGATGTTCCCACACTTTATGAGTTTGATGTTCTCACTGTATATGGGTGTGACGTTCTCGCTGTTTATGAGTGTGACTTCTCACTGTTTATGTGTGTGACGTTCTCAATATTTATGGGTGTGACTTCTCACTTTTATGGGTGTGACGTTCACACTGTTTATGGGTGTGATGTTCACACTGTTTTTGGGTGTGACGTTCACACTGTTTTTGGGTGTGACATTCACACTGTTTTTGGGTGTGATGTTCACACTGTTTTTGGATGTGATGTTCAGACTGTTTATGGGTGTGACATTCACACCGTTTTTGGGTGTGATGTTCACACTGTTTTTGGATGTGATGTTCACACTGTTTATGTGTGTTACGTTCACCATGTTTTTGGGTGTGATGTTCACACTGTTTTTGGGGGTAATTTTAACCCTGTTTATGGTGTGACGTTCTCTCTGTTTATGGTTGTGACATTCTCACTGTTTATGGGTAGGAAGTTCTCACTGTTTCCGGGTGTGACGTTCTCTCTGTTTATGGGTGTGACATTCTCACTGTTTATGGGTGTGACGTTCTCATTGTTTATGGGTGTGATGTTCACACTCTTTATGAGTGTGACTTCACACTGTTTATGGGTGTGACATTCACACTGTTTATGGGTGTGACATTCACACTGTTTATGGGTGGGAGATTCTCACTGTTTATGGGTGTGATATTCTCACTGTTTATGGGTGTGACTTCACAGTGTTTATGGGTGTGACATTCACACTGTTTATGGGTGTGATGTTCTCACTGTTTATGGGTGTGACGTTCTCACTGTTTATGTGTGTGACATTCACACTGTTTATGGGTGTGATGTTCACACTCTTTATGGGTGTGACGTTCTCACTGTTTATGGGTGTGACATTCTCACAGTTTATGGGTGTGATTTTCTCACTGTTTATGGGTGTGACGTTCACTCTGTTTATGGGTGTGATGTTCTCACTGTTTATGGGTGTGATATTCTCACTATTTATAGGTGACGTTCACACTGTTTATGAGTGTAACGTTCACACTGTTTATGGGTGTGACGGTCACAGTGTTTATGGGTGTGATGTTCTCACTGTTTATGTGTGTGACGTTCTGACTGTTTATGAGTGTGACGTTCACTCTGTTTATGGGCGTGACGTTCTCACTGTTTATGAGTGTGACGTTCTCACTGTTTATGAGTGTGACGTTCTCACTGTTTATGAGTGTGACGTTCACTCTGTTTATGGGTATGACTTTCTCACTGTTTATGGCTGTGAGATTCTCATTGTTTATGGGTGTGATGTTCAGACTGTTCATGGGTATGACTTCTCACTGTTTATGGGTGTGATGTTCACACACTTTATGGGTGTGACGTTCTCACTTTTTATGGGTGTGACGTTCTCACTGTTTATGAGTGTGACTTCTCATTGTTTATGCGTGTGACATTCTCATTGTTTATGGGTGTGATGTTCCCACACTTTATGAGTTTGATGTTCTCACTGTATATGGGTGTGACGTTCTCGCTGTTTAAGAGTGTGACTTCTCACTGTTTATGTGTGTGACGTTCTCAATATTTATGGGTGTGACTTCTCACTTTTATGGGTGTGACGTTCACACTGTTTATGGGTGTGATGTTCACACTGTTTTTGGGTGTGACGTTCACACTGTTTTTGGGTGTGACATTCACACTGTTTTTGGGTGTGATGTTCACACTGTTTTTGGATGTGATGTTCAGACTGTTTATGGGTGTGACATTCACACCGTTTTTGGGTGTGATGTTCACACTGTTTTTGGATGTGATGTTCACACTGTTTATGTGTGTTACGTTCACCATGTTTTTGGGTGTGATGTTCACACTGTTTTTGGGGGTAATTTTAACCCTGTTTATGGTGTGACGTTCTCTCTGTTTATGGTTGTGACATTCTCACTGTTTATGGGTAGGAAGTTCTCACTGTTTTTGCTTGTGATATTTTCACTGTTCATGGGTGTGACCTTCTCACTGTTTCTGGGTTTGACGTTCTCACTGTTTCCGGGTGTGACGTTCTCTCTGTTTATGGGTGTGACATTCTCACTGTTTATGGGTGTGACGTTCTCATTGTTTATGGGTGTGATGTTCACACTCTTTATGAGTGTGACTTCACACTGTTTATGGGTGTGACATTCACACTGTTTATGGGTGTGACATTCACACTGTTTATGGGTGGGAGATTCTCACTGTTTATGGGTGTGATATTCTCACTGTTTATGGGTGTGATGTTCTCACTGTTTCTGGGTGTGATGTTCTCACTGTTTATGGGTGTGACGTTCTCACTGTTTATGTGTGTGACATTCACACTGTTTTTGGGTGTGACGTTCTCACTGTTTATGTGTGTGACATTCACACTGTTTTTGGGTGTGATGTTCACACTGTTTTTGGGTGTGATTTTCACACTGTTTATGGGTGTGACATTCACACTGTTTACTGGTGTGACGTTCTCACTGCTAATCGGTTTAACCGTCTCACTGTTTATGGGTCTGTCGTTCACACTGTTTATGGGATTGACATTCTCACTGTTTATGGGTTTGAAGTTCTCACTGCTTATGGGTGTGACATTCTCACTGTTTATCAGTGTGATGTTCTCACTGTTCTTGGTTGTGACATTGTCCATGTTTATGGGTGTGACATTCACGCTTTTTTGGGTGTGATGTTCATACTGTTTTTGCGTGTGATGTTGACACTGTTTATGGGTGTTATCTTCAGACTTTTAATGGGTGTGACATCCACACTGTTTATGGGTGTGATGTTCACACTGTTTTTGTGTGTAACGTTCTCACTGTTTTTGAGTGTGATGTTCACACTGGTTTTGGGTGTGATGTTCACATTGTTTATGGGTGTGACGTTCTCACTGTTTATGTGTGTGACGTTCACACTGTTTTTGGGTGTGATGTTCACACTGTTTTTGGGTGTGACATTCACACTGTTTTTGGGTGTGACATTCACACTGTTTATGGGTGTGATGTTCACACTCTTTATGGGTGTGACGTTCTCACTGTTTATGGGTGTGACATTCTCACAGTTTATGGGTGTGATTTTCTCACTGTTTATGGGTGTGACGTTCACTCTGTTTATGGGTGTGATGTTCTCACTGTTTATGGGTGTGATATTCTCACTATTTATAGGTGACGTTCACACTGTTTATGAGTGTAACGTTCACACTGTTTATGGGTGTGACGGTCACAGTGTTTATGGGTGTGATGTTCTCACTGTTTATGTGTGTGACGTTCTGACTGTTTATGAGTGTGACGTTCACTCTGTTTATGGGCGTGACGTTCTCACTGTTTATGAGTGTGACGTTCTCACTGTTTATGAGTGTGACGTTCTCACTGTTTATGAGTGTGACGTTCACTCTGTTTATGGGTATGACTTTCTCACTGTTTAAGGGTGTGACGTTCACACTGTTTATGGGTGTGACTTTCTCACTGTTTATGGGTGAGAAGTTCACACTCTTCATGAGTGTGTCTTCTCACTGTTCATGTGTGTGACGTTCACGCTGTTTATGGGTGTGACGTTCTCACTGATTATGGGTGTGACATTCTCACTGTTTCTGTGTGTGATGTTCTCACTGTTTATGGGTGTGACCTTCTCACTGTTTATGGGTGTGATGTTCTCACTGTTTATGGGTTTGACGTTCTCTCTGTTTATGCTTGTGACATTCTCACTGTTTATGGGTGTGATGTTCACACTCTTTATGAGTGTGACTTCTCACTCTTTATGGGTGTGACGTTCACACTGATTATGGGTGTGACGTTCTCACTGTTTATGGGTGTGATGTTCACACTCTTTATTAGTGTGACTTCTCACTTTTTATGGGTGTGATGTTCACACTCTTTAGGTGTGTGACGTTCTCACTATTTATGCGTGTGACATTCTCATTGTTTATGGGTGTGATGTTCACACTGTTTATCAATATGACTTCTCACTGTTTATGGGTGTGACGTTCTCACTGTTTATGGGTGTGAGATTCTCACTGTTTATGGGTGTGAGATTCTCACTGTTTATGGGTGTGACGTTCTCACTGTTTATGGGTGTGACGTTCTCACTGTTTATGGGTGTGATTTTCTCACTGTTTATGGGTGTGACGTTCACTCTGTTTATGGGTGTGATGTTCTCACTGTTTATGGGTGTGATATTCTCACTATTTATAGGTTTGATGTTCACACCCTATGAGTGTGACTTCTCACTGCTTATGGGTGTGATGTTCACACTTTTTATGAGTGTGACTTGACACTGTTTATGTGTGTGACATTCACACTGCAAATGGGTGTGAGATTCTCACTGTTTATGGGCCTGATTCTCAAAGTTTATGGGTGTGATGTTCACACTGTTTATGGATATGACTTCACACTGTTTTTGGGTGTGATGTTCAAACTTTTTATGAGTGTGACTTCACACTGTTTATGTGTCTGACGTTCACACTGTTTATGAGTGTGACTTCACGTTGTTTATTTGTAACGTTCACACTGTTTATGGGTGTGAGATTCTCACAGTTTATGGGTGTGATTTTCACACTGTTTATGGGTGTGACGTTCACTCTGTTTATGGGTGTGATGTTCTCACTGTTTATGGGTGTGATATTCTCACTATTTATAGGTGACGTTCACACTGTTTATGAGTGTAACGTTCACACTGTTTATGGGTGTGACGGTCACAGTGTTTATTGGTGTGATGTTCTCACTGTTTATGTGTGTGACGTTCTGACTGTTTATGAGTGTGACGTTCACTCTGTTTCTGGGCGTGACGTTCTCACTGTTTATGAGTGTGACGTTCTCACTGTTTATGAGTGTGACGTTCTCACTGTTTATGAGTGTGACGTTCACTCTGTTTATGGGTATGACTTTCTCACTGTTTAAGGGTGTGACGTTCTCACTGTTTATGAGTGTGACGTTCACACTGTTTATGGGTGTGACTTTCTCACTGTTTATGGGTGAGAAGTTCACACTCTTCATGAGTGTGTCTTCTCACTGTTCATGTGTGTGACGTTCACGCTGTTTATGGGTGTGACGTTCTCACTGATTATGGGTGTGACATTCTCACTGTTTCTGTGTGTGATGTTCTCACTGTTTATGGGTGTGACGTTCTCACTGTTTATGGGTGTGATGTTCTCACTGTTTATGGGTTTGACGTTCTCTCTGTTTATGCTTGTGACATTCTCACTGTTTATGGGTGTGATGTTCACACTCTTTATGAGTGTGACTTCTCACTCTTTATGGGTGTGACGTTCACACTGATTATGGGTGTGACGTTCTCACTGTTTATGGGTGTGATGTTCACACTCTTTATGAGTGTGACTTCTCACTTTTTATGGGTGTGATGTTCACACTCTTTATGTGTGTGACGTTCTCACTATTTATGCGTGTGACATTCTCATTGTTTATGGGTGTGATGTTCCCACACTTTGAGTGTGACTTCACACTGTTTAAGTGTGTGACATTTAGACTGTTTATGGTGTGACATTCTCACTGTTTATGGGTGTGATGTTCTCACTCTTTATGAGAGTGACTTCTCACTGTTTATGGGTGTGATGTTCACACTCTTTATGAGTGTGACTTCACACTGTTTATGGGTGTGACATTCTCACTGTTTATGGGTGTGAGATTCTCACTGTTTATGGGTGTGACTTCAAACTGTTTATGGGTGTGATTTTCACACTGTTCATGGGTGTGACTTCTCACTGTTTATTGGTGTGATGTTCACACTCTTTATGTGTGTGACGTTCTCACTATTTATGTGTGTGACATTCTCATTGTTTATGGGTGTGATGTTCTCACTCTTTATGAGTGTGACTTCTCACTGTTTATGTGTGTGACGTACTCCCTGTTTATGGGTGTGATGTTCTCACTGTTTATGGGTTTGATGTTCACACTCTGTGAGTGTGACTTCTCACTGCTTATGGGTGTGATGTTCACACTTTTTATGAGTGTGACTTGACACTGTTTATGTGTGTGACATTCACACTGTTTATGGGTGTGAGATTCTCACTGTTTATGGCTGTGATTTTCTCACTGTTTATGGGCCTGATTCTCACTGTTTATGGGTGTGATGTTCACACTGTTTATGGGTATGACTTCACACTGTTTATGGGTGTGATGTTCACACTTTTTATGAGTGTGACTTCACGTTGTTTATTTGTAACGTTCTCACTGTTTATGGGTGTGAGATTCTCACTGTTTATGGGTGTGATTTTCACACTGTTTACGGGCATGACATCTCACAGTTTATGGGTGTGATGTTCACACTGTTTATGGGTGTGACGTTCTCACAGTTTATGGGTGTGATTTTCTCACTGTTTATGGGTGTGACGTTCACTCTGTTTATGGGTGTGATGTTCTCACTGTTTATGGGTGTGATATTCTCACTATTTATAGGTGACGTTCACACTGTTTATGAGTGTAACGTTCACACTGTTTATGGGTGTGACGGTCACAGTGTTTATGGGTGTGATGTTCTCACTGTTTATGTGTGTAACGTTCTGACTGTTTATGAGTGTGACGTTCACTCTGTTTATGGGCGTGACGTTCTCACTGTTTATGAGTGTGACGTTCTCACTGTTTATGAGTGTGACGTTCTCACTGTTTATGAGTGTGACGTTCACTCTGTTTATGGGTATGACTTTCTCACTGTTTAAGGGTGTGACGTTCACACTGTTTATGGGTGTGACTTTCTCACTGTTTATGGGTGAGAAGTTCACACTCTTCATGAGTGTGTCTTCTCACTGTTCATGTGTGTGACGTTCACGCTGTTTATGGGTGTGACGTTCTCACTGATTATGGGTGTGACATTCTCACTGTTAATGGGTGTGATGTTCTCACTGTTTATGGGTTTGACGTTCTCTCTGTTTATGCTTGTGACATTCTCACGGTTTATGGGTGTGATGTTCACACTCTTTATGAGTGTGACTTCTCACTCTTTATGGGTGTGACGTTCACACTGATTATGGGTGTGACGTTCTCACTGTTTATGGGTGTGATGTTCACACTGTTTATCAATATGACTTCTCACTGTTTATGAGTGTGACTTCGCACTGTTCATGGGTGTGACTTCAAACTGTTTATGGGTGTGATTTTCACACTGTTCATGGGTGTGACTTCTCACTGTTTATTGGTGTGATGTTCACACTCTTTATGTGTGTGACGTTCTCACTATTTATGCGTGTGACATTCTCACTGTTTATGGGTTTGATGTTCACACTCTGTGAGTGTGACTTCTCACTGCTTATGGGTGTGATGTTCACACTTTTTATGAGTGTGACTTGACACTGTTTATGTGTGTGACATTCACACTGTTTATGGCTGTGATTTTCTCACTGTTTATGGGCCTGATTCTCACTGTTTATGGGTGTGATGTTCACACTGTTTATGGGTATGACTTCACACTGTTTATGGGTGTGATGTTCACACTTTTTATGAGTGTGACTTCACATTGTTTATTTGTAACGTTTACACTATTTATGGGTGTGAGATTCTCACTGTTTATGGGTGTGATCTTCACACTGTTTACGGGCATGACATCTCACAGTTTCTGGGTGTGATGTTCACACTGTTTATGGGTGTGACGTTCTCACAGTTTCTGGGTGTGATGTTCTCACTGTTTATGGGTGTGACATTCTCATTATTTATAGGTGATGTTCACACTGTTTATGTGTGTAACGTTCACACTGTTTATGTGTGTGACGGTCACACTGTTTATGGGTGTGACGTTCACTCTGTTTATGGGTGTGCCGGTCACACTGTTTATGAGTGTAACGTTCACACTGTTTATGGTTGTGACGGTCACACTGTTTATGGGTGTGATGTTCTCACTGTTTGTGGGTGTGACGTTCTCACTTTTAATGGGTGTGATGTTCTCTCTGTTTATGGGTGTGACGTTCTCACTATTTATGTGTGTGACAATCTCATTGTTTATGGGTGTGATGTTCCCACACTTTATGAGTGTGACTTCTCACTGTTTATGGGTGTGACGTTCTCACTCTTTATGAGTGTGACTTCTCACTGTTTATGTGTGTGACGTTCTCACTATTTATGGGCGTGACTTCTCACTGTTTATGGGGATGATGTTCACACTGTTTATGGGTGTGACTTCTCACTGTTTATTGCTGTGATATTGACACTCTTTATGGCTGTGACATTCTCACTGTTTATCGTGTGATGTTCACACTCTTTATATGTGTGACATTCACACTGTTTATGGGTGTGACGTTCTCTGGTTTATGGCTGTGACATTCTCACTGTTTATGGTGTGACGTTCTCACTATTTATGTGTGTGATGTTCACACTGTTTGTGTATGTGACGTTTTCACTGTTTATGGGTGTGACGTTCTCACTGTTTTTGCAAGTGATATTCTCACTGTTCATGGGTGTGACATTCTCACTGTTTATGGGTAGGACGTTGTCACTGTTTTTGCTTGTGATATTTTCACTGTTTATGGCTGTGACCTTCTCACTGTTTATGGGTGTGATATTCTCACTGTTTATGGGTGTGATTTTCACTCTGTTTATGGGTGTGACATTCACACTGTTTATGGGTGGGAGATTCTCACAGTTTATGGGTGTGATGTTCATACTGTTCGTGGGTATGACTTCTCACTGTTTATGGGTGTGATGATCACACTCTTTATGGGTGTGACGTTCTCACTGTTTATGGGTGTGACGTTCTCACTGTTTATAGGTGTGACGTTCTCACTGTTCATGGGTGTGACTTCCATTTGTTTATGCGTGTGACATTCTCATTGTTTATGGGTGTGATGTTCCCACACTTTATGAGTGTGACTTCTCACTGTTTATGGGTGCGACGTTCTCACTCTTTATGAGTGTGACTTCTCACTGTTTATGGGGATGATGTTCACACTGTTTATGGGTGTGACTTCTCACTGCTTATTGCTGTGATATTGACACTCTTTATGGCTGTGACATTCTCACTGTTTATGGTGTGATGTTCACACTCTTTATATGTGTGACGTTCACACTGTTTATGGGTGTGACGTTCACACTGTTTATGGGTGTGACGTTCTCACTATTTATGGGTGTGACGTTCTCACTGTTTATGGGTGTGACGTTCTCTCTGTTTATGGGTGTGACATTCTCACTGTTTATGGGTGTGATGTTCACACTCTTTATGAGTGTGACTTCACACTGTTTATGGGTGTGACATTCACACTGTCTATGGGTGTGATTTTCACACTGTTTATGGGTGTGACATTCACACTGTTTATGGGTGTGATGTTCTCACTGTTTATGGCTCTGATTTTCACACTGTTTACGGGTGTGACGTTCTCACTGTTTATGGGTGTGATGTTCACACTGTTTATGGGTGTGACTTCTCACTGTTTATGGCTGTGATGTTCACACTCTTTATGGCTGTGACATTCTCACTGTTTATGGTGTGATGTTCACACTCTTTATATGTGTGACGTTCACACTGTTTATGGGAGTGACGTTCTCACTATTTATGGGTGTGACGTTCTCACTGTTTATGGGTGTGACGTTCTCACTATTTTTGCATGTGATATTCTCACTATTTATGGGTGTGACCTTCTCACTGTTTATGGGTGTGACTTTCACACTGTTTATGGGTGTGATGTTTTCACTGTTTCTGGGTTTGACGTTCTCACTGTTTCTGGGTGTGACGTTCTCTCTGTTTATGGGTGTGACATTCTCACTGTTTATGGGTGTGACGTTCTCACTGTTTATGGGTGTGACATTCTCACTGTTTATGGGTGTGATGTTCACACTCTTTATGAGTGTGACTTCACACTGTTTATGGGTGTGACATTCACACTGTCTATGGGTGTGATTTTCACACTGTTTATGGGTGTGACATTCACACTGTTTATGGGTGTGAGATTCTCACTGTTTATGGCTGTGAGATTCTCATTGTTTATGGGTGTGATGTTCAGACTGTTCATGGGTATGACTTCTCACTGTTTATGGGTGTGATGTTCACACTCTTTATGGGTGTGACGTTCTCACTGTTTATGGGTGTGACGTTCTCACTGTTTATGAGTGTGACTTCTCATTGTTTATGCGTGTGACATTCTCATTGTTTATGGGTGTGATGTTCCCACACTTTATGAGTTTGATGTTCTCACTGTATATGGGTGTGACGTTCTCGCTGTTTATGAGTGTGACTTCTCACTGTTTATGTGTGTGACGTTCTCAATATTTATGGGTGTGACTTCTCACTTTTATGGGTGTGACGTTCACACTGTTTATGGGTGTGACTTCTCATTGTTTATGGCTGTGATGTTGTCACTGTTTATGGGTGTGACGTTCTCACTGTTTATGGGTGTGATGTTCACACTGTTTTTGGGTGTGACGTTCACACTGTTTTTGGGTGTGACATTCACACTGTTTTTGGGTGTGATGTTCACACTGTTTTTGGACGTGATGTTCAGACTGTTTATGGGTGTGACATTCACACCGTTTTTGGGTGTGATGTTCACACTGTTTTTGGATGTGATGTTCACACTGTTTATGTGTGTTACGTTCACCATGTTTTTGGGTGTGATGTTCACACTGTTTTTGGGGGTAATTTTAACCCTGTTTATGGTGTGACGTTCTCACTGTTTATGGTTGTGACGTTCTCACTGTTTTTGCATGTGATATTCTCACTGTTCATTGGTGTGACATTCTCACTGTTTATGGGTAGGACGTTCTCACTGTTTTTGCTTGTGATATTTTCACTGTTCATGGGTGTGACCTTCTCACTGTTTATGGGTGTGACCTTCTCACTGTTTATGGGTGTGACTTTCACACTGCTTATGGGTGTGATGTTTTCACTGTTTCTGGGTTTGACGTTCTCACTGTTTCCGGGTGTGACGTTCTCTCTGTTTATGGGTGTGACATTCTCACTGTTTATGGGTGTGACGTTCTCATTGTTTATGGGTGTGATGTTCACACTCTTTATGAGTGTGACTTCACACTGTTTATGGGTGTGACATTCACACTGTTTATGGGTGTGACATTCACACTGTTTATGGGTGGGAGATTCTCACTGTTTATGGGAGTGATATTCTCACTGTTTATGGGTGTGACTTCACAGTGTTTATGGGTGTGACATTCACACTGTTTATGGGTGTGATGTTCTCACTGTTTATGGGTGTGACGTTCTCACTGTTTATGTGTGTGACATTCACACTGTTTATGGGTGTGATGTTCACACTCTTTATGGGTGTGACGTTCTCACTGTTTATGGGTGTGACATTCTCACAGTTTATGGGTGTGATTTTCTCACTGTTTATGGGTGTGACGTTCACTCTGTTTATGGGTGTGATGTTCTCACTGTTTATGGGTGTGATATTCTCACTATTTATAGGTGACGTTCACACTGTTTATGAGTGTAACGTTCACACTGTTTATGGGTGTGACGGTCACAGTGTTTATGGGTGTGATGTTCTCACTGTTTATGTGTGTGACGTTCTGACTGTTTATGAGTGTGACGTTCACTCTGTTTATGGGCGTGACGTTCTCACTGTTTATGAGTGTGACGTTCTCACTGTTTATGAGTGTGACGTTCTCACTGTTTATGAGTGTGACGTTCACTCTGTTTATGGGTATGACTTTCTCACTGTTTAAGGGTGTGACGTTCACACTGTTTATGGGTGTGACTTTCTCACTGTTTATGGGTGAGAAGTTCACACTCTTCATGAGTGTGTCTTCTCACTGTTCATGTGTGTGACGTTCACGCTGTTTATGGGTGTGACGTTCTCACTGATTATGGGTGTGACATTCTCACTGTTTCTGTGTGTGATGTTCTCACTGTTTATGGGTGTGATGTTCTCACTGTTTATGGGTTTGACGTTCTCTCTGTTTATGCTTGTGACATTCTCACTGTTTATGGGTGTGATGTTCACACTCTTTATGAGTGTGACTTCTCACTCTTTATGGGTGTGACGTTCACACTGATTATGGGTGTGACGTTCTCACTGTTTATGGGTGTGATGTTCACACTCTTTATGAGTGTGACTTCTCACTTTTTATGGGTGTGATGTTCACACTCTTTATGTGTGTGACGTTCTCACTATTTATGCGTGTGACATTCTCATTGTTTATGGGTGTGATGTTCCCACACTTTGAGTGTGACTTCACACTGTTTAAGTGTGTGACATTTAGACTGTTTATGGTGTGAGATTCTCACTGTTTATGGGTGTGATGTTCACACTGTTTATCAATATGACTTCTCACTGTTTATGGGTGTGACGTTCTCACTGTTTATGGGTGTGATGTTCACACTCTTTATGAGTGTGACTTCACACTGTTTATGTGTCTGACGTTCACACTGTTTATGGGTGTGAGATTCTCACTGTTTATGGGTGTGACGTTCTCACTGTTTATGGGTGTGACGTTCTCACTGTTTATGTGTGTGACATTCACACTGTTTATGGGTGTGATGTTCACACTCTTTATGGGTGTGACGTTCTCACTGTTTATGGGTGTGACGTTCTCACAGTTTATGGGTGTGATTTTCTCACTGTTTATGGGTGTGACGTTCACTCTGTTTATGGGTGTGATGTTCTCACTGTTTATGGGTGTGATATTCTCACTATTTATAGGTTTGATGTTCACACCCTATGAGTGTGACTTCTCACTGCTTATGGGTGTGATGTTCACACTTTTTATGAGTGTGACTTGACACTGTTTATGTGTGTGACATTCACACTGCAAATGGGTGTGAGATTCTCACTGTTTATGGGCCTGATTCTCAAAGTTTATGGGTGTGATGTTCACACTGTTTATGGATATGACTTCACACTGTTTATGGGTGTGATGTTCAAACTTTTTATGAGTGTGACTTCACACTGTTTATGTGTCTGACGTTCACACTGTTTATGGGTGTGAGATTCTCACTGTTTATGGGTGTGACGTTCTCACTGTTTATGGGTGTGACATTCTCACTGTTTATGTGTGTGACATTCACACTGTTTATGGGTGTGATGTTCACACTCTTTATGGGTGTGACGTTCTCACTGTTTATGGGTGTGACGTTCTCACAGTTTATGGGTGTGATTTTCTCACTGTTTATGGGTGTGACGTTCACTCTGTTTATGGGTGTGATGTTCTCACTGTTTATGGGTGTGATATTCTCACTATTTATAGGTGACGTTCACACTGTTTATGAGTGTAACGTTCACACTGTTTATGGGTGTGACGGTCACAGTGTTTATGGGTGTGATGTTCTCACTGTTTATGTGTGTGACGTTCTGACTGTTTATGAGTGTGACGTTCACTCTGTTTATGGGCGTGACGTTCTCACTGTTTATGAGTGTGACGTTCTCACTGTTTATGAGTGTGACGTTCTCACTGTTTATGAGTGTGACGTTCACTCTGTTTATGGGTATGACTTTCTCACTGTTTAAGGGTGTGACGTTCACACTGTTTATGGGTGTGACTTTCGCACTGTTTATGGGTGAGAAGTTCACACTCTTCATGAGTGTGTCTTCTCACTGTTCATGTGTGTGACGTTCACGCTGTTTATGGGTGTGACGTTCTCACTGATTATGGGTGTGACATTCTCACTGTTTCTGTGTGTGATGTTCTCACTGTTTATGGGTTTGACGTTCTCTCTGTTTATGCTTGTGACATTCTCACTGTTTATGGGTGTGATGTTCACACTCTTTATGAGTGTGACTTCTCACTCTTTATGGGTGTGACGTTCACACTGATTATGGGTGTGACGTTCTCACTGTTTATGGGTGTGATGTTCACACTCTTTATGAGTGTGACTTCTCACTTTTTATGGGTGTGATGTTCACACTCTTTATGTGTGTGACGTTCTCACTATTTATGCGTGTGACATTCTCATTGTTTATGGTGTGATGTTCCCACACTTTGAGTGTGACTTCACACTGTTAAAGTGTGTGACATTTAGACTGTTTATGGTGTGAGATTCTCACTGTTTATGGGTGTGATGTTCACACTGTTTATCAATATGACTTCTCACTGTTTATGGGTGTGATTTTCACACTCTTTATGAGTGTGACTTCACACTGTTTATGGGTGTGACATTCTCACTGTTTATGGGTGTGAGATTCTCACTGTTTATGAGTGTGACTTCAAACTGTTTATGGTGTGAGATTCTCACTGTTTATGGGTGTGATGTTCACACTGTTTATCAATATGACTTCTCACTGTTTATTGGTGTGATGTTCACACTCTTTATGTGTGTGACGTTCTCACTATTTATGCGTGTGACATTCTCATTGTTTATGGGTGTGATGTTCTCACTCTTTATGAGTGTGACTTCTCACTGTTTATGTGTGTGACGTACTCCCTGTTTATGGGTGTGATGTTCTCACTGTTTATGGGTGTGATGTTCACACTTTTTATGAGTGTGACTTGACACTGTTTATGTGTGTGACATTCACACTGTTTATGGGTGTGAGATTCTCACTGTTTATGGCTGTGATTTTCTCACTGTTTATGGGCCTGATTCTCACTGTTTATGGGTGTGATGTTCACACTGTTTATGGGTATGACTTCACACTGTTTATGGGTGTGATGTTCACACTTTTTATGAGTGTGACTTCACGTTGTTTATTTGTAACGTTCACACTGTTTATGGGTGTGAGATTCTCACTGTTTATGGGTGTGATTTTCACACTGTTTACGGGCATGACATCTCACAGTTTATGGGTGTGATGTTCACACTGTTTATGGGTGTGACGTTCTCACAGTTTATGGGTGTGATTTTCTCACTGTTTATGGGTGTGACGTTCACTCTGTTTATGGGTGTGATGTTCTCACTGTTTATGGGTGTGATATTCTCACTATTTATAGGTGACGTTCACACTGTTTATGAGTGTAACGTTCACACTGTTTATGGGTGTGACGGTCACAGTGTTTATGGGTGTGATGTTCTCACTGTTTATGTGTGTAACGTTCTGACTGTTTATGAGTGTGACGTTCACTCTGTTTATGGGCGTGACGTTCTCACTGTTTATGAGTGTGACGTTCTCACTGTTTATGAGTGTGACGTTCTCACTGTTTATGAGTGTGACGTTCACTCTGTTTCTGGGCGTGACGTTCTCACTGTTTATGAGTGTGACGTTCTCACTGTTTATGAGTGTGACGTTCTCACTGTTTATGAGTGTGACGTTCACTCTGTTTATGGGTATGACTTTCTCACTGTTTAAGGGTGTGACGTTCACACTGTTTATGGGTGTGACTTTCTCACTGTTTATGGGTGAGAAGTTCACACTCTTCATGAGTGTGTCTTCTCACTGTTCATGTGTGTGATGTTCACGCTGTTTATGGGTGTGACGTTCTCACTGATTATGGGTGTGATGTTCTCACTGTTTATGGGTGTGACGTTCTCACTGATTATGGGTGTGATGTTCTCACTGTTTATGGGTGTGATGTTCACACTGTTTATCAATATGACTTCTCACTGTTTATGGGTGTGATTTTCACATTGTTCATGGGTGTGACTTCTCACTGTTTATGGGTTTGATGTTCACACTCTGTGAGTGTGACTTCTCACTGCTTATGGGTGTGATGTTCACACTTTTTATGAGTGTGACTTGACACTGTTTATGTGTGTGACATTCACACTGTTTATGGGTGTGAGATTCTCACTGTTTATGGCTGTGATTTTCTCACTGTTTATGGGCCTGATTCTCACTGTTTATGGTTGTGATGTTCACACTGTTTATGGGTATGACTTCACACTGTTTATGGGTGTGATGTTCACACTTTTTATGAGTGTGACTTCACATTGTTTATTTGTAACGTTCACACTATTTATGGGTGTGAGATTCTCACTGTTTATGGGTGTGATTTTCACACTGTTTACAGGCATGACATCTCACAGTTTCTGGGTGTGATGTTCACACTGTTTATGGGTGTGACGTTCTCACAGTTTCTGGGTGTGATGTTCTCACTGTTTATGGGTGTGACATTCTCATTATTTATAGGTGATGTTCACACTGTTTATGAGTGTAACGTTCACACTGTTTATGTGTGTGATGGTCACACTGTTTATGGGTGTGACGTTCACTCTGTTTATGGGTGTGCCGGTCACACTGTTTATGAGTGTAACGTTCACACTGTTTATGGTTGTGACGGTCACACTGTTTATGGGTGTGATGTTCTCACTGTTTGTGGGTGTGACGTTCTCACTTTTAATGGGTGTGATGTTCTCACTGTTTATGGGTGTGACGTTCTCACTATTTATGTGTGTGACAATCTCATTGTTTATGGGTGTGATGTTCCCACACTTTATGAGTGTGACTTCTCACTGTTTATGGGTGTGACGTTCTCACTCTTTATGAGTGTGACTTCTCACTGTTTATGTGTGTGACGTTCTCACTATTTATGGGCGTGACTTCTCACTGTTTATGGGGATGATGTTCACACTGTTTATGGGTGTGACTTCTCACTGTTTATTGCTGTGATATTGACACTCTTTATGGCTGTGACATTCTCACTGTTTATCGTGTGATGTTCACACTCTCTATATGTGTGACATTCACACTGTTTATGGGTGTGACGTTCTCTGGTTTATGGCTGTGACATTCTCACTGTTTATGGTGTGACGTTCTCACTATTTATGTGTGTGATGTTCACACTGTTTGTGTATGTGACATTCTCACTGTTTATGGGTGTGACATTCTCACTGTTTATGGATGTGACATTCTCACTGTTTATGGGTGTGACGTTCTCATTGTTTATGGGTGTGATGTTCACACTCTTTATGAGTGTGACTTCACACTGTTTATGGGTGTGACATTCACACTGTTTATGGCTGTGACATTCTCACTGTTTATGGTGTGACGTTCTCACTATTTATGTGTGTGATGTTCACACTGTTTGTGTATGTGACGTTTTCACTGTTTATGGGTGTGACGTTCTCACTGTTTATGGGTGTGACATTCTCACTGTTTATGGGTGTGACGTTCTCATTGTTTATGGGTGTGATGTTCACACTCTTTATGAGTGTGACTTCACACTGTTTATGGGTGTGACATTCACACTGTTTATGGGTGTGACATTCTCACTGTTTATGGGTGGGAGATTCTCACTGTTTATGGGTGTGATATTCTCACTGTTTATGGGTGTGACTTCACACTGTTTATGGGTGTGACATTCACACTGTTTATGGGTGGGAGATTCTCACTGTTTATGGGTGTGATATTCTCACTGTTTATGGGTGTGATTTTCACACTGTTTATGGGTGTGACATTCACACTGTTTATGGGTGGGAGATTCTCACTGTTTATGGGTGTGACATTCACACTGTTTATGGGTGGGAGATTCTCACTGTTTATGGGTGTGATGTTCACACTCTTTATGGGTGTGACGTTCTCACTGTTTATGGGTGTGACGTTCTCACTGTTTATAGGTGTGACGTTCTCACTGTTAATGGGTGTGACTTCTCACTGTTTATGGGTGCGACGTTCTCACTCTTTATGAGTGTGACTTCTCACTGTTTATGGGGATGATGTTCACACTGTTTATGGGTGTGACTTCTCACTGCTTATTGCTGTGATATTGACACTCTTTATGGCTGTGACATTCTCACTGTTTATGGTGTGATGTTCACACTCTTTATATGTGTGACGTTCACACTGTTTATGGGTGTGACGTTCACACTGTTTATGGGTGTGACGTTCTCACTATTTATGGGTGTGACGTTCTCACTGTTTATGGGTGTGACGTTCTCTCTGTTTATGGGTGTGACATTCTCACTGTTTATGGGTGTGATGTTCACACTCTTTATGAGTGTGACTTCACACTGTTTATGGGTGTGACATTCACACTGTCTATGGGTGTGATTTTCACACTGTTTATGGGTGTGACATTCACACTGTTTATGGGTGTGAGATTCTCACTGTTTATGGCTGTGAGATTCTCATTGTTTATGGGTGTGATGTTCAGACTGTTCATGGGTATGACTTCTCACTGTTTATGGGTGTGATGTTCACACTCTTTATGGGTGTGACGTTCTCACTGTTTATGGGTGTGACGTTCTCACTGTTTATGAGTGTGACTTCTCATTGTTTATGCGTGTGACATTCTCATTGTTTATGGGTGTGATGTTCCCACACTTTATGAGTTTGATGTTCTCACTGTATATGGGTGTGACGTTCTCGCTGTTTATGAGTGTGACTTCTCACTGTTTATGTGTGTGACGTTCTCAATATTTATGGGTGTGACTTCTCACTTTTATGGGTGTGACGTTCACACTGTTTATGGGTGTGACTTCTCATTGTTTATGGCTGTGATGTTGTCACTGTTTATGGGTGTGACGTTCTCACTGTTTATGGGTGTGATGTTCACACTGTTTTTGGGTGTGACGTTCACACTGTTTTTGGGTGTGACATTCACACTGTTTTTGGGTGTGATGTTCACACTGTTTTTGGATGTGATGTTCAGACTGTTTATGGGTGTGACATTCACACCGTTTTTGGGTGTGATGTTCACACTGTTTTTGGATGTGATATTCTCACTGTTCATTGGTGTGACATTCTCACAGTTTATGGGTGTGACGTTCTCACTGTTTTTGCATGTGATATTCTCACTGTTCATGGGTGTGACATTCTCACTGTTTATGGGTGTGACTTTCACACTGTTTATGGGTGTGCTATTCTCACTGTTTCTGGTTTGACATTCTCACTGTTTATGGGTGTGACCTTCTCACTGTTTATGGGTGTGATGTTCTCACTGTTTATGAGTGTGACGTTCTCACTCTTTATAGGTGTGACATTCTCACTGTTAATGGGTGTGACTTTCTCACTGTTTATGGGTGTGACATTCTCACTATTTATGGGCATGACTTCTCACTGTTTATGGGGATGATGTTCAC
This sequence comes from Isurus oxyrinchus, assembly GCA_026770705.1. Classification (NCBI taxonomy): domain Eukaryota; kingdom Metazoa; phylum Chordata; class Chondrichthyes; order Lamniformes; family Lamnidae; genus Isurus; species Isurus oxyrinchus. Next base: position 432,207 of record JANJGN010000013.1, on the reverse strand, counting down.
ACTGTTTATGGGTGTGACTTTTCACTGTTTATTGCTGTGATGTTGACACTCTTTATGGCTGTGATGTTCTCACTGTTTATGGTGTGTTGTTCACACTCTTTATATGTGTGACGTTCACACTGTTTATGGATGTGACATTCTCACTGTTTATGGGTGTGACGTTCTCATTGTTTATGGGTGTGATGTTCACACTCTTTATGAGTGTGACTTCACACTGTTTATGGGTGTGACATTCACACTGTTTATGGCTGTGACATTCTCACTGTTTATGGTGTGACGTTCTCACTATTTATGTGTGTGATGTTCACACTGTTTGTGTATGTGACGTTTTCACTGTTTATGGGTGTGACGTTCTCACTGTTTATGGGTGTGACATTCTCACTGTTTATGGGTGTGACGTTCTCATTGTTTATGGGTGTGATGTTCACACTCTTTATGAGTGTGACTTCACACTGTTTATGGGTGTGACATTCACACTGTTTATGGGTGTGACATTCTCACTGTTTATGGGTGGGAGATTCTCACTGTTTATGGGTGTGATATTCTCACTGTTTATGGGTGTGACTTCACACTGTTTATGGGTGTGACATTCACACTGTTTATGGGTGGGAGATTCTCACTGTTTATGGGTGTGATATTCTCACTGTTTATGGGTGTGATTTTCACACTGTTTATGGGTGTGACATTCACACTGTTTATGGGTGGGAGATTCTCACTGTTTATGGGTGTGACATTCACACTGTTTATGGGTGGGAGATTCTCACTGTTTATGGGTGTGATGTTCACACTCTTTATGGGTGTGACGTTCTCACTGTTTATGGGTGTGACGTTCTCACTGTTTATAGGTGTGACGTTCTCACTGTTAATGGGTGTGACTTCTCACTGTTTATGGGTGCGACGTTCTCACTCTTTATGAGTGTGACTTCTCACTGTTTATGGGGATGATGTTCACACTGTTTATGGGTGTGACTTCTCACTGCTTATTGCTGTGATATTGACACTCTTTATGGCTGTGACATTCTCACTGTTTATGGTGTGATGTTCACACTCTTTATATGTGTGACGTTCACACTGTTTATGGGTGTGACGTTCACACTGTTTATGGGTGTGACGTTCTCACTATTTATGGGTGTGACGTTCTCACTGTTTATGGGTGTGACGTTCTCTCTGTTTATGGGTGTGACATTCTCACTGTTTATGGGTGTGATGTTCACACTCTTTATGAGTGTGACTTCACACTGTTTATGGGTGTGACATTCACACTGTCTATGGGTGTGATTTTCACACTGTTTATGGGTGTGACATTCACACTGTTTATGGGTGTGAGATTCTCACTGTTTATGGCTGTGAGATTCTCATTGTTTATGGGTGTGATGTTCAGACTGTTCATGGGTATGACTTCTCACTGTTTATGGGTGTGATGTTCACACTCTTTATGGGTGTGACGTTCTCACTGTTTATGGGTGTGACGTTCTCACTGTTTATGAGTGTGACTTCTCATTGTTTATGCGTGTGACATTCTCATTGTTTATGGGTGTGATGTTCCCACACTTTATGAGTTTGATGTTCTCACTGTATATGGGTGTGACGTTCTCGCTGTTTATGAGTGTGACTTCTCACTGTTTATGTGTGTGACGTTCTCAATATTTATGGGTGTGACTTCTCACTTTTATGGGTGTGACGTTCACACTGTTTATGGGTGTGACTTCTCATTGTTTATGGCTGTGATGTTGTCACTGTTTATGGGTGTGACGTTCTCACTGTTTATGGGTGTGATGTTCACACTGTTTTTGGGTGTGACGTTCACACTGTTTTTGGGTGTGACATTCACACTGTTTTTGGGTGTGATGTTCACACTGTTTTTGGATGTGATGTTCAGACTGTTTATGGGTGTGACATTCACACCGTTTTTGGGTGTGATGTTCACACTGTTTTTGGATGTGATATTCTCACTGTTCATTGGTGTGACATTCTCACAGTTTATGGGTGTGACGTTCTCACTGTTTTTGCATGTGATATTCTCACTGTTCATGGGTGTGACATTCTCACTGTTTATGGGTGTGACTTTCACACTGTTTATGGGTGTGCTATTCTCACTGTTTCTGGTTTGACATTCTCACTGTTTATGGGTGTGACCTTCTCACTGTTTATGGGTGTGATGTTCTCACTGTTTATGAGTGTGACGTTCTCACTCTTTATAGGTGTGACATTCTCACTGTTAATGGGTGTGACTTTCTCACTGTTTATGGGTGTGACATTCTCACTATTTATGGGCATGACTTCTCACTGTTTATGGGGATGATGTTCACACTGTTTATGGGTGTGACTTTTCACTGTTTATTGCTGTGATGTTGACACTCTTTATGGCTGTGATGTTCTCACTGTTTATGGTGTGTTGTTCACACTCTTTATATGTGTGACGTTCACACTGTTTATGGGTGTGACATTCTCACTATTTATGGGCGTGACTTCTCACTTTTTATGGGTGTGATGTTCACACTGTTTATGGGTATGACTTCTCACTGTTAGTGGCTGTATGTTTACATTCTTTCTGGCTGTGATATTGTCACTGTTTATGGTGTGATGTTCACACTGTTTTTGCATGTGATATTCTCACTGTTCATTGGTGTGACATTCTAACAGTTTATGGGTGTGACGTTCTCACTGTTTTTGCATGTGATATTCTCACTGTTCATGGGTGTGACGTTCACACTGTTTATGGGTGTGATGTTCTCACTGTTTCTGGGTTTGACTTTCTCACTGTTTATGGGTGTGGCGATCACACTGTTTATGGTTGTGACGTTCACACCGTTAATGGGTGTGATGTTCACACTGTTTATGTGTGTGACGTTCTCACTGTTTATGTGTGTGACGTTTTCACTGTTTATGGGTGTGACATTCTCACTGTTTATGGGTGTGATGTTCACACTGTTTATGGGTGTGACTTCTCACTGCTTATTGCTGTGATATTGACACTCTTTATGGCTGTGACATTCTCACTGTTTATGGTGAGATGTTCACACTCTTTATATGTGTGACGTTCACACTGTTTATGGGTGTGACGTTCTCACTATTTATGGGTGTGACGTTCTCACTGTTTATGGGTGTGACGTTCTCACTATTTTTGCATGTGATATTCTCACTGTTTATGGGTGTGACTTTCACACTGTTTATGGGTGTGACGTTCTCACTGTTTCTGGGTGTGATGTTCACACTCTTTATGAGTGTGACTTCACACTGTTTATGGGTGTGACATTCACACTGTCTATGGGTGTGATTTTCACACTGTTTATGGGTGTGACATTCACACTGTTTATGGGTGTGAGATTCTCACTGTTTATGGCTGTGAGATTCTCATTGTTTATGGGTGAGATGTTCAGACTGTTCATGGGTATGACTTCTCACTGTTTATGGGTGTGATGTTCACACTCTTTATGGGTGTGACGTTCTCACTGTTTATGAGTGTGACTTCTCATTGTTTATGCGTGTGACATTCTCATTGTTTATGGGTGTGATGTTCCCACACTTTATGAGTTTGATGTTCTCACTGTATATGGGTTTGACATTCTCACTGTTTATGGGTGTGACGTTCTCACTGTTAATGGGTGTGATATTTTCACTGTTTATGGGTGTGATGTTCTCACTGTTTATGGGTGTGATGTTCTCACTTTTTATGGGTGTGATGTTCTCACTGTTAATGGGTGTGATGTTCACACAGTTTATGGGTGTGACTTCTCACTGTTTATGGCTGTGATGTTGACACTCTTTATGGCTGAGATGTTCTCACTGTTTCTGGTGTGATGTTCACACTCTTTATATGTGTGACGTTCACACTGTTTATGGGTGTGACGTTCACACTGTTTATGGGTGTGACGTTCTCACTATTTATGGGTGTGACGTTCTCACTGTTTATGGGTGTGACGTTCTCTCTGTTTATGGGTGTGACATTCTCACTGTTTATGGGTGTGATGTTCACACTCTTTATGAGTGTGACTTCACACTGTTTATGGGTGTGACATTCACACTGTCTATGGGTGTGATTTTCACACTGTTTATGGGTGTGACATTCACACTGTTTATGGGTGTGAGATTCTCACTGTTTATGGCTGTGAGATTCTCATTGTTTATGGGTGTGATGTTCAGACTGTTCATGGGTATGACTTCTCACTGTTTATGGGTGTGATGTTCACACTCTTTATGGGTGTGACGTTCTCACTGTTTATGGGTGTGACGTTCTCACTGTTTATGAGTGTGACTTCTCATTGTTTATGCGTGTGACATTCTCATTGTTTATGGGTGTGATGTTCCCACACTTTATGAGTTTGATGTTCTCACTGTATATGGGTGTGACGTTCTCGCTGTTTATGAGTGTGACTTCTCACTGTTTATGTGTGTGACGTTCTCAATATTTATGGGTGTGACTTCTCACTTTTATGGGTGTGACGTTCACACTGTTTATGGGTGTGACTTCTCATTGTTTATGGCTGTGATGTTGTCACTGTTTATGGGTGTGACGTTCTCACTGTTTATGGGTGTGATGTTCACACTGTTTTTGGGTGTGACGTTCACACTGTTTTTGGGTGTGACATTCACACTGTTTTTGGGTGTGATGTTCACACTGTTTTTGGATGTGATGTTCAGACTGTTTATGGGTGTGACATTCACACCGTTTTTGGGTGTGATGTTCACACTGTTTTTGGATGTGATATTCTCACTGTTCATTGGTGTGACATTCTCACAGTTTATGGGTGTGACGTTCTCACTGTTTTTGCATGTGATATTCTCACTGTTCATGGGTGTGACATTCTCACTGTTTATGGGTGTGACTTTCACACTGTTTATGGGTGTGCTATTCTCACTGTTTCTGGTTTGACATTCTCACTGTTTATGGGTGTGACCTTCTCACTGTTTATGCGTGTGATGTTCTCACTGTTTATGAGTGTGACGTTCTCACTCTTTATAGGTGTGACATTCTCACTGTTAATGGGTGTGACTTTCTCACTGTTTATGGGTGTGACATTCTCACTATTTATGGGCATGACTTCTCACTGTTTATGGGGATGATGTTCACACTGTTTATGGGTGTGACTTTTCACTGTTTATTGCTGTGATGTTGACACTCTTTATGGCTGTGATGTTCTCACTGTTTATGGTGTGTTGTTCACACTCTTTATATGTGTGACGTTCACACTGTTTATGGGTGTGACATTCTCACTATTTATGGGCGTGACTTCTCACTTTTTATGGGTGTGATGTTCACACTGTTTATGGGTGTGATGTTCACTCTGTTTATGGGTGTGATGTTCTCACTGTTTATGGGTGGGAGATTCTCACTGTTTATGGGTGTGATGTTCACACTCTTTATGGGTGTGACGTTCTCACTGTTTATGGGTGTGACGTTCTCACTGTTTATAGGTGTGACGTTCTCACTGTTAATGGGTGTGACTTCTCACTGTTTATGGGTGCGACGTTCTCACTCTTTATGAGTGTGACTTCTCACTGTTTATGGGGATGATGTTCACACTGTTTATGGGTGTGACTTCTCACTGCTTATTGCTGTGATATTGACACTCTTTATGGCTGTGACATTCTCACTGTTTATGGTGTGATGTTCACACTCTTTATATGTGTGACGTTCACACTGTTTATGGGTGTGACGTTCACACTGTTTATGGGTGTGACGTTCTCACTATTTATGGGTGTGACGTTCTCACTGTTTATGGGTGTGACGTTCTCTCTGTTTATGGGTGTGACATTCTCACTGTTTATGGGTGTGATGTTCACACTCTTTATGAGTGTGACTTCACACTGTTTATGGGTGTGACATTCACACTGTCTATGGGTGTGATTTTCACACTGTTTATGGGTGTGACATTCACACTGTTTATGGGTGTGAGATTCTCACTGTTTATGGCTGTGAGATTCTCATTGTTTATGGGTGTGATGTTCAGACTGTTCATGGGTATGACTTCTCACTGTTTATGGGTGTGATGTTCACACTCTTTATGGGTGTGACGTTCTCACTGTTTATGGGTGTGACGTTCTCACTGTTTATGAGTGTGACTTCTCATTGTTTATGCGTGTGACATTCTCATTGTTTATGGGTGTGATGTTCCCACACTTTATGAGTTTGATGTTCTCACTGTATATGGGTGTGACGTTCTCGCTGTTTATGAGTGTGACTTCTCACTGTTTATGTGTGTGACGTTCTCAATATTTATGGGTGTGACTTCTCACTTTTATGGGTGTGACGTTCACACTGTTTATGGGTGTGACTTCTCATTGTTTATGGCTGTGATGTTGTCACTGTTTATGGGTGTGACGTTCTCACTGTTTATGGGTGTGATGTTCACACTGTTTTTGGGTGTGACGTTCACACTGTTTTTGGGTGTGACATTCACACTGTTTTTGGGTGTGATGTTCACACTGTTTTTGGATGTGATGTTCAGACTGTTTATGGGTGTGACATTCACACCGTTTTTGGGTGTGATGTTCACACTGTTTTTGGATGTGATATTCTCACTGTTCATTGGTGTGACATTCTCACAGTTTATGGGTGTGACGTTCTCACTGTTTTTGCATGTGATATTCTCACTGTTCATGGGTGTGACATTCTCACTGTTTATGGGTGTGACTTTCACACTGTTTATGGGTGTGCTATTCTCACTGTTTCTGGTTTGACATTCTCACTGTTTATGGGTGTGACCTTCTCACTGTTTATGGGTGTGATGTTCTCACTGTTTATGAGTGTGACGTTCTCACTCTTTATAGGTGTGACATTCTCACTGTTAATGGGTGTGACTTTCTCACTGTTTATGGGTGTGACATTCTCACTATTTATGGGCATGACTTCTCACTGTTTATGGGGATGATGTTCACACTGTTTATGGGTGTGACTTTTCACTGTTTATTGCTGTGATGTTGACACTCTTTATGGCTGTGATGTTCTCACTGTTTATGGTGTGTTGTTCACACTCTTTATATGTGTGACGTTCACACTGTTTATGGGTGTGACATTCTCACTATTTATGGGCGTGACTTCTCACTTTTTATGGGTGTGATGTTCACACTGTTTATGGGTATGACTTCTCACTGTTAGTGGCTGTATGTTTACATTCTTTCTGGCTGTGATATTGTCACTGTTTATGGTGTGATGTTCACACTGTTTTTGCATGTGATATTCTCACTGTTCATTGGTGTGACATTCTAACAGTTTATGGGTGTGACGTTCTCACTGTTTTTGCATGTGATATTCTCACTGTTCATGGGTGTGACGTTCACACTGTTTATGGGTGTGATGTTCTCACTGTTTCTGGGTTTGACTTTCTCACTGTTTATGGGTGTGGCGATCACACTGTTTATGGTTGTGACGTTCACACCGTTAATGGGTGTGATGTTCACACTGTTTATGTGTGTGACGTTCTCACTGTTTATGTGTGTGACGTTTTCACTGTTTATGGGTGTGACATTCTCACTGTTTATGGGTGTGATGTTCACACTGTTTATGGGTGTGACTTCTCACTGCTTATTGCTGTGATATTGACACTCTTTATGGCTGTGACATTCTCACTGTTTATGGTGAGATGTTCACACTCTTTATATGTGTGACGTTCACACTGTTTATGGGTGTGACGTTCTCACTATTTATGGGTGTGACGTTCTCACTGTTTATGGGTGTGACGTTCTCACTATTTTTGCATGTGATATTCTCACTGTTTATGGGTGTGACGTTCTCACTGTTTCTGGGTGTGATGTTCACACTCTTTATGAGTGTGACTTCACACTGTTTATGGGTGTGACATTCACACTGTCTATGGGTGTGATTTTCACACTGTTTATGGGTGTGACATTCACACTGTTTATGGGTGTGAGATTCTCACTGTTTATGGCTGTGAGATTCTCATTGTTTATGGGTGAGATGTTCAGACTGTTCATGGGTATGACTTCTCACTGTTTATGGGTGTGATGTTCACACTCTTTATGGGTGTGACGTTCTCACTGTTTATGGGTGTGACGTTCTCACTGTTTATGAGTGTGACTTCTCATTGTTTATGCGTGTGACATTCTCATTGTTTATGGGTGTGATGTTCCCACACTTTATGAGTTTGATGTTCTCACTGTATATGGGTTTGACATTCTCACTGTTTATGGGTGTGACGTTCTCACTGTTAATGGGTGTGATATTTTCACTGTTTATGGGTGTGATGTTCTCACTGTTTATGGGTGTGATGTTCTCACTTTTTATGGGTGTGATGTTCTCACTGTTAATGGGTGTGATGTTCACACAGTTTATGGGTGTGACTTCTCACTGTTTATGGCTGTGATGTTGACACTCTTTATGGCTGAGATGTTCTCACTGTTTCTGGTGTGATGTTCACACTCTTTATATGTGTGACGTTCACACTGTTTATGGGTGTGACGTTCACACTGTTTATGGGTGTGACGTTCTCACTATTTATGGGTGTGACGTTCTCACTGTTTATGGGTGTGACGTTCTCTCTGTTTATGGGTGTGACATTCTCACTGTTTATGGGTGTGATGTTCACACTCTTTATGAGTGTGACTTCACACTGTTTATGGGTGTGACATTCACACTGTCTATGGGTGTGATTTTCACACTGTTTATGGGTGTGACATTCACACTGTTTATGGGTGTGAGATTCTCACTGTTTATGGCTGTGAGATTCTCATTGTTTATGGGTGTGATGTTCAGACTGTTCATGGGTATGACTTCTCACTGTTTATGGGTGTGATGTTCACACTCTTTATGGGTGTGACGTTCTCACTGTTTATGGGTGTGACGTTCTCACTGTTTATGAGTGTGACTTCTCATTGTTTATGCGTGTGACATTCTCATTGTTTATGGGTGTGATGTTCCCACACTTTATGAGTTTGATGTTCTCACTGTATATGGGTGTGACGTTCTCGCTGTTTATGAGTGTGACTTCTCACTGTTTATGTGTGTGACGTTCTCAATATTTATGGGTGTGACTTCTCACTTTTATGGGTGTGACGTTCACACTGTTTATGGGTGTGACTTCTCATTGTTTATGGCTGTGATGTTGTCACTGTTTATGGGTGTGACGTTCTCACTGTTTATGGGTGTGATGTTCACACTGTTTTTGGGTGTGACGTTCACACTGTTTTTGGGTGTGACATTCACACTGTTTTTGGGTGTGATGTTCACACTGTTTTTGGATGTGATGTTCAGACTGTTTATGGGTGTGACATTCACACCGTTTTTGGGTGTGATGTTCACACTGTTTTTGGATGTGATATTCTCACTGTTCATTGGTGTGACATTCTCACAGTTTATGGGTGTGACGTTCTCACTGTTTTTGCATGTGATATTCTCACTGTTCATGGGTGTGACATTCTCACTGTTTATGGGTGTGACTTTCACACTGTTTATGGGTGTGCTATTCTCACTGTTTCTGGTTTGACATTCTCACTGTTTATGGGTGTGACCTTCTCACTGTTTATGCGTGTGATGTTCTCACTGTTTATGAGTGTGACGTTCTCACTCTTTATAGGTGTGACATTCTCACTGTTAATGGGTGTGACTTTCTCACTGTTTATGGGTGTGACATTCTCACTATTTATGGGCATGACTTCTCACTGTTTATGGGGATGATGTTCACACTGTTTATGGGTGTGACTTTTCACTGTTTATTGCTGTGATGTTGACACTCTTTATGGCTGTGATGTTCTCACTGTTTATGGTGTGTTGTTCACACTCTTTATATGTGTGACGTTCACACTGTTTATGGGTGTGACATTCTCACTATTTATGGGCGTGACTTCTCACTTTTTATGGGTGTGATGTTCACACTGTTTATGGGTATGACTTCTCACTGTTAGTGGCTGTATGTTTACATTCTTTCTGGCTGTGATATTGTCACTGTTTATGGTGTGATGTTCACACTGTTTTTGCATGTGATATTCTCACTGTTCATTGGTGTGACATTCTAACAGTTTATGGGTGTGACGTTCTCACTGTTTTTGCATGTGATATTCTCACTGTTCATGGGTGTGACGTTCACACTGTTTATGGGTGTGATGTTCTCACTGTTTCTGGGTTTGACTTTCTCACTGTTTATGGGTGTGGCGATCACACTGTTTATGGTTGTGACGTTCACACCGTTAATGGGTGTGATGTTCACACTGTTTATGTGTGTGACGTTCTCACTGTTTATGTGTGTGACGTTTTCACTGTTTATGGGTGTGACATTCTCACTGTTTATGGGTGTGATGTTCACACTGTTTATGGGTGTGACTTCTCACTGCTTATTGCTGTGATATTGACACTCTTTATGGCTGTGACATTCTCACTGTTTATGGTGAGATGTTCACACTCTTTATATGTGTGACGTTCACACTGTTTATGGGTGTGACGTTCTCACTATTTATGGGTGTGACGTTCTCACTGTTTATGGGTGTGACGTTCTCACTATTTTTGCATGTGATATTCTCACTGTTTATGGGTGTGACTTTCACACTGTTTATGGGTGTGACGTTCTCACTGTTTCTGGGTGTGATGTTCACACTCTTTATGAGTGTGACTTCACACTGTTTATGGGTGTGACATTCACACTGTCTATGGGTGTGATTTTCACACTGTTTATGGGTGTGACATTCACACTGTTTATGGGTGTGAGATTCTCACTGTTTATGGCTGTGAGATTCTCATTGTTTATGGGTGAGATGTTCAGACTGTTCATGGGTATGACTTCTCACTGTTTATGGGTGTGATGTTCACACTCTTTATGGGTGTGACGTTCTCACTGTTTATGGGTGTGACGTTCTCACTGTTTATGAGTGTGACTTCTCATTGTTTATGCGTGTGACATTCTCATTGTTTATGGGTGTGATGTTCCCACACTTTATGAGTTTGATGTTCTCACTGTATATGGGTTTGACATTCTCACTGTTTATGGGTGTGACGTTCTCACTGTTAATGGGTGTGATATTTTCACTGTTTATGGGTGTGATGTTCTCACTGTTTATGGGTGTGATGTTCTCACTTTTTATGGGTGTGATGTTCTCACTGTTAATGGGTGTGATGTTCACACAGTTTATGGGTGTGACTTCTCACTGTTTATGGCTGTGATGTTGACACTCTTTATGGCTGAGATGTTCTCACTGTTTCTGGTGTGATGTTCACACTCTTTATATGTGTGACGTTCACACTGTTTATGAGTGTGACGTTCTCACTATTTATGGGTGTGACATTCTCACTGTTTAAGGGTGTGACATTTTCTCTGTTTATGGGTGTGATGTTCTCACTTTTTATGGGTGTGATGTTCACACTGTTTTTGGGTGTGACTTCTCACTGTTTATGGCTGTGATGTTGACACTGTTTATGGCTGTGATGTTCTCACTGTTTCTGGTGTGATGTTCACACTCTTTATATGTGTGACGTTCACACTGTTTATGGGTGTGACATTCTCACTATTTATGGGCGTGACTTTTCACTTTTTATGGGTGTGACGTTCACACTGTTTATGGCTGTGACATTCTCCGGTTTATGGCTGTGACGTTCTCACAGTTTATGGGTGTGACGTTCTCACTGTTTTTGCATGTGATATTCTCACTGTTCATGGGTGTGACATTCTCACTGTTTATGGGTGTGACTTTCACACTGTTTATGGGTGTGATATTCTCACTGTTTCTGGTTTGACATTCTCACTGTTTCTGGGTGTGAATTTCTCTCTGTTTATGGTTGTGACATTCTCACTGTTTATGGGTGTGACGTTCTCACTGTTTATGGGTGTGATGTTCTCACTGTTTATGGGTGTGACGTTCTCACTCTTTATAGGTGTGACATTCTCACTGTTAATGGGTGTGACTTTCTCACTGTTTATGGGTGTGACATTCTCACTATTTATGGGCATGACTTCTCACTGTTTATGGGGATGATGTTCACACTGTTTATGGGTGTGACTTTTCACTGTTTATTGCTGTGATGTTGACACTCTTTATGGCTGTGATGTTCTCACTGTTTATGGTGTGTTTTTCACGCTCTTTATATGTGTGACGTTCACACTGTTTATGTGTGTGACATTCTCACTATTTATGGGCGTGACTTCTCACTTTTTATGGGTGTGATGTTCACACTGTTTATGGGTATGACTTCTCACTGTTAGTGGCTGTATGTTTACATTCTTTATGGCTGTGATATTCTCACTGTTTATGGGTGTGACGTTCTCACTATTTATGGGTGTGATGTTCACACTGTTTATGGGTGTGATGTTCACACTGTTTTTGGGTGTGACGTTCACACTGTTTTTGCATGTGAAATTCTCACAGTTTATGAGTGTGACGTTCACACTGTTTATGGGAGTGATGTTCTCACTGTTTCTGGGTTTGACTTTCTCACTGTTTATGGGTGTGGCGATCACACTGCTTATGGTTGTGACGTTCACACCGTTAATGGGTGTAATGTTCACACTGTTTATGTGTGTGACGTTCTCACTGTTTATGTGTGTGATGTTTTCACTGTTTATGTGTGTGACGTTCTCACTCTTTATGGGGGTGACATTCTCACTGTTTATGGGTGTGATGTTCTCACTGTTTATGGGTGTCACATTCTCACTGTTTATGTGTGTGATGTTCTCACTGTTTATGGGTGTGACCTTCTGACTGTTTATGGGGTGACGTTCTCACTGTTTATGGGTGTGACGTTCACACTGTTTATGGGTGTGATGTTCCCAGTGTTTCAGGGTTTGACATTCTCACTGTTTCTGGGTGTGGCGTTCACACTGTTTATGGTTGTGACAGTCACACTGTTTATGGGTGTGACGTTCACACTGTTTATGTGTGTGACGTTTTCACTGTTTATTGGTGTGACATTCTCACTGTTTATGGGTGTGATGTTCTCACTGTTCATGGGTGTGATGTTCTCACTGTTTATGGGTGTGACGTTGTCACTGTTTATGCGTGTGACATTCTCACTGTTTATGGGTGTGATGTTCACACTCTTTATGAGTGTGACGTTCTCACTGTTTATGTGTGTGACGTTCAAACTTTTTATGGCTGTGACGTTCTCACTGTTTATGGTGTGACGTTCTCACTGTTTGTGGTGTGAAGTTCTCACTGATTATGGGTGTGGCGTTCTCACTGTTTTTGCATGTGATATTCTCACTGTTTATGGGGTGACATTCTCACTGTTTCTGGGTGTGGCGTTCACACTGTTTATGGTTGTGATGTTCACACTGTTTATGGGTGTGACGTTCACACTGTTTATGGGTGTGACGTTCTCACTGTTTATGTGTGTGACGTTCTCACTGTTTATGGTTGTGACGGTCACACTGTTTATGGGTGTGATGTTCTCACTTTTTTTGAGTGTGACGTTCTCACTGTTTATGGGTGTGACATTCACACTGTATATGGTTGTGACGTTCTCACTGTTTATGGGTGTGACGTTTTCACTTTTAATGGGTGTGATGTTCTCACTGTTTATGGGTGTGATGTTTTCACTGTTTATGCGTGTGACATTCTCACTGTTTATGAGTGTGATGTTCACACTCTTTATGAGTGTGAGTTCTCACTGTTTATGGGGGTGACGTTCACACTGTTTATGGCTGTGACGTTCACACTGTTAACGGGTTTGATGTTCACACTGTTGATGGGTGTGACGTTCTCACTGTTTATGGGGGTGACGTTCACACTGTTTATGGTTGTGACGTTCACACTGTTAATGGGTTTGATGTTCACACTGTTTATGGGTGTGACGTTCTCACTGTTTATGTGTGTGACGTTCTCACTGTTTCTGGGTGTGACATTCTCACTGTTTATGGGTGTAATGTTCTTACTGTTTATGGGTGTGATGTTCTCACTGTTTATGGGTTTGACGTTCTCTCTGTTTATGCTTGTGACATTCTCACTGTTTATGGGTGTGATGTTCACACTCTTTATGAGTGTGACTTCTCTCTGTTTATGGGTGTGACTTCTCACTGTTTATGGGTGTGATGTTCACACTGTTTATGGTTATGACTTCTCACTGTTTATGGGTGTGATGTTCACACTCTTTATGAGTGTGACTTCTCACTTTTTATGGGTGTGACGTTCTCACTGTTAATGGGTGTGATGTTCTCACTGCTTATGGGTGTGACGTTGTCACTGTTTATGCGTGTGACATTCTCACTTTTTATGGGTGTGACGTTCTCACTGTTTATGGCTGTGATGTTCTCACTGTTTATGGGTGTGACGTTCTCACTGTTTCTGCTTGTGACATTCTCACTGTTTATGGGTGTGACATTCTCGCTGTTTATGGGTGTGATGTTCTCACTGTTAATGGGTGTGATCTTCTCACTGTTTATGGGTGTGACATTCTCGCTGTTTATGGGTGTGATGTTCTCACTGTTAATGGGTGTGATTTTCTGACTGTTAATGTGTGTGATGTTCTCACAGTTTATGGGTGTGACGTTCTCACTGTTTCTGCTTGTGACATTCTCACTGTTTATGGGTGTGACATTCTCGCTGTTTATGGGTGTGATGTTCTCACTGTTAATGGGTGTGATCTTCTCACTGTTTATGGGTGTCACGTTCACACTGTTTATGGGGTGACATTCTCACTGTTTCTGGGTGTGGCGTTCACACTGTTTATGGTTGTGATGTTCACACTGTTTATGGGTGTGACGTTCACACTGTGTATGGGTGTGACGTTCTCACTGTTTATGTGTGTGACGTTCTCACTGTTTATGGGCGTGACATTCTCACTGTTTATGGTTGTGACGGTCACACTATTTATGGGTGTGATGTTCTCACTTTTTATGAGTGTGACGTTCTCACTGTTTATGGGTGTGACATTCACACTGTTTATGGTTGTGACGTTCTCACTGTTTATGGGTGTGACGTTTTCACTTTTAATGGGTATGATGTTCTCACTGTTTATGGGTGTGACGTTCACACTGTTTATGGGTGTGATGTTCACACTCTTTATGAGTGTGAGTTCTCACTGTTTATGGGGGTAACGTTCACACTGTTTATGGTTGTGACGTTCACACTGTTAATGGGTTTGATGTTCACACTGTTGATGGGTGTGACGTTCTCACTGTTTATGGGGGTGACGTTCACACTGTTTATGGTTGTGACGTTTACACTGTTAATGGGTTTGATGTTCACACTGTTTATGGGTGTGACGTTCTCACTGTTTATGTGTGTGACGTTCTCACTGTTTCTGGGCGTGACATTCTCACTGTTTATGGGTGTAATGTTCTCACTGTTTATGGGTTTGACGTTCTCTCTGTTTATGCTTGTAACATTCTCACTGTTTATGGGTGTGATGTTCACACTCTTTATGAGTGTGACTTCTCACTTTTTATGGGTGTGACGTTCTCACTTTTTATGGGTGTGACGTTCTCACTGTTTATGGGTGTGATGTTCTCACTGTTTCTGGGTTTGTCATTCTCACTGTTTATGGCTGTGATGTTCTCACTGTTTATGGGTATGAATTCTCACTGTTAATGTGTGTGATGTTCACACTCATTATGCGTGTGACGTTCTCACTTTTAATGTGTGTGACGTTATCACTGTTTTTGGGTGTGATTTTCTGACTGTTAATGTGTGTGATGTTCTCACAGTTTATGGATGTGACGTTCTCACTGTTTCTGCTTGTGACATTCTCACTGTTTATGCGTGTGACATTCTCGCTGTTTATGGGTGTGACGTTCTCACTGTTTATGGGTGTGATGTTCTCACGGTTTATGGGTGTGACGTTCTCACTGTTAATGGGTGTGATGTTCTCACTGTTTATGGGTGTGACGTTCTCACTGTTTATGGGTGTGACGTTTTCACTGTTTACGCGTGTGACATTCTCACTGTTTATGGCTGTGATGTTCACACTGTTTTTGGTTATGACTTCTCACTGTTTATGGGTGTGTTATTCACACTCTTTATGAGTGTGACTTCTCACCTTTTATGGGTATGTCATTCACACTGTTAATGGATGTGACGTTCTCACTCTTTATGAGTGTGTTTTCTCAGTGTTTATGTGTGTGACGTTCATGCTGTTTATGGGGGTGACGTTCTCACTGATTATGGGTGTGACATTCTCACTTTTTATGTGTGTGATGTTCTCACTGTTTATGGGTGTGAACTTCTAACTGTTAATGGGGGTGACGTTCACACTGTTTATGGGTGTGATGTTCTCACTGTTTCTGGGTTTGACATTCACACTGTTTATGGTTGTGACGTTCTCACTGTTTATGGGCGTGACATTCTCACTGTTTATGGTTGTGACGGTCACACTGTTTATGGGTGTGACGTTCTCACTGTTTATGGGCGTGACATTCTCACTGTTTATGGTTGTGACGGTCACACTGTTTATGGGTGTGATGATCTCACTGTTTATGGGTGTGACGTTCTCACTATTAATGGGCGTGACTTCTCACTTTTTATGGGTGTGATGTTCACACTGTTTATGGGTGTGACTTCTCAGTGTTTATGGGTGTGATGCTGACACCCTTTATGAGTGTGACTTCTCACTTTTTATGGGGGTGACGTTCACACTGTTAATGGGTTTGATGTTCACGCTATTTATGTATGTGACGTTCTCACTGTTTATGGGTGTGATGTTCTCACTGTTTATGGGTTTGATGTTCACACCCTATGAGTGTGACTTCTCACTGATTATGGGTGTGATGTTCACTCTTTTTATGAGTGTGACTTGACACTGTTTATGTGTGTGACATTCACACTGCTAATGGGTGTGGGATTCTCACTGTTTATGGGCCTGATTCTCAATGTTTATGGGTGTGATGTTCACACTGTTTATGGGTGTGATGTTCACACTGTTTATGGTTATGACTTCACACTGTTTATGTGTCTGACGTTCACACTGTTTATGGGTGTGAGATTCTCACTGTTTATGGGTGTGACGTTCACACTGTTTATGGGTGTGACGTTCTCACTCTTTATGGGTGTGACGTTCTCACTGTTTATGGGTGTGACGTTCTCACTGTTTATGGGTGTGACGTTCTCACAGTTTACGGGTGTGATTTTCTCACTGTTTATGGGTGTGATATTCTCACTATTTATAGGAGACGTTCACACTGTTTATGGGTGTGATATTCTCACTATTTATAGGTGACGTTCACAGTATTTATGAGTGTAACGTTCACACTGTTTATGGGTGTGACGGTCACAGTGTTTATGGGTGTGACGTTCTCACTGTTTATGGGTGTGATGTTCACACTGTTGTTGGGTGTGATGTTCACACTGTTTATTGTGTGACCTTCTCACTGTTTATGTGTGTGACGTTCTCACTGTTTCTGGGTGTAATGTTCTCACTGTTTATGGGTGTGATTTTCTCACTGTTTATGGGTGTGATGTTCACACTCTTTATGAGTGTGACTTCTCACTTTTTATGGGTGTGACGTTCTCACTTTTTATGGGTGTGACATTCTCACTGTTTATGGGTGTGATGTTCTCACTGTTTCTGGGTTTGTCATTCTCACTGTTTATGGCTGTGATGTTCTCACTGTTTATGGGTATGAATTCTCACTGTTAATGTGTGTGATGTTCACACTCATTATGCGTGTGACGTTCTCACTTTTAATGTGTGTGACGTTATCACTGTTTTTGGGTGTGATTTTCTGACTGTTAATGTGTGTGATGTTCTCACAGTTTATGGATGTGACGTTCTCACTGTTTCTGCTTGTGACATTCTCACTGTTTATGCGTGTGACATTCTCGCTGTTTATGGGTGTGACGTTCTCACTGTTTATGGGTGTGATGTTCTCACGGTTTATGGGTGTGACGTTCTCACTGTTAATGGGTGTGATGTTCTCACTGTTTATGGGTGTGACGTTCTCACTGTTTATGGGTGTGACGTTTTCACTGTTTACGCGTGTGACATTCTCACTGTTTATGGCTGTGATGTTCACACTGTTTTTGGTTATGACTTCTCACTGTTTATGGGTGTGTTATTCACACTCTTTATGAGTGTGACTTCTCACCTTTTATGGGTGTGTCATTCACACTGTTAATGGATGTGACGTTCTCACTCTTTATGAGTGTGTTTTCTCAGTGTTTATGTGTGTGACGTTCATGCTGTTTATGGGGGTGACGTTCTCACTGATTATGGGTGTGACATTCTCACTTTTTATGTGTGTGATGTTCTCACTGTTTATGGGTGTGAACTTCTAACTGTTAATGGGGGTGACGTTCACACTGTTTATGGGTGTGATGTTCTCACTGTTTCTGGGTTTGACATTCTCACTGTTTCTGGGTGTGGCGTTCACACTGTTTATGGTTGTGACGTTCTCACTGTTTATGGGCGTGACATTCTCACTGTTTATGGTTGTGACGGTCACACTGTTTATGGGTGTGACGTTCTCACTGTTTATGGGCGTGACATTCTCACTGTTTATGGTTGTGACGGTCACACTGTTTATGGGTGTGATGATCTCACTGTTTATGGGTGTGACGTTCTCACTATTAATGGGCGTGACTTCTCACTTTTTATGGGTGTGATGTTCACACTGTTTATGGGTGTGACTTCTCAGTGTTTATGGGTGTGATGCTGACACCCTTTATGAGTGTGACTTCTCACTTTTTATGGGGGTGACGTTCACACTGTTAATGGGTTTGATGTTCACACTATTTATGTATGTGACGTTCTCACTGTTTATGGGTGTGATGTTCTCACTGTTCATGGGTTTGATGTTCACACCCTATGAGTGTGACTTCTCACTGCTTATGGGTGTGATGTTCACTCTTTTTATGAGTGTGACTTGACACTGTTTATGTGTGTGACATTCACACTGCTAATGGGTGTGGGATTCTCACTGTTTATGGGCCTGATTCTCAATGTTTATGGGTGTGATGTTCACACTGTTTATGGGTGTGATGTTCACACTGTTTATGGTTATGACTTCACACTGTTTATGTGTCTGACGTTCACACTGTTTATGGGTGTGAGATTCTCACTGTTTATGGGTGTGACGTTCTCACTGTTTATGGGTGTGACGTTCTCACTGTTTATGGGTGTGACGTTCTCACTCTTTATGGGTGTGACGTTCTCACTGTTTATGGGTGTGACGTTCTCACTGTTTATGGGTGTGACGTTCTCACAGTTTACGGGTGTGATTTTCTCACTGTTTATGGGTGTGATATTCTCACTATTTATAGGAGACGTTCACACTGTTTATGGGTGTGATATTCTCACTATTTATAGGTGACGTTCACACTGTTTATGAGTGTAACGTTCACACTGTTTATGGGTGTGACGGTCACAGTGTTTATGGGTGTGACGTTCTCACTGTTTATTGGTGTGACATTCTCACTTTTAATGGGTGTGATGTTATCAATGTTTATGGGTGTGACATTCTCACTGTTCATGAGTGTGACGTTCACTCTGTTTATGGGTGTAACTTTCTCACTGTTTAAGGGTGTGACGTTCACGCTGTTTATGGGTGTGACGTTCTCACTGATTATGGGTGTGACATTCTCACGGTTTATGTGTGTGAAATACTCGCTGTTAATAGGTGTGATGTTCTCACTGTTTCTGGGTTTGATGTTCTCACTGTTCCTGGGTGTGACATTCTCACTGTTTATGGGTGTGATGTTCACACTGGTTATGGGTATGACTTCTCACTGTTTATGGGTGTGATGTTCACACTGTTTATGGGTGTGACGTTCTCACTGTTTATGGGTGTGATGTTCTCACAGTTTATGGGTGTGATGTTCTCACTGTTTATGGGTGTGATGTTCACACTGTTTATGGGTATGACTTCTCACTGTTTATGGGTGTGATGTTCACACTGTTTATGGGTATGACTTCTCACTGTTTATGGGTGTGATGTTCACACTGTTTATGGGTATGACTTCTCACTTTTTATGGGTGTGATGTTCACACTCTTTATGCGTGTGACGTTCTCACTTTTAATGTGTGTGACGTTATCACTGTTTTTGGGTGTGATTTTCTGACTGTTAATGTGTGTGATGTTCTCACAGTTTATGGGTGTGACGTTCTCGCTGTTTATGTGTGTGATGTTCTCACTGTTTCTGGGTGTGATGTTCTCACTGTTTATGGGTGTGACGTTCTCACTGTTTCTGGGTGTGATGTTCTCACTGTTTATGGGTGTGACGTTCTCACTGTTTATGGGTGTGAC
This sequence comes from Isurus oxyrinchus, assembly GCA_026770705.1. NCBI lineage: Eukaryota > Metazoa > Chordata > Chondrichthyes > Lamniformes > Lamnidae > Isurus > Isurus oxyrinchus. Next base: position 412,090 of record JANJGN010000013.1, on the reverse strand, counting down.
GTTTTCACTGTTTATGCGTGTGACATTCTCACTGTTTATGGGTGTGACATTCTCACTGTTTATGCGTGTGACATTCTCACTGTTTATGGGTGTGATGTTCACACTCTTTATGAGTATGACGCACTCGCTGCTAATGGGTGTGATGTTCACACACTTTATGAATGTGCCTTCTCACTGTTTATGGGTGTGACGTTCACACTGTTTATGGCTGTGACTTCTCACTGTTTATGTGTGTGATGTTTTCACTGTTTATGTGTGTGACGTTCTCACTCTTTATGGGGGTGACATTCTCACTGTTGATAGGTGTGATGTTCTCACTGTTTATGGGTGTCACATTCTCACTGTTTATGTGTGTGATGTTCTCACTGTTTATGGGTGTGACCTTCTGACTGTTTATGGGGTGACGTTCTCACTGTTTATGGGTGTGACGTTCACACTGTTTATGGGTGTGATGTTCCCAGTGTTTCAGGGTTTGACATTCTCACTGTTTCTGGGTGTGGCGTTCACACTGTTTATGGTTGTGACAGTCACACTGTTTATGGGTGTGACGTTCACACTGTTTATGTGTGTGACGTTTTCACTGTTTATTGGTGTGACATTCTCACTGTTTATGGGTGTGATGTTCTCACTGTTCATGGGTGTGATGTTCTCACTGTTTATGGGTGTGACGTTGTCACTGTTTATGCGTGTGACATTCTCACTGTTTATGGGTGTGATGTTCACACTCTTTATGAGTATGATGCCCTCACTGCTAATGGGTGCGATTTTCACACTCGTTATGAGTGTGACGTTCTCACTGTTTATGTGTGTGACGTTCAAACTTTTTATGGCTGTGACGTTCTCACTGTTTATGGTGTGACGTTCTCACTGTTTGTGGTGTGAAGTTCTCACTGATTATGGGTGTGGTGTTCTCACTGTTTTTGCATGTGATATTCTCACTGTTTATGGGGTGACATTCTCACTGTTTCTGGGTGTGGCGTTCACACTGTTTATGGTTGTGATGTTCACACTGTTTATGGGTGTGATGTTCACACTGTTTATGGGTGTGACGTTCTCACTGTTTATGTGTGTGACGTTCTCACTGTTTATGGTTGTGACGGTCACACTGTTTATGGGTGTGATGTTCTCACTTTTTATGAGTGTGACGTTCTCACTGTTTATGGGTGTGACATTCACACTGTATATGGTTGTGACGTTCTCACTGTTAATGGGTTTGATGTTCACACTGTTGATGGGTGTGACGTTCTCACTGTTTATGGGGGTGACGTTCACACTGTTTATGGTTGTGACGTTCACACTGTTAATGGGTTTGATGTTCACACTGTTTATGGGTGTGACGTTCTCACTGTTTATGTGTGTGACGTTCTCACTGTTTCTGGGTGTGACATTCTCACTGTTAATGGGTGTAATGTTCTCACTGTTTATGGGTTTGACGTTCTCTCTGTTTATGCTTGTGACATTCTCACTGTTTATGGGTGTGATGTTCACACTGTTTATGGTTATGACTTCTCACTGTTTATGGGTGTGATGTTCACACTCTTTATGAGTGTGACTTCTCACTTTTTATGGGTGTGACGTTCTCACTGTTAATGGGTGTGATGTTCTCACTGCTTATGGGTGTGACGTTGTCACTGTTTATGCGTGTGACATTCTCACTTTTTATGGGTGTGACGTTCTCACTGTTTATGGGTGTGATGTTCTCACTGTTTCTGGGTTTGTCATTCTCACTGTTTATGGCTGTGATGTTCTCACTGTTTATGGGTATGAATTCTCACTGTTAATGTGTGTGATGTTCACACTCATTATGCGTGTGACGTTCTCACTTTTAATGTGTGTGACGTTATCACTGTTTTTGGGTGTGATTTTCTGACTGTTAATGTGTGTGATGTTCTCACAGTTTATGGGTGTGACGTTCTCACTGTTTCTGCTTGTGACATTCTCGCTGTTTATGGGTGTGATGTTCTCACTGTTAATGGGTGTGATCTTCTCACTGTTTATGGGTGTGACGTTCACACTGTTTATGGGGTGACATTCTCACTGTTTCTGGGTGTGGCGTTCACACTGTTTATGGTTGTGATGTTCGCACTGTTTATGGGTGTGACGTTCACACTGTTTATGGGTGTGACGTTCTCACTGTTTATGTGTGTGACGTTCTCACTGTTTATGGGCGTGACATTCTCACTGTTTATGGTTGTGACGGTCACACTGTTTATGGGTGTGATGTTCACACTGTTTATGTGTGTGACGTTCTCACTGTTTATGTGTGTGACGTTTTCACTGTTTATGTGTGTGACGTTCTCACTCTTTATGGGGGTGACATTCTCACTGTTTATGGGTGTGATGTTCTCACTGTTTATGGGTGTGATGTTCTCACTGTTTATGGGTGTCACATTCTCACTGTTTATGTGTGTGATGTTCTCACTGTTTATGGGTGTGACCTTCTGTTTATGGGGGTGACGTTCACACTTTTTATGGGTGTGATGTTCCCAGTGTTTCTGGGTTTGACATTCTCACTGTTTCTGGGTGTGGCGTTCACACTGTTTATGGTTTTGACAGTCACACTGTTTATGGGTGTGACGTTCACACTGTTTATGTGTGTGACGTTTTCACTGTTTATTGGTGTGACATTCTCACTGTTTATGGGTGTGATGTTCTCACTGTTCATGGGTGTGATGTTCTCACTGTTTATGGGTGTGACGTTGTCACTGTTTATGCGTGTGACATTCTCACTGTTTATGGGTGTGATGTTCACACTCTTTATGAGTATGACGCCCTCACTGCTAATGGGTGTGATTTTCACACTCGTTATGAGTGTGACGTTCTCACTGTTTGTGTGTGTGACGTTCAAACTTTTTATGGCTGTGACGTTCTCACTGTTTATGGTGTGACGTTCTCACTGTTTATGGTGTGAAGTTCTCACTGATTATGGGTGTAACGTTCTCACTGTTTTTGCATGTGATATTCTCACTGTTTATGGGGTGACATTCTCACTGTTTCTGGGTGTGGCGTTCACACTGTTTATGGTTGTGATGTTCACACTGTTTATGGGTGTGACGTTCACACTGTTTATGGGTGTGACGTTCTCACTGTTTATGTGTGTGACGTTCTCACTGTTTATGGGCGTGACATTCTCACTGTTTATGGTTGTGACGGTCACACTGTTTATGGGTGTGATGTTCTCATTTTTATGAGTGTGAAGTTCTCACTGTTTATGGGTGTGACATTCACACTGTATATGGTTGTGACGTTCTCACTGTTTATGGGTGTGACGTTTTCACTTTTAATGGGTGTGATGTTCTCACTGTTTATGGGTGTGATGTTTTCACTGTTTATGCATGTGACATTCTCACTGTTTATGGGTGTGATGTTCACACTCTTTATGAGTGTGAGTTCTCACTGTTTATGGGGGTGACGTTCACACTGTTTATGGTTGTGACGTTTACACTGTTAATGGGTTTGACGTTCACACTGTTGATGGGTGTAACGTTCTCACTGTTTATGGGGGTGACGTTCACACTGTTTATGGTTGTGACGTTCACACTGTTAATGGGTTTGATGTTCACACTGTTTATGGGTGTGACGTTCTCACTGTTTCTGGGCGTGACATTCTCACTGTTTATGGGTGTAATGTTCTCACTGTTTATGGGTTTGACGTTCTCTCTGTTTATGCTTGTGACATTCTCACTGTTTATGGGTGTGATGTTCACACTCTTTATGAGTGTGACTTCTCTCTGTTTATGGGTGTGACTTCTCACTGTTTATGGGTGTGATGTTCACACTGTTTATGGTTATGACTTCTCACTGTTTATGGGTGTGATGTTCACACTCTTTATGAGTGTGACTTCTCACTTTTTATGGGTGTGACGTTCTCACTGTTAATGGGTGTGATGTTCTCACTGCTTATGGGTGTGACGTTGTCACTGTTTATGCGTGTGACATTCTCACTTTTTATGGGTGTGATGTTCTCACTGTTTATGGCTGTGATGTTCTCACTGTTTATGGGTGTGATGTTCACACTCTTTATGCGTGTAACGTTCTCACTTTTAATGTGTGTGATGTTATCACTGTTTTTGGGTGTGATTTTCTGACTGTTAATGTGTGTGATGTTCTCACAGTTTATGGGTGTGACGTTCTCACTGTTTCTGCTTGTGACATTCTCACTGTTTATGGGTGTGACATTCTCGCTGTTTATGGGTGTGATGTTCTCACTGTTAATGGGTGTGATCTTCTCACTGTTTATGGGTGTCACGTTCACACTGTTTATGGGGTGACATTCTCACTGTTTCTGGGTGTGGCGTTCACACTGTTTATGGCTGTGATGTTCACACTGTTTATGGGTGTGACGTTCACACTGTGTATGGGTGTGACGTTCTCACTGTTTATGTGTGTGACGTTCACACTGTGTATGGGTGTGACGTTCTCACTGTTTATGTGTGTGACATTCTCACTGTTTATGGTTGTGACGGTCACACTATTTATGGGTGTGATGTTCTCACTTTTTATGAGTGTGAAGTTCTCACTGTTTATGGGTGTGACATTCACACTGTTTATGGTTGTGACGTTCTCACTGTTTATGGGTGTGACGTTTTCACTTTTAATGGGTATGATGTTCTCACTGTTTATGGGTGTGATGTTTTCACTGTTTATGCGTGTGACATTCTCACTGTTTATGGGTGTGATGTTCACACTCTTTATGAGTGTGAGTTCTCACTGTTTATGGGGGTGACGTTCACACTGTTTATGGTTGTGACGTTCACACTGTTAATGGGTTTGATGTTCACACTGTTGATGGGTGTGACGTTCTCACTGTTTATGGGGGTGACGTTCACACTGTTTATGGTTGTGACGTTTACACTGTTAATGGGTTTGATGTTCACACTGTTTATGGGTGTGACGTTCTCACTGTTTATGTGTGTGACGTTCTCACTGTTTCTGGGCGTGACATTCTCACTGTTTATGGGTGTAATGTTCTCACTGTTTATGGGTTTGACGTTCTCTCTGTTTATGCTTGTGACATTCTCACTGTTTATGGGTGTGATGTTCACACTGTTTATGGTTATGACTTCTCACTGTTTATGGGTGTGATGTTCACACTCTTTATGAGTGTGACTTCTCACTGTTTATGGGTTTGTCATTCTCACTGTTTATGGCTGTGATGTTCTCACTGTTTATGGGTATGAATTCTCACTGTTAATGTGTGTGATGTTCACACTCATTATGCGTGTGACGTTCTCACTTTTAATGTGTGTGACGTTATCACTGTTTTTGGGTGTGATTTTCTGACTGTTAATGTGTGTGATGTTCTCACAGTTTATGGATGTGACGTTCTCACTGTTTCTGCTTGTGACATTCTCACTGTTTATGGGTGTGATGTTCTCACTGTTTATGGGTGTGACGTTCTCACTGTTTATGGCTGTGATGTTCACACTGTTTTTGGTTATGACTTCTCACTGTTTATGGGTATGTCATTCACACTGTTAATGGATGTGACGTTCTCACTCTTTATGAGTGTGTTTTCTCAGTGTTTATGTGTGTGACGTTCATGCTGTTTATGGGGGTGACGTTCTCACTGTTTATGGGTGTGACATTCTCACTTTTTATGTGTGTGATGTTCTCACTGTTTCTGGGTGTGAACTTCTAACTGTTTATGAGGGTGACGTTCACACTGTGTATGGGTGTGACGTTCTCACTGTTTATGTGTGTGACGTTCTCACTGTTTATGGGCGTGACATTCTCACTGTTTATGGTTGTGACGGTCACACTATTTATGGGTGTGATGTTCTCACTTTTTATGAGTGTGAAGTTCTCACTGTTTATGGGTGTGACATTCACACTGTTTATGGTTGTGACGTTCTCACTGTTTATGGGTGTGACGTTTTCACTTTTAATGGGTATGATGTTCTCACTGTTTATGGGTGTGATGTTTTCACTGTTTATGCGTGTGACATTCTCACTGTTTATGGGTGTGATGTTCACACTCTTTATGAGTGTGAGTTCTCACTGTTTATGGGGGTGACGTTCACACTGTTTATGGTTGTGACGTTTACACTGTTAATGGGTTTGATGTTCACACTGTTAATGGGTTTGATGTTCACACTGTTTATGGGTGTGACGTTCTCACTGTTTATGTGTGTGACGTTCTCACTGTTTCTGGGCGTGACATTCTCACTGTTTATGGGTGTAATGTTCTCACTGTTTATGGGTTTGACGTTCTCTCTGTTTATGCTTGTGACATTCTCACTGTTTATGGGTGTGATGTTCACACTGTTTATGGTTATGACTTCTCACTGTTTATGGGTGTGATGTTCACACTCTTTATGAGTGTGACTTCTCACTGTTTATGGGTGTGATGTTCTCACTGTTTCTGGGTTTGTCATTCTCACTGTTTATGGCTGTGATGTTCTCACTGTTTATGGGTATGAATTCTCACTGTTAATGTGTGTGATGTTCACACTCATTATGCGTGTGACGTTCTCACTTTTAATGTGTGTGACGTTATCACTGTTTTTGGGTGTGATTTTCTGACTGTTAATGTGTGTGATGTTCTCACAGTTTATGGATGTGACGTTCTCACTGTTTCTGCTTGTGACATTCTCACTGTTTATGGGTGTGATGTTCTCACTGTTTATGGGTGTGACGTTCTCACTGTTTATGGCTGTGATGTTCACACTGTTTTTGGTTATGACTTCTCACTGTTTATGGGTATGTCATTCACACTGTTAATGGATGTGACGTTCTCACTCTTTATGAGTGTGTTTTCTCAGTGTTTATGTGTGTGACGTTCATGCTGTTTATGGGGGTGACGTTCTCACTGATTATGGGTGTGACATTCTCACTTTTTATGTGTGTGATGTTCTCACTGTTTCTGGGTGTGAACTTCTAACTGTTTATGAGGGTGACGTTCACACTGTGTATGGGTGTGACGTTCTCACTGTTTATGTGTGTGACGTTCTCACTGTTTATGGGCGTGACATTCTCACTGTTTATGGTTGTGACGGTCACACTATTTATGGGTGTGATGTTCTCACTTTTTATGAGTGTGAAGTTCTCACTGTTTATGGGTGTGACATTCACACTGTTTATGGTTGTGACGTTCTCACTGTTTATGGGTGTGACGTTTTCACTTTTAATGGGTATGATGTTCTCACTGTTTATGGGTGTGATGTTTTCACTGTTTATGCGTGTGACATTCTCACTGTTTATGGGTGTGATGTTCACACTCTTTATGAGTGTGAGTTCTCACTGTTTATGGGGGTGACGTTCACACTGTTTATGGTTGTGACGTTCACACTGTTAATGGGTTTGATGTTCACACTGTTGATGGGTGTGACGTTCTCACTGTTTATGGGGGTGACGTTCACACTGTTTATGGTTGTGACGTTTACACTGTTAATGGGTTTGATCTTCACACTGTTTATGGGTGTGACGTTCTCACTGTTTATGTGTGTGACGTTCTCACTGTTTCTGGGCGTGACATTCTCACTGTTTATGGGTGTAATGTTCTCACTGTTTATGGGTTTGACGTTCTCTCTGTTTATGCTTGTGACATTCTCACTGTTTATGGGTGTGATGTTCTCACTGTTTATGGTTATGACTTCTCACTGTTTATGGGTGTGATGTTCACACTCTTTATGAGTGTGACTTCTCACTGTTTATGGGTGTGACATTCTCACTGTTTATGGGTATGAATTCTCACTGTTAATGTGTGTGATGTTCACACTCATTATGCGTGTGACGTTCTCACTTTTAATGTGTGTGACGTTATCACTGTTTTTGGGTGTGATTTTCTGACTGTTAATGTGTGTGATGTTCTCACAGTTTATGGGTGTGATGTTCTCACTGTTTATGGGTGTGACGTTCTCACTGTTTATGGGTGTGACGTTTTCACTGTTTACGCGTGTGACATTCTCACTGTTTATGGGTGTGATGTTCACACTGTTTTTGGTTATGACTTCTCACTGTTTATGGGTGTGTTATTCACACTCTTTATGAGTGTGACTTCTCACCTTTTATGGGTATGTCATTCACACTGTTAATGGATGTGACGTTCTCACTCTTTATGAGTGTGTTTTCTCAGTGTTTATGTGTGTGACGTTCATGCTGTTTATGGGGGTGACGTTCTCACTGATTATGGGTGTGACATTCTCACTTTTTATGTGTGTGATGTTCTCACTGTTTCTGGGTGTGAAGTTCTAACTGTTTATGGGGGTGACGTTCTCACTGTTTATGGGTGTGATGTTCTCACTGTTTCTGGGTTTGACATTCTCACTGTTTATGGGCGTGACATTCTCACTGTTTATGGTTGTGACGGTCACACTGTTTATGGGTGTGATGTTCTCACTGTTTATGAGTGTGAAGTTCTCACTGTTTATGGGTGTGACATTCTCACTGTTTATGGGTGTGACGTTCTCACTGTTTATGGGTGTGACGTTCTCACTATTAATGGGCGTGACTTCTCACTTTTTATGGGTGTGATGTTCACACTGTTTATGGGTGTGACTTCTCAGTGTTTATGGGTGTGATGCTGACACCCTTTATGAGTGTGACTTCTCACTTTTTATGGGGGTGACGTTCACACTGTTTATGGTTGTGACGTTCACACTGTTAATGGGTTTGATGTTCACACTATTTATGTATGTGACGTTCTCACTGTTTATGGGTGTGATGTTCACACTATTTATGTATGTGACGTACTCCCTGTTTATGGGTGTGATGTTCTCACTGTTTATGGGTTTGATGTTCACACCCTATGAGTGTGACTTCTCACTGCTTATGGGTGTGATGTTCACTCTTTTTATGAGTGTGACTTGACACTGTTTATGTGTGTGACATTCACACTGCTAATGGGTGTGGGATTCTCACTGTTTATGGGCCTGGTTCTCAATGTTTATGGGTGTGATGTTCACACTGTTTATGTGTCTGACGTTCACACTGTTTATGGGTGTGAGATTCTCACTGTTTATGGGTGTGATTTTCACACTGTTTATGGGTGTGACGTTCTCACTCTTTATGGGTGTGACGTTCTCACTGTTTATGGGTGTGACGTTCTCACTGTTTATGGGTGTGACGTTCTCACAGTTTACGGGTGTGATTTTCTCACTGTTTATGGGTGTGATATTCTCACTATTTATAGGAGACGTTCACACTGTTTATGGGTGTGATATTCTCACTATTTATAGGTGACGTTCACACTGTTTATGAGTGTAACGTTCACACTGTTTATGGGTGTGACGGTCACAGTGTTTATGGGTGTGACGTTCTCACTGTTTATTGGTGTGACATTCTCACTTTTAATGGGTGTGATGTTATCAATGTTTATGGGTGTGACATTCTCACTGTTTATGAGTGTGACGTTCACTCTGTTTATGGGTGTAACTTTCTCACTGTTTAAGGGTGTGACGTTCACGCTGTTTATGGGTGTGACGTTCTCACTGTTTACGGGTGTGACATTCTCACTGTTTATGAGTGTGACGTTCACTCTGTTTATGGGTGTAACTTTCTCACTGTTTAAGGGTGTGACGTTCACGCTGTTTATGGGTGTGTCGTTCTCACTGTTTATGCTTGTGACATTCTCACTGTTTATGGGTGTGACGTTCTCACTGTTTATGCGTTTGATGTTCTCACTGTTTCTGGGTTTGATGTTCTCACTGTTCCTGGGTGTGACATTCTCACTGTTTATGGGTGTGATGTTCACACTGTTTATGGGTATGACTTCTCACTGTTTATGGGTGTGATGTTCACACTGTTTATGGGTGTGACGTTCTCACTGTTTATGGGTGTGATGTTCTCACAGTTTATGGGTGTGATGTTCTCACTGTTTATGGGTGTGATGTTCACACTGTTTATGGGTATGACTTCTCACTGTTTATGGGTGTGATGTTCACACTGTTTATGGGTATGACTTCTCACTGTTTATGGGTGTGATGTTCACACTGTTTATGAGTGTGACTTCTCACTTTTTATGGGTGTGATGTTCACACTCTTTATGCGTGTGACGTTCTCACTTTTAATGTGTGTGACGTTCTCACTGTTTCTGCTTGTGACATTCTCACTGTTTATGGGTGTGACGTTCTCGCTGTTTATGGGTGTGACGTTCTCACTGTTTATGGGTGTGATGTTCTCACTGTTAATGGGTGTGATCTTCTCACTGTTTATGGGTGTCACGTTCACACTGTTTCTGGGTGTGATGTTCTCACGGTTTATGGGTGTGACGTTCTCACTGTTAATGGGTGTGATGTTCTCACTGTTTATGGGTGTGACGTTCTCACTGTTTATGGGTGTGACGTTTTCACTGTTTATGCGTGTGACATTCTCACTGTTTATGGGTGTGACATTCTCACTGTTTATGCGTGTGACATTCTCACTGTTTATGGGTGTGATGTTCACACTCTTTATGAGTATGACGCACTCGCTGCTAATGGGTGTGATGTTCACACACTTTATGAATGTGCCTTCTCACTGTTTATGGGTGTGATGTTCACACTGTTTTTGGTTATGACTTCTCACTGTTTATGGGTGTGACGTTCACACTGTTAATGGATGTGAAGTTCTCACTCTTTATGAGTGTGACATCTCACTGTTTATGTGTGTGACTTACTCACTATTTATGGGCGTGACTTCTCACTTTTTAAGGGTGTGATGTTCACACCGTTAATGGGTGTGACGTTCTCACTGTTTATGTGTGTGACGTTCTCACTGTTTATGGGTGTGATGTTCTCACTGTTTATGGGTTTGATGTTCACACCCTATGAGTGTGACTTCTCACTGCTTATGGGTGTGATGTTCACACTTTTTATGAGTGTGACTTGACACTGTTTATGTGTGTGACATTCACACTGCTAATGGGTGTGAGATTCTCAATGTTTATGGGTGTGATGTTCACAATGTTTATGGATGTGATGTTCATACTTTTTATGAGTGTGACTTCACACTGTTTATGTGTCTGACGTTCACACTGTTTATGGGTGTGAGATTCTCACTGTTTATGGGTGTGATGTTCACACTCTTTATGGGTGTGACGTTCTCACTGTTCATGTGTGTGACGTTCACGCTGTTTATGGGTGTGACATTCTCACTGTTTATGTGTGTGATGTTCTCACTGTTTATGGGTGTGACATTCTCACTGTTAATGGGTGTGATGTTCTCACTGTTTATGGGTTTGACGTTCTCTCTGTTTATGCTTGTGACATTCTCACTGTTTATGGGTGTGATGTTCACACTGTTTATGGGTATGACTTCTCACTGTTTATGGGTGTGATGTTCACACTGTTTATGGGTATGACTTCTCACTGTTTATGGGTGTGATGTTCACACTGTTTATGGGTATGACTTCTCACTGTTTATGGGTGTGATGTTCACACTCTTTATGCGTGTGACGTTCTCACTTTTAATGTGTGTGACGTTATCACTGTTTTTGGGTGTGATTTTCTGACTGTTAATGTGTGTGATGTTCTCACAGTTTATGGTTGTGACATTCACACTGTTTATGGGTGTGACATTCACACTGTTTATGTGTGTGATGTTCTCACTGTTTATGGGTGTGATGTTCTCACTGTTTATGGGTGTGACGTGGTCACTGTTTATGCGTGTGACATTCTCACTGTTTATGGGTGTGATTTTCACACTCTTTATGAGTGTGACTTCTCACTGTTTATGTGTGTGACGTTCAAACTTTGTTTGGCTGTGACTTCTCACTGTTTATGGGTGTGACGTGCTCACTGATTATGGGTGTGACCTTCTCACTGTTTATGGGTGTGATGTTCACACTGTTTATGGGTGTGACATCTCACTGTTTATGGGTGTGACTTCTCAATCTTTATGGCTGTGACGTTTTCACTGTTTATGGGTGTGATGTTCACACTATTTATATGTGTGACGTTCTCACTGTTTATGGTGTGACGTTCTCACTGTTTATGGTGTGACGTTCTCACTGATTATGGGTGTGAAGTTCTCACTGTTTTTGCATGTGATATTCTCACTGTTTATGGGGTGACATTCTCACTGTTTATGGGTGTGGCGTTCACACTGTTTATGGTTGTGACGTTCTCACTGTTTATGGGTGTGACGTTCACACTGTTTATGTGTGTGACGTTTTCACTGTTTATGGGTGTGACATTCTCACTGTTTATGGGTGTGACATTCTCACTGTTTATGGGTGTGACTTTCTCACTGTTTATGGGTGTGAAGTTCTCACTGTTTATGGGTGTGACATTCACACTGTTTGTGGTTGTGACGTTCTCACTGTTTATGGGTGTGATGTTTTCACTGTTTATGGGTGTGATGTTTTCACTGTTTATGCGTGTGACATTCTCACTGTTTATGGGTGTGATGTTCCCACTCTTTATGAGTGTGACTTCTCACTTTTTATGGGTGTGATGTTCACACTGTTTATGGGTGTGATGCTGACACCCTTTATGAGTGTGACTTCTCACTTTTTATCGGGGTGACGTTCACACTGTTTATGGTTGTGACGTTCACACTGTTTATGCGTGTGATGTTCTCACTGTTTATGGGTGTGATGTTCTCACTGTTTATGGGTGTGACGTTCTCACTGTTTATGGGTGTGATGTTCTCACTGTTTATGGGTTTGATGTTCACACCCTATGAGTATGACTTCTCACTGCTTATGGGTGTGATGTTCACACTTTTTATGAGTGTGACTTGACACTGTTTATGTGTGTGACATTCACACTGCTAATGGGTGTGAGATTCTCACTGTTTATGGGCCTGATTCTCAATGTTTATGGGTGTGATGTTCACACTGTTTATGGGTGTGAGATTCTCACTGTTTATGGGTGTGACATTCACACTGTTTATGGGTCTGATATTCTCACTATTTATAGGTGACGTTCACACTGTTTATATGTGTTATGTGTGACTTTTCACTGTTTATTGCTGTGATGTTGACACTCTTTATGTCTGTGACATTCTCACTGTTTATGGGTGTGACTTTCACACTGTTTATGGGTGTGATATTCTCACTGTTTCTGGGTGTGACGTTCTCTCTGTTTATGGGTGTGACATTCTCACTGTTTATGGGTGTGACGTTCTCACTGTTAAGGGGTGTGATGTTCTCACTGAATATGGGTGTGACGTTCTCACTGTTAAGGGGTGTGATGTTCTCACTGTTTATGGGTGTGACGTTCTCACTGTTAATGGGTGTGACTTTCTCACTGTTTATGGGTGTGACATTCTCACTTTTTATGGGTGTGACGTTCTCACTGTTTCTGGGTTTGACATTCTCACTGTTTATGGGTATGATGTTCTCACTGTTTATGGGTGTGACTTCTAACTGTTTATGGGTGTGATGTTCACACTGTTTATGGTTATGACTTCTCACTGTTTATGGGTGTGATGTTCACACTCTTTATGCGTGTGACGTTCACACCGTTAATGGGTGTGATGTTCACACTGTTTATGTGTGTGACGTTCTCACTGTTTATGTGTGTGACGTTTTCACTGTTTATGTGTGTGACGTTCTCACTGTTTATGGGTGTGATGTTCTCACTGTTTATGGGTTTGATGTTCACACTCTATGAGTGTGACTTCTCACTTCTTATGGGTGTGATGTTCACACTTTTTATGAGTGTGACTTGACACTGTTTATGTGTGTGACATTCACATTGTTTATGCGTCTGAGATTCTCACTGTTTATGGGTGTGATGTTCACACTTTTTATGAGTGTGACTTCACACTGTTTATGGGTGTGACGTTCACACTGTTTATGGGTCTGAGATTCTCACTGTTTATGGGTATGACTTCTCACTGTTTATGGGTGTGATGTTCTCACTGTTTATGGGTGTGACATTCTCACTATTTATAGGTGACGTTCACACTGTTTATGAGTGTAACGTTCACACTGTTTATGGGTGTGACGTTCACACTGTTTATGGGTGTGACGTTCTCACTCTTTATGAGTGTGACGTTCTCACTGTTTATGAGTGTGACATTCAGACTGTTTATGGGTGTGACTTTCTCACTGTTTATGGGTGAGACTTTCACACTCTTTATGAGTGTGTCTTCTCACTGTTTATGTGTGTGACTTTCACGCTGTTTATGGGTGTGATGTTCTCACTGTTTATGGGTGTGACATTCTCATTCTTAATGGGTGTGATGTTCTCACTGTTTATGGGTTTGACGTTCTCACTGTTTATGCTTGTGACATTCTCACTGTTTATGGGTGTGATGTTCACACTCTTTATGAGTGTGACTTCTCACTGTTTATGGGTGTGACGTTCACACTGTTTATGGGTGTGACGTTCTCACTGTTTAGGTGTGATGTTCACACTCTATGGGTGTGACGTTCTCACTGTTTGTGGGTGTGACATTTTCACTGTTTATGGGTGTGACATTCTCACTGTTTATGGGTGTGACATTCTCACTGTTTATGGGTGTGACATTCTCACTGTTAAGGGGTGTGATGTTCTCACTGAATATGGGTGTGACGTTCTCACTGTTAAGGGGTGTGATGTTCTCACTGTTTATGGGTGTGACGTTCTCACTGTTAATGGGTGTGACGTTCTCACTGTTTATGGGTGTGACATTCTCACTTTTTATGGGTGTGACGTTCTCACTGTTTATGGGTTTGATGTTCTCACTGTTTCTGGGTTTGACATTCTCACTGTTTATGGGTGTGACTTCTAACTGTTTATGGGTGTGATGTTCACACTGTTTATGGGTATGACTTCTCACTGTTTATGGGTGCAATGTTCACACTCTTTATGTGTGTGACGTTCTCACTGTTTTTGTGTGTGACGTTTTCACTGTTTATGTGTGTGACGTTCTCACTGTTTATGGGTGTGATGTTCTCACTGTTTATGGGTTTGATGTTCACACTCTATGAGTGTGACTTCTCACTTCTTATGGGTGTGATGTTCACACTTTTTATGAGTGTGACTTGACACTGTTTATGTGTGTGACATTCACATTGTTTATGCGTCTGAGATTCTCACTGTTTATGGGTATGACTTCACACTGTTTATGGGTGTGATGTTCACACTTTTTATGAGTGTGACGTTCTCACTTTTTATGAGTGTGACCTTCAGACTGTTTATGGGTGTGACTTTCTCACTGTTTATGGGTGAGACTTTCACACTCTTTATGAGTGTGTCTTCTCACTGTTTATGGGTGTGACATTCTCACTATTTATAGGTGACGTTCACACTGTTTATGAGTGTAACGTTCACACTGTTTATGGGTGTGACGTTCACACTGTTTATGGGTATGATGTTATCGTTGTTTATGGGTGTGATGTTCATACTGTTTATGGGTGTGACTTTCTCACTGTTTATGAGTGTGATATTCAGACTGTTTATGGGTGTGACTTTCTCACTGTTTAAGGGTGTGACGTTCACACTGTTTATGGGTGAGACGTTCACACTCTTTATGAGTGTGTCTTCTCACTGTTTATGTGTGTGACTTTCACGCTGTTTATGGGTGTGATGTTCTCACAGTTTATGGGTGTGATGTTCTCACTGTTTATGGGTGTGATGTTCTCACTGTTTATGGGTGTGACATTCTCACTGTTTATGGGTGTGATGTTCACACTCTTTATGAGTGTGACTTCTCACTGTTTATGGGTGTGATGTTCACACTGATTATGGGTGTGACATTCTCATTGTTTATTGGTGTGATGTTCCCACTCTTTATGAGTTTGACTTCTCACTGTTTATTGGTGTGATGTTCACACTGTTTATGGGTGTGAGAATCTCACTGTTTATGGGTGTGATGTTCACACTGTTTATGGGTATGACTTCAAACTGCTTATGGGTGTGATGTTCACACACTTTATGGGTGTGACGTTCTCACTGTTTATGGGTGTGATGTTCCCACACTTTATGAATGTGACTTCTCACTGAATATGGGTGTGACGTTCTCACTCTTTATGAGTGTGACATCTCACTTTTTATGTGTGTGACTTACTCACTATTTATGGGCGTGACTTCTCACTTTTTATGGGTGTGATGTTCACACTGTTTATGGGTGTGACGTTCTCACTGTTTATGTGTGTGACGTTCTCACTGTTTATGGGCGTGACATTCTCACTGTTTATGGGTGTGATGTTCTCACTGTTTATGGGTTTGATGTTCACACCCTATGAGTGTGACTTCTCACTGCTTATGGGTGTGATGTTCACACTTTTTATGAGTGAGACTTGACACTGTTTATGTGTGTGACATTCACACTGCTAATGGGTGTGAGATTCTCACTGTTTATGGGTGTGATGTTCACACTGTTTATGGGTGTGACGTTCACACTGTTTATGGGTGTGAGATTCTCACTGTTTATGGGTGTGATTTTCACACTGTTTATGGGTATGACTTCTCACTGTTTATGGGTGTGATGTTCACACTCTTTATGGGTGTGACGTTCTCACTGTTTATGGGTGTGACGTTCTCACAGTTGATGGGTGTGATTTTCTCACTGTTTATGGGTGTGACGTTCACTCTGTTTATGGGTGTGATGTTCTCACTGTTTATGGGTGTGACGTTCACACTCTTCATGAGTGTGTCTTCTCACTGTTCATGTGTGTGACGTTCACGCTGTTTATGGGTGTGACGTTCTCACTGATTATGGGTGTGACATTCTCACTGTTTATGTGTGTGATGTTCTCACTGTTTATGGGTGTGACCTTCTCACTTTTTATGGGTGTGATGTTCTCACTGTTTATGGGTGTGATGTTCTCACTGTTTATGGGTGTGATGTTCTCACTGTTTCTGGGTTTGACATTCTCACTGTTTATGGGTGTGATGTTCTCACTGTTTATGGGTGTGATGTTCTCACTGAATCTGGGTGTGACGTTCTCACTGTTTATGGGTTTGATGTTCTCACTGTTTCTGGGTTTGACATTCTCACTGTTTATGGGTGTGACGTTCTCACTGTTTCTGGGTGTGACGTTCTCACTGTTTATGGGTGTGATGTTCTCACTGTTTATGGGTGTGACGTTTTCACTGTTCATGGGTGTGACATTCTCACTGTTTATGGGTGTGACGTTCTCACTGTTTATGCTTGTGACATTCTCACTGTTTATGGGTGTGATGTTCTCGCTGTTAATGGGTGTGATCTTCTCACTGTTTATGGGTGTCACGTTCACACTGTTTCTGGGTGTGATGTTCTCACGGTTTATGGGTGTGACGTTCTCACTGTTAATGGGTGTGATGTTCTCACTGTTTATGGGTGTGACGTTCTCACTGTTTATGGGTGTGACGTTTTCACTGTTTATGCGTGTGACATTCTCACTGTTTATGGGTGTGACATTCTCACTGTTTATGCATGTGACATTCTAACTGTTTATGGGTGTGATGTTCACACTCTTTATGAGTATGACGCACTCGCTGCTAATGGGTGTGATGTTCACACACTTTATGAATGTGCCTTCTCACTGTTTATGGGTGTGACGTTCACACTGTTTATGGCTGTGACTTCTCACTGTTTATGGGTGTGATGTTCACACTGTTTTTGGTTATGACTTCTCACTGTTTATGTGTGTGCTATTCACACTCTTTATGAGTGTGAATTCTCACTTTTTATGGGTGTGACGTTCACACTGTTAATGGATGTGACGTTCTCACTCTTTATGAGTGTGTTTTCTCAGTGTTTATGTGTGTGTCGTTCATGCTGTTTATGGGTGTAACGTTCTTACTGATTATGGGTGTGACATTCTCACTGTTTATAGGTGTGACGTTCTCACTTTTTATGAGTGTGACATCTCACTGTTTATGTGTGTGACTTACTCACTATTTATGGGCGTGACTTCTCTCTGTTTATGTGTGTGATGTTCACACCGTTAATGGGTGTGACGTTCTCACTGTTTATGTGTGTGACGTTCTCACTGTTTATGGGCATGACATTCTCACTGTTTATGGGTGTGACGTTCACACTGTTTATGGGTGTGATGTTCTCACTGTTTATGGGTGTGACATTCTCACTGTTTATGGGTGTGACGTTCTCTCTGTTAATGGGAGTGATGTTCTCACTGTTTATGTGTGTGACGTTCTCATTGTTTATGGGTGTGACGTTTTCACTGTTTATGGGTGTGACGTTCTCACTGTTCATGGGTGTGACATTCTCACTGTTTATGGGTGTGATGTTCTCACTGTTTTTGCATGTGATATTCTCACTGTTTATGTGTGTGACATTCTCACTGTTTATGTGTGTGATGTTCTCACTGTTTATGGGTGTGACATTCACACTGTTTATGTGTGTGACATTCTCGCTGTTTATGGGTGTGACATTCACACTGTTTATGTGTGTGACATTCTCACTGTTTATGTGTGTGATGTTCTCACTGTTTATGGGTGTGACCTTCTAACTGTTTATGGGGGTGACGTTCACACTTTTTATGGGTGTGATGTTTCCAGTCTTTCTGGGTGTGACGTTCTCACTGTTCATGGGTGTGACATTCACACTCTTTATGAGTGTGTCTTCTCACTGTTTATGTGTGTGACGTTCACGCTTTTTATGGGTGTGACGTTCTCACTGTTTATGGGTGTGACGTTCTCACTGTTTATGGGTGTCAAATTCTCACTGTTTATGTGTGTGATGTTCCCAGTGTTTCTGGGTTTGACATTCTCACTGTTTATGGTTGTGACATTCACACTGTTTATGGTTGTGACATTCACACTGTTTATGTGTGTGACGTTCACACTGTTTATGTGTGTGACGTTTTCACTGTTTATGGGTGTAACGTTCTTACTGATTATGGGTGTGACGTTCTCACTGTTTATGGGTGTGACATTCTGACTTTTAATGGGTGTGATGTTATCACTATTTATGGGTGTGACGTTCTCACTGTTTATGGGTGTGACGTTCTCACTCTTTATGAGTGTGACATCTCACTGTTTATGTGTGTGACTTACTCACTATTTATGGGCGTGACTTCTCACTGTTTATGTGTGTGATGTTCACACCGTTAATGGGTGTGACGTTCTCACTGTTTATGTGTGTGACGTTCTCACTGTTTATGGGCATGACATTCTCACTGTTTATGGGTGTGACGTTCTCTCTGTTAATGGGTGTGATGTTCTCACTGTTTATGTGTGTGACGTTCTCATTGTTTATGGGTGTGACGTTTTCACTGTTTATGGGTGTGACGTTCTCACTGTTCATGGGTGTGACATTCTCACTGTTTATGGGTGTGATGTTCTCACTGTTTTTGCATGTGATATTCTCGCTGTTCATGGGTGTGACATTCTCACTGTTTATGTGTGTGACATTCTCACTGTTTATGTGTGTGATGTTCTCACTGTTTATGGGTGTGACATTCACACTGTTTATGTGTGTGACATTCTCGCTGTTTATGGGTGTGACATTCACACTGTTTATGTGTGTGACATTCTCACTGTTTATGTGTGTGATGTTCTCACTGTTTATGGGTGTGACCTTCTAACTGTTTATGGGGTTGACGTTCACACTTTTTATGGGTGTGATGTTTCCAGTCTTTCTGGGTGTGACGTTCTCACTGTTCATGGGTGTGACATTCACACTCTTTATGAGTGTGTCTTCTCACTGTTTATGTGTGTGACGTTCACGCTTTTTATGGGTGTGACGTTCTCACTGTTTATGGGTGTCAAATTCTCACTGTTTATGTGTGTGATGTTCTCACTGTTTATGGGTGTGACCTTCTAACTGTTTATGGGTGTGACGTTCACACTTTTTATGGGTGTGATGTTCCCAGTGTTTCTGGGTTTGACATTCTCACTGTTTATGGTTGTGACATTCACACTGTTTATGGTTGTGACATTCACACTGTTTATGTGTGTGACGTTCACACTGTTTATGTGTGTGACGTTTTCACTGTTTATTGGTGTGACATTCTCACTGTTTATGGGTGTGATGTTCTCACTGTTTATGGGTGTGATGTTCTCACTGTTTATGGGTGTGACGTTGTCACT
Source organism: Isurus oxyrinchus (assembly GCA_026770705.1). Classification (NCBI taxonomy): domain Eukaryota; kingdom Metazoa; phylum Chordata; class Chondrichthyes; order Lamniformes; family Lamnidae; genus Isurus; species Isurus oxyrinchus. Next base: position 392,198 of record JANJGN010000013.1, on the reverse strand, counting down.
GTTTATGCGTGTGACATTCTCACTGTTTATGGGTGTGATGTTCACACTCTTTATGAGTATGACGCCCTCACTGCTAATGGGTGTGATTTTCACACTCTTTATGAGTGTGACTTCTCACTGTTTATATGTGTGACGTTCAAACTTTGTTTGGCTGTGACTTCTCACTGTTTATGGGTGTGATGTTCACACTGTTTTTGGTTATGACTTCTCACTGTTTATGGGTGTGATGTTCACACTGTTTATGGGTGTGACGTTCTCACTCTTTATGAGTGTGTTTTCTCACTGTTTATGTGTGTGACGTCCACGCTGTTTATGGGTGTAACGTTCTTACTGATTAGGGTGTGACATTCTCACTTTTTATGTGTGTGATGTTCACACTGTTTATGGGTGTGACTTCTCAAACTTTATGGCTGTGACGTTTTCACTGTTTATGGTGTGATGTTCACACTCTTTATATGTGTGACGTTCACACTGTTATGGGTGTGACGTTCTCACTGTTTTTGCATGTGATATTCTCACTTTTTATGGGGTGACATTCTCACTGTTTATGGGTGTGACGTTCTCACTCTTTTGCATGTGATATTCTCACTGTTCATGGGTGTGACATTCTCACTGTTTATGGGTGTGACGTTCACACTGTTTATGGGTGTGATGTTCTCACTGTTTCTGGGTTTGACATTCTCACTGTTTCTGGGTGTGGCATTCACACTGTTTATGGTTGTGACGTTCTCACTGTTTATGGGTGTGACGTTCACACTGTTTATGTGTGTGACGTTTTCACTGTTTATGGGTGTGACATTCTCACTGTTTATGGGTGTGACTTTCTCACTGTTTATGGGTGTGAAGTTCTCACTGTTTATGGGTGTGACATTCACACTGTTGGTGGTTGTGACGTTCTCACTGTTTGTGGGTGTGACGTTTTCACTTTTAATGGGTGTGATGTTTTCACTGTTTATGGGTGTGATGTTTCACTGTTTATGCGTGTGACATTCTCACTGTTTATGGGTGTGATGTTCACACTCTTTATGAGTGTGACTTCTCACTTTTTATGGGGGTGACGTTCACACTGTTTATGGTTGTGACGTTCACACTGTTTATGGGCGTGACATTCTCACTGTTTATGGGTGTGATGTTCTCACTGTTTATGGGTGTGACGTTCTCACTGTTTATGGGTGTGATGTTCTCACTGTTTATGGGTGTGATGTTCTCACTGTTTTTGGGTGTGATGTTCTCACTGTTTATGGGTTTGATGTTCACACCCTATGAGTGTGACTTCTCACTGCTTATGGGTGTGATGTTCACACTTTTTATGAGTGTGACTTGACACTGTTTATGTGTGTGACATTCACACTGCTAATGGGTGTGAGATTCTCACTGTTTATGGGCCTGATTCTCAATGTTTATGGGTGTGATGTTCACACTGTTTATGGGTATGACTTCACACTGTTTATGGGTGTGATTTTCACACTGTTTATGGGTATGACTTCTTACTGTTTATGGGTGTGTTTTTCACACTGTTTATGGGTGTGACGTTCTCACTGTTTATGGGTGTGACGTTCTCACTGTTTATGGGTGTGACGTTCACACTGTTTATGGGTGTGAGATTCTCACTGTTTATGGGTGTGACATTCACTCTGTTTATGGGTCTGATGTTCTCACTATTTATAGGTGACGTTCACACTGTTTATATGTGTTATGTGTGACGTTCTCACTGTTTATGGGTGTGATGTTCTCACTGTTTATGGGTGTGACATTCTCACTGATTATGGGTGTGACCTTCTCACTCTTTATGGGTGTGACGTTCTCACTGTTTATGGGTGTGACATTCTCACTGTTAAGGGGTGTGACATTCTCACTGTTTATGGGTGTGACATTCTCACTGTTTATGTGTGTGACGTTCTCACTGTTTATGGGTGTGACGTTCTCACTGTTTATGGGTGTGACGTTCTCACTGTTTATGGGTGTGACATTCACACTGTTTATGGGTGTGACGTTCACACTGTTTATGGGTGTGATGTTCTCACTGTTTATGGGTGTGACTTCTCACTGTTTATGGGTGTGATGTTCTCACTGTTTATGGGTGTGATGTTCTCACTGTTTATGGTTGTGACTTCTCACTGTTTATGGGTGTGATGTTCTCACTGTTTATGGGTATGACTTCTCACTGTTTATGGGTGTGATGTTCACACTCTTTATGCGTGTGACATTCTCACTTTTAATGTGTGTGACGTTATCACTGTTTTTGGGTGTGATTTTCTGACTGTTAATGTGTGTGATGCTCTCACAGTTTATGGGTGTGACGTTCTCACTGTTTCTGCTTGTGACATTCTCACTGTTTATGGGTGTGACGTTCTCGCTGTTTATGTGTGTGATGTTCTCACTGTTAATGGGTGTGATCTTCTCACTGTTTATGGGTGTCACGTTCACACTGTTTATGGGTGTGACGTTCTCACTGTTTATGGGTGTGATGTTCTCACGGTTTATGGGTGTGACGTTCTCACTGTTTATGGGTGTGACGTTTTCACTGTTTATGCGTGTGACATTCTCACTGTTTATGGGTGTGACATTCTCACTGTTTATGCGTGTGACATTCTCACTGTTTATGGGTGTGATGTTCACACTCTTTATGAGTGTGTTTTCTCAGTGTTTATGTGTGTGTCGTTCATGCTGTTTACGGGTGTAACGTTCTTACTGATTAGGGTGTGACATTCTCACTTTTTATGTGTGTGATGTTCTCACTGTTTATGGGTGTGAACCTCTAACTGTTTATGGGTGTGACGTTCTCTCTGTTAATGGGTGTGATGTTCTCACTGTTTATGTGTGTGACGTTCTCATTGTTTATGGGTGTGACGTTTTCACTGTTTATGGGTGTGACGCTCTCACTGTTTATGTGTGTGACGTTCACGCTTTTTATGGGTGTGACGTTCTCACTGATTATGGGTGTCAAATTCTCACTGTTTATGTGTGTGATGTTCTCACTGTTTATGGGTGTGACCTTCTAACTGTTTATGGGTGTGACGTTCACACTTTTTAGGCGTGTGATGTTCCCAGTGTTTCTGGGTTTGACATTCTCACTGTTTCTGGGTGTGGCGTTCACACTGTTTATGGTTGTGACATTCACACTGTTTATGGGTGTGACGTTCACACTGTTTATGTGTGTGACGTTTTCACTGTTTATTGGTGTGATATTCTCACTGTTTATGGGTGTGATGTTCTCACTGTTTATGGGTGTGATGTTCTCACTGTTTATGGGTGTGACGTTGTCACTGTTTATGGGTGTGATGTTCACACTGTTTATGTGTGTGACATTCTCACTGTTTATGGGTGTGATGTTCACACTCTTTATGAGTATGACGCCCTCACTGCTAATGGGTGTGATTTTCACACTCTTTATTAGTGTGACTTCTCACTGTTTATGTGTGTGACGTTCAAACTTTGTTTGGCTGTGACTTCTCACTGTTTATGGGTGTGATGTTCACATTGTTTTTGATTATGACTTCTCACTGTTTATGGGTGTGGTGGTCACACTGTTTATGGGTGTGCCGTTCACACTGTTTATGGGTGTGACGTTCACACTGTTTATGGGTGTGACGTTCTCACTATTTATAGGCGACGTTCACACTGTTTATGAGAGTAACGTTCACACTGTTTATGGATGTGACGGTCACACTGTTTATGGGTGTGATATTCTCACTATTTATAGGTGACGTTCACACTGTTTATGAGTGTAACGTTCACACTGTTTATGCGTGTGACGGTCACAGTGTTTATGGGTGTGACGTTCTCACTGTTTATGGGTGTGACGTTCTCACTGTTTATGGGTGTGATGTTCACACTCTTTATGAGTGTGACTTCTCACTGCTTATGGGTGTGATGTTCACACTCTTAATGAGTGTGACTTCACACTGTTTAAGTGTGTGACATTCAGACTGTTTATGGGTGTGAGATTCTCAGTTTATGGGTGTGATGTTCACACTCTTTATGAGAGTGACTTCTCACTGCTTATGGGTGTGATGTTCACACTCTTTATGAGTGTGTCTTCGCACTGTTTATGGGTGTGACATTCACTCTGTTTATGGGTGTGAGATTCTCACTGTTTATGGGTGTGATGTTCTCACTGTTTATGGGTGTGATTTTCACACTGTTCATGGGTGTGACGTTCTCACTGTTTATTGGTGTGATGTTCACACTCTTTATGTGTGTGACGTTCTCACTGTTTATTGGTGTGACGTTCTCACTATTTATGCGTGTGACATTCTCATTGTTTATGGGTGTGATGTTCCCACACTTTATGAGTGTGACTTCTCACTGTTTATGTGTGTGACGTACTCACTGTTTATGGGTGTGATGTTCTCACTGTTTATGGGTTTGATGTTCACACTCTATGAGTGTGACTTCTCACTGCTTATGGGTGTGATGTTCACACTTTTTATGAGTGTGACTTGACACTGTTTATGTGTGTGACCTTCACACTGTTTATGGGTGTGAGATTTTCACTGTTTATGGCTGTGATTTTCTCACTGTTTATAGGCCTGATTCTCACTGTTTATGGGTGTGATGTTCACACTGTTTATGGGTGTGACGTTCACACTGTTTATATGTGTTATGTGTGACTTTTCAGTGTTTATTGCTGTGATGTTGACACTCTTTATGGCTGTGACATTCTCACTGTTTATGGGTGTGACGTTCACACTGTTTATGGGTGTGACGTTCTCACTGTTTTTGCATGTGATATTCTCACTGTTCATGGGTGTGACATTCTCACTGTTTATGGGTGTGACGTTGTCATTGTTTTTGCATGTGATATTCTCACTGTTCATGGGTGTGACCTTCTCACTGTTTATGGGTGTGACTTTCACAATGTTTATGGGTGTGACGTTCTCTCTGTTTATCGGTGTGATGTTCTCACTGTTTATGGGTGTGACGTTCTCACTGCTAATGGGTGTGATTTTCACACTCCTTATGAGTGTGACTTCTCACTGTTTATGTGTGTGACGTTCAAACTTTGTTTGGCTGTGACTTCTCACTGTTTATGGGTGTGATGGTCACACTCTTTATGAATGTGACTTCTCACTTTTTATGGGTGTGACGTTCACACTGTTTATGGGTGTGACGTTCTCACTATTTATAGGTGACGTTCACACTGTTTATGAGAGTAACGTTCACACTGTTTATGGATGTGACGGTCACACTGTTTATGGGTGTGATGTTCTCACTGTTTATGGGTGTGATATTCTCACTATTTATAGGTGACGTTCACACTGTTTATGAGTGTAACGTTCACACTGTTTATGCGTGTGACGGTCACAGTGTTTATGGGTGTGACGTTCTCACTGTTTATGAGTGTGACGTTCACTCTGTTTATGGGTGTGACGTTCTCACTGTTTATGGGTGTGATGTTCTCACTGTTTATGGGTGTGACTTTCTCACTGTTTATGGGTGAGACGTTCATACTGATTATGGGTGTGACGTTCTCACTGTTTATGGGTGTGATGTTCACACTCTTTATGAGTGTGACTTCTCACTGCTTATGGGTGTGATGTTCACACTCTTAATGAGTGTGACTTCACACTGTTTAAGTGTGTGACATTCAGACTGTTTATGGGTGTGATGTTCACACACTTTATGGGAGTGACGTTCTCACTGTTTATGGGTGTGATGTTCACACTCTTTATGAGTGTGTCTTCGCACTGTTTATGGGTGTGACATTCACTCTGTTTATGGGTGTGAGATTCTCACTGTTTATGGGTGTGATGTTCTCACTGTTTATGGGTGTGATTTTCACACTGTTCATGGGTGTGACGTTCTCACTGTTTATTGGTGTGATGTTCACACTCTTTATGTGTGTGACGTTCTCACTGTTTATTGGTGTGACGTTCTCACTATTTATGCGTGTGACATTCTCATTGTTTATGGGTGTGATGTTCCCACACTTTATGAGTGTGACTTCTCACTGTTTATGGGTGTGATGTTCTCACTGTTTATGGGTTTGATGTTCACACTCTTTATGAGAGTGACTTCTCACTGCTTATGGGTGTGATGTTCACACTTTTTATGAGTGTGACTTGACACTGTTTATGTGTGTGACCTTCACACTGTTTATGGGTGTGAGATTCTCACTGTTTATGGCTGTGATTTTCTCACTGTTTATGGGCCTGATTCTCACTGTTTATGGGTGTGACGTTCACACTGTTTATATGTGTTATGTGTGACTTTTCAGTGTTTATTGCTGTGATGTTGACACTCTTTATGGCTGTGACATTCTCACTGTTTATGGGTGTGACGTTCACACTGTTTATGGGTGTGACGTTGTCACTGTTTTTGCATGTGATATTCTCACTGTTCATGGGTGTGACCTTCTCACTGTTTATGGGTGTGACTTTCACACTGTTTATGGGTGTGATGTTCACACTGTTTATGGGTGTGACGTTCTCTCTGTTTATGGGTGTGATGTTCTCACTGTTTATGGGTGTGACGTTCTCACTGTTTATGGGTGTGACATTCTCACTATTTATGGGCGTGACTTCTCACTGTTTATGGGTGTGATGTTCACACTGTTTATGGGCGTGAATTTTCACTGTTTATTGCTGTGATGTTGACACTCTTCATGGCTGTGATGTTCTCACTGGTTATGGTGTGATGTTCACACTCTTTATATGTGTGACGTTCACACTGTTTATGTGTGTGACGTTCTCACTATTTATGGACATGACTTCTCACTTTTTATGGGTGTGATGTTCACACTGTTTATGGGTGTGATCTCTCACTGATAGTGGCTGTATGTTTACACTCTTTATGGCATGACATTCTCACTGTTTATGGTGTGATGTTCACACTCTTTATATGTGTGACTTTCACACTGTTTATGGGTGTGATATTCTCACTGTTCATGGGTGTAACATTCTCACTGTTTATGGGTGTGACGTTCACACTGTTTATGGGTGTGATATTCTCACTGTTTCTGGTTTGACATTCTCACTGTTTATGGGTGTGACGTTCTCTCTGTTTATGGGTGTGACATTCTCACTGTTTATGGGTGTGACATTCTCACTGTTTATGGGTGTGACGTTCTCACTGTTTATGGGTGTGACGGTCTCTCTGTTTATGGGTGTGACATTCTCACTGTTTATGGGTGTGACGTTCTCACTGTTAAGGGATGTGACTTTCTCACTGTTTATGGGTGTGATGTTCACACTTTTTATGGGTGTGACGTTCTAACTGTTAATGGGTGTGACTTTCTCACTGTTTATGGGTGTGACATTCTCACTAATTATGGGCGTGACTTCTCACTGTTTATGGGTGTGACGTTCTCACTGTTTATGGGTGTGATGTTCACACTGTTTATGGGTATGACTTCTCACTGTTTATGGGTGTGATGTTATCACTGTTTATGGGTGTGACATTCTCCGGTTAATGGCTGTGACGTTCTCACTGTTTATGGTGTGACGTTCTCACGGTTTTGCATGTGATATTCTCACTGTTCATTGGTGTGACGTTCTCACAGTTTATGGGTATGACGTTCTCACTGTTTATGGTTGTGACGTTCTCACTGTTTATGGGTGTGATGTTCTCACTGTTTATGTGTGTGACGTTCTCACTCTTTATGGGGGTGACATTCTCACTGTTTATGGGTGTGATGTTCTCACTGTTTATGGGTGTGATGTTCTCACTGTTTATGGGTTTGATGTTCACACTCTATGAGTGTGACTTCTCACTGCTTATGGGTGTGATGTTCACACTTTTTATGAGTGTGACTTGACACTGTTTATGTGTGTGACATTCACAATTTATGCGTATGAGATTCTCACTGTTTATGGGTGTGATGTTCTCACTGTTTATGGGTATGACTTCACACTGTTTATGGGTGTGATGTTCACACTTTTTATGAGTGTGACTTCACACTGTTTGTGGGTGTGACGTTCACACTTATTATGGGTGTGATGTCCTCACTGTTTATGGGAGTGACTTTCTCACTATTTATAGGTGACGTTCACACTGTTTATGAGGGTAACGTTCACACTGTTTATGGGTGTGACGTTCACACTGTTTATGGGTGTGACGTTCTCACTGTTTATAGGTGTGACATTCTCACTTTTAAAGGGTGTGATGTTATCAATGTTTATGGGTGTGACGTTCTCACGGTTTATGAGTGTGACGTTCTCACTGTTTATGTGTGTGACGTTCAGACTGTTTATGGGTGTGACTTTCTCACTGTTTAAGGGTGTGACGTTCACACTGTTTATGGGTGTGACTTTTTCACTGTTTATGGGTGAGACGTTCACACTCTTTATGAGTGTGTCTTCTCACTGTTATGTGTGTGACGTTCATGCTGTTCATGGGTGTGACGTTCTCACTGATTATGGGTGTGACATTCTCACTGTATATGTGTGTGATGTTCTCACTGATTATGGGTGTGACCTTCTCACTGTTTATGGGTGTGACATTCTCATTGTTAATGGGTGTGACGTTCTCATTGTTTATGGGTGTGATGTTCCCACTCTTTATGAGTTTGACTTCTCACTGTTTATGGGTGTGACATTCACACTGTTTATGGGTGTGAGAATCTCACTGTTTATGGGTGTGATGTTCACACACTTTATGGGTGTGACGTTCTCACTGTTTATGAGTGTGACATTCTCACTGTTTATAGGTGTGACGTTCTCACTGTTTATGGGTGTGACATTCTGACTTTTAATGGGTGTGATGTTCTCACTGTTTATGGGTGTGACGTTCTCACTGTTTATCCGTGTGACATTCTCATTGTTTATGGATGTGATGTTCCCACACTTTATGAATGTGACTTCTCATTGTATATGGGTGTGACATTCTCACTCTTTATGAGTGTGACATCTCACTGTTTATGTGTGTGACTTACTCACTATTTATGGGTGTGACATTCTCACTGATTATGGGTGTGATGTTCTCACTGTTTATGGGTGTGATGTTCTCACTGTTTATGGGTTTGATGTTCACACCCTATGAGTGTGACTTCTCACTGCTTATGGGTGTGATGTTCACACTTTTTATGAGTGTGACTTGACACTGTTTATGTGTGTGACATTCACACTGCTAATGGGTGTGAGATTCTCACTGTTTATGGGTGTGACGTTCTCACTGTTTAAGGGCCTGATTCTCACTGTTTATGGGTGTGATGTTCACACTGTTTATGGGTATGACTTCACACTGTTTATGGGTGTGATGTTCATAATTTTCTATGAGTGTGACTTCACACTGTTTATGTGTCTGACGTTCACACTGTTTATGGGTGTGAGATTCTCACTGTTTATGGGTGTGATGTTCACACTCTTTATGGGTGTGATGTTCTCACTGTTTCTGGGTGTGACGTTCACACTGTTTATATGTGTTATGTGTGACTTTTCACTGTTTATTGCTGTGATGTTGACACTCTTTATGGCTGTGACATTCTCACTGTTTATGGTGTGATGTTCACTCTCATTATATGTGTGACGTTCACACTGTTTATGGATGTGACGTTCTCACTGTTTTTGCATGTGATATTCTCACTGTTTATGGGTGTGACGTTCTCACTGTTTATGGGTGTGACTTTCACACTGTTTATGGGTGTGATATTCTCACTGTTTCTGGTTTGACATTCTCACTGTTTCTGGGTGTGACGTTCTCTCTGTTTATGGGTGTGACATTCTCACTGTTTATGGGTGTGACGTTCTCACTGTTTATGGGTGTGACGTTCTCTCTGTTTATGGGTGTGACATTCTCACTGTTTATGGGTGTGACGTTCTCACTGTTTATGTGTGTGACGTTCACACATTTTATGGGTGTGACGTTCTCACTGTTAATGGGTGTGACTTTCTCACTGTTTATGGGTGTGACATTCTCACTATTTATGGGCGTGACTTCTCACTGTTTATGGGGATGATGTTCACACTGTTTATGGGTGTGACTTCTCACTGTTTATGGGTGTGATTTTCACACTGTTTATGGGTGTGACTTTTCACTGTTTATTGCTGTGATGTTGACATTCTTTATGGCTGTGATGTTCTCACTGTTTATGGTGTGATGTTCACACTCTTTATATGTGTGACGTTCACACTGTTTATGTGTGTGACGTTCTCAGTATTTATGGGCGTGACTTCTCACGTTTTATGGGTGTGATGTTCACACTGTTTATGGGTGTGACTTCTCACTGTTTATGGGTGTGATGTTATCACTGTTTATGGGTGTGACATTCTACCTGTTTATGGTGTGATGTTCACACTCTTTATATGTGTGACTTTCACACTGTTTATGGGTGTGACATTCTCCGGTTAATGGCTGTGACGTTCTCACTGTTTATGGTGTGACGTTCTCACTGTTTATGGGTGTGACATTCTCACCGTTTATGGGTGTGACGTTCACACTGTTTATGGGTGTGACTTTTTCACTGTTTATGGGTGAGACGTTCACACTCTTTATGAGTGTGTCTTCTTACTGTTATGTGTGTGACGTTCATGCTGTTCATGGGTGTGACGTTCTCACTGATTATGGGTGTGACATTCTCACTGTATATGTGTGTGATGTTCTCACTGATTATGGGTGTGACCTTCTCACTGTTTATGGGTGTGACATTCTCATTGTTAATGGGTGTGACGTTCTCATTGTTTATGGGTGTGATGTTCCCACTCTTTATGAGTTTGACTTCTCACTGTTTATGGGTGTGACATTCACACTGTTTATGGGTGTGAGAATCTCACTGTTTATGGGTGTGATGTTCACACACTTTATGGGTGTGACGTTCTCACTGTTTATGAGTGTGACATTCTCACTGTTTATAGGTGTGACGTTCTCACTGTTTATGGGTGTGACATTCTGACTTTTAATGGGTGTGATGTTCTCACTGTTTATGGGTGTGACATTCTGACTTTTAATGGGTGTGATGTTCTCACTGTTTATGGGTGTGACGTTCTCACTGTTTATGCGTGTGACATTCTCATTGTTTATGGATGTGATGTTCCCACACTTTATGAATGTGACTTCTCACTGTATATGGGTGTGACATTCTCACTCTTTATGAGTGTGACATCTCACTGTTTATGTGTGTGACTTACTCACTATTTATGGGTGTGACATTCTCACTGATTATGGGTGTGATGTTCTCACTGTTTATGGGTGTGATGTTCTCACTGTTTATGGGTTTGATGTTCACACCCTATGAGTGTGACTTCTCACTGCTTATGGGTGTGATGTTCACACTTTTTATGAGTGTGACTTGACACTGTTTATGTGTGTGACATTCACACTGCTAATGGGTGTGAGATTCTCACTGTTTATGGGTGTGACGTTCTCACTGTTTATGGGCCTGATTCTCACTGTTTATGGGTGTGATGTTCACACTCTTTATGGGTGTGATGTTCTCACTGTTTATGGGTGTGACTTTCACACTGTTTATGGGTGTGATATTCTCACTGTTTCTGGTTTGACATTCTCACTGTTTCTGGGTGTGACGTTCTCTCTGTTTATGGGTGTGACATTCTCACTGTTTATGGGTGTGACGTTCTCTCTGTTTATGGGTGTGACATTCTCACTGTTTATGGGTGTGACGTTCTCACTGTTTATGGGTGTGACGTTCTCTCTGTTTATGGGTGTGACATTCTCACTGTTTATGGGTGTGACGTTCTCACTGTTAAGGGATGTGACTTTCTCACTGTTTATGGGTGTGATGTTCACACATTTTATGGGTGTGACGTTCTCACTGTTAATGGGTGTGACTTTCTCACTGTTTATGGGTGTGACATTCTCACTATTTATGGGCGTGACTTCTCACTGTTTATGGGGATGATGTTCACACTGTTTATGGGTGTGACTTCTCACTGTTTATGGGTGTGATTTTCACACTGTTTATGGGTGTGACTTTTCACTGTTTATTGCTGTGATGTTGACACTCTTTATGGCTGTGATGTTCTCACTGTTTATGGTGTGATGTTCACACTCTTTATATGTGTGACGTTCACACTGTTTATGTGTGTGACGTTCTCACTATTTATGGGCGTGACTTCTCACGTTTTATGGGTGTGATGTTCACACTGTTTATGGGTGTGACTTCTCACTGTTTATAGGTGTGATGTTATCACTGTTTATGGGTGTGACATTCTACCTGTTTATGGTGTGATGTTCACACTCTTTATATGTGTGACTTTCACACTGTTTATGGGTGTGACATTCTCCGGTTAATGGCTGTGACGTTCTCACTGTTTATGGTGTGACGTTCTCACTGTTTTTGCATGTGATATTCTCACTGTTCATTGGTGTGACATTCTCAAAGTTTATGGGTGTGACGTTCACACAGTTTATGGGTGTGACGTTCTCACTGTTTTTGCATGTGATATTCTCACTGTTCATTGGTGTGACGTTCTCACTGTTTATGGGTGTGAGATTCTCACTGTTTATGGGTGTGATGTTCTCACTGTTTATGGGTGTGAGATTCTCACTGTTTATGGGTGTGACGTTCTCACTGTTTATGGGTGTGACGTTCTCACTGTTTTTGCATGTGATATTCTCACTGTTCATTGGTGTGACATTCTCACAGTTTATGGGTGTGATATTCTCACTGTTCATGGGTGTGACATTCTCACTGTTTATGGGTATGACGTTCTCACTGTTTATGCATGTGATATTCTCACTGTTCATGGGTGTGACATTCTCACTGTTTATGGGTGTGACATTCTCACCGTTTATGGGTGTGACGTTCACACTGTTTATGGGTGTGATGTTCTCACTGTTTCTGGGTTTGACATTCTCACTGTTTATGGGTGTGGCGATCACACTGTTTATGGTTGTGACGTTCACACCGTTAATGGGTGTGATGTTCACACTGTTTATGTGTGTGACGTTCTCACTGTTTATGTGTGTGACGTTCTCACTGTTTATGTGTGTGACGTTCTCGCTCTTTATGGGGGTGACATTCTCACTGTTTATGGGTATGACATTCTCACTGATTATGGGTGTGATGTTCTCACTGTTTATGGGTGTGACTTCTCACTGTTTATGGGTGTGATTTTCACACTGTTTATGGGTGTGACTTTTCACTGTTTATTGCTGTGATGTTGACACTCTTTATGGCTGTGATGTTCTCACTGTTTATGGTGTGATGTTCACACTCTTTATATGTGTGACGTTCACACTGTTTATGGGTGTGACGTTCTCACTGTTTATGGGCGTGACTTCTCACGTTTTATGGGTGTGATGTTCACACTGTTTATGGGTGTGACTTCTCACTGTTTATGGGTGTGATGTTATCACTGTTTATGGGTGTGACATTCTACCTGTTTACGGTGTGATGTTCACACTCTTTATATGTGTGACTTTCACACTGTTTATGGGTGTGACATTCTCCGGTTAATGGCTGTGACGTTCTCACTGTTTATGGTGTGACGTCTCACTGTTTTTGCATGTGATATTCTCACTGTTCATTGGTGTGACATTCTCACAGTTTATGGGTGTGATGTTCACACAGTTTATGGGTGTGACGTTCTCACTGTTTTTGCATGTGATATTCTCACTGTTCATTGGTGTGACGTTCTCACTGTTTATGGGTGTGAAGTTCTCACTGTTTTTGCATGTGATATTCTCACTGTTCATGGGTGTGACATTCTCACCGTTTATGGGTGTGACGTTCACACTGTTTATGGGTGTGAGATTCTCACTGTTTATGGGTGTGACGTTCTCACTGTTTATGGGTGTGACGTTCTCACTGTTTATGGGTGTGACATTCTCACTGTTTATGGTGTGACGTCTCACTGTTTTTGCATGTGATATTCTCACTGTTCATTGGTGTGACATTCTCACAGTTTATGGGTGTGACGTTCACACAGTTTATGGGTGTGACATTCTCACTGTTTATGGGTGTGACGTTCACACAGTTTATGGGTGTGACGTTCTCACTGTTTTTGCATGTGATATTCTCACTGTTCATTGGTGTGACGTTCTCACTGTTTATGGGTGTGAAGTTCTCACTGTTTTTGCATGTGATATTCTCACTGTTCATGGGTGTGACATTCTCACTGTTTATGGGTGTGACATTCTCACCGTTTATGGGTGTGACGTTCACACTGTTTATGGGTGTGATGTTCTCACTGTTTCTGGGTTTGACATTCTCACTGTTTATGGGTGTGGCGATCACACTGTTTATGGTTGTGACGTTCACACCGTTAATGGGTGTGATGTTCACACTGTTTATGTGTGTGACGTTCTCACTGTTTATGTGTGTGACGTTCTCACTGTTTATGTGTGTGACGTTCTCGCTCTTTATGGGGGTGACATTCTCACTGTTTATGGGTATGACATTCTCACTGATTATGGGTGTGATGTTCTCACTGTTTATGGGTGTGATGTTCTCACTGTTTATGGGTTTGATGTTCACACTCTATGAGAGTGACTACTCACTGCTTATGGGTGTGATGTTCACACTTTTTATGAGTGTGACTTGACACTGTTTATGTGTGTGACATTCACACTGTTTATGCGTGTGAGATTCTCACTGTTTATGGGTGTGATGTTCACACTTTTTATGAGTGTGACTTCACACTGTTTATGGGTGTGACGTTCACACTGTTTATGGGTGTGAGATTCTCACTGTCTATGGGTGTGATGTTCTCAGTGTTTATGTGTGTGACATTCTCACTATTTATAGGTGACGTTCACACTGTTTATGAGTGTAACGTTCACACTGTTTATGGGTGTGACATTCTCACTGTTTATAGGTGTGACATTCTCACTTTTAAAGGGTGTGATGTTATCAATGTTTATGGGTGTGACGTTCTCACTGTTTATGAGTGTGACGTTCTCACTGTTTATGAGTGTGACGTTCAGACTGTTTATGGGTGTGACTTTCTCACTGTTTAAGGGTGTGACGTTCACACTGTTTATGGGTGTGACTTTCTCACTGTTTATGGGTGAGACGTTCACACTCTTTATGAGTGTGTCTTCTCACTGTTTATGTGTGTGACGTTCACGCTGTTTATGGGTGTGACGTTCTCATTGATTATGGGTGTGACGTTCTCACTGTTTATGTGTGTGACGTTCTCACTGTTTATGGGTGTGACATTATCACTGTTTATGGGTGTGATGTTCTCACTGTTTATGGGTGTGACATTCTCACTGTTTATGGGTGTGATGTTCACACTGATTATGGGTGTGACGT
This sequence comes from Isurus oxyrinchus, assembly GCA_026770705.1. Lineage (NCBI taxonomy): Eukaryota > Metazoa > Chordata > Chondrichthyes > Lamniformes > Lamnidae > Isurus > Isurus oxyrinchus. The sequence continues at coordinate 377,041 of JANJGN010000013.1, read as the reverse complement.
TCTCATTGTTTATGGGTGTGATGTTCCCACTCTTTATGAGTTTGACTTCTCACTATTTATGGGTGTGATGTTCACAGTCTTAATGAGTGTGACTTCACACTGTTTATGGGTGTGACATTCACACTGTTTATGGGTGTGAGAATCTCACTGTTTATGGGTGTGACGTTCTCACTGTTTATGGGTATGACTTCAAACTGTTTATGGGTGTGATGTTCACACTGTTTATGGGTATGACTTCAAACTGTTTATGGGTGTGATGTTCACACACTTTATGGGTGTGACATTCTCACTGTTTATAGGTGTGACGTTCTCACTGTTTATGCGTGTGACATTCTCATTGTTTATGGATGTGATGTTCCCACACTTTATGAATGTGACTTCTCACTGTATATGGGTGTGACGTTCTCACTCTTTATGAGTGTGACATCTCACTGTTTATGTGTGTGAGGTTCACGCTGTTTATGGGCGTGACGTTCTCACTGATTATGGGTGTGACATTCTCACTGTATATGTGTGTGATGTTCTCAATGTTTATGGGTGTGACCTTCTCACTGTTTATGGGTGTGACGTTCTCTCTGTTTATGCTTGTGACATTCTCACTGTTTATGGGTGTGATGTTCACACTCTTTATGAGTGTGACTTCTCACTGTTTATGGGTTTGATGTTCACACTGATTATGGGTGTGACGTTCTCATTGTTTATGGGTGTGATGTTCCCACTCTTTATGAGTTTGACTTCTCACTGTTTATGGGTGTGATGTTCACAGTCTTAATGAGTGTGACTTCACACTGTTTATGGGTGTGACATTCACACTGTTTATGGCTGTGAGAATCTCACTGTTTATGGGTGTGATGTTCACACTGTTTATGGGTATGACTTCAAACTGTTTATGGGTGTGACGTTCACACACTTTATGGGTGTGACGTTCTCACTGTTTATGGGTGTGACATTCTGACTTTTATTGGGTGTGATGTTATCACTGTTTATGGGTGTGACGTTCTCACTGTTTATGGGTGTGACATTCTGACTTTTATTGGGTGTGATGTTATCACTGTTTATCCGTGTGACATTCTCATTGTTTATGGATGTGATGTTCCCACACTTTATGAATGTGACTTCTCACTGTTTATGTGTGTGACTTACTCACTATTTATGGGTGTGATGTTCACACTGTTTATGGGTGTGACATTCTCACTGTTTATGGGTGTGACATTCTCACTGTTTATGGGTGTGATGTTCTCACTGTTTATGGGTGTGACGTTCTCACTGTTTATGGGTGTGATGTTCACACTGTTTATGGGTATGACTTCTCACTGTTTATGGGTGTGATGTTATCACTGTTTATGGGTGTGACATTCTCCGGTTAATGGCTGTGACGTTCTCACTGTTTATGGTGTGACGTTCTCACGGTTTTGCATGTGATATTCTCACTGTTCATTGGTGTGACATTCTCACAGTTTATGGGTATGACGTTCTCACTGTTTATGGTTGTGACGTTCGCACCGTTAATGGGTGTGATGTTCACACTGTTTACGTGTGTGACGTTCTCACTATTTAATTGTGTGACGTTCTCACTGTTTATTGTGTGACATTCTCACTGTTTATGGGTGTGACATTCTCACTGTTTATGGGTGTGACGTTCTCACTGTTTATGGGTGTGATGTTCTCACTGTTTATGGGTTTGATGTTCACACTCTATGAGTGTGACTTCTCACTGCTTATGGGTGTGATGTTCACACTTTTTATGAGTGTGACTTGACACTGTTTATGTGTGTGACATTCACACTGTTTATGCGTATGAGATTCTCACTGTTTATGGGTGTGATGTTCTCACTGTTTATGGGTATGACTTCACACTGTTTATGGGTGTGATGTTCACACTTTTTATGAGTGTGACTTCACACTGTTTGTGGGTGTGACGTTCACACTTTTTATGGGTGTGAGATTCTCACTGTTTATGGGTGTGATGTCCTCACTGTTTATGGGAGTGACATTCTCACTATTTATAGGTGACGTTCACACTGTTTATGAGGGTAACGTTCACACTGTTTATGGGTGTGACGTTCACACTGTTTATGGGTGTGACGTTCTCAATGTTTATAGGTGTGACATTCTCACTTTTAAAGGGTGTGATGTTATCAATGTTTATGGGTGTGACGTTCTCACGGTTTATGAGTGTGATGTTCTCACTGTTTATGTGTGTGACGTTCAGACTGTTTATGGGTGTGACTTTTTCACTGTTTATGGGTGAGACGTTCACACTCTTTATGAGTGTGTCTTCTCACTGTTATGTGTGTGACGTTCATGCTGTTTATGGGTGTGACGTTCTCACTGATTATGGGTGTGACATTCTCACTGTATATGTGTGTGATGTTCTCACTGATTATGGGTGTGACGTTCTCATTGTTTATGGGTGTGATGTTCCCACTCTTTATGAGTTTGACTTCTCACTGTTTATGGGTGTGACATTCACACTGTTTATGGGTGTGAGAATCTCACTGTTTATGGGTGTGATGTTCACACACTTTATGGGTGTGACGTTCTCACTGTTTATGAGTGTGACATTCTCACTGTTTATAGGTGTGACGTTCTCACTGTTTATGGGTGTGACATTCTGACTTTTAATGGGTGTGATGTTATCACTGTTTATGGGTGTGACGTTCTCACTGTTTATGCGTGTGACTTTCTCATTGTTTATGGATGTGATGTTCCCACACTTTATGAATGTGACTTCTCACTGTATATGGGTGTGATATTCTCACTGTTTATGGGTGTGACGTTCTCACTCTTTATGGGGGTGACATTCTCACTGTTTATGGGTGTGGCGATCACACTGTTTATGGTTGTGACGTTCACACCGTTAATGGGTGTGATGTTCACACTGTTTATGTGTGTGACGTTCTCACTGTTTATGTGTGTGACGTTCTCACTGTTTATGTGTGTGACGTTCTCGCTCTTTATGGGGGTGACATTCTCACTGTTTATGGGTATGACATTCTCACTGATTATGGGTGTGATGTTCTCACTGTTTATGGGTGTGATGTTCTCACTGTTTATGGGTTTGATGTTCACACTCTATGAGAGTGACTTCTCACTGCTTATGGGTGTGATGTTCACACTTTTTATGAGTGTGACTTGACACTGTTTATGTGTGTGACATTCACACTGTTTATGCGTGTGACTTCACACTGTTTATGGGTGTGACGTTCACACTGTTTATGGGTGTGAGATTCTCACTGTCTATGGGTGTGATGTTCTCAGTGTTTATGTGTGTGACATTCTCACTATTTATAGGTGATGTTCACACTGTTTATGAGTGTAACGTTCACACTGTTTATGGGTGTGACATTCTCACTGTTTATAGGTGTGACATTCTCACTTTTAAAGGGTGTGATGTTATCAATGTTTATGGGTGTGACGTTCTCACTGTTTATGAGTGTGACGTTCTCACTGTTTATGAATGTGACGTTCAGACTGTTTATGGGTGTGACTTTCTCACTGTTTAAGGGTGTGACGTTCACACTGTTTATGGGTGTGACTTTCTCACTGTTTATGGGTGAGACGTTCACACTCTTTATGAGTGTGTCTTCTCACTGTTTATGTGTGTGACGTTCACGCTGTTTATGGGTGTGACGTTCTCATTGATTATGGGTGTGACATTCTCACTGTATATGTGTGTGATGTTCTCACTGTTTATGGGTTTGACGTTCTCTCTGTTTATGCTTGTGACATTCTCACTGTTTATGGGTGTGATGTTCACAGTCTTAATGAGTGTGACTTCACACTGTTTATGGGTGTGACATTCACACTGTTTATGGCTGTGAGAATCTCACTGTTTATGGGTGTGATGTTCACACTGTTTATGCTTGTGACATTCTCACTGTTTATGGGTGTGATGTTCACAGTCTTAATGAGTGTGACTTCAAACTGTTTATGGGTGTGACGTTCACACACTTTATGGGTGTGACGTTCTCACTGTTTATGGGTGTGACATTCTGACTTTTATTGGGTGTGATGTTATCACTGTTTATGGGTGTGACGTTCTCACTGTTTATGGGTGTGACATTCTGACTTTTATTGGGTGTGATGTTATCACTGTTTATCCGTGTGACATTCTCATTGTTTATGGATGTGATGTTCCCACACTTTATGAATGTGACTTCTCACTGTTTATGTGTGTGACTTACTCACTATTTATGGGTGTGATGTTCACACTGTTTATGGGTGTGACATTCTCACTGTTTATGGGTGTGACATTCTCACTGTTTATGGGTGTGATGTTCTCACTGTTTATGGGTGTGACGTTCTCACTGTTTATGGGTGTGATGTTCACACTGTTTATGGGTATGACTTCTCACTGTTTATGGGTGTGATGTTATCACTGTTTATGGGTGTGACATTCTCCGGTTAATGGCTGTGACGTTCTCACTGTTTATGGTGTGACGTTCTCACGGTTTTGCATGTGATATTCTCACTGTTCATTGGTGTGACATTCTCACAGTTTATGGGTATGACGTTCTCACTGTTTATGGTTGTGACGTTCGCACCGTTAATGGGTGTGATGTTCACACTGTTTACGTGTGTGACGTTCTCACTATTTAATTGTGTGACGTTCTCACTGTTTATTGTGTGACATTCTCACTGTTTATGGGTGTGACATTCTCACTGTTTATGGGTGTGACGTTCTCACTGTTTATGGGTGTGATGTTCTCACTGTTTATGGGTTTGATGTTCACACTCTATGAGTGTGACTTCTCACTGCTTATGGGTGTGATGTTCACACTTTTTATGAGTGTGACTTGACACTGTTTATGTGTGTGACATTCACACTGTTTATGCGTATGAGATTCTCACTGTTTATGGGTGTGATGTTCTCACTGTTTATGGGTATGACTTCACACTGTTTATGGGTGTGATGTTCACACTTTTTATGAGTGTGACTTCACACTGTTTGTGGGTGTGACGTTCACACTTTTTATGGGTGTGAGATTCTCACTGTTTATGGGTGTGATGTCCTCACTGTTTATGGGAGTGACATTCTCACTATTTATAGGTGACGTTCACACTGTTTATGAGGGTAACGTTCACACTGTTTATGGGTGTGACGTTCACACTGTTTATGGGTGTGACGTTCTCAATGTTTATAGGTGTGACATTCTCACTTTTAAAGGGTGTGATGTTATCAATGTTTATGGGTGTGACGTTCTCACGGTTTATGAGTGTGATGTTCTCACTGTTTATGTGTGTGACGTTCAGACTGTTTATGGGTGTGACTTTTTCACTGTTTATGGGTGAGACGTTCACACTCTTTATGAGTGTGTCTTCTCACTGTTATGTGTGTGACGTTCATGCTGTTTATGGGTGTGACGTTCTCACTGATTATGGGTGTGACATTCTCACTGTATATGTGTGTGATGTTCTCACTGATTATGGGTGTGACGTTCTCATTGTTTATGGGTGTGATGTTCCCACTCTTTATGAGTTTGACTTCTCACTGTTTATGGGTGTGACATTCACACTGTTTATGGGTGTGAGAATCTCACTGTTTATGGGTGTGATGTTCACACACTTTATGGGTGTGACGTTCTCACTGTTTATGAGTGTGACATTCTCACTGTTTATAGGTGTGACGTTCTCACTGTTTATGGGTGTGACATTCTGACTTTTAATGGGTGTGATGTTATCACTGTTTATGGGTGTGACGTTCTCACTGTTTATGCGTGTGACTTTCTCATTGTTTATGGATGTGATGTTCCCACACTTTATGAATGTGACTTCTCACTGTATATGGGTGTGATATTCTCACTGTTTATGGGTGTGACGTTCTCACTCGTTATGGGGGTGACATTCTCACTGTTTATGGGTGTGGCGATCACACTGTTTATGGTTGTGACGTTCACACCGTTAATGGGTGTGATGTTCACACTGTTTATGTGTGTGACGTTCTCACTGTTTATGTGTGTGACGTTCTCACTGTTTATGTGTGTGACGTTCTCGCTCTTTATGGGGGTGACATTCTCACTGTTTATGGGTATGACATTCTCACTGATTATGGGTGTGATGTTCTCACTGTTTATGGGTGTGATGTTCTCACTGTTTATGGGTTTGATGTTCACACTCTATGAGAGTGACTTCTCACTGCTTATGGGTGTGATGTTCACACTTTTTATGAGTGTGACTTGACACTGTTTATGTGTGTGACATTCACACTGTTTATGCGTGTGACTTCACACTGTTTATGGGTGTGACGTTCACACTGTTTATGGGTGTGAGATTCTCACTGTCTATGGGTGTGATGTTCTCAGTGTTTATGTGTGTGACATTCTCACTATTTATAGGTGATGTTCACACTGTTTATGAGTGTAACGTTCACACTGTTTATGGGTGTGACATTCTCACTGTTTATAGGTGTGACATTCTCACTTTTAAAGGGTGTGATGTTATCAATGTTTATGGGTGTGACGTTCTCACTGTTTATGAGTGTGACGTTCTCACTGTTTATGAATGTGACGTTCAGACTGTTTATGGGTGTGACTTTCTCACTGTTTAAGGGTGTGACGTTCACACTGTTTATGGGTGTGACTTTCTCACTGTTTATGGGTGAGACGTTCACACTCTTTATGAGTGTGTCTTCTCACTGTTTATGTGTGTGACGTTCACGCTGTTTATGGGTGTGACGTTCTCATTGATTATGGGTGTGACATTCTCACTGTATATGTGTGTGATGTTCTCACTGTTTATGGGTTTGACGTTCTCTCTGTTTATGCTTGTGACATTCTCACTGTTTATGGGTGTGATGTTCACACTGATTATGGGTGTGACGTTCTCATTGTTTATGGGTGTGATGTTCCCACTCTTTATGAGTTTGACTTCTCACTATTTATGGGTGTGATGTTCACAGTCTTAATGAGTGTGACTTCACACTGTTTATGGGTGTGACATTCACACTGTTTATGGGTGTGAGAATCTCACTGTTTATGGGTGTGATGTTCACACTGTTTATGGGTATGACTTCAAACTGTTTATGGGTGTGATGTTCACACACTTTATGGGTGTGACATTCTCACTGTTTATAGGTGTGACGTTCTCACTGTTTATGCGTGTGACATTCTCATTGTTTATGGATGTGATGTTCCCACACTTTATGAATGTGACTTCTCACTGTATATGGGTGTGACGTTCTCACTCTTTATGAGTGTGACATCTCACTGTTTATGTGTGTGAGGTTCACGCTGTTTATGGGCGTGACGTTCTCACTGATTATGGGTGTGACATTCTCACTGTATATGTGTGTGATGTTCTCACTGTTTATGGGTGTGACCTTCTCACTGTTTATGGGTGTGACGTTCTCTCTGTTTATGCTTGTGACATTCTCACTGTTTATGGGTGTGATGTTCACACTCTTTATGAGTGTGACTTCTCACTGTTTATGGGTTTGATGTTCACACTGATTATGGGTGTGACGTTCTCATTGTTTATGGGTGTGATGTTCCCACTCTTTATGAGTTTGACTTCTCACTGTTTATGGGTGTGATGTTCACAGTCTTAATGAGTGTGACTTCACACTGTTTATGGGTGTGACATTCACACTGTTTATGGCTGTGAGAATCTCACTGTTTATGGGTGTGATGTTCACACTGTTTATGGGTATGACTTCAAACTGTTTATGGGTGTGACGTTCACACACTTTATGGGTGTGACGTTCTCACTGTTTATGGGTGTGACATTCTGACTTTTATTGGGTGTGATGTTATCACTGTTTATGGGTGTGACGTTCTCACTGTTTATGGGTGTGACATTCTGACTTTTATTGGGTGTGATGTTATCACTGTTTATCCGTGTGACATTCTCATTGTTTATGGATGTGATGTTCCCACACTTTATGAATGTGACTTCTCACTGTTTATGTGTGTGACTTACTCACTATTTATGGGTGTGATGTTCACACTGTTTATGGGTGTGACATTCTCACTGTTTATGGGTGTGACATTCTCACTGTTTATGGGTGTGATGTTCTCACTGTTTATGGGTGTGACGTTCTCACTGTTTATGGGTGTGATGTTCACACTGTTTATGGGTATGACTTCTCACTGTTTATGGGTGTGATGTTATCACTGTTTATGGGTGTGACATTCTCCGGTTAATGGCTGTGACGTTCTCACTGTTTATGGTGTGACGTTCTCACGGTTTTGCATGTGATATTCTCACTGTTCATTGGTGTGACATTCTCACAGTTTATGGGTATGACGTTCTCACTGTTTATGGTTGTGACGTTCGCACCGTTAATGGGTGTGATGTTCACACTGTTTATGTGTGTGACGTTCTCACTATTTAATTGTGTGACGTTCTCACTGTTTATTGTGTGACATTCTCACTGTTTATGGGTGTGACATTCTCACTGTTTATGGGTGTGATGTTCTCACTGTTTATGGGTGTGATGTTCTCACTGTTTATGGGTTTGATGTTCACACTCTATGAGTGTGACTTCTCACTGCTTATGGGTGTGATGTTCACACTTTTTATGAGTGTGACTTGACACTGTTTATGTGTGTGACATTCACACTGTTTATGCGTATGAGATTCTCACTGTTTATGGGTGTGATGTTCTCACTGTTTATGGGTATGACTTCACACTGTTTATGGGTGTGATGTTCACACTTTTTATGAGTGTGACTTCACACTGTTTGTGGGTGTGACGTTCACACTTTTTATGGGTGTGACATTCTCACTGTTTATGGGTGTGATGTCCTCACTGTTTATGGGAGTGACATTCTCACTATTTATAGGTGACGTTCACACTGTTTATGAGGGTAACGTTCACACTGTTTATGGGTGTGACGTTCACACTGTTTATGGGTGTGACGTTCTCAATGTTTATAGGTGTGACATTCTCACTTTTAAAGGGTGTGATGTTATCAATGTTTATGGGTGTGACGTTCTCACGGTTTATGAGTGTGATGTTCTCACTGTTTATGTGTGTGACGTTCAGACTGTTTATGGGTGTGACTTTTTCACTGTTTATGGGTGAGACGTTCACACTCTTTATGAGTGTGTCTTCTCACTGTTATGTGTGTGACGTTCATGCTGTTTATGGGTGTGATGTTCTCACTGATTATGGGTGTGACGTTCTCATTGTTTATGGGTGTGATGTTCCCACTCTTTATGAGTTTGACTTCTCACTGTTTATGGGTGTGACATTCACACTGTTTATGGGTGTGAGAATCTCACTGTTTATGGGTGTGATGTTCACACACTTTATGGGTGTGACGTTCTCACTGTTTATGAGTGTGACATTCTCACTGTTTATAGGTGTGACGTTCTCACTGTTTATGGGTGTGACATTCTGACTTTTAATGGGTGTGATGTTATCACTGTTTATGGGTGTGACGTTCTCACTGTTTATGCGTGTGACTTTCTCATTGTTTATGGATGTGACGTTCCCACACTTTATGAATGTGACATTCTCACTGTTTATGGGTGTGACGTTCTCACTCTTTATGGGGGTGACATTCTCACTGTTTATGGGTGTGACATTCTCACTGTTTATGGGTGTGACTTTCTCACTGTTTATGGGTGTGATGTTCCCACACATTATGAATGTGACTTCTCACTGTATATGTGTGTGACTTACTCACTATTTAAGGGTGTGATGTTCACACTGTTTATGGGTGTGACATTCTCACTGTTTATGGGTGTGATGTTCTCACTGTTTAAGGGTGTGACGTTCACACTGTTTATGGGTGTGACTTCTCACTGTTTATGGGTGTGATGTTCACACTGTTTATGGGTATGACTTCTCACTGTTTATGGGTGTGACATTCTCCGGTTAATGGCTGTGACGTTCTCACTGTTTATGGTGTGACGTTCTCACGGTTTTGCATGTGATATTCTCACTGTTTATGGGTGTGACTTTCACACTGTTTATGGGTGTGATATTCTCTCTGTTTATGGGTGTGACATTCTCACTGTTTATAGGAGTGACGTTCTCTCTGTTTATGGGTGTGACATTCTCACTGTTTATGGGTGTGATGTTCACACTTTTTATGGGTGTGACGTTCTCACTGTTTATGGGCGTGACTTCTCACTGTTTATGGGGATGATGTTCACACTGTTTATGGGCGTGACTTCTCACTGTTTATGGGTGTGACGTTCACACTGTTTATGGGTGTGATGTTCACACTGTTTATGGGTGTGACTTCTCACTGGTTATGGCTGTGATGTTGACACTCTTTATGGCTGTGATGTTCTCACTGTTTATGGTGTGATGTTCACACTCTTTATATGTGTGACGTTCACACTGTTTATGTGTGTGACGTTCTCACTATTTATGGGCGTGACTTCTCACGTTTTATGGGTGTGATGTTCACACTGTTTATGTGTGTGACGTTCACACTGTTTATGGGTGTGACATTCTCCCTGTTTATGGTGTGATGTTCACACTCTTTATATGTGTGACGTTCACACTGTGTATGGGTGTGACATTCTACGGTTTATGGCAGTGACGTTCTCACTGTTTATGGTGTGACGTTCTCACTGTTTATGGTGTGACGTTCTCACTGTTTTTGCATGTGATATTCTCACTGTTCATTGGTGTGACATTCTCACAGTTTATGGGTGTGACGTTCTCACTGTTTTTGCATGTGATATTCTCACTGTTCATGGGTGTGACATTCTCACTGTTTATGGGTGTGACATTCTCACCGTTTATGGGTGTGACGTTCACACTGTTTATGGGTGTGATGTTCTCACTGTTTATGGGTGTGGCGATCACACTGTTTATGGTTGTGACGTTCACACCGTTAATGGGTGTGATGTTCACACTGTTTATGTGTGTGACGTTCTCACTGTTTATGTGTGTGACGTTCTCACTGTTTATGGGTGTGACATTCTCACTGATTATGGGTGTGATGTTCTCATTGTTTATGGGTGTGATTTTCTCACTGTTTATGGGTTTGATGTTCACACTCTATGAGAGTGACTTCTCACTGCTTATGGGTGTGATGTTCACACTTTTTATGAGTGTGACTTGACACTGTTTATTTGTGTGACATTCACACTGTTTATGCGTGTGAGATTCTCACTGTTTATGGGTGTGATGTTCAAACTTTTTATGAGTGTGACTTCACACTGTTTATGGGTGTGACGTTCACACTGTTTATGCGTGTGAGATTCTCACTGTTTATGGGTGTGATGTTCACACTTTTTATGAGTGTGACTTCACACTGTTTATGGGTGTGACGTTCTCACTGTTTATGGGTGTGATTTTTTCACTGTTTATGCTTGTGACGTTCACACTGTTTATGGGTGTGAGATTCTCACTGTCTATGGTTTGATGTTCTCAGTGTTTATGTGTGTGACATTCTCACTATTTATAGGTGACGTTCACACTGTTTATGAGTGTAACGTTCACACTGTTTATGGGTGTGACATTCTCACTGTTTATAGGTGTGACATTCTCACTTTTAAAGGGTGTGATGTTATCAATGTTTATGGGTGTGACGTTCTCACTGTTTATGAGTGTGACGTTCTCACTGTTTATGAGTGTGACGTTCAGACTGTTTATGGGTGTGACCTTCTCACTGTTTAAGGGTGTGACGTTCACACTGTTTATGGGTGTGACTTTCTCACTGTTTATGGGTGAGACGTTCACACTCTTTATGAGTGTGTCTTCTCACTGTTTATGTGTGTGACGTTCACGCTGTTTATGGGTGTGACGTTCTCATTGATTATGGGTGTGACATTCTCACTGTATATGTGTGTGATGTTCTCACTGTTTATGGGTTTGACGTTCTCTCTGTTTATGCTTGTGACATTCTCACTGTTTATGGGTGTGATGTTCACACTGATTATGGGTGTGACGTTCTCATTGTTTATGGGTGTGATGTTCCCACTCTTTATGAGTTTGACTTCTCACTATTTATGGGTGTGATGTTCACAGTCTTAATGAGTGTGACTTCACACTGTTTATGGGTGTGACATTCACACTGTTTATGGGTGTGAGAATCTCACTGTTTATGGGTATGACTTCAAACTGTTTATGGGTGTGATGTTCAAACACTTTATGGGTGTGACATTCTCACTGTTTATAGGTGTGAAGTTCTCACTGTTTATGCGTGTGACATTCTCATTGTTTATGGATGTGATGTTCCCACACTTTATGAATGTGACTTCTCACTGTATATGGGTGTGACGTTCTCACTCTTTATGAGTGTGACATCTCACTGTTTATGTGTGTGAGTTTCACGCTGTTTATGGGCGTGACGTTCTCACTGATTATGGGTGTGACATTCTCACTGTATATGTGTGTGATGTTCTCACTGTTTATGGGTGTGACATTCTCATTGTTTATGCTTGTGACATTCTCACTGTTTATGGGTGTGATGTTCACACTCTTTATGAGTGTGACTTCTCACTGTTTATGGGTTTGATGTTCACACTGATTATGGGTGTGACGTTCTCATTGTTTATGGCTGTGATGTTCCCACTCTTTATGAGTTTGACTTCTCACTGTTTATGGGTGTGATGTTCACAGTCTTAATGAGTGTGACTTCACACTGTTTATGGGTGTGACATTCACACTGTTTATGGCTGTGAGAATCTCACTGTTTATGTGTGTGACATTCACACTGCTAATGGGTGTGAGATTCTCACTGTTTATGGGCCTGATTCTCAATGTTTATGGGTGTGATGTTCACACTGTTTATGGGTATGACTTCACACTGTTTATGGGTGTGATGTTCATACTTTATATGAGTGTGACTTCACACTGTTTATGTGTCTGACGTTCACTCTGTTTTTGGGTGTGACGTTCACACTGTTTGTGGGTGTGACATTCACACTGTTTATGGGTGTGATGTTCTCCCAGTTTATTGGTGTGACATTCAAACTTTTAATGGGTGTGATGTTATCAATGTTTATGGTTGTGACATTCTCACTGTTTATGAGTGTGACGTTCTCACTGTTTATGAGTGTGACGTTCAATCTGTTTATGGGTGTGACTTTCTCACTGTTTAAGGGTGTGACGTTCACACTGTTTATGGGTGTGACTTTCTCACTGTTTATGGGTGAGACGTTCACACTCTTCATGAGTGTGTCTTCTCACTGTTCATGTGTGTGACGTTCACGCTGTTTATGGGTGTGACTTTCTCACTGATTATGTGTGTGATATTCTCACTGTTTATGGGTTTGACGTTCTCTCTGTTTATGCTTGTGACATTCTCACTGTTTATGGGTGTGATGTTCACACTCTTTATGGCTGTGATGTTCACACTCTATGAGTATGTCTTCTCACTGTTTATGTGTGTGACGTTCACGCTGTTTATGGGTGTTACGTTCTCACTGTTTATGGATGTGACGTTCTCACTGTTAATGGGTGTGATGTTCTCACTGTTTATGGTGTGATGTTCACACTCTTTATATGTGTGACATTCACACTGTTTATGGGTGTGACGTTCTCACTATTTATGGGCGTAACTTGTCACTTTTTATGGGTGTGATGTTCTCACTGTTTATGGGTGTGACTTCTCACAGTTTATGGCTGTGATGTTGACACTCTTTATGGCTGTGACATTCTCACTGTTTATGGTGTGATGTTCATACTCTTTATATGTGTGACATTCTCCGGTTTATGGCTGTGACGTTCTCACTGCTTATGGTGTGACGTTCTCACTTTTTATGTGTGTGACGTTCACACTGTTTATGGGTGTGACATTCTCACTGTTTATGGGTGTGACACTCTCACTGTTTATGGGTGTGACGTTCTCACTGTTTATGGTGTGACGTTCTCACTGTTTATGGGTGTGACGTTCTCACTGTTTATGGGTGTGAGATGCTCACTGTTTATGGGTGTGATGTTTTCACTGTTTATGGGTGTGATGTTCGCACGGTTTATGGGTATGAATTCTCACTGTTTATGGGTGTGATGTACACAGGCTTTATGGGTGTGACGTTCACACTGTTTATGGGTGTGACGTTCTCACTGTTTATGGGTGTGATGTTCTCTCTGTTTATGGGTGTGAGATTCTCTCTGTTTATGGGTGTGATGTTCACACTGTTTATGGGTGTGACGTTCTCACTGTTTATGGGTGTGACGTTCATACTGTTTATGGGTGTGATGTTCACACTCTTTATGGGTGTGACGTTCTCACTGTTTATGGGTGTGACGTTCACACTGTTTATGGGTGTGACGTTCTCACTGTTTATGGGTGTGATGTTCACATTCTTTATGGGTGTGACGTTCTCACTGTTTATGGGTGTGACGTTCACACTGTTTATGGGTGTGACGTTCTCACTGTTTATAGGTGTGATGTTCTCACTGTTTATGGGTGTGACATTCTCACTTTAAATTGGTGTGATGTTCTCACTGTTTATGGGTATGACGTTCTCACTGTTTATGCGTGTGACGTTTTCACTCTTTATGATTGTGACTTCTCACTGTTTATGTGTGTGACGTTCTCACTATTTATGGGCGTGACTTCTCACTGTTTATGTGTGTGATGTTCACACTGTTTATGGGTGTGACTTCTCACTGATAGTGGCTGTATGTTGACACACTTTATGGCTGTGACATTCTCATTGTTTATGGTGTGATGTTCACACTCTTTATATGTGTGACGTTCACACTGTGTATGGGTGTGATGTTCTCACTGTTTATGTGTGTGACGTTCTCACTGTATATGAGTGTGACGTTCTCACTGTTTCTGAGTGTGACGTTCATACTGTTTATGGGTGTGACTTGCTCACTGTTTATGGGTGTGACTTTCACACTGTTTACGGGTGTGACGTTCTCACTGTTTATGCGTGTGACATTCTCATTGTTTATGGGTGTGATGTTCACACTCTTTATGAGTGTGACTTCTCACTGCTTATGGATATGATGTTCACACTTTTGATGGTCATCACTTCTCACTCTTTATGGGTGTGACATTCTCACTGTTTATAGGTGTGACGTTCTCACTGTTTTTGCGTGTGACATTCTCATTGTTTATGGCTGTGATGTTCCCACACTTTATCAATGTGACTTCTCACTGTATATGGGGGTGACGTTCACACTGTTTATGGGTGTGACGTTCACACTGTTTATGGGTGTGATGTTCTCACTGTTTCTGGGTTTGACATTCTCACTGTTTATGGGTGTGGATTTCACACTGTTTATGAGTTTGACTTCTCACTGTTCATGGGTGTGATGCTGTCACTCTTTATGGCTGTGACATTCTCACTGTTTATGGGTGTGATGTTCACACTCTTTATATGTGTGACATTCACACTGTGTATGGGTGTGACATTCTACGGTTTATGGCAGTGACGTTCTCACTGTTTATGGTGTGACGTTCTCACTGTTTATGGTTGTGACGTTCACAATGTTTATGGGTGTGACGTGCTCACTGTTTATGGGTGTGACGTTCTCACTGTTTATGTGTGTGACGTTCACACTGTTTATGGGTGTGACGTGCTCACTGTTTATGGGTGTGACGTTCTCACTGTTTATGGGTGTGACGTTCTCACTGTTTATGTGTGTGACGTTCACACTGTTTATGGGTGTGACGATCTCACTGTTTTTGCATGTGATATTCACACTGTTTATGGGTGTGACGTTCTCACTGTTTTTGCATGTGATATTCTCACTGTTCATGGGTGTGACATTCTCACTGTTTATAGGTGTGACTTTCTCACTGTTTTTGCATGTGACATTCTCACTGTTTATGGGTGTGACGTTCACACTGTTTATGGATGTGACGTTCTCACTGTTTATAGGAGTGACGTTCTCACTGTTTATGCATGTGACATTCTCATTGTTTATGACTGTGATGATCGCACACTTTATCAATGTGACTTCTCACTGTATATGGGTGTGACGTTCTCACTCTTTATGAGTGTGACTTCTCACTGTTTATGTGTGTGACTAACTCACTATTTATGGTCGTGACTTCCGACTTTTTATGGGTGTGATGTTCACACTGTTTATGGGTGTGACTTCTCACTGGTTATGGCTGTGATGTTGACACTCTATATATGTGTGACGTTCACACTGTTTATGGGCGTGACGTTCTCACTACTTATGGCCGTGACTTGTCACTTTTTATGGGTGTGATGTTCACACTGTTTATGGGTGTGACGTTCTCACTTTTTATGTGTGTGACGTTCACACTGTTTATGGGTGTGACATTCTCACTGTTTATGGGTGTGACGTTCTCACTGTTTATGGGTGTGACATTCTCACTTTTTATGGGTGTGACATTCTCACTGTTTATGGCTGTGACGTTCTCACTGTTTATGGGTGTGACATTCTCACTTTTTATGGGTGTGACATTCTCACTGTTTATGGGTGTGACGTTCTCACTTTTTATGTGTGTGACGTTCACACTGTTTATGGGTGTGACATTCTCACTGTTTATGGGTGTGATGTTCTCACTGTTTATGGGTGTGATGTTCTCACTGTTTATGGGTGTGATTTTCACACTCTTTATGAGTGCGACTTCTCACTGCTTTTGGATATGATGTTCACACTTTTGATCGTCATCACTTCTCACTGTTTATGGGTGTGATGTTCACACTCTTTATGGGTGTGACATTCTCACTGTTTATGGGTGTGACGTTCAAACTTGTTTATGGATGTGATGTTCTCACTGTTTATAGGAGTGACGTTCTCACTGTTTATGGGTGTGACGTTCTCACTCTTTATGAGTGTGACTTCTCACTGTTATTGCGTGTGATGTTCTCACTATTTATGGGCATGACTTCTCACTGTTTATGGGTGTGACGTTCTCCCTGTTAATGGGTGTGATGTTCACACTGTTTACGGGTGTGACTTCTCACTGTTTATGGCTGTGATGTTGACACTCTTTATGGCTATGATGTTCTCACTGTTTATGGTGTGATGTTCACACTCTTTATATGTGTGACGTTCACACTGTTTATGGGTGTGACGTTCTCACTATTTATGGGTGTGACTTCTCACTTGTTATGGGTGTGACGTTCACACTGTTTATGCTGTGACTTCTCACTGTTTATGGCTGTGATGTTAACACTCTTTATGGCTGTGATGTTCTTACTGTTTATGGTGTGACGTTCTCACTGTTTATGGCTGTGACGTTCTCACTGTTTATGGTGTGATGATCACTCTCTTTATATGTGTGATGTTCACACTGTTTATGGGTGTGGCATTCTCCGGATTGTGGCTGTGAGGTTCTCACTGTTTATGGGTGTGACGTTCTCACTGTTCATGGGTGTGACATTCTCACTGTTTATAGGTGTGACTTTCTCACTGTTTTTGCATGTGATATTCTCACTGATCATGGGTGTGACGTTCTCACTGTTTATGAGTGTGACGTTCACACAGTTTATGGGTGTGATGTTCTCACTGTTTCTACGTTTGATGTTCACACTCTCTGAGTGTGACTTCTCACTGATTATGGGTGTGAAGTTCACACTTTTTATGACAGCAACTTCACACTGTTTATGTGTGTGACGTTCACACTGTGAATGGGTGTGAGATGCTCACTGTTTATGGGTGTGATGTTTTCACTGTTTATGGGTGTGATGTTCGCACGGTTTATGGGTATGAATTCTCACTGTTTATGGGTGTGATGTTCACAGGCTTTATGGGTGTGACGTTCTCACTGTTTATGGGTGTGACGTTCTCACTATTTATGGGCGTGACTTGTCACTTTTTATGGGTGTGATGTTCACACTGTTTATGCTGTGACTTCTCACTGTTTATGGCTGTGATGTTAACGCTCTTTATGGCTGTGATGTTCTTACTGTTTATGGTGTGACGTTCTCACTGTTTATGGCTGTGAGGTTCTCACTGTTTATGGTGTGATGATCACTCTCTTTATATGTGTGACGTTCACACTGTTTATGGGTGTGACATTCTCCGGATTATGGCTGTGAGGTTCTCACTGTTTATGGTGTGATGTTCACACTCTTTATGGGTGTGACGTTCTCACTGTTTATGGATGTGATGTTCTCACTGTTTATGGGTGTGACGTTCTCACTGTTTATGGGTGTGACGTTCTTACTGTTTATGGGTGTGATTGTCTCACTGTTTATGGGTGCGACATTCTCACTGTTTATGGGTGTGACGTTCTCACTGTTTATGGGTGTGATGTTCTCACTGTTTATGGGTGTGACGTTCTCACTGTTTATGGGTGTGACGTTCTCACTGTTTATGGGTGTGATTTTCTCACTGTTTATGGGTGTGACGTTCTCACTGTTTATGGGTGTGATGTTCTCACTGTTTATGGCTGTGACGTTCTCACTGTTTATGGTGTGATGATCACTCTCTTTATATGTGTGACGTTCACACTGTTTATGGGTGTGACATTCTCCGGATTATGGCTGTGAGGTTCTCACTGTTTATGGATGTGATGTTCTCACTGTTTATGGGTGCGACATTCTCACTGTTAATGGGAGTGACGTTCTCACTGTTTATGGATGTGATGTTCTCACTGTTTATGGGTGTGACGTTCTCACTGTTTATGGGTGTGACGTTCTCACTGTTTATGGGTGTGACGTTCTCACTGTTTATGGATGTGATGTTCTCACTGTTTATGGGTGTGACGTTCTCACTGTTTATGGGTGTGACGTTCTCACTGTTTATGGGTGTGATTTTCTCACTGTTTATGGGTGCGACATTCTCACTGTTAATGGGTATGATATTCTCACTGTTTATGGGATTGACTTTCTCTCTGTTTATACTTGTGACATTCTCACTGTTTATAGGTGTGATGTTCTCTCTGTTTATGGGTGTGACGTTCACACTGTTTATGGGTGTGATGTTCACACTCTTTATGGGTGTGACGTTCTCACTGTTTATGGGTGTGATGTTCACACTGTTTATGGGTGTGACATTACCACTGTTTATGGGTGTGATGTTCACACTCTTTATGGGTGTGACGTTCTCACTGTTTATGGGTGTGACGTTCACACTGTTTATGGGTGTGACGTTCACACTGTTTATGGGTGTGATGTTCTCACTGGTTCTGGGTTTGACATTCTCACTGTTTATGGGTGTGGATTTCACACTGTTTATGAGTTTGACTTCTCACTGTTCATGGGTGTGATGCTGTCACTCTTTATGGCTGTGACATTCTCACTGTTTATGGGTGTGATGTTCACACTCTTTATATGTGTGACGTTCACACTGTGTATCGGAGTGACATTCTACGGTTTATGGCAGTGACGTTCTCACTGTTTATGGTGTGACGTTCTCACTGTTTATGGTTGTGACGTTCACAATGTTTATGGGTGTGACGTGCTCACTGTTTATGGGTGTGACGTTCTCACTGTTTATGTGTGTGACGTTCACACTGTTTATGGGTGTGACGTGCTCACTGTTTATGGGTGTGAAGTTCTCACTGTTTATGGGTGTGACGTTCTCACTGTTTTGGATGTGATATTCTCACTGTTCATGGGTGTGACGTTCTCACTGTTTATGGGTGTGACGATCTCACTGTTTTTGCATGTGATATTCACACTGTTTATGGGTGTGACATTCTCACTGTTTATAGGTGTGACTTTCTCACTGTTTTTGCATGTGACATTCTCACTGTTTATGTGTGTGACTAACTCACTATTTATGGGCGTGACTTCCGACTTTTTATGGGTGTGATGTTCACACTGATTATGGGCGTGACGTTCTCACTACTTATGGGCGTGACTTCTCACTGTTTATGGCTGTGATGTTAACACTCTTTATGGCTGAGATGTTCTTACTGTATATGGTGTGACGTTCTCACTGTTTATGGCTGTGACGTTCTCACTGTTTATGGTGTGATGATCACTCTCTTTATATGTGTGACGTTCACACTGTTTATGGGTGTGACATTCTCCGGTTTATGGCTGTGACGTTCTCACTGCTTATGGTGTGACGTTCTCACTGTTTATGGGTGTGACGTTCTCACTTTTTATGGGTGTGACGTTCTCACTGTTTATGGGTGTGACGTTCTCACTTTTTATGTGTGTGACGTTCACACTGTTTATGGGTGTGACATTCTCACTGTTTATGGGTGTGATGTTCTCACTGTTTATGGGTGTGATGTTCTCACTGTTTATGGGTGTGATTTTCACACTCTTTATGAGTGCGACTTCTCACTGCTTTTGGATATGATGTTCACACTTTTGATCGTCATCACTTCTCACTGTTTATGGGTGTGATGTTCACACTCTTTATGGGTGTGACATTCTCACTGTTTATGGGTGTGACGTTCACACTTGTTTATGGATGTGATGTTCTCACTGTTTATAGGAGTGACGTTCTCACTGTTTATGGGTGTGATGTTCTCACTGTTTATGCGTGTGACATTCTCATTGTTTATGGGTGTGATGTTCACACACTTTATGAGTGTGACTTCTCACTGTTCATGGGTGTGACGTTCTCACTCTTTATGAGTGTGACTTCTCACTGTTATTGCGTGTGATGTTCTCACTATTTATGGGCGTGACTTCTCACTGTTTATGGGTGTGATGTTCACACTGTTTACGGGTGTGACTTCTCACTGTTTATGGCTGTGATGTTGACACTCTTTATGGCTGTGATGTTCTCACTGTTTATGGTGTGATGTTCACACTCTTTATATGTGTGACGTTCACACTGTTTATGGGTGTGACGTTCTCACTATTTATGGGTGTGACTTCTCACTTGTTATGGGTGTGACGTTCACACTGTTTATGCTGTGACTTCTCACTGTTTATGGCTGTGATGTTAACACTCTTTATGGCTGTGATGTTCTTACTGTTTATGGTGTGACGTTCTCACTGTTTACGGTGTGATGATCACTCTCTTTATATGTGTGATGTTCACACTGTTTATGGGTGTGGCATTCTCCGGATTGTGGCTGTGAGGTTCTCACTGTTTATGGGTGTGACGTTCTCACTGTTCATGGGTGTGACATTCTCACTGTTTATAGGTGTGACTTTCTCACTGTTTTTGCATGTGATATTCTCACTGATCATGGGTGTGACGTTCTCACTGTTTATGAGTGTGACGTTCACACAGTTTATGGGTGTGATGTTCTCACTGTTTCTACGTTTGATGTTCACACTCTATGAGTGTGACTTCTCACTGATTATGGGTGTGAAGTTCACACTTTTTATGACAGCAACTTCACACTGTTTATGTGTGTGACGTTCACACTGTTTATGGGTGTGAGATGCTCACTGTTTATGGGTGTGATGTTTTCACTGTTTATGGGTGTGATGTTCGCACGGTTTATGGGTATGAATTCTCACTGTTTATGGGTGTGATGTTCACAGGCTTTATGGGTGTGACGTTCTCACTGTTTATGGGTGTGACGTTCTCACTATTTATGGGCGTGACTTGTCACTTTTTATGGGTGTGATGTTCACACTGTTTATGCTGTGACTTCTCACTGTTTATGGCTGTGATGTTAACGCTCTTTATGGCTGTGATGTTCTTACTGTTTATGGTGTGACGTTCTCACTGTTTATGGCTGTGAGGTTCTCACTGTTTATGGTGTGATGATCACTCTCTTTATATGTGTGACGTTCACACTGTTTATGGGTGTGACATTCTCCGGATTATGGCTGTGAGGTTCTCACTGTTTATGGTGTGATGTTCACACTCTTTATGGGTGTGACGTTCTCACTGTTTATGGATGTGATGTTCTCACTGTTTATGGGTGTGACGTTCTCACTGTTTATGGGTGTGACGTTCTTACTGTTTATGAGTGTGATTTTCTCACTGTTTATGGGTGCGACATTCTCACTGTTTATGGGTGTGACGTTCTCACTGTTTATGGGTGTGATGTTCTCACTGTTTATGGGTGTGACGTTCTCACTGTTTATGGGTGTGACGTTCTCACTGTTTATGGGTGTGATTTTCTCACTGTTTATGGGTGTGACGTTCTCACTGTTTATGGCTGTGACGTTCTCACTGTTTATGGTGTGATGATCACTCTCTTTATATGTGTGACGTTCACACTGTTTATGGGTGTGACATTCTCCGGATTATGGCTGTGAGGTTCTCACTGTTTATGGATGTGATGTTCTCACTGTTTATGGGTGCGACATTCTCACTGTTAATGGGAGTGACGTTCTCACTGTTTATGGATGTGATGTTCTCACTGTTTATGGGTGTGACGTTCTCACTGTTTATGGGTGTGACGTTCTCACTGTTTATGGGTGTGACGTTCTCACTGTTTATGGATGTGATGTTCTCACTGTTTATGGGTGTGACGTTCTCACTGTTTATGGGTGTGACGTTCTCACTGTTTATGGGTGTGACGTTCTCACTGTTTATGGGTGTGATTTTCTCACTGTTTATGGGTGCGACATTCTCACTATTAATGGGTATGATATTCTCACTGTTTATGGGATTGACTTTCTCTCTGTTTATACTTGTGACATTCTCACTGTTTATAGGTGTGATGTTCTCTCTGTTTATGGGTGTGACGTTCACACTGTTTATGGGTGTGATGTTCACACTCTTTATGGGTGTGACGTTCTCACTGTTTATGGGTGTGATGTTCACACTGTTTATGGGTGTGACATTACCACTGTTTATGGGTGTGATGTTCACACTCTTTATGGGTGTGACGTTCTCACTGTTTATGGGTGTGACGTTCACACTGTTTATGGGTGTGACGTTCACACTGTTTATGGGTGTGATGTTCTCACTGGTTCTGGGTTTGACATTCTCACTGTTTATGGGTGTGGATTTCACACTGTTTATGAGTTTGACTTCTCACTGTTCATGGGTGTGATGCTGTCACTCTTTATGGCTGTGACATTCTCACTGTTTATGGGTGTGATGTTCACACTCTTTATATGTGTGACGTTCACACTGTGTATAGGAGTGACATTCTACGGTTTATGGCAGTGACGTTCTCACTGTTTATGGTTGTGACGTTCACAATGTTTATGGGTGTGACGTGCTCACTGTTTATGGGTGTGACGTTCTCACTGTTTATGTGTGTGACGTTCACACTGTTTATGGGTGTGACGTGCTCACTGTTTATGGGTGTGAAGTTCTCACTGTTTATGGGTGTGACGTTCTCACTGTTTTGGATGTGATATTCTCACTGTTCATGGGTGTGACGTTCTCACTGTTTATGGGTGTGACGATCTCACTGTTTTTGCATGTGATATTCTCACTGTTCATGGGTGTGACATTCTCACTGTTTATAGGTGTGACTTTCTCACTGTTTTTGCATGTGACATTCTCACTGTTTATGTGTGTGACTAACTCACTATTTATGGGCGTGACTTCCGACTTTTTATGGGTGTGATGTTCACACTGATTATGGGCGTGACGTTCTCACTACTTATGGGCGTGACTTCTCACTGTTTATGGCTGTGATGTTAACACTCTTTATGGCTGAGATGTTCTTACTGTATATGGTGTGACGTTCTCACTGTTTATGGCTGTGACGTTCTCACTGTTTATGGTGTGATGATCACTCTCTTTATATGTGTGACGTTCACACGGTTTATGGGTGTGACATTCTCCGGTTTATGGCTGTGACGTTCTCACTGCTTATGGTGTGACGTTCTCACTGTTTATGGGTGTGACGTTCTCACTTTTTATGGGTGTGACGTTCTCACTGTTTATGGGTGTGACGTTCTCACTTTTTATGTGTGTGACGTTCACACTGTTTATGGGTGTGACATTCTCACTGTTTATGGGTGTGACATTCTCACTGTTTATGGTTGTGATGTTCTCACTGTTTATGGGTGTGATTTTCACACTCTTTATGAGTGTGACTTCTCACTGCTTTTGGATATGATGTTCACACTTTTGATGGTCATCACTTCTCACTGTTTATGGGTGTTATGTTCACACTCTTTATGGGTGTGACATTCTCACTGTTTATGGGTGTGACGTTCACACTTGTTTATGGATGTGATGTTCTCACTGTTTATAGGAGTGACGTTCTCACTGTATATGGGTGTGACGTTCTCACTGTTTATGCGTGTGACATTCTCATTGTTTATGGGTGTGATGTTCTCACTGTTTATGGTGTGATGTTCTCACTGTTTATGGGTGTGACATTCTCACTGTTTATGCGTGTGACTTTCTCACTGTTTTTGCATGTGATATTCTCACTGATCATGGGTGTGACGTTCTCACTGTTTATGAGTGTGACGTTCACACAGTTTATGGGTGTGATGTTCTCACTGTTTCTGGGTTTGATGTTCACACTCTATGAGTGTGACTTCTCACTGATTATGGGTGTGAAGTTCACACTTTTTATGACAGCAACTTCACACTGTTTATGTGTGTGACGTTCACACTGTTTATGGGTGTGAGATGCTCACTGTTTATGGGTGTGATGTTCGCACGGTTTATGGGTATGAATTCTCACTGTTTATGGGTGTGATGTTCACAGGCTTTATGGGTGTGACGTTCTCACTGTTTATGGGCGTGACGTTCTCACTGTTTATGGGTGTGATTTTTTCACTGTTTATGCTTGTGACATTCTCACTGTTTATGGGTGTGATGTTCTCTCTGTTTATGGGTGTGAGATTCTCTCTGTTTATGGGTGTGATGTTCACACTGTTTATGGGTGTGACGTTCTCACTGTTTATGGGTGTGACGTTCATACTGTTTATGGGTGTGATGTTCACACTCTTTATGGGTGTGACGTTCTCACTGTTTATGGGTGTGACGTTCACACTGTTTATGGGTGTGACGTTCTCACTGTTTATGGGTGTGACGTTCTCACTGTTTATGGGTGTGACGTTCTCACTGTTTATGGGTGTGACGTTCACACTGTTTATGGGTGTGACGTTCTCACTGTTTATAGGTGTGATGTTCTCACTGTTTATGGGTGTGACATTCTCACTTTAAATTGGTGTGACGTTCTCACTGTTTCTGCGTGTGACGTTCTCACTCTTTATGAGTGTGACTTCTCACTGTTTATGTGTGTGACGTTCTCACTATTTATGGGCGTGACTTCTCACTGTTTATGTGTGTGATGTTCACACTGTTTATGGGTGTGACTTCTCACTGATAGTGGCTGTATGTTGACACACTTTATGGCTGTGACATTCTCATTGTTTATGGTGTGATGTTCACACTCTTTATATGAGTGACTTTCACACTGTTTATGGCTGTGACGTTCTCACTGTTTATGGGTGTGACGTTCACACTGTTTATGGGTGTGACGTTCTCACTGTTTATGGGTGTGATGTTCTCACTGTTTATGTGTGTGACGTTCTCACTGTATATGAGTGTGACGTTCTCACTGTTTATGAGTCTGACGTTCATACTGTTTATGGGTGTGACTTTCTCACTGTTTATGGGTGTGACTTTCACACTGTTTACGGGTGTGACGTTCTCACTGTTTATGCGTGTGACATTCTCACTGTTTATGGGTGTGATGTTCTCACTGTTTATGTGTGTGACGTTCTCACTGTATATGAGTGTGACGTTCTCACTGTTTATGAGTGTGACGTTCATACTGTTTATGGGTGTGACTTTCTCACTGTTTATAGGTGTGACGTTCTCACTGTTTATGCGTGTGACATTCTCATTGTTTATGGGTGTGATGTTCACACTCTTTATGAGTGTGACTTCTCACTGCTTATGGATATGATGTTCACACTTTTGATGGTCATCAGTTCTCACTGTTTATGGGTGTGATTTTCACACTTTTTATGGGTGTGACATTCTCACTGTTTATGGTGTGATGTTCACACTCTTTATATGTGTGACGTTCACACTGTTTATGGGTGTGACGTTCTCACTATTTATGGGCGTGACTTGTCACTTTTTATGGGTGTGACGATCTCACTGTTTTTGCATGTGATATTCTCACTGTTCATGGGTGTGACATTCTCACTGTTTATAGGTGTGACTTTCTCACTGTTTTTGCATGTGACATTCTCACTGTTTATGGGTGTGACGTTCACACTGTTTATGGATGTGACGTTCTCACTGTTTATGCATGTGACATTCTCATTGTTTATGGCTGTGATGATCGCACACTTTATCAATGTGACTTCTCACTGTATATGGGTGTGACGTTCTCACTCTTTATGAGTGTGACTTCTCACTGTTTATGTGTGTGACTAACTCACTATTTATGGGCGTGACTTCCGACTTTTTATGTGTGTGACGTTCACACTGTTTATGCTGTGACTTCTCACTGTTTATGGCTGTGATGTTAACACTCTTTATGGCTGAGATGTTCTTACTGTTTATGGTGTGACATTCTCACTGTTTATGGCTGTGACGTTCTCACTGTTTATGGCTGTGACGTTCTCACTGTTTATGGTGTGATGATCACTCTCTTTATATGTGTGACGTTCACACGGTTTATGGGTGTGACGTTCTCACTTTTTATGGGTGTGACGTTCTCACTGTTTATGGGTGTGACGTTCTCACTTTTTATGTGTGTGACATTCTCACTGTTTATGGGTGTGACATTCTCACTGTTTATGGGTGTGATTTTCACACTCTTTATGAGTGTGACTTCTCACTGCTTTTGGATATGATGTTCACACTTTTGATGGTCATCACTTCTCACTGTTTATGGGTGTGATGTTCACACTCTTTATGGGTGTGACATTCTCACTGTTTATGGGTGTGACGTTCACACTTGTTTATGGATGTGATGTTCTCACTGTTTATAGGAGTGACGTTCTCACTGTATATGGGTGTGACGTTCTCACTGTTTATGCGTGTGACATTCTCATTGTTTATGGGTGTGATGTTCACACACTTTATGAGTGTGACTTCTCACTGTTCATGGGTGTGACGTTCTCACTCTTTATGAGTGTGACTTCTCACTGTTATTGCGTGTGATGTTCTCACTGTTTATGGGTGTGATGTTCACACTGTTGATGGGTGTGACGTTCTCACTGCTTATGGGTGTGATGTTCACACTGTTTACGGGTGTGACTTCTCACTGTTTATGGCTGTGATGTTGACACTCTTTATGGCTGTGATGTTCTCACTGTTTATGGTGTGATGTTCACACTCTTTATATGTGTGACGTTCACACTGTTTATGGGTGTGACGTTCTCACTATTTATGGGTGTGACTTCTCACTTGTTATGGGTGTGACGTTCACACTGTTTATGCTGTGACTTCTCACTGTTTATGGCTGTGATGTTAACACTCTTTATGGCTGTGATGTTCTTACTGTTTATGGTGTGACGTTCTCACTGTTTATGGCTGTGACGTTCTCACTGTTTATGGTGTGATGATCACTCTCTTTATATGTGTGACGTTCTCACTGTTTATGGCTGTGAGGTTCTCACTGTTTATGGGTGTGATGTTCTCACTGTTTATGGGTGTGACGTTCTCACTGTTTTTGCATGTGATATTCTCACTGTTCATGGGTGTGACATTCTCACTGTTTATGAGTGTGACGTTCACACAGTTTATGGGTGTGATGTTCTCACTGTTTCTGGGTTTGATGTTCACACTCTATGAGTGTGACTTCTCACTGATTATGGATGTGAAGTTCACACTTTTTATGACAGCAACTTCACACTGTTTATGTATGTGACGTTCACACTGTTTATGGGTGTGAGATGCTCACTGTTTATGGGTGTGATGTTTTCACTGTTTATGGGTGTGATGTTCGCACGGTTTATGGGTGTGACGTTCTCACTGTTTATGGGTGTGACGTTCTCACAGTTTATGGGTGTGATTTTTTCACTGTTTATGCTTGTGACATTCTCACTGTTTATGGGCGTGACGTTCTCACTGTTTATGGGTGTGAGATTCTCTCTGTTTATGGGTGTGATGTTCACACTGTTTATGGGTGTGACGTTCTCACTGTTTATGGGTGTGACATTCATACTGTTTATGGGTGTGATGTTCACACTCTTTATGGGTGTGACGTTCTCACTGTTTATGGGTGTGACGTTCACACTGTTTATGGGTGTGACGTTCTCACTATTTATGGGTGTGACTTCTCACTTGTTATGGGTGTGACGTTCACACTGTTTATGCTGTGACTTCTCACTGTTTATGGCTGTGATGTTAACACTCTTTATGGCTGTGATGTTCTTACTGTTTATGGTGTGACGTTCTCACTGTTTATGGCTGTGACGTTCTCACTGTTTATGGTGTGATGATCACTCTCTTTATATGTGTGATGTTCACACTGTTTATGGGTGTGGCATTCTCCGGATTGTGGCTGTGAGGTTCTCACTGTTTATGGGTGTGACGTTCTCACTGTTCATGGGTGTGACATTCTCACTGTTTATAGGTGTGACTTTCTCACTGTTTTTGCATGTGATATTCTCACTGATCATGGGTGTGACGTTCTCACTGTTTATGAGTGTGACGTTCACACAGTTTATGGGTGTGATGTTCTCACTGTTTCTACGTTTGATGTTCACACTCTCTGAGTGTGACTTCTCACTGATTATGGGTGTGAAGTTCACACTTTTTATGACAGCAACTTCACACTGTTTATGTGTGTGACGTTCACACTGTGAATGGGTGTGAGATGCTCACTGTTTATGGGTGTGATGTTTTCACTGTTTATGGGTGTGATGTTCGCACGGTTTATGGGTATGAATTCTCACTGTTTATGGGTGTGATGTTCACAGGCTTTATGGGTGTGACGTTCTCACTGTTTATGGGTGTGACGTTCTCACTATTTATGGGCGTGACTTGTCACTTTTTATGGGTGTGATGTTCACACTGTTTATGCTGTGACTTCTCACTGTTTATGGCTGTGATGTTAACGCTCTTTATGGCTGTGATGTTCTTACTGTTTATGGTGTGACGTTCTCACTGTTTATGGCTGTGAGGTTCTCACTGTTTATGGTGTGATGATCACTCTCTTTATATGTGTGACGTTCACACTGTTTATGGGTGTGACATTCTCCGGATTATGGCTGTGAGGTTCTCACTGTTTATGGTGTGATGTTCACACTCTTTATGGGTGTGACGTTCTCACTGTTTATGGATGTGATGTTCTCACTGTTTATGGGTGTGACGTTCTCACTGTTTATGGGTGTGACGTTCTTACTGTTTATGGGTGTGATTTTCTCACTGTTTATGGGTGCGACATTCTCACTGTTTATGGGTGTGACGTTCTCACTGTTTATGGGTGTGATGTTCTCACTGTTTATGGGTGTGACGTTCTCACTGTTTATGGGTGTGACGTTCTCACTGTTTATGGGTGTGATTTTCTCACTGTTTATGGGTGTGACGTTCTCACTGTTTATGGGTGTGATGTTCTCACTGTTTATGGCTGTGACGTTCTCACTGTTTATGGTGTGATGATCACTCTCTTTATATGTGTGACGTTCACACTGTTTATGGGTGTGACATTCTCCGGATTATGGCTGTGAGGTTCTCACTGTTTATGGATGTGATGTTCTCACTGTTTATGGGTGCGACATTCTCACTGTTAATGGGAGTGACGTTCTCACTGTTTATGGATGTGATGTTCTCACTGTTTATGGGTGTGACGTTCTCACTGTTTATGGGTGTGACGTTCTCACTGTTTATGGGTGTGACGTTCTCACTGTTTATGGATGTGATGTTCTCACTGTTTATGGGTGTGACGTTCTCACTGTTTATGGGTGTGACGTTCTCACTGTTTATGGGTGTGATTTTCTCACTGTTTATGGGTGCGACATTCTCACTGTTAATGGGTATGATATTCTCACTGTTTATGGGATTGACTTTCTCTCTGTTTATACTTGTGACATTCTCACTGTTTATAGGTGTGATGTTCTCTCTGTTTATGGGTGTGACGTTCACACTGTTTATGGGTGTGATGTTCACACTCTTTATGGGTGTGACGTTCTCACTGTTTATGGGTGTGATGTTCACACTGTTTATGGGTGTGACATTACCACTGTTTATGGGTGTGATGTTCACACTCTTTATGGGTGTGACGTTCTCACTGTTTATGGGTGTGACGTTCACACTGTTTATGGGTGTGACGTTCACACTGTTTATGGGTGTGATGTTCTCACTGGTTCTGGGTTTGACATTCTCACTGTTTATGGGTGTGGATTTCACACTGTTTATGAGTTTGACTTCTCACTGTTCATGGGTGTGATGCTGTCACTCTTTATGGCTGTGACATTCTCACTGTTTATGGGTGTGATGTTCACACTCTTTATATGTGTGACGTTCACACTGTGTATCGGAGTGACATTCTACGGTTTATGGCAGTGACGTTCTCACTGTTTATGGTGTGACGTTCTCACTGTTTATGGTTGTGACGTTCACAATGTTTATGGGTGTGACGTGCTCACTGTTTATGGGTGTGACGTTCTCACTGTTTATGTGTGTGACGTTCACACTGTTTATGGGTGTGACGTGCTCACTGTTTATGGGTGTGAAGTTCTCACTGTTTATGGGTGTGACGTTCTCACTGTTTTGGATGTGATATTCTCACTGTTCATGGGTGTGACGTTCTCACTGTTTATGGGTGTGACGATCTCACTGTTTTTGCATGTGATATTCACACTGTTTATGGGTGTGACATTCTCACTGTTTATAGGTGTGACTTTCTCACTGTTTTTGCATGTGACATTCTCACTGTTTATGTGTGTGACTAACTCACTATTTATGGGCGTGACTTCCGACTTTTTATGGGTGTGATGTTCACACTGATTATGGGCGTGACGTTCTCACTACTTATGGGCGTGACTTCTCACTGTTTATGGCTGTGATGTTAACACTCTTTATGGCTGAGATGTTCTTACTGTATATGGTGTGACGTTCTCACTGTTTATGGCTGTGACGTTCTCACTGTTTATGGTGTGATGATCACTCTCTTTATATGTGTGACGTTCACACTGTTTATGGGTGTGACATTCTCCGGTTTATGGCTGTGACGTTCTCACTGCTTATGGTGTGACGTTCTCACTGTTTATGGGTGTGACGTTCTCACTTTTTATGGGTGTGACGTTCTCACTGTTTATGGGTGTGACGTTCTCACTTTTTATGTGTGTGACGTTCACACTGTTTATGGGTGTGACATTCTCACTGTTTATGGGTGTGATGTTCTCACTGTTTATGGGTGTGATGTTCTCACTGTTTATGGGTGTGATTTTCACACTCTTTATGAGTGCGACTTCTCACTGCTTTTGGATATGATGTTCACACTTTTGATCGTCATCACTTCTCACTGTTTATGGGTGTGATGTTCACACTCTTTATGGGTGTGACATTCTCACTGTTTATGGGTGTGACGTTCACACTTGTTTATGGATGTGATGTTCTCACTGTTTATAGGAGTGACGTTCTCACTGTTTATGGGTGTGATGTTCTCACTGTTTATGCGTGTGACATTCTCATTGTTTATGGGTGTGATGTTCACACACTTTATGAGTGTGACTTCTCACTGTTCATGGGTGTGACGTTCTCACTCTTTATGAGTGTGACTTCTCACTGTTATTGCGTGTGATGTTCTCACTATTTATGGGCGTGACTTCTCACTGTTTATGGGTGTGATGTTCACACTGTTTACGGGTGTGACTTCTCACTGTTTATGGCTG
This sequence comes from Isurus oxyrinchus, assembly GCA_026770705.1. NCBI lineage: Eukaryota > Metazoa > Chordata > Chondrichthyes > Lamniformes > Lamnidae > Isurus > Isurus oxyrinchus. Next base: position 345,592 of record JANJGN010000013.1, on the reverse strand, counting down.
TGATGTTGACACTCTTTATGGCTGTGATGTTCTCACTGTTTATGGTGTGATGTTCACACTCTTTATATGTGTGACGTTCACACTGTTTATGGGTGTGACGTTCTCACTATTTATGGGTGTGACTTCTCACTTGTTATGGGTGTGACGTTCACACTGTTTATGCTGTGACTTCTCACTGTTTATGGCTGTGATGTTAACACTCTTTATGGCTGTGATGTTCTTACTGTTTATGGTGTGACGTTCTCACTGTTTACGGTGTGATGATCACTCTCTTTATATGTGTGATGTTCACACTGTTTATGGGTGTGGCATTCTCCGGATTGTGGCTGTGAGGTTCTCACTGTTTATGGGTGTGACGTTCTCACTGTTCATGGGTGTGACATTCTCACTGTTTATAGGTGTGACTTTCTCACTGTTTTTGCATGTGATATTCTCACTGATCATGGGTGTGACGTTCTCACTGTTTATGAGTGTGACGTTCACACAGTTTATGGGTGTGATGTTCTCACTGTTTCTACGTTTGATGTTCACACTCTATGAGTGTGACTTCTCACTGATTATGGGTGTGAAGTTCACACTTTTTATGACAGCAACTTCACACTGTTTATGTGTGTGACGTTCACACTGTTTATGGGTGTGAGATGCTCACTGTTTATGGGTGTGATGTTTTCACTGTTTATGGGTGTGATGTTCGCACGGTTTATGGGTATGAATTCTCACTGTTTATGGGTGTGATGTTCACAGGCTTTATGGGTGTGACGTTCTCACTGTTTATGGGTGTGACGTTCTCACTATTTATGGGCGTGACTTGTCACTTTTTATGGGTGTGATGTTCACACTGTTTATGCTGTGACTTCTCACTGTTTATGGCTGTGATGTTAACGCTCTTTATGGCTGTGATGTTCTTACTGTTTATGGTGTGACGTTCTCACTGTTTATGGCTGTGAGGTTCTCACTGTTTATGGTGTGATGATCACTCTCTTTATATGTGTGACGTTCACACTGTTTATGGGTGTGACATTCTCCGGATTATGGCTGTGAGGTTCTCACTGTTTATGGTGTGATGTTCACACTCTTTATGGGTGTGACGATCTCACTGTTTATGGATGTGATGTTCTCACTGTTTATGGGTGTGACGTTCTCACTGTTTATGGGTGTGACGTTCTTACTGTTTATGGGTGTGATTTTCTCACTGTTTATGGGTGCGACATTCTCACTGTTTATGGGTGTGACGTTCTCACTGTTTATGGGTGTGATGTTCTCACTGTTTATGGGTGTGACGTTCTCACTGTTTATGGGTGTGACGTTCTCACTGTTTATGGGTGTGATTTTCTCACTGTTTATGGGTGTGACGTTCTCACTGTTTATGGCTGTGACGTTCTCACTGTTTATGGTGTGATGATCACTCTCTTTATATGTGTGACGTTCACACTGTTTATGGGTGTGACATTCTCCGGATTATGGCTGTGAGGTTCTCACTGTTTATGGATGTGATGTTCTCACTGTTTATGGGTGCGACATTCTCACTGTTAATGGGAGTGACGTTCTCACTGTTTATGGATGTGATGTTCTCACTGTTTATGGGTGTGACGTTCTCACTGTTTATGGGTGTGACGTTCTCACTGTTTATGGGTGTGACGTTCTCACTGTTTATGGATGTGATGTTCTCACTGTTTATGGGTGTGACGTTCTCACTGTTTATGGGTGTGACGTTCTCACTGTTTATGGGTGTGACGTTCTCACTGTTTATGGGTGTGATTTTCTCACTGTTTATGGGTGCGACATTCTCACTATTAATGGGTATGATATTCTCACTGTTTATGGGATTGACTTTCTCTCTGTTTATACTTGTGACATTCTCACTGTTTATAGGTGTGATGTTCTCTCTGTTTATGGGTGTGACGTTCACACTGTTTATGGGTGTGATGTTCACACTCTTTATGGGTGTGACGTTCTCACTGTTTATGGGTGTGATGTTCATACTGTTTATGGGTGTGACATTACCACTGTTTATGGGTGTGATGTTCACACTCTTTATGGGTGTGACGTTCTCACTGTTTATGGGTGTGACGTTCACACTGTTTATGGGTGTGACGTTCACACTGTTTATGGGTGTGATGTTCTCACTGGTTCTGGGTTTGACATTCTCACTGTTTATGGGTGTGGATTTCACACTGTTTATGAGTTTGACTTCTCACTGTTCATGGGTGTGATGCTGTCACTCTTTATGGCTGTGACATTCTCACTGTTTATGGGTGTGATGTTCACACTCTTTATATGTGTGACGTTCACACTGTGTATAGGAGTGACATTCTACGGTTTATGGCAGTGACGTTCTCACTGTTTATGGTTGTGACGTTCACAATGTTTATGGGTGTGACGTGCTCACTGTTTATGGGTGTGACGTTCTCACTGTTTATGTGTGTGACGTTCACACTGTTTATGGGTGTGACGTGCTCACTGTTTATGGGTGTGAAGTTCTCACTGTTTATGGGTGTGACGTTCTCACTGTTTTGGATGTGATATTCTCACTGTTCATGGGTGTGACGTTCTCACTGTTTATGGGTGTGACGATCTCACTGTTTTTGCATGTGATATTCTCACTGTTCATGGGTGTGACATTCTCACTGTTTATAGGTGTGACTTTCTCACTGTTTTTGCATGTGACATTCTCACTGTTTATGTGTGTGACTAACTCACTATTTATGGGCGTGACTTCCGACTTTTTATGGGTGTGATGTTCACACTGATTATGGGCGTGACGTTCTCACTACTTATGGGCGTGACTTCTCACTGTTTATGGCTGTGATGTTAACACTCTTTATGGCTGAGATGTTCTTACTGTATATGGTGTGACGTTCTCACTGTTTATGGCTGTGACGTTCTCACTGTTTATGGTGTGATGATCACTCTCTTTATATGTGTGACGTTCACACGGTTTATGGGTGTGACATTCTCCGGTTTATGGCTGTGACGTTCTCACTGCTTATGGTGTGACGTTCTCACTGTTTATGGGTGTGACGTTCTCACTTTTTATGGGTGTGACGTTCTCACTGTTTATGGGTGTGACGTTCTCACTTTTTATGTGTGTGACGTTCACACTGTTTATGGGTGTGACATTCTCACTGTTTATGGGTGTGACATTCTCACTGTTTATGGTTGTGATGTTCTCACTGTTTATGGGTGTGATTTTCACACTCTTTATGAGTGTGACTTCTCACTGCTTTTGGATATGATGTTCACACTTTTGATGGTCATCACTTCTCACTGTTTATGGGTGTTATGTTCACACTCTTTATGGGTGTGACATTCTCACTGTTTATGGGTGTGACGTTCACACTTGTTTATGGATGTGATGTTCTCACTGTTTATAGGAGTGACGTTCTCACTGTATATGGGTGTGACGTTCTCACTGTTTATGCGTGTGACATTCTCATTGTTTATGGGTGTGATGTTCTCACTGTTTATGGTGTGATGTTCTCACTGTTTATGGGTGTGACATTCTCACTGTTTATGCGTGTGACTTTCTCACTGTTTATGAGTGTGACGTTCACACAGTTTATGGGTGTGATGTTCTCACTGTTTCTGGGTTTGATGTTCACACTCTATGAGTGTGACTTCTCACTGATTATGGGTGTGAAGTTCACACTTTTTATGACAGCAACTTCACACTGTTTATGTGTGTGACGTTCACACTGTTTATGGGTGTGAGATGCTCACTGTTTATGGGTGTGATGTTCGCACGGTTTATGGGTATGAATTCTCACTGTTTATGGGTGTGATGTTCACAGGCTTTATGGGTGTGACGTTCTCACTGTTTATGGGCGTGACGTTCTCACTGTTTATGGGTGTGATTTTTTCACTGTTTATGCTTGTGACATTCTCACTGTTTATGGGTGTGATGTTCTCTCTGTTTATGGGTGTGAGATTCTCTCTGTTTATGGGTGTGATGTTCACACTGTTTATGGGTGTGACGTTCTCACTGTTTATGGGTGTGACGTTCATACTGTTTATGGGTGTGATGTTCACACTCTTCATGGGTGTGACGTTCTCACTGTTTATGGGTGTGACGTTCACACTGTTTATGGGTGTGACGTTCTCACTGTTTATGGGTGTGACGTTCTCACTGTTTATGGGTGTGACGTTCTCACTGTTTATGGGTGTGACGTTCACACTGTTTATGGGTGTGACGTTCTCACTGTTTATAGGTGTGATGTTCTCACTGTTTATGGGTGTGACATTCTCACTTTAAATTGGTGTGACGTTCTCACTGTTTCTGCGTGTGACGTTCTCACTCTTTATGAGTGTGACTTCTCACTGTTTATGTGTGTGACGTTCTCACTATTTATGGGCGTGACTTCTCACTGTTTATGTGTGTGATGTTCACACTGTTTATGGGTGTGACTTCTCACTGATAGTGGCTGTATGTTGACACACTTTATGGCTGTGACATTCTCATTGTTTATGGTGTGATGTTCACACTCTTTATATGAGTGACTTTCACACTGTTTATGGCTGTGACGTTCTCACTGTTTATGGGTGTGACGTTCACACTGTTTATGGGTGTGACGTTCTCACTGTTTATGGGTGTGATGTTCTCACTGTTTATGTGTGTGACGTTGTCACTGTATATGAGTGTGACGTTCTCACTGTTTATGAGTCTGACGTTCATACTGTTTATGGGTGTGACTTTCTCACTGTTTATGGGTGTGACTTTCACACTGTTTACGGGTGTGACGTTCTCACTGTTTATGCGTGTGACATTCTCACTGTTTATGGGTGTGATGTTCTCACTGTTTATGTGTGTGACGTTCTCACTGTATATGAGTGTGACGTTCTCACTGTTTATGAGTGTGACGTTCATACTGTTTATGGGTGTGACTTTCTCACTGTTTATAGGTGTGACGTTCTCACTGTTTATGCGTGTGACATTCTCATTGTTTATGGGTGTGATGTTCACACTCTTTATGAGTGTGACTTCTCACTGCTTATGGATATGATGTTCACACTTTTGATGGTCATCAGTTCTCACTGTTTATGGGTGTGATTTTCACACTTTTTATGGGTGTGACATTCTCACTGTTTATGGTGTGATGTTCACACTCTTTATATGTGTGACGTTCACACTGTTTATGGGTGTGACGTTCTCACTATTTATGGGCGTGACTTGTCACTTTTTATGGGTGTGACGATCTCACTGTTTTTGCATGTGATATTCTCACTGTTCATGGGTGTGACGTTCTCACTGTTTATAGGTGTGACTTTCTCACTGTTTTTGCATGTGACATTCTCACTGTTTATGGGTGTGACGTTCACACTGTTTATGGATGTGACGTTCTCACTGTTTATGCATGTGACATTCTCATTGTTTATGGCTGTGATGATCGCACACTTTATCAATGTGACTTCTCACTGTATATGGGTGTGACGTTCTCACTCTTTATGAGTGTGACTTCTCACTGTTTATGTGTGTGACTAACTCACTATTTATGGGCGTGACTTCCGACTTTTTATGTGTGTGACGTTCACACTGTTTATGCTGTGACTTCTCACTGTTTATGGCTGTGATGTTAACACTCTTTATGGCTGAGATGTTCTTACTGTTTATGGTGTGACATTCTCACTGTTTATGGCTGTGACGTTCTCACTGTTTATGGCTGTGACGTTCTCACTGTTTATGGTGTGATGATCACTCTCTTTATATGTGTGACGTTCACACGGTTTATGGGTGTGACGTTCTCACTTTTTATGGGTGTGACGTTCTCACTGTTTATGGGTGTGACGTTCTCACTTTTTATGTGTGTGACATTCTCACTGTTTATGGGTGTGACATTCTCACTGTTTATGGGTGTGATTTTCACACTCTTTATGAGTGTGACTTCTCACTGCTTTTGGATATGATGTTCACACTTTTGATGGTCATCACTTCTCACTGTTTATGGGTGTGATGTTCACACTCTTTATGGGTGTGACATTCTCACTGTTTATGGGTGTGACGTTCACACTTGTTTATGGATGTGATGTTCTCACTGTTTATAGGAGTGACGTTCTCACTGTATATGGGTGTGACGTTCTCACTGTTTATGCGTGTGACATTCTCATTGTTTATGGGTGTGATGTTCACACACTTTATGAGTGTGACTTCTCACTGTTCATGGGTGTGACGTTCTCACTCTTTATGAGTGTGACTTCTCACTGTTATTGCGTGTGATGTTCTCACTGTTTATGGGTGTGATGTTCACACTGTTTATGGGTGTGACGTTCTCACTGCTTATGGGTGTGATGTTCACACTGTTTACGGGTGTGACTTCTCACTGTTTATGGCTGTGATGTTGACACTCTTTATGGCTGTGATGTTCTCACTGTTTATGGTGTGATGTTCACACTCTTTATATGTGTGACGTTCACACTGTTTATGGGTGTGACGTTCTCACTATTTATGGGTGTGACTTCTCACTTGTTATGGGTGTGACGTTCACACTGTTTATGCTGTGACTTCTCACTGTTTATGGCTGTGATGTTAACACTCTTTATGGCTGTGATGTTCTTACTGTTTATGGTGTGACGTTCTCACTGTTTATGGCTGTGACGTTCTCACTGTTTATGGTGTGATGATCACTCTCTTTATATGTGTGACGTTCTCACTGTTTATGGCTGTGAGGTTCTCACTGTTTATGGGTGTGATGTTCTCACTGTTTATGGGTGTGACGTTCTCACTGTTTTTGCATGTGATATTCTCACTGTTCATGGGTGTGACATTCTCACTGTTTATGAGTGTGACGTTCACACAGTTTATGGGTGTGATGTTCTCACTGTTTCTGGGTTTGATGTTCACACTCTATGAGTGTGACTTCTCACTGATTATGGATGTGAAGTTCACACTTTTTATGACAGCAACTTCACACTGTTTATGTGTGTGACGTTCACACTGTTTATGGGTGTGAGATGCTCACTGTTTATGGGTGTGATGTTTTCACTGTTTATGGGTCTGATGTTCGCACGGTTTATGGGTGTGACGTTCTCACTGTTTATGGGTGTGACGTTCTCACAGTTTATGGGTGTGATTTTTTCACTGTTTATGCTTGTGACATTCTCACTGTTTATGGGCGTGACGTTCTCACTGTTTATGGGTGTGAGATTCTCTCTGTTTATGGGTGTGATGTTCACACTGTTTATGGGTGTGACGTTCTCACTGTTTATGGGTGTGACGTTCATACTGTTTATGGGTGTGATGTTCACACTCTTTATGGGTGTGACGTTCTCACTGTTTATGGGTGTGACGTTCACACTGTTTATGGGTGTGACGTTCTCACTGTTTATGGGTGTGACGTTCTCACTGTTTATGGGTGTGACGTTCACACTGTTTATGGGTGTGACGTTCTCACTGTTTATAGGTGTGATGTTCTCACTGTTTATGGGTGTGACATTCTCACTTTAAATTGGTGTGACTTTCTCACTGTTTATGCGTGTGACGTTCTCACTCTTTATGAGTGTGACTTCTCACTGTTTATGTGTGTGACGTTCTCACTATTTATGGGCGTGACTTCTCACTGTTTATGTGTGTGATGTTCACACTGTTTATGGGTGTGACTTCTCACTGATAGTGGCTGTATGTTGACACACTTTATGGCTGTGACATTCTCATTGTTTATGGTGTGATGTTCACACTCTTTATATGAGTGACTTTCACACTGTTTATGGCCATGACATTCTTCAGTTTATGGCTGTGACGTTCTCACTGTTTATGGGTGTGATGTTCTCACTGTATATGAGTGTGACGTTCTCACTGTTTATGAGTGTGACGTTCATACTGTTTATGGGTGTGACTTTCTCACTGTTTATGGGTGTGACTTTCACACTGTTTACGGGTGTGAAGTTCTCACTGTTTATGCGTGTGACATTCTCATTGTTTATGGGTGTGATGTTCACACTCTTTATGAGTGTGACTTCTCACTGCTTATGGATATGATGTTCACACTTTTGATGGTCATCACTTCTCACTGTTTATGGGTGTGATGTTCACACTCTTTATGGGTGTGACATTCTCACTGTTTATGGTGTGATGTTCACACTCTTTATATGTGTGACGTTCACACTGTTTATGGGTGTGACGTTCTCACTATTTATGGGCGTGACTTGTCACTTTTTATGGGTGTGATGTTCACACTGTTTATGCTGTGACTTCTCACTGTTTATGGCTGTGATGTTAACGCTCTTTATGGCTGTGATGTTCTTACTGTTTATGGTGTGACGTTCTCACTGTTTATGGTGTGATGATCACTCTCTTTATATGTGTGACGTTCACACTCTTTATGGGTGTGACATTCTCCGGATTATGGCTGTGAGGTTCTCACTGTTTATGGTGTCATGTACTCACTGTTTATGGGCGTGACATTCTCACTGTTTATATGTGTGACGTTCACACTGTGTATGGGTGTGACATTCTACGGTTTATGGCAGTGACGTTCTCACTGTTTATGGTGTGACGTTCTCACTGTTTATGATTGTGATGTTCACAATGTTTATGGGTGTGACGTGCTCACTGTTTATGGGTGTGACGTTCTCACTGTTTATGGGTGTGACGTTCTCACTGTTTTTGCATGTGATATTCTCACTGTTCATGGGTGTGACGTTCTCACTGTTTATGGGTGTGACGATCTCACTGTTTTTGCATGTGATATTCACACTGTTTATGGGTGTGACGTTCTCACTGTTTATAGGTGTGACTTTCTCACTGTTTTTGCATGTGACATTCTCACTGTTTATGGGTGTGACGTTCACACAGTTTGTCGATGTGACGTTCTCACTGTTTATAGGAGTGACGTTCTCACTGTTTATGGGTGTGACGTTCACACTGTTTATGGGTGTGACGTTCTCACTGTTTATGGGTGTGACGTTCTCACTGTTTATGGGTGTGACGTTCACACTGTTTATGGGTGTGACGTTCTCACTGTTTATAGGTGTGATGTTCTCACTGTTTATGGGTGTGACATTCTCACTTTAAATTGGTGTGACTTTCTCACTGTTTATGCGTGTGACGTTCTCACTCTTTATGAGTGTGACTTCTCACTGTTTATGTGTGTGACGTTCTCACTATTTATGGGCGTGACTTCTCACTGTTTATGTGTGTGATGTTCACACTGTTTATGGGTGTGACTTCTCACTGATAGTGGCTGTATGTTGACACACTTTATGGCTGTGACATTCTCATTGTTTATGGTGTGATGTTCACACTCTTTATATGAGTGACTTTCACACTGTTTATGGCCATGACATTCTTCAGTTTATGGCTGTGACGTTCTCACTGTTTATGGGTGTGATGTTCTCACTGTATATGAGTGTGACGTTCTCACTGTTTATGAGTGTGACGTTCATACTGTTTATGGGTGTGACTTTCTCACTGTTTATGGGTGTGACTTTCACACTGTTTACGGGTGTGACGTTCTCACTGTTTATGCGTGTGACATTCTCATTGTTTATGGGTGTGATGTTCACACTCTTTATGAGTGTGACTTCTCACTGCTTATGGATATGATGTTCACACTTTTGATGGTCATCACTTCTCACTGTTTATGGGTGTGATGTTCACACTCTTTATGGGTGTGACATTCTCACTGTTTATGGTGTGATGTTCACACTCTTTATATGTGTGACGTTCACACTGTTTATGGGTGTGACGTTCTCACTATTTATGGGCGTGACTTGTCACTTTTTATGGGTGTGATGTTCACACTGTTTATGCTGTGACTTCTCACTGTTTATGGCTGTGATGTTAACGCTCTTTATGGCTGTGATGTTCTTACTGTTTATGGTGTGACGTTCTCACTGTTTATGGTGTGATGATCACTCTCTTTATATGTGTGACGTTCACACTCTTTATGGGTGTGACATTCTCCGGATTATGGCTGTGAGGTTCTCACTGTTTATGGTGTCATGTACTCACTGTTTATGGGCGTGACATTCTCACTGTTTATATGTGTGACGTTCACACTGTGTATGGGTGTGACATTCTACGGTTTATGGCAGTGACGTTCTCACTGTTTATGGTGTGACGTTCTCACTGTTTATGATTGTGATGTTCACAATGTTTATGGGTGTGACGTGCTCACTGTTTATGGGTGTGACGTTCTCACTGTTTATGGGTGTGACGTTCTCACTGTTTTTGCATGTGATATTCTCACTGTTCATGGGTGTGACGTTCTCACTGTTTATGGGTGTGACGATCTCACTGTTTTTGCATGTGATATTCACACTGTTTATGGGTGTGACGTTCTCACTGTTTATAGGTGTGACTTTCTCACTGTTTTTGCATGTGACATTCTCACTGTTTATGGGTGTGACGTTCACACAGTTTGTCGATGTGACGTTCTCACTGTTTATAGGAGTGACGTTCTCATTGTTTATGCATGTGACATTCTCATTGTTTATGGCTGTGATGATCGCACACTTTATCAATGTGACTTCTCACTGTATATGGGTGTGACGTTCTCACTCTTTATGAGTGTGACTTCTCACTGTTTATGTGTGTGACTAACTCACTATTTATGGGCGTGACTTCCGACTTTTTATGGGTGTGATGTTCACACTGTTTATGGGTGTGACTTCTCACTGGTTATGGCTGTGATGTTGACACTCTTTATGGCTGTGATGTTCTCACTGTTTATGGTGTGATGTTCACACTCTTTATATGTGTGACGTTCACACTGTTTATGGGCGTGACGTTCTCACTATTTATGGGCATGACTTGTCACTTTTTATGGGTGTGATGTTCACACTGTTTATGCTGTGACTTCTCACTGTTTATGGCTGTGATGTTAACACTCTTTATGGCTGTGATGTTCTTACTGTATATGGTGTGACGTTCTCACTGTTTATGGCTGTGACGTTCTCACTGTTAATGGTGTGATGATCACTCTCTTTATATGTGTGACGTTCACACTGTTTATGGGTGTGACATTCTCCGGATTATGGCTGTGAGGTTCTCACTTTTTATGGGTGTGATGTTCACACTGTTTATGGGTGTGACGTTCACACTGTTTATGGGTGTGACGTTCTCACTGTTTATGGGTGTGACGTTCTCACTGTTTTTGCATGTGATATTCTCACTGTTCATGGGTGTGACATTCTCACTGTTAATAGGTTTAACTTTCTCACTGTTTTTGCATGTGATATTCTCACTGTTCATGGGTGTGACGTTCTCACTGTTTATGAGTGTGACGTTCACACAGTTTATGGGTGTGACGTTCTCACTGTTTATGAGTGTGACGTTCACACAGTTTATGGGTGTGATGTTCTCACTGTTTCTGGGTTTGATGTTCACACTCTATGAGTGTGACTTCTCACTGATTATGGGTGTGAAGTTCACACATTTTATGAGAGCAACTTCACACTGTTTATGTGTGTGACGTTCACACTGTTTATGGGTGTGAGATTCTCACTGTTTATGGGTGTGATGTTCACACGGTTTATGGGTGCGACTTCTCACTGTTTATGGGTGTGACGTTCTCACTGTTTATTGGTGTGATTTTCTCTCTGTTTATGCGTGTGATGTTCACACTGTTTATGGGTGTGACGTTCTCACTGTTTATGGGTGTGACGTTCACACTGTTTATGGGTGTGACGTTCACACTGTTTATGGGTGTGACGTTCACACTGTTTATGGGTGTGACGTTCTCACTGTTTATGGGTGTGACGTTCACACTGTTTATGGGTGTGACGTTCACACTGTTTATGGGTGTGACGTTCACACTGTTTATGGGTGTGACGTTCACACTGTTTATGGGTGTGACGTTCTCACTGTTTATGGGTGTGACGTTCACACTGTTTATGGGTGTGACGTTCACACTGTTTATGGGTGTGACGTTCTCACTGTTTATGGGTGTGACGTTCTCACTGTTTATGGGTGTGACGTTCACACTGTTTATGGGTGTGACGTTCACACTGTTTATGGGTGTGACGTTCACACTGTTTATGGGTGTGATGTTCTCACTGTTTCTGGGTTTGACATTCTCACTGTTTATGGGTGTGGATTTCACACTGTTTATGAGTTTGACTTCTCACTGTTCATGGGTGTGATGCTGTCACTCTTTATGGCTGTGACATTCTCACTGTTTATGGCTGTGATGTTAACACTCTTTATGGCTGTGATGTTCTTACTGTATATGGTGTGACGTTCTCACTGTTTATGGCTGTGACGTTCTCACTGTTTATGGTGTGATGATCACTCTCTTTATATGTGTGACGTTCACACTGTTTATGGGTGTGACATTCTCCGGATTATGGCTGTGAGGTTCTCACTGTTTATGGTGTGACGTTCTCACTGTTTATGGGTGTGACGTTCTCACTGTTTATGGGTGTGATGTTCTCACTGTTTGTGGGTGTGACGTTCTCACTGTTTATGGGTGTGACACTCTCACTGTTTATGGGTGTGACGTTCTCACTGTTTATGGGTGTGACGTTCTCACTGTTTTTGCATGTGATATTCTCACTGTTCATGGGTGTGACATTCTCACTGTTAATAGGTTTAACTTTCTCACTGTTTTTGCATGTGATATTCTCACTGTTCATGGGTGTGACGTTCTCACTGTTTATGAGTGTGACGTTCACACAGTTTACGGGTGTGATGTTCTCACTGTTTATGAGTGTGACGTTCACACAGTTTATGGGTGTGATGTTCTCACTGTTTCTGGGTTTGATGTTCACACTCTATGTGTGTGACTTCTCACTGATTATGGGTGTGAAGTTCACACATTTTATGAGAGCAACTTCCCACTGTTTATGTGTGTGACGTTCACACTGTTTATGGGTGTGCGATTCTCACTGTTTATGGGTGTGATGTTCACACGGTTTATGGGTGCGACTTCTCACTGTTTATGGGTGTGATGTTCACATGCTTTATGGGTGTGACGTTCTCACTGTTTATGGGTGTGACGTTCTCACTGTTTATTGGTGTGATTTTCTCACTGTTTATGGGTGCGACATTCTCACTGTTAATGGGTATGATATTCTCACTGTTTATGGGATTGACTTTCTCTCTGTTTATACTTGTGACATTCTCACTGTTTATAAGTGTGATGTTGTCTCTGTTTATGGGTGTGAGATTCTCTCTGTTTATGCGTGTGATGTTCACACTGTTTATGGGTGTGACGTTCTCACTGTTTATGGGTGTGACGTTCACACTGTTTATGGGTGTGATGTTCACACTCTTTATGGGTGTGACGTTCTCACTGTTTATGGGTGTGACGTTCACACTGTTTATGGGTGTGACATTCTCACTGTTTATGGGTGTGATGTTCACACTCTTTATGGGTGTGACGTTCTCACTGTTTATGGGTGTGACGTTCACACTGTTTATGGGTGTGATGTTCACACTCTTTATGGGTGTGACGTTCTCACTGTTTATGGGTGTGACGTTCACACTGTTTATGGGTGTGACATTCTCACTGTTTATGGGTGTGATGTTCACACTCTTTATGGGTGTGACGTTCTAACTGTTTATGGGTGTGACGTTCACACTGTTTATGGGTGTGATGTTCTCACTGTTTCTGGGTTTGACATTCTCACTGTTTATGGGTGTGGATTTCACACTGTTTATGAGTTTGACTTCTCACTGTTCATGGGTGTGATGCTGTCACTCTTTATGGTTGTGACATTCTCACTGTTTATGGGTGTGATGTTCACACTCTTTATATCTGTGACGTTCACACTGTGTATGGGTGTGACATTCTACGGTTTATGGCAGTGACGTTCTCACTGTTTATGGTGTGACGTTCTCACTGTTTATGGTTGTGACGTTCACACTGTTTATGGGTGTGACGTGCTCACTGTTTATGGGTGTGACGTTCTCACTGTTTATGTGTGTGACGTTCACACTTTATGGGTGTGACGTTCTCACTGTTTATGGGTGTGACGTTCTCACTGTTTATGGGTGTGACGTTCTCACTGTTTTTGCATGTGATATTCTCACTGTTCATGGGTGTGACGTTCTCACTGTTTATGGGTGTGACGTTCTCACTGTTTATGGGTGTGACGTTCTCACTGTTTTTGCATGTGATATTCTCACTGTTCATGGGTGTGATATTCTCACTGTTTATGGGTGTGACGTTCTCACTGTTTATAGGAGTGACGTTCTCACTGTTTATGCGTGTGACATTCTCATTTTTTATGGCTGTGATGTTCCCACACTTTATCAATGTGACTTCTCACTGTATATGGGTGTGACGTTCTCACTCTTTATGTGAGTGACTTCTCACTGTTTATGTGTGTGACTAACTCACTATTTATGGGCGTGACTTCCGACTTTTTATGGGTGTGATGTTCTCACTGTTTATGGGTGTGACTTCTCACTGGTTATGGCTGTGATGTTGACACTCTTTATGGCTGTGATGTTCTCACAGTTTATGGTGTGATGTTCACACTTTTTATATGTGTGACGTTCACACTGTTTATGGGTGTGATGTTCTCACTATTTATGGGTGTGACTTGTCACTTTTTATGGGTGTGATGTTCACACTGTTTATGCTGTGACTTCTCACTGTTTATGGCTGTGATGTTAACACTCTTTATGGCTGTGATGTTCTTACTGTTTATGGTGTGACGTTCTCACTGTTTATGGCTGTGAAGTTCTCACTGTTTATGGTGTGATGATCACTCTCTTTATATGTGTGACGTTCACACTGTTTATGGGTGTGACATTCTCCGGATTATGGCTGTGAGGTTCTCACTGTTTATGGTGTGACGTTCTCATTGTTTATAGGTTTGACTTTCTCACTGTTTTTGCATGTGATGTTCTCACTGTTCATGGGTGTGACGTTCTCACTGTATATGAGTGTGACGTTCACACAGTTTATGGGTGTGATGTTCTCACTGTTTCTGGGTTTGATGTTCACACTCTATGAGTGTGACTTCTCACTGTTTATGGGTGTGACGTTCACACAGTTTATGGATGTGACGTTCTCACTGTTTATAGGAGTGACGTTCTCACTGTTTATGCATGTGACATTCTCATTGTTTATGGCTGTGATGATCGCACACTTTATCAATGTGACTTCTCACTGTATATGGGTGTGACGTTCTCACTCTTTATGAGTGTGACTTCTCACTGTTTATGTGTGTGACTAACTCACTATTTATGGGCGTGACTTCCGACTTTTTATGGGTGTGATGTTCACACTGTTTATGGGTGTGACTTCTCACTGGTTATGGCTGTGATGTTGACACTCTTTATGGCTGTGATGTTCTCACTGTTTATGGTGTGATGTTCACACTCTTTATATGTGTGACGTTCACACTGTTTATGGGCGTGACGTTCTCACTATTTATGGGCGTGACTTGTCACTTTTTATGGGTGTGATGTTCACACTGTTTATGCTGTGACTTCTCACTGTTTATGGCTGTGATGTTAACACTCTTTATGGCTGTGATGTTCTTACTGTATATGGTGTGACGTTCTCACTGTTTATGGCTGTGACGTTCTCACTGTTTATGGTGTGATGATCACTCTCTTTATATGTGTGACGTTCACACTGTTTATGGGTGTGACATTCTCCGGATTATGGCTGTGAGGTTCTCACTTTTTATGGGTGTGATGTTCACACTGTTTATGGTGTGACGTTCTCACTGTTTATGGGTGTGACGTTCTCACTGTTTTTGCATGTGATATTCTCACTGTTCATGGGTGTGACATTCTCACTGTTAATAGGTTTAACTTTCTCACTGTTTTTGCATGTGATATTCTCACTGTTCATGGGTGTGACGTTCTCACTGTTTATGAGTGTGACGTTCACACAGTTTATGGGTGTGATGTTCTCACTGTTTATGAGTGTGACGTTCACACAGTTTATGGGTGTGATGTTCTCACTGTTTCTGGGTTTGATGTTCACACTCTATGAGTGTGACTTCTCACTGATTATGGGTGTGAAGTTCACATATTTTATGAGAGCAACTTCACACTGTTTATGTGTGTGACGTTCACACTGTTTATGGGTGTGAGATTCTCACTGTTTATGGGTGTGATGTTCACACGCTTTATGGGTGTGACGTTCTCACTGTTTATGGGTGTGATGTTCTCACTGTTTATGGGTGTGACGTTCTCACTGTTTATGGGTGTCACGTTCTCACTGTTTATGGGTGCGACATTCTCACTGTTAATGGGTATGATATTCTCACTGTTTATGGGATTGACTTTCTCTCTGTTTATACTTGTGACATTCTCACTGTTTATAGGTGTGATGTTGTCTCTGTTTATGGGTGTGAGATTCTCTCTGTTTATGCGTGTGATGTTCACACTGTTTATGGGTGTGACGTTCTCACTGTTTATGGGTGTGACGTTTACACTGTTTATGGGTGTGATGTTCACACTGTTTATGGGTGTGACGTTCTCACTGTTTATGGGTGTGACGTTCTCACTGTTTATGGGTGTGACGTTCACACTGTTTATGGGTGTGACATTCTCACTGTTTATGGGTGTGATGTTCACACTCTTTATGGGTGTGACGTTCTCACTGTTTATGGGTGTGACGTTCACACTGTTTATGGGTGTGATGTTCACACTTTATGAGTGTGACTTTTCACTGTTTATGGGTGTGACGTTCACACTGTTTATGGGTGTGATGTTCTCACTGTTTCTGGGTTTGACATTCTCACTGTTTATGGGTGTGGATTTCACACTGTTTATGAGTTTGACTTCTCACTGTTCATGGGTGTGATGCTGTCACTCTTTATGGCTGTGACATTCTCACTGTTTATGGCTGTGATGTTAACACTCTTTATGGCTGTGATGTTCTTACTGTATATGGTGTGACGTTCTCACTGTTTATGGCTGTGACGTTCTCACTGTTTATGGTGTGATGATCACTCTCTTTATATGTGTGACGTTCACACTGTTTATGGGTGTGACATTCTCCGGATTATGGCTGTGATGTTCACACTGTTTATGGTGTGATGTTCTCACTGTTTGTGGGTGTGACGTTCTCACTGTTTATGGGTGTGACACTCTCACTGTTTATGGGTGTGACGTTCTCACTGTTTTTGCATGTGATATTCTCACTGTTCATGGGTGTGACGTTCTCACTGTTTATGGGTGTGACGTTCTCACTGTTTTTGCATGTGATATTCTCACTGTTCATGGGTGTGACGTTCTCACTGTTTATGAGTGTGACGTTCACACAGTTTACGGGTGTGATGTTCTCACTGTTTATGAGTGTGACGTTCACACAGTTTATGGGTGTGATGTTCTCACTGTTTCTGGGTTTGATGTTCATACTCTATGAGTGTGACTTCTCACTGATTATGGGTGTGAAGTTCACACATTTTATGAGAGCAACTTCACACTGTTTATGTGTGTGACGTTCACACTGTTTATGGGTGTGCGATTCTCACTGTTTATGGGTGTGATGTTCACACGGTTTATGGGTGCGACTTCTCACTGTTTATGGGTGTGATGTTCACACGCTTTATGGGTGTGACGTTCTCACTGTTTATTGGTGTGATTTTCTCACTGTTTATGGGTGCGACATTCTCACTGTTAATGGGTATGATATTCTCACTGTTTATGGGATTGACTTTCTCTCTGTTTATACTTGTGACATTCTCACTGTTTATAGGTGTGATGTTGTCTCTGTTTATGGGTGTGAGATTCTCTCTGTTTATGCGTGTGATGTTCACACTGTTTATGGGTGTGACGTTCTCACTGTTTATGGGTGTGACGTTCACACTGTTTATGGGTGTGACATTCTCACTGTTTATGGGTGTGATGTTCACACTCTTTATGGGTGTGACGTTCTCACTGTTTATGGGTGTGACGTTCACACTGTTTATGGGTGTGATGTTCTCACTGTTTCTGGGTTTGACATTCTCACTGTTTATGGGTGTGGATTTCACACTGTTTATGAGTTTGACTTCTCACTGTTCATGGGTGTGATGCTGTCACTCTTTATGGTTGTGACATTCTCACTGTTTATGGGTGTGATGTTCACACTCTTTATATGTGTGACGTTCACACTGTGTATGGGTGTGACATTCTACGGTTTATGGCAGTGACGTTCTCACTGTTTATGGTGTGACGTTCTCACTGTTTATGGTTGTGACGTTCACACTGTTTATGGGTGTGACGTGCTCACTGTTTATGGGTGTGACGTTCTCACTGTTTATGTGTGTGACGTTCACACTTTATGGGTGTGACGTTCTCACTGTTTATGGGTGTGACATTCTCACTGTTTATGGGTGTGACGTTCTCACTGTTTATGGGTGTGACGTTCTCACTGTTTTTGCATGTGATATTCTCACTGTTTATGGGTGTGACGTTCTCACTGTTTTTGCATGTGATATTCTCACTGTTTATGGGTGTGACGTTCTCACTGTTTATAGGAGTGACGTTCTCACTGTTTATGCGTGTGACATTCTCATTTTTTATGGCTGTGATGTTCCCACATTTTATCAATGTGACTTCTCACTGTATATGGGTGTGACGTTCTCACTCTTTATGTGAGTGACTTCTCACTGTTTATGTGTGTGACTAACTCACTATTTATGGGCGTGACTTCTCACTGTTTATGGGTGTGATGTTCACACTGTTTATGGGCGTGAATTCTCACTGGTTATGGCTGTGATGTTGACACTCTTTATGGCTGTGATGTTCTCACAGTTTATGGTGTGATGTTCACACTTTTTATATGTGTGACGTTCACACTGTTTATGGGTGTGATGTTCTCACTATTTATGGGTGTGACTTGTCACTTTTTATGGGTGTGATGTTCACACTGTTTATGCGGTGACTTCTCACTGTTTATGGCTGTGATGTTAACACTCTTTATGGCTGTGATGTTCTTACTGTTTATGGTGTGACGTTCTCACTGTTTATGGCTGTGAAGTTCTCACTGTTTATGGTGTGATGATCACTCTCTTTATATGTGTGACGTTCACACTGTTTATGGGTGTGACATTCTCCGGATTATGGCTGTGAGGTTCTCACTGTTTATGGTGTGACGTTCTCATTGTTTATAGGTTTGACTTTCTCACTGTTTTTGCATGTGATGTTCTCACTGTTCATGGGTGTGACGTTCTCACTGTTTATGAGTGTGACGTTCACACAGTTTATGGGTGTGATGTTCTCACTGTTTCTGGGTTTGATGTTCACACTCTATGAGTGTGACTTCTCACTGATTATGGGTGTGAAGTTCACACATTTTATGAGAGCAACTTCACACTGTTTATGTGTGTGACGTTCACACTGTTTATGGGTGTGAGATTCTCACTGTTTATGGGTGTGATGTTCACACGCTTTATGGGTGTGACGTTCTCACTGTTTATGGGTGTGACGTTCTCACTGTTTATGGGTGTGATTTTCTCACTGTTTATGGGTGTGACGTTCTCACTGTTTATGGCTGTGACGTTCTCACTGTTTATGGTGTGATGATCACTCTCTTTATAAGTGTGACGTTCACACTGTTTATGGGTGTGACATTCTCCGGATTATGGCTGTGAGGTTCTCACTGTTTATGGTGTGATGTTCTCTCTGTTTATGGGCGTGACACTGTCACTGTTTATGGGTGTGATGTTCACACTGCTTTTGCATGGGATATTCTCACTGTTTATGGGTGTGACGTTCACACTGTTTATGGGTGTGACGTTCTCACTGTTTATGGGTGTGACGTTCACACTGTTTATGGGTGTGACGTTCTCACTGTTTATGGGTTTGACATTCTCACTGTTTATGGGTGTGGATTTCACACTGTTTATGAGTTTGACTTCTCACTGTTCATGGGTGTGATGCTGTCACTCTTTATGGCTGTGACATTCTCACTGTTTATGGGTGTGATGTTCACACTCTTTATATCTGTGACGTTCACACTGTGTATGGGTGTGACATTCTACGGTTTATGGCAGTGACGTTCTCACTGTTTATGGTGTGACGTTCTCACTGTTTATGGTTGTGACGTTCACACTGTTTATGGGTGTGACGTGCTCACTGTTTATGGGTGTGACATTCTCACTGTTTATGTGTGTGACGTTCACACTGTTTATTGGTGTGACGTTCTCACTGTTTATGGGTGTGACTTTCTCACTGTTTATGGGTGTGACGTTCTCACTGTTTATGGGTGTGACGTTCTCACTGTTTTTGCATGTGATATTCTCACTGTTCATGGGTGTGACGTTCTCACTGTTTTTGCATGTGATATTCTCACTGTTCATGGGTGTGACGTTCTCACTGTTTATGTGTGTGACGTTCTCACTGTTTTTGCATGTGATATTCTCACTGTTCATGGGTGTGACGTTCTCACTGTTTAGGGGTGTGATGTTCTCACTGTTTATGGGTGTGATGTTCTCACTGTTTCTGGGTTTGATGTTCACACTCTATGAGTGTGACTTCTCACTGATTATGGGTGTGAAGTTCACACTTTTTATGAGAGCAACTTCACACTGTTTATGTGTGTGACGTTCACACTGTGTATGGGTGTGAGATTCTCACTGTTTATGGGTGTGATGTTCACATGGTTTATGGTTATGACTTCTCACTGTTTATGGGTGTGATGTTCACACGCTTTATGGGTGTGACGTTCTCACTGTTTATGGGATTGACTTTCTCTCTGTTTATGCTTGTGACATTCTCACTGTTTATAGGTGTGATGTTCTCTCTGTTTATGGGTGTGAGATTCTCTCTGTTTATGGGTGTGATGATCTCACTGTTTATGTGTGTGACGTTCTCACTGTATATGAGTGTGACGTTCTCACTGTTTATGAGTGTGACGTTCATACTGTTTATGGGTGTGACTTTCTCACTGTTTATGTGTATGACGTTCACACTGTTTATGGGTGTGACTTTCACACTGTTTACTGGTGTGACGTTCGCACTCTTTATGAGTGTGTCTTCTCACTGTTTATGTGTGTGAAGTTCACGCTGTTTATGGGTGTGACGTTCTCACTGATTATGGGTGTGACGTTCTCACTGTTTATGGGTGTGATGTTCTCACTGTTTATGTGTGTGACGTTCTCACTGTATATGAGTGTGACGTTCTCACTGTTTATGAGTGTGACGTTCATACTGTTTATGGGTGTGACTTTCTCACTGTTTATGTGTATGACGTTCACACTGTTTATGGGTGTGACTTTCACACTGTTTACTGGTGTGACGTTCGCACTCTTTATGAGTGTGTCTTCTCACTGTTTATGTGTGTGAAGTTCACGCTGTTTATGGGTGTGACGTTCTCACTGATTATGGGTGTGACGTTCTCACTGTTTATGTGTGTGATGTTCTCATTGTTTATGGGTGTGACGTTCTCACTTTTTATGGGTGTGACATTCTCACTGTTAATGGGAGTGATGTTCTCACTGTTTATGCGTTTGACGTTCTTACTCTTTATGAGTGTGACTTCTCACTGTTTATGTGTGTGACGTTCTCACTATTTATGGGCGTGACTTCTCACTGTTTATGTGTGTGATGCTCACACTGTTTATGGGTGTGACGTCTCACTGATAGTGGCTGTATGTTTACACACTTTATGGCTGTGTCATTCTCATTGTTTATGGTGTGATGTTCACACTCTTTATATGTGTGACTTTCACACTGTTTATGGCTGTGACATTCTTCGGTTTATGGCTGTGACTTTCTCACTATTTATGAGTGTGACGTTCACACTGTTTATGGGTATGACTTTCACACTGTTTAGTGGTGTGACGTTCGCACTCTTTATGAGTGTGTCTTCTCACTGTTTATGTGTGCGAAGTTCACGCTGTTTATGGGTGTGACATTCTCACTGTTTATGGGTGTGATGTTCACACTTTATGAGTGTGACTTCTCACTGTTTATGGGTGTGACGGTCACACTGTTTATGGGTGTGATGTTCTCACTGTTTATGGGTGTGGATTTCACACTGTTTATGAGTTTGACTTCTCACTGTTTATGGTGTGACGTTCTCACTGTTTATGGATGTGACGTGCTCACTGTTTCTGGGTGTGACGTTCTCACTGTTTATGTGTGTGACGTTCACACTGTTTATGTGTGTGACGTTCACACTGTTTATGGGTGTGACATTCTCACTGTTTATGGGTGTGTCATTCTCACTGTTTATGGTTGTGATGTTCTCACTGTTTATGGGTGTGACATTCTCACTGTTTATGGGTGTGACGATCACACTGTTTATGGGTGTGACGTTCTCACTGTTTATAGGTGTGACGTTCTCACTGTTTATGCGTGTGACATTCTCATTGTTTATGGGTGTGATGTTCCCACACTTTATGAGTGTGACTTCTCACTGTTTATGGGTGTGACATTCTCACTCTTTATGAGTGTGACTTCTCACTGTTATTGTGTGTGATGTTCTCACTATTTATGGGCGTGACTTCTCACTGTTTATGGGTGTGATGTTCTCACTGTTTATGGGTGTGATTTTCACACTGTTTACGGGTGTGACTTCTCACTGTTTATGGCTGTGATGTTGACACTCTTTATGGCTGTGATGTTCTCACTGTTTATGGTGTGATGTTCACACTCTTTATATGTGTGACGTTCACACTGTTTATGGGTGTGACGTTCTCACTATTCATGGGCGTGACTTCTCCCTTTTTATGGGTGTGATGTTCACACTGTTTATGCTGTGACTTCTCACTGTTTATGGGTGTGACGTTCTCACTGTTTATGGGTATGACTTCTCACTGTTTATGGCTGTGATGTTAACACTCTTTATGACTGTGATGTTCTTACTGTTTATGGTGTGACGTTCTCACTGTTTATGGCTGTGATGTTCTTACTGTTTATGGTGTGACGTTCTCACTGTTTATGGCTGTGATGTTAACACTCTTTATGGCTGTGATGTTCTTACTGTTTATGGTGTGACGTTCTCACTGTTTATGGCTGTGACGTTCTCACTGTTTACGGTGTGATGATCACTCTCTTTTTATGTGTGACGTTCACACTGTTTATGGGTGTGACAATCTCCGGATTATGGCTGTGAGGTTCTCACTGTTTATGGTGTGATGTTCTCACTGTTTGTGGGTGTGCCGTTCTCACTGTTTATGCATGTGATATTCACACTGTTCATGGGTGTGACATTCTCACTTGTTTATGAGTGTGACTTCTCACTGTTTATGTGTGTGACGTTCTCACTATTTATGGGCATGACTTCTCACTGTTTATGTGTGTGATGTTCACACTGTTTATGGGTGTGACTTCTCACTGATAGTCGCTGTATGTTTACACATTTTATGGCTGTGACTTTCACACTGTATATGGCTGTGACATTCTTCGGTTTATGGCTGTGACGTTCTCACTGTTTATGGGTGTGATGTTCTCACTGTTTATGTGTGTGACGTTCTCACTGTATATGAGTGTGACGTTCTCACTGTTTATGAGTGTGACGTTCATACTGTTTATGGGTGTGACTTTCTCACTGTTTATGGGTGTGACGTTCACACTGTTTATGGGTGTGACTTTCTCACTGTTTAGTGGTGTGACGTTCGCACTCTTTATGAGTGTATCTTCTCACTGTTTATGTGTGTGAAGTTCACGCTGTTTATGGGTGTGACGTTCTCAGTGATTATGGGTGTGGCATTCTCACTGTTTACGGGTGTGACGTTCTCACTGTTTATGGGTGTGACGTTCACACTGTTTATGGGTGTGACGTGCTCACTGTTTATGGGTGTGACGTTCTCACTGTTTATGTGTGTGACGTTCACACTGTTTATGGGTGTGACGTGCTCACTGTTTATGGGTGTGACGTTCTCACTGTTTATGTGTGTGACTTTTGCACTGTTTATGGGTGTGACGTTCTCACTGTTTATGGGTGTGACATTCTCACTGTTTATGGGTGTGACGTTCTCACTGTTTATGGGTGTGACATTCTGACTTTTAATGGGTGTGATGTTATCACTGTTTATGGGTGTGACGTTCTCACTGTTTATGCATGTGACATTCTCATTGTTTATGGGTGTGATGTTCCCACACTTTATGAATGTGACTTCTCACTGTATATGGGTGTGACGGTCTCACTCTTTATGAGTGTGACTTCTCACTGTTTATTTGTGTGACTTACTCACTATTTATGGGCGTGACTTCTGACTTTTTATGGGTGTGATGTTCACACTGTTTATGGGTGTGACTGCTCACTGGTTATGGCTGTGATGTTGACACTCTTTATGGCTGTGATGTTCTCACTGTTTATGGTGTGATGTTCACACTCTTTATATGTGTGACGTTCACACTGTTTATGGGTGTGACGTTCTCACTATTTATGGGCGTGACTTGTCACTTTTTATGGGTGTGATGTTCACACTGTTTATGGGTGTGACTTCTCACTGTTTATGGGTGTGATTTTCACACTCTTTATGGGTGTGACTTCTCACTGGTTCTGGCTGTGATGTTGACACTCTTTATGGCTGTGATGTTCTCACTGTTTATGGTGTAATGTTCACACTCTTTATATGTGTGACGTTCACACTGTTTATGGGTGTGACTTCTCACTGTTTATGGCTGTGATGTTAACACTCTTTATGGCTGTGATGTTCTTACTGTTTATGGTGTGACGTTCTCACTGTTTATGGGTGTGACGTTCACACTGATTATAGCTGTAACGTTCTCACTGTTTATGGGAGTGACATTCTCACAGTTTATGGGTGTGAGATTCTCACTGTTTATGGGTGTGACGTTCTCACTGTTTATGGGTGTGATGTTCACACTCTTTATGGGTGTGACATTCTCACTGTTTATGGGTGTGACGATCACACTGTTTATGGATGTAACATTCTCACTGTTTATAGGAGTGACGTTCTCACTGTTTATAGGGGTGACGTTCTCACTGTTTATGCGTGTGACATTCTCATTGTTTATGGGTGTGATGTTCCCACACTTTATGAGTGTGACTTCTCACTGTTTATGGGTGTGACGTTCTCACTCTTTATGATTGTGACTTCTCACTGTTATTGTGTGTGATGTTCTCACTATTTATGGGCCTGACTTCTCACTATTTATGGGTGTGATGTTCGCACTGTTTATGGGTGTGACCTTCTCACTGTTTATGGGTGTGATGTTCTCACTGTTTATGGCTCTGATTTTCACACTGTTTACGGGTGTGACGTTCTCACTGTTTATGGGTGTGATGTTCACACTGTTTATGGGTGTGACTTCTCACTGTTTATGGCTGTGATGTTGACACTCTTTCTGGCTGTGATGTTCTCACTGTTTATGGTGTGATGTTCACACTCTTTATATGTGTGACGTTCACACTGTTTATGTGTGTGACGTTCTCACTATTTATGGGCGTGACTTCTCACTTTTTATGGGTGTGATGTTCACACTGTTTATGCTGTGACTTCTCACTGTTTATGGCTGTGATGTTAACACGCTTTATGGCTGTGATGTTCTTACTGTTTATGGTGTGACGTTCTCACTGTTTATGGCTGTGACGTTCTCACTGTTTACGGTGTGATGATCACTCTCTTTATATGTGTGACGTTCACACTGTTTATGGGTGTGACATTCTCCGGATTATGGCTGTGAGGTTCTCACTGTTTATGGGTGTGATGTTCTCACTGTTTGTGGGTATGACGTTTTCACTGTTTATGCGTGCGCCGTTCTCACTCTTTATGAGTGTGACTTCTCACTGTTTATGTGTGTGACGTTCTCACTATTTATGGGCGTGACTTCTCACTGATAGTCGCTGTATGTTTACACACTTTATGGCTGTGACTTTCACACTGTATATGGGTGTGATGTTCTCACTGTTTATGGGTGTGATGTTCTCACTGTTTATGGGTGTGACCTTCTCACTGTTTACGGGTGTGACGTTCTCACTGTTTATGGGTGTGATGTTCACACTTTATGAGTGTGACTTCTCACTGTTTATGGGTGTGACGTTCACACTGTTTATGGGTGTGACGTTCACACTGTTTATGGGTGTGATGTTCTCACTGTTTCTGGGTTTGACATTCTCACTGTTTATGGGTGTGATGCTGTCACTCTTTATGGCTGTGACATTCTCACTGTTTATGGGTGTGATGTTCACACTCTTTATATGTGTGACGTTCACAATGTGTATGGGTGTGACATTCTACGGTTTATGGCAGTGACGTTCTCACTGTTTATGGTGTGACGTTCTCACTGTTTATGGTTGTGACGTTCACACTGTTTATGGGTGTGACGTGCTCACTGTTTATGGGTGTGACGTTCTCACTGTTTATGGGTGTGACGTTCTCACTGTTTATGGGTGTGACATTCTCACTGTTTTCAGGTGTGACGTTCTCACTGTTTATGGGTGTGACATTCTGACTTTTAATGGGTGTGATGTTATCACTGTTTATGGGTGTGACGTTCTCACTGTTTATGCGTGTGACATTCTCATTGTTTATGGGTGTGATGTTCCCACACTTTATGAATGTGACTTCTCACTGTATATGGGTGTGACGTTCTCACTCTTTATGAGTGTGACTTCTCACTGTTTATGTGTGTGACTTACTCACTATTTATGGGCGTGACTTCTGACTTTTTATGGGTGTGATGTTTCCACTGTTTATGGGTGTGACTTCTCACTGGTTATGGCTGTGATTTTGACACTCTTTACGGCTGTGATGTTCTCACTGTTTATGGTGTGATGTTCACACTCTTTATATGTGTGACGTTCACACTGTTTATGGGCGTGACTTGTCACTTTTTATGGGTGTGATGTTCACACTGTTTACGGGTGTGACTTCTCACTGGTTATGGCTGTGATGTTGACACTCTTTATGGCTGTGATGTTCTCACTGTTTATGGTGTGATGTTCACACTCTTTATGTGTGTGACTTTCACACTGTTTATGGGTGTGACGTTCTCACTGTTTATAAGTGTGACGTTCTCACTGTTTATGCGTGTGACATTCTCATTGTTTATGGGTGTGATGTTCCCACACTTTATCAATGTGACTTCTCACTGTATATGGGTGTGACGTTCTCACTGTTTATGTGTGTGACTTACTCACTATTTATGGGCGTGACTTCTGACTTTTTATGGGTGTGATGTTCACACTGTTTATGGGTGTGACTTTCACACTGTTTATGGGTGTGACGTTCGCACTCTTTATGAGTGTGTCTTCTCACTGTTTATGTGTGTGAAGCTCACGCTGTTTATGGGTGTGACGTTCTCACTGATTATGGGTGTGACGTTCTCACTGTTTATGAGTGTGACGTTCTCACTGTTTATGGGTGTGACGTTCATGCTGTTTATGGGTATGACTTTCACACTGTTTAGTGGTGTGACGTTCGCACTCTTTATGAGTGTGTCTTCTCACTGTTTATGTGTGTGAAGTTCACGCTGTTTATGGGTGTGACGTTCTCACTGATTATGGGTGTGACGTTCTCACTTTTTATGGGTGTGACATTCTCACTGTTAATGGGTGTGACGTTCTCACTGTTTATGCGTTTGACTTTCTCACTGTTTATGGGTGTGATGTTCACACTTTATGAGTGTGACTTCTCACTGTTTATGGGTGTGACGTTCACACTGTTTATGGGTGTGATGTTCTCACTGTTTATGGGTTTGACAATCTCACTGTTTATGGGTGTGGATTTCACACTGTTTATGAGTTTGACTTCTCACTGTTTATGGGTGTGATGCTGTCACTGTTTATGGCTGTGACGTTCTCACTGTTTATGGGTGTGATGTTCACACTCTTTATATGTGTGACGTTCTCACTGTTTATGGGTGTGACGTTCTCACTGTTTATGGTTGTGACGTTCACACTGTTTATGGATGTGACGTGCTCACTGTTTCTGGGTGTGACGTTCTCACTGTTTATGTGTGTGACGTTCACACTGTTTATGTGTGTGACGTTCACACTGTTTATGGGTGTGACATTCTCACTGTTTATGGGTGTGACATTCTCACTGCTTATGGATATGATGTTCACACTTTTGATGGTCATCACTTCTCACTGTTTATGGGTGTGATGTTCACACTCTTTATGGGTGTGACATTCTCACTGTTTATGGGTGTGACGATCACACTGTTTAAAGGAGTGACGTTCTCTCTGTTTATGGGTGTGACGTTCTCACTGTTTATAGGTGTGACGTTCTCACTGTTTATGCGTGTGACATTCTCATTGTTTATGGGTGTGATGTTCCCACACTTTATGAGTGTGACTTCTCACTGTTTATGGGTGTGACGTTCTCACTATTTATGGGCGTGACTTCTCACTATTTATGGGTGTGATGTTCACACTGTTTATGGGTGTGACCTTCTCACTGTTTATGGGTGTGATGTTCACACTGTTTATGGGTGTGATTTTCACATTGTTTACGGGTGTGACTTCTCACTGTTTATGGCTGTGATGTTGACACTCTTTATGGCTGTGATGTTCTCACTGTTTATGGTGTGATGTTCACACTCTTTATATGTGTGACGTTCACACTGTTTATGGGTGTGACGTTCTCACTATTTATGGGCGTGACTTGTCACTTTTTATGGGTGTGATGTTCACACTTTTTATGCTGTGACTTCTCACTGTTTATGGCTGTGATTTTAACACTCTTTATGGCTGTGATGTTCTTACTGTTTATGGTGTGACGTTCTCACTGTTTATGGCTGTGATGTTCTTACTGTTTATGGTGTGACGTTCTCACTGTTTATGGCTGTGATGTTAACACTCTTTATGGCTGTGATGTTCTTACTGTTTATGGGTGTGACGTTCTCACTGTTTACGGTGTGATGATCACTCTCTTTATATGTGTGACGTTCACACTGTTTATGGGTGTGACGTTCTCACTATTTATGGGCGTGACTTGTCACTTTTTATGGGTGTGATGTTCACACTGTTTATGGGTGTGACTTCTCACTGTTTATGGATGTGACATTCTCACTGTTTATGGGTGTGATTTTCACACTCTTTATGGGTGTGACTTCTCACTGGTTATGGCTGTGATGTTGACACTCTTTATGGCTGTGATGTTCTCACTGTTTATGTTGTGATGTTCACAATCTTTATGTGTGTGACTTTCACACTGTTTATGGGTGTGACGTTCTCACTGTTTATAAGTGTGACGTTCTCACTGTTTATGCGTGTGACCTTCTCATTGTTTATGGGTGTGATGTTCCCACACTTTATCAATGTGACTTCTCACTGTATATGGGTGTGACGTTCTCACTCTTTATGAGTGTGACTTCTCACTGTTTATGTTTGTGACTTACTCACTATTTATGGGCGTGACTTCTGACTTTTTATGGGTGTGATGTTCACACTGTTTATGGGTGTGACTTCTCACTGGTTATGGCTGTGATGTTGACACATTTTATGGCTGTGATGTTCTCACTGTTTATGGGTGTGATGTTCTCTCTGTTTATGGGTGTGAGATTCTCTCTGTTTATAGGTGTGATTTTCACTCTGTTTATGAGTGTGACTTCTCACTACTTATTGGTGTGACGTTCACACTGTTTATGGGTGCGACATTCTCACTGTTTATGGGTGTGACATTCTCACTGTGAATGGGTGTGATTTTCTCACTGTTTATTGGTGCGACATTCTCACTGTTTATGGTTGTGACATTCTCACTGTGAATGGGTGTGACGTTCTCACTGTTTATGGGATTGACTTTCTCTCTGTTTATGCTTGTGACATTCTCACTGTTTATAGGTGTGATGTTCTCTCTGTTTATGGGTGTGAGATTCTCTCTGTTTATGGGTGTGATGTTCACACTGTTTATTGGTGTGACGTTCTCACTGTTTATGGGTGTGACGTTCACACTGTTTATGGGTGTGATGTTCACACTCTTTATGGGTGTGACGTTCTCACTGTTTATGGGTGTGACGTTCACACTGTTTATGGGTGTGACGTTCTCACTGTTTATGGGTGTGATGTTCACACTCTTTATGGGTGTGACGTTCTCACTGTTTATGGGTGTGACGTTCACACTGTTTATGGGTGTGACGTTCTCACACTTTATGAGTGTGACTACTCACTGTTTATGTGTGTGACGTTCTCACTACTTATGGGCGTGACTTCTCACTGTTTATGTGTGTGACGTTCTCACTACTTATGGGCGTGACTTCTCACTGTGTATGTGTGTGATGTTCACACTGTTTATGGGTGTGACTTCTCACTGATAGTGGCTGCATGTTTACACACTTTATGGCTGTGGCATTCTCACTGTTTATGGTGTGATGTTCACACTCTTTATATGTGTGACTTTCACACTGTTTATGGCTGTGACATTCTTCGGTTTATAGCTGTGACTTTCACACTGTTTATGGGTGTGATGTTCTCACTGTTTATGTGTGTGACGTTCTCACTGTATATGAGTGTGACGTTCTCACTGTTTATGAGTGTGACGTTCATACTGTTTATGGGTGTGACTTTCTCACTGTTTATGGGTGTGACGTTCACACTGTTTATGGGTGTGACTTTCACACTGTTTACTGGTGTGACGTTCGCACTCTTTATGAGTGTGTCTTCTCACTGTTTATGTGTGTGATGTTCACACTCTTTATATGTGTGACGTTCTCGCTGTTTATGGGTGTGACGTTCTCACTATTTATGGTCGTGACTTGTCACTTTTTATGGGTGTGATGTTCACACTCTTTGTGGCTGTGATGTTCTTACTGTTTACGGTGTGACTTCTCACTGTTTATGGCTGTGATGTTAACACTCTTTGTGGCTGTGATGTTCTTACTGTTTATGGTGTGACGTTCTCACTGTTTATGGCTGTGACGTTCTCACTGTTTATGGTGTGATGATCACTCTCTTTATATGTGTGACGTTCACACTGTTTATGGGTGTGACATTCTCCGGATTATGGCTGTGAGGTTCTCACTGTTTATGGTGTGATGTTCTCACTGTTTATGGGTGTAACGTTCTCACTGTTTTTGCATGTGATATTCTCACTGTTCATGGGTGTGACATTCTCACTGTTTATAGGTGTGACTTTCTCACTGTTGTTGCATGTGATATTCTCACTGTTCATGGGTGTGACGTTCTCACTGTTTATGAGTGTGACGTTCACACAGTTTATGGGTGTGATGTTCTCACTGTTTCTGGGTTTGATGTTCACACTCTATGAGTGTGACTTCTCACTGATTATGGGTGTGAAGTTCACAATTTTTATGACAGCAACTTCACACTGTTTATGTGTGTGACGTTCACACTGTTTATGGGTCTGACTTCTCACTGTTTATGGGTGTGACGTTCTCACTGTTTATGGGTGTGATTTTCTCACTGTTTATGGGTGTGATTTTCTCACTGTTTATGGGTGTGACGTTCTCACTGTTTATGGGATTGACTTTCTCTCTGTTTATGCTTGTGACATTCTCACTGTTTATAGGTGTGATGTTGTCTCTGTTTATGGGTGTGAGATTCTCTCTGTTTATGGGTGTGATGTTCACACTGTTTATGGGTGTGACATTCTCACTGTTTATGGGTGTGACGTTCACACTGTTTATGGGTGTGAGATTCTCTCTGTTTATGGGTGTGACGTTCACACTGTTTATGGGTGTGATGTTCACACTCTTTATGGGTGTGACGTTCTCACTGTTTATGTGTGTGATGTTCACACTGTTTATGGGTGTGATGTTCTCTCTGTTTATGGGTGTGAGATTCTCTCTGTTTATGGGTGTGATGTTCACACTGTTTATGGGTGTGACATTCTCACTGTTTATGGGTGTGACGTTCACACTGTTTATGGGTGTGAGATTCTCTCTGTTTATGGGTGTGACGTTCACACTGTTTATGGGTGTGATGTTCACACTCTTTATGGGTGTGACGTTCTCACTGTTTATGGGTGTGACGTTCACACTGTTTATGGGTGTGACGTTCTCACTGTTTATGGGTGTGATGTTCACACTCTTTATGGGTGTAACGTTCTCACTGTTTATGTGTGTGACGTTCTCACTATTTATGGGCGTGACTTCTCACTGTTTATGTGTGTGATGTTCACACTGTTTATGGGTGTGACTTCTCACTGATAGTGGCTGTATGTTTACACACTTTATGGCTGTGCCATTCTCACTGTTTATGGTGTGATGTTCACACTCTTTATATGTGTGACTTTC
Organism: Isurus oxyrinchus; assembly: GCA_026770705.1. Classification (NCBI taxonomy): domain Eukaryota; kingdom Metazoa; phylum Chordata; class Chondrichthyes; order Lamniformes; family Lamnidae; genus Isurus; species Isurus oxyrinchus. The sequence goes on along the minus strand of JANJGN010000013.1, from coordinate 313,590 downwards.
ACACTGTTTATGGCTGTGACATTCTTCGGTTTATGGCTGTGACTTTCACACTGTTTATGGGTGTGATGTTCTCACTGTTTATGTGTGTGACGTTCTCACTGTATATGAGTGTGACGTTCTCACTGTTTATGAGTGTGACGTTCATACTGTTTATGGGTGTGACTTTCTCACTGTTTATGGGTGTGACGTTCACACTGTTTATGGGTGTGACTTTCACACTGTTTACTGGTGTGACGTTCGCACACTTTATGAGTGTGTCTTCTCACTGTTTATGTGTGTGAAGTTCACGCTGTTAATGGGTGTGACGTTCTCACTGATTATGGGTGTGACGTTCTCATTGTTTATGTGTGTGATGTTCTCACTGTATATGGGTGTGACCTTCTCACTGTTTATGGGTGTGACGTTCTCACTGTTTATGGGTGTGACGTTCTCACTTTTTATGGGTGTGACATTTTCACTGTTAATGGGTGTGATGTTCTCACTGTTTATGCGTTTGACGTTCTTACTCTTTATGAGTGTGACTTCTCACTGTTTATGTGTGTGACGTTCACGCTGTTTAAGGGTGTGACGTTCTCACTGATTATGGGTGTGACATTCTCACTGTTTATGGGTGTGACATTCTCCGGTTTATGGCAGTGACGTTCTCACAGTTTATGGTGTGACGTTCTCACTGTTTATCGTTGTAACGTTCACACTGTTTATGGGTGTGACGTGCTCACTGTTTATGGGTGTGACATTCTCACTGTTTATGTGTGTGACGTTCACACTGTATATGAGTGTGACGTTCTCACTGTTTATGAGTGTGACGTTCATACTGTTTATGGGTGTGACTTTCTCACTGTTTATGGGTGTGACGTTCACACTGTTTATGGGTGTGACTTTCACACTGTTTACTGGTGTGACGTTCGCACTCTTTATGAGTGTGTCTTCTCACTGTTTATGTGTGTGATGTTCACACTCTTTATATGTGTGACGTTCTCGCTGTTTATGGGTGTGACGTTCTCACTATTTATGGTCGTGACTTGTCACTTTTTATGGGTGTGATGTTCACACTCTTTGTGGCTGTGATGTTCTTACTGTTTACGGTGTGACTTCTCACTGTTTATGGCTGTGATGTTAACACTCTTTGTGGCTGTGATGTTCTTACTGTTTATGGTGTGACGTTCTCACTGTTTATGGCTGTGACGTTCTCACTGTTTATGGTGTGATGATCACTCTCTTTATATGTGTGACGTTCACACTGTTTATGGGTGTGACATTCTCCGGATTATGGCTGTGAGGTTCTCACTGTTTATGGTGTGATGTTCTCACTGTTTATGGGTGTAACGTTCTCACTGTTTTTGCATGTGATATTCTCACTGTTCATGGGTGTGACATTCTCACTGTTTATAGGTGTGACTTTCTCACTGTTGTTGCATGTGATATTCTCACTGTTCATGGGTGTGACGTTCTCACTGTTTATGAGTGTGACGTTCACACAGTTTATGGGTGTGATGTTCTCACTGTTTCTGGGTTTGATGTTCACACTCTATGAGTGTGACTTCTCACTGATTATGGGTGTGAAGTTCACAATTTTTATGAGAGCAACTTCACACTGTTTATGTGTGTGACGTTCACACTGTTTATGGGTCTGACTTCTCACTGTTTATGGGTGTGACGTTCTCACTGTTTATGGGTGTGATTTTCTCACTGTTTATGGGTGTGATTTTCTCACTGTTTATGGGTGTGACGTTCTCACTGTTTATGGGATTGACTTTCTCTCTGTTTATGCTTGTGACATTCTCACTGTTTATAGGTGTGATGTTGTCTCTGTTTATGGGTGTGAGATTCTCTCTGTTTATGGGTGTGATGTTCACACTGTTTATGGGTGTGACATTCTCACTGTTTATGGGTGTGACGTTCACACTGTTTATGGGTGTGAGATTCTCTCTGTTTATGGGTGTGACGTTCACACTGTTTATGGGTGTGATGTTCACACTCTTTATGGGTGTGACGTTCTCACTGTTTATGTGTGTGATGTTCACACTGTTTATGGGTGTGATGTTCTCTCTGTTTATGGGTGTGAGATTCTCTCTGTTTATGGGTGTGATGTTCACACTGTTTATGGGTGTGACATTCTCACTGTTTATGGGTGTGACGTTCACACTGTTTATGGGTGTGAGATTCTCTCTGTTTATGGGTGTGACGTTCACACTGTTTATGGGTGTGATGTTCACACTCTTTATGGGTGTGACGTTCTCACTGTTTATGGGTGTGACGTTCACACTGTTTATGGGTGTGACGTTCTCACTGTTTATGGGTGTGATGTTCACACTCTTTATGGGTGTAACGTTCTCACTGTTTATGTGTGTGACGTTCTCACTATTTATGGGCGTGACTTCTCACTGTTTATGTGTGTGATGTTCACACTGTTTATGGGTGTGACTTCTCACTGATAGTGGCTGTATGTTTACACACTTTATGGCTGTGCCATTCTCACTGTTTATGGTGTGATGTTCACACTCTTTATATGTGTGACTTTCACACTGTTTATGGCTGTGACATTCTTCGGTTTATGGCTGTGACTTTCACACTGTTTATGGGTGTGATGTTCTCACTGTTTATGTGTGTGACGTTCTCACTGTATATGAGTGTGACGTTCTCACTGTTTATGAGTGTGACGTTCATACTGTTTATGGGTGTGACTTTCTCACTGTTTATGGGTGTGACGTTCACACTGTTTATGGGTGTGACTTTCACACTGTTTACTGGTGTGACGTTCGCACACTTTATGAGTGTGTCTTCTCACTGTTTATGTGTGTGAAGTTCACGCTGTTAATGGGTGTGACGTTCTCACTGATTATGGGTGTGACGTTCTCATTGTTTATGTGTGTGATGTTCTCACTGTATATGGGTGTGACCTTCTCACTGTTTATGGGTGTGACGTTCTCACTGTTTATGGGTGTGACGTTCTCACTTTTTATGGGTGTGACATTTTCACTGTTAATGGGTGTGATGTTCTCACTGTTTATGCGTTTGACGTTCTTACTCTTTATGAGTGTGACTTCTCACTGTTTATGTGTGTGACGTTCACGCTGTTTAAGGGTGTGACGTTCTCACTGATTATGGGTGTGACATTCTCACTGTTTATGGGTGTGACATTCTCCGGTTTATGGCAGTGACGTTCTCACAGTTTATGGTGTGACGTTCTCACTGTTTATCGTTGTAACGTTCACACTGTTTATGGGTGTGACGTGCTCACTGTTTATGGGTGTGACATTCTCACTGTTTATGTGTGTGACGTTCACACTGTTTATGGGTGCGACACTCACTGTTTATGGGTGTGACATTCTCACTGTTTATGGTTGTGATGTTCTCACTGTTTATGGGTGTGATGTTCACACTCTTTATGGGTGTGACATTCTCACTGTTTATGGGTGTGACATTCACACTGTTTATGGATGTAACGTTCTCACTGTTTATAGGAGTGACGTTCTCACTGTTTATGGGTGTGACGTTCTCACTGTTTATGCGTGTGACATTCTCATTGTTTATGGGTGTGATGTTCCCACACTTTATGAGTGTGACTTCTCACTGTTATTGTGTGTGACGTTCTCACTATTTATGGGCGTGACTTCTCACTGTTTATGGGTGTGATGTTCACACTGTTTATGGGTGTGACGTTCTCACTGTTTATGGGTGTGATGTTCTCACTGTTTATGGGTGTGATTTTCACACTGTTTATGGGTGTGTCTTCTCACTGTTTATGGCTGTGATGTTGACACTCTTTATGGCTGTGATGTTCTCACTGTTTATGGTGTGATGTTCACACTCTTTATATGTGTGACGTTCACACTGTTTATGGGTGTGACGTTCTCACTATTTATGGGCGTGACTTCTCACTTGCTATGTGTGTGATGTTCACACTGTTTATGCTGTGACTTCTCACTGTTTATGGCTGTGATGTTAACACTCTTTATGGCTGTGATGTTCTTACTGTTTATGATGTGACGTTCTCACTGTTTCTGGCTGTGACGTTCTCACTGTTTATGGTGTGATGATCTCTCTCTTTATATGTGTGACGTTCACACTGTTTATGGGTGTGACATTCTCCGGATTATGGCTGTGAGGTTCTCACTGTTTATGGTGTGACGTTCTCACTGTTTATGGGTGTGACGTTCTCACTGTTTATGGGTGTGACATTCTCACTGTTCATGGGTGTGACGTTCTCACTGTTTTTGCATGTGATATTCTCACTGTTCATGGGTGTGACGTTCTCACTGTTTATGAGTGTGACGTTCACACAGTTTATGGGTGTGATGTTCTCACTGTTTCTGGGTTTGATGTTCACACTCTATGAGTGTGACTTCCTACTGATTATGGGTGTGAAGTTCACACTTTTTATGAGAACAACTTCACACTGTTTATGTGTGTGACATTCATACTGTTTATGGGTGTGAGATTCTCACTGTTTATGGGTGTGATGTTCTCACTGTTTATTGGTGTGATTTTCTCACTGTTTATGGGTGCGACATTCTCACTGTTAATGGGTATGATATTCTCACTGTTTATGGGATTGATTTTCTCTCTGTTTATGGGTGTGAGATTCTCTCTGTTTATGGGTGTGATGTTCACACTGATGATGGGTGTGACGTTCTCACTGTTTATGGGTGTGACGTTCTCACTGTTTATGGGTGTGACGTTCACACTGTTTATGGGTGTGACGTTCTCACTGTTTATGGGTGTGATGTTCACACTCTTTATGGGTGTGACGTTCTCACTGTTTATGGGTGTGACGTTCACACTGTTTATGGGTGTGACGTTCTCACTGTTTATAGGTGTGATGCTCTCACTGTTTATGGGTGTAACATTCTAACTTTAAATGGGTGTGATGTTCTCACTGTTTATGGGTGTGACGTTCTCACTGTTTATGCGTGTGACGTTCTCACTCTTTATGAGTGTGACTTCTCACTGTTTATGTGTGTGACGTTCTCACTATTTATGGGCGTGACTTCTCACTGTTTATGTGTGTGATGTTCACACTGTTTATGGGTGTGACTTCTCACTGATAGTGGCTGTATGTTTACACACTTTATGGCTGTGACTTTCACCCTGTTTATGGCTGTGACATTCTTCGGTTTATGGCTGTGAGTTTCTCACTGTTTATGGGTGTGACGTTCACACTGTTTATGGGTGTGACGTTCTCACTGTTTATGGGTGTGACATTCTCACTGTTTATGGGTGTGATGTTCTCACTGTTTATGGGTGTGATGTTCTCACTGTTTATGTGTGTGACGTTCTCACTGTATATGAGTGTGATGTTCTCACTGTTTATGAGTGTGACGTTCATACTGTTTATGGGTGTGACTTTCTCACTGTTTATGGGTGTGACGTTCACACTGTTTATGGGTGTGACGTTCACACTGTTTAGTGGTGTGACGTTCGCACTCTTTATGAGTGTGTCTTCTCACTGTTTATGTGTGTGAAGTTCACGCTGTTTATGGGTGTGACGTTCTCACTGATTATGAGTGTGACATTCTCACTGTTTACGGGTGTGACGTTCTCACTGTTTATGGGTGTGACGTTCTCACTTTTTATGGGTGTGACATTCTCACTGTTAATGGGTGTGATGTTCTAAGTGTATGCGTTTGACGTTCTCACTGTTTATGGGTGTGATGTTCACACTTTATGAGTGTGACTTCTCACTGTTTATGGGTGTGACGTTCACACTGTTTATGGGTGTGATGTTCTCACTGTTTCTGGGTTTGACATTCTCACTGTTTATGGGTGTGGATTTCACACTGTTTATGAGTTTGACTTCTCACTGTTTATGGGTGTGATGCTGTCACTCTTTATGGCTGTGACATTCTCGCTGTTTATGGGTGTGATGTTCACACTCTTTATATGTGTGACGTTCACACTGTTTATGTGTGTGACATTCTCCGGTTTATGGCAGTGACGTTCTCACTGTTTATGGTGTGACGTTCTCACTGTTTATGGTTGTGACGTTCACACTGTTTATGGGTGTGACGTGCTCACTGTTTATGGGTGTGACGTTCACACTGTTTATGGGTGTGACATTCTCACTGTTTATGGGTGTGACGTTCTCACTGTTTATGCGTGTGACATTCTCATTGTTTATGGGTGTGAGGTTGCCACACTATATGAATGTGACTTCTCACTGTATATGGGTGTGACGTTCTCACTCTTTATGAGTGTGACTTCTCACTGTTTATGTGTGTGACTTACTCACTATTTATGGGCGTGACTTCTGACTATTTATGGGTGTGATGTTCACACTGTTTATGGGTGTGACTTCTCACTGGTTATGGCTGTGATGTTGACACTCTTTATGGCTGTGATGTTCTCACTGTTTATGGGTGTGATGTTCACACTCTATATGTGTGACGTTCACACTGTTTATGGGTGTGACGTTCTCACTTTTTATGGGCGTGACTTGTCACTTTTTATGGGTGTGATGTTCACACTGTTTATGGCTGTGACTTCTCACTGTTTATGGCTGTGATGTTAACACTCTTTATGGCTGTGATGTTCTTACTGTTTATGGTGTGACGTTCTCACTGTTTATGGGTGTGACGTTCACACTGATTATGGCTGTAACGTTCTCACTGTTTATGGGTGTGATGTTCACACTCTTTAAGAGTGTGACTTCTCACTGCTTATGGGTGTGATGTTCACACTCTTAATGAGTGTGACTTCACACTGATTATGGGTGTGACATTCACACTGTTTATGGGTGTGACATTCTCACTGTTTATGGGTGAGACATTCTCACTGTTTATGCGTGTGACATTCTCATTGTTTATGGGTGTGATGTTCCCACACTTTATGAATGTGACTTCTCACTGTTTATGTGTGTGACTTACTCAGTATTTATGGGCGTGACTTCTGACTTTTTATGGGTGTGATTTTCACACTGTTTATGGGTGTGACTTCTCACTGGTTATGGCTGTGATGTTGACACTCTTTATGGCTGTGATGTTCTCACTGTTTATGGTGTGATGTTCACACTCTTTATATGTGTGACGTTCACACTGTTTATGGTTGTGACGTTCTCACTATTTATGGGCGTGAGTTGTCACTTTTTATGGGTGTGATGTTCACACTGTTTATGGGTGTGATTTTCACACTCTTTATGGGTGTGACTTCTCACTGGTTATGGCTGTGATGTTGACACTCTTTATGGCTGTGATGTTCTCACTGTTTATGGTGTGATGTTCACACTCTATATGTGTGACGTTCACACTGTTTATGGGTGTGACGTTCTCACTATTTATGGGCGTGACTTGTCACTTTTTATGGGTGTGATGTTCACACTGTTTATGGCTGTGACTTCTCACTGTTTATGGCTGTGATGTTAACACTCTTTATGGCTGTGATGTTCTTACTGTTTATGGTGTGACGTTCTCACTGTTTATGGGTGTGACGTTCACACTGATTATGGCTGTAACGTTCTCACTGTTTATGGGTGTGATGTTCACACTCTTTAAGAGTGTGACTTCTCACTGCTTATGGGTGTGATGTTCACACTCTTAATGAGTGTGACTTCACACTGATTATGGGTGTGACATTCACACTGTTTATGGGTGTGACATTCTCACTGTTTATGGGTGAGACATTCTCACTGTTTATGGGTGTGACATTCTCATTGTTTATGGGTGTGATGTTCCCACACTTTATGAATGTGACTTCTCACTGTTTATGTGTGTGACTTACTCAGTATTTATGGGCGTGACTTCTGACTTTTTATGGGTGTGATTTTCACACTGTTTATGGGTGTGACTTCTCACTGGTTATGGCTGTGATGTTGACACTCTTTATGGCTGTGATGTTCTCACTGTTTATGGTGTGATGTTCACACTCTTTATATGTGTGACGTTCACACTGTTTATGGTTGTGACGTTCTCACTATTTATGGGCGTGAGTTGTCACTTTTTATGGGTGTGATGTTCACACTGTTTATGGGTGTGATTTTCACACTCTTTATGGGTGTGACTTCTCACTGGTTATGGCTGTGATGTTGACACTCTTTATGGCTGTGATGTTCTCACTGTTTATGGTGTGATGTTCACACTTTTTATATGTGTGACGTTCACACTGTTTATGGGTGTGACGTTCTCACTACTTATGCGCGTGACTTGTCACTTTTTATGGGTGTGATGTTCACACTGTTTTGCTGTGACTTCTCACTGTTTATGGCTGTGATGTTAACACTCTTTATGTCTGTGATGTTCTTACTGTTTATGGTGTGACGTTCTCACTGTTTATGCCTGTGACGTTCTCACTGTTTATGGTGTGATGATCAATCTCTTTATATGTGTGACGTTCACACTGTTTATGGGTGTGACATTCTCCGGATTATGGCTGTGAGGTTCTCACTGTTTATGGTGTGACGTTCTCACTGTTTATGGGTGTGACGTTCTCGCTGTTTATGAGTGTGACGTTCACTCAGTTTATGGGTGTGATGTTCTCACTGTTTCTGGGTTTGATGTTCACACTCTATGAGTGTGACTTCTCACTGATTATGGGTGTGAAGTTCACACTTTTTATGAGAGCAACTTCACACTGTTTATGTGTGTGACGTTCACACTGTTTATGGGTGTGATGTTCACACGGTTTATGGGTGTGACGTTCTCACTGTTTATGGGTGTGATTTTCTCACTGTTTATGGGTGTGATGTTCACACGGTTTATGGGTGTGAGATTCTCACTGTTTATGGGTGTGACGTTCTCACTGTTTATGGGTGTGACGTTCACACTGTTTATGGGTGTGACGTTCTCACTGTTTATGGGTGTGACGTTCACACTGTTTATGGGTGTGACGTTCTCACTGTTTATGGGTGTGATGTTCACACTCTTTATGGGTGTGACGTTCTCACTGTTTATGGGTGTGACGTTCTCACTATTTATGGGCGTGACTTGTCACTTTTTATGGGTGTGATGTTCACACTGTTTATGGGTGTGACTTCTCACTGTTTATGGATGTGACATTCTCACTGTTTATGGGTGTGATTTTCACACTCTTTATGGGTGTGACTTCTCACTGGTTATGGCTGTGATGTTGACACTCTTTATGGCTGTGATGTTCTCACTGTTTATGTTGTGATGTTCACAATCTTTATGTGTGTGACTTTCACACTGTTTATGGGTGTGACGTTCTCACTGTTTATAAGTGTGACGTTCTCACTGTTTATGCGTGTGACCTTCTCATTGTTTATGGGTGTGATGTTCCCACACTTTATCAATGTGACTTCTCACTGTATATGGGTGTGACGTTCTCACTCTTTATGAGTGTGACTTCTCACTGTTTATGTTTGTGACTTACTCACTATTTATGGGCGTGACTTCTGACTTTTTATGGGTGTGATGTTCACACTGTTTATGGGTGTGACTTCTCACTGGTTATGGCTGTGATGTTGACACATTTTATGGCTGTGATGTTCTCACTGTTTATGGGTGTGATGTTCTCTCTGTTTATGGGTGTGAGATTCTCTCTGTTTATAGGTGTGATTTTCACTCTGTTTATGAGTGTGACTTCTCACTACTTATTGGTGTGACGTTCACACTGTTTATGGGTGCGACATTCTCACTGTTTATGGGTGTGACATTCTCACTGTGAATGGGTGTGATTTTCTCACTGTTTATTGGTGCGACATTCTCACTGTTTATGGTTGTGACATTCTCACTGTGAATGGGTGTGACGTTCTCACTGTTTATGGGATTGACTTTCTCTCTGTTTATGCTTGTGACATTCTCACTGTTTATAGGTGTGATGTTCTCTCTGTTTATGGGTGTGAGATTCTCTCTGTTTATGGGTGTGACGTTCACACTGTTTATGGGTGTGACGTTCTCACTGTTTATGGGTGTGATGTTCACACTCTTTATGGGTGTGACGTTCTCACTGTTTATGGGTGTGACGTTCACACTGTTTATGGGTGTGACGTTCTCACACTTTATGAGTGTGACTACTCACTGTTTATGTGTGTGACGTTCTCACTACTTATGGGCGTGACTTCTCACTGTTTATGTGTGTGACGTTCTCACTACTTATGGGCGTGACTTCTCACTGTGTATGTGTGTGATGTTCACACTGTTTATGGGTGTGACTTCTCACTGATAGTGGCTGCATGTTTACACACTTTATGGCTGTGGCATTCTCACTGTTTATGGTGTGATGTTCACACTCTTTATATGTGTGACTTTCACACTGTTTATGGCTGTGACATTCTTCGGTTTATAGCTGTGACTTTCACACTGTTTATGGGTGTGATGTTCTCACTGTTTATGTGTGTGACGTTCTCACTGTATATGAGTGTGACGTTCTCACTGTTTATGAGTGTGACGTTCATACTGTTTATGGGTGTGACTTTCTCACTGTTTATGGGTGTGACGTTCACACTGTTTATGGGTGTGACTTTCACACTGTTTACTGGTGTGACATTCGCACTCTTTATGAGTGTGTCTTCTCACTGTTTATGTGTGTGATGTTCACACTCTTTATATGTGTGACGTTCTCGCTGTTTATGGGTGTGACGTTCTCACTATTTATGGTCGTGACTTGTCACTTTTTATGGGTGTGATGTTCACACTCTTTGTGGCTGTGATGTTCTTACTGTTTACGGTGTGACTTCTCACTGTTTATGGCTGTGATGTTAACACTCTTTGTGGCTGTGATGTTCTTACTGTTTATGGTGTGACGTTCTCACTGTTTATGGCTGTGACGTTCTCACTGTTTATGGTGTGATGATCACTCTCTTTATATGTGTGACGTTCACACTGTTTATGGGTGTGACATTCTCCGGATTATGGCTGTGAGGTTCTCACTGTTTATGGTGTGATGTTCTCACTGTTTATGGGTGTAACGTTCTCACTGTTTTTGCATGTGATATTCTCACTGTTCATGGGTGTGACATTCTCACTGTTTATAGGTGTGACATTCTCACTGTTGTTGCATGTGATATTCTCACTGTTCATGGGTGTGATATTCTCACTGTTCATGGGTGTGACGTTCTCACTGTTTATGAGTGTGACGTTCACACAGTTTATGGGTGTGATGTTCTCACTGTTTCTGGGTTTGATGTTCACACTCTATGAGTGTGACTTCTCACTGATTATGGGTGTGAAGTTCACAATTTTTATGAGAGCAACTTCACACTGTTTATGTGTGTGACGTTCACACTGTTTATGGGTCTGACTTCTCACTGTTTATGGGTGTGACGTTCTCACTGTTTATGGGTGTGATTTTCTCACTGTTTATGGGTGTGATTTTCTCACTGTTTATGGGTGTGACGTTCTCACTGTTTATGGGATTGACTTTCTCTCTGTTTATGCTTGTGACATTCTCACTGTTTATAGGTGTGATGTTGTCTCTGTTTATGGGTGTGAGATTCTCTCTGTTTATGGGTGTGATGTTCACACTGTTTATGGGTGTGACATTCTCACTGTTTATGGGTGTGAAGTTCACACTGTTTATGGGTGTGAGATTCTCTCTGTTTATGGGTGTGACGTTCACACTGTTTATGGGTGTGATGTTCACACTCTTTATGGGTGTGACGTTCTCACTGTTTATGTGTGTGATGTTCACACTGTTTATGGGTGTGATGTTCTCTCTGTTTATGGGTGTGAGATTCTCTCTGTTTATGGGTGTGATGTTCACACTGTTTATGGGTGTGACATTCTCACTGTTTATTGGTGTGACGTTCACACTGTTTATGGGTGTGAGATTCTCTCTGTTTATGGGTGTGACGTTCACACTGTTTATGGGTGTGATGTTCACACTCTTTATGGGTGTGACGTTCACACTGTTTATGGGTGTGACGTTCTCACTGTTTATGGGTGTGATGTTCACACTCTTTATGGGTGTAACGTTCTCACTGTTTATGTGTGTGACGTTCTCACTATTTATGGGCGTGACTTCTCACTGTTTATGTGTGTGATGTTCACACTGTTTATGGGTGTGACTTCTCACTGATAGTGGCTGTATGTTTACACACTTTATGGCTGTGCCATTCTCACTGTTTATGGTGTGATGTTCACACTCTTTATATGTGTGACTTTCACACTGTTTATGGCTGTGACATTCTTCGGTTTATGGCTGTGACTTTCACACTGTTTATGGGTGTGATGTTCTCACTGTTTATGTGTGTGACGTTCTCACTGTATATGAGTGTGACGTTCTCACTGTTTATGAGTGTGACGTTCATACTGTTTATGGGTGTGACTTTCTCACTGTTTATGGGTGTGACGTTCACACTGTTTATGGGTGTGACTTTCACACTGTTTACTGGTGTGACGTTCGCACACTTTATGAGTGTGTCTTCTCACTGTTTATGTGTGTGAAGTTCACGCTGTTAATGGGTGTGACGTTCTCACTGATTATGGGTGTGACGTTCTCATTGTTTATGTGTGTGATGTTCTCACTGTATATGGGTGTGACCTTCTCACTGTTTATGGGTGTGACGTTCTCACTGTTTATGGGTGTGACGTTCTCACTTTTTATGGGTGTGACATTTTCACTGTTAATGGGTGTGATGTTCTCACTGTTTATGCGTTTGACGTTCTTACTCTTTATGAGTGTGACTTCTCACTGTTTATGTGTGTGACGTTCACGCTGTTTAAGGGTGTGACGTTCTCACTGATTATGGGTGTGACATTCTCACTGTTTATGGGTGTGACATTCTCCGGTTTATGGCAGTGACGTTCTCACAGTTTATGGTGTGACGTTCTCACTGTTTATCGTTGTAACGTTCACACTGTTTATGGGTGTGACGTGCTCACTGTTTATGGGTGTGACATTCTCACTGTTTATGTGTGTGACGTTCACACTGTTTATGGGTGCGACACTCACTGTTTATGGGTGTGACATTCTCACTGTTTATGGTTGTGATGTTCTCACTGTTTATGGGTGTGATGTTCACACTCTTTATGGGTGTGACATTCTCACTGTTTATGGGTGTGACATTCACACTGTTTATGGATGTAACGTTCTCACTGTTTATAGGAGTGACGTTCTCACTGTTTATGGGTGTGACGTTCTCACTGTTTATGCGTGTGACATTCTCATTGTTTATGGGTGTGATGTTCCCACACTTTATGAGTGTGACTTCTCACTGTTATTGTGTGTGACGTTCTCACTATTTATGGGCGTGACTTCTCACTGTTTATGGGTGTGATGTTCACACTGTTTATGGGTGTGACGTTCTCACTGTTTATGGGTGTGATGTTCTCACTGTTTATGGGTGTGATTTTCACACTGTTTATGGGTGTGTCTTCTCACTGTTTATGGCTGTGATGTTGACACTCTTTATGGCTGTGATGTTCTCACTGTTTATGGTGTGATGTTCACACTCTTTATATGTGTGACGTTCACACTGTTTATGGGTGTGACGTTCTCACTATTTATGGGCGTGACTTCTCACTTGCTATGTGTGTGATGTTCACACTGTTTATGCTGTGACTTCTCACTGTTTATGGCTGTGATGTTAACACTCTTTATGGCTGTGATGTTCTTACTGTTTATGATGTGACGTTCTCACTGTTTCTGGCTGTGACGTTCTCACTGTTTATGGTGTGATGATCTCTCTCTTTATATGTGTGACGTTCACACTGTTTATGGGTGTGACATTCTCCGGATTATGGCTGTGAGGTTCTCACTGTTTATGGTGTGACGTTCTCACTGTTTATGGGTGTGACGTTCTCACTGTTTATGGGTGTGACATTCTCACTGTTCATGGGTGTGACGTTCTCACTGTTTTTGCATGTGATATTCTCACTGTTCATGGGTGTGACGTTCTCACTGTTTATGAGTGTGACGTTCACACAGTTTATGGGTGTGATGTTCTCACTGTTTCTGGGTTTGATGTTCACACTCTATGAGTGTGACTTCCTACTGATTATGGGTGTGAAGTTCACACTTTTTATGAGAACAACTTCACACTGTTTATGTGTGTGACATTCACACTGTTTATGGGTGTGAGATTCTCACTGTTTATGGGTGTGATGTTCTCACTGTTTATTGGTGTGATTTTCTCACTGTTTATGGGTGCGACATTCTCACTGTTAATGGGTATGATATTCTCACTGTTTATGGGATTAATTTTCTCTCTGTTTATGGGTGTGAGATTCTCTCTGTTTATGGGTGTGATGTTCACACTGATGATGGGTGTGACGTTCTCACTGTTTATGGGTGTGACGTTCTCACTGTTTATGGGTGTGACGTTCACACTGTTTATGGGTGTGACGTTCTCACTGTTTATGGGTGTGATGTTCACACTCTTTATGGGTGTGACGTTCTCACTGTTTATGGGTGTGACGTTCACACTGTTTATGGGTGTGACGTTCTCACTGTTTATAGGTGTGATGCTCTCACTGTTTATGGGTGTAACATTCTAACTTTAAATGGGTGTGATGTTCTCACTGTTTATGGGTGTGACGTTCTCACTGTTTATGCGTGTGACGTTCTCACTCTTTATGAGTGTGACTTCTCACTGTTTATGTGTGTGACGTTCTCACTATTTATGGGCGTGACTTCTCACTGTTTATGTGTGTGATGTTCACACTGTTTATGGGTGTGACTTCTCACTGATAGTGGCTGTATGTTTACACACTTTATGGCTGTGACTTTCACCCTGTTTATGGCTGTGACATTCTTCGGTTTATGGCTGTGAGTTTCTCACTGTTTATGGGTGTGACGTTCTCACTGTTTATGGGTGTGACGTTCTCACTGTTTATGGGTGTGATGTTCTCACTGTTTATGGGTGTGATGTTCTCACTGTTTATGTGTGTGACGTTCTCACTGTATATGAGTGTGATGTTCTCACTGTTTATGAGTGTGACGTTCATACTGTTTATGGGTGTGACTTTCTCACTGTTTATGGGTGTGACGTTCACACTGTTTATGGGTGTGACGTTCACACTGTTTAGTGGTGTGACGTTCGCACTCTTTATGAGTGTGTCTTCTCACTGTTTATGTGTGTGAAGTTCACGCTGTTTATGGGTGTGACGTTCTCACTGATTATGAGTGTGACATTCTCACTGTTTACGGGTGTGACGTTCTCACTGTTTATGGGTGTGACGTTCTCACTTTTTATGGGTGTGACATTCTCACTGTTAATGGGTGTGATGTTCTAAGTGTATGCGTTTGACGTTCTCACTGTTTATGGGTGTGATGTTCACACTTTATGAGTGTGACTTCTCACTGTTTATGGGTGTGACGTTCACACTGTTTATGGGTGTGATGTTCTCACTGTTTCTGGGTTTGACATTCTCACTGTTTATGGGTGTGGATTTCACACTGTTTATGAGTTTGACTTCTCACTGTTTATGGGTGTGATGCTGTCACTCTTTATGGCTGTGACATTCTCGCTGTTTATGGGTGTGATGTTCACACTCTTTATATGTGTGACGTTCACACTGTTTATGTGTGTGACATTCTCCGGTTTATGGCAGTGACGTTCTCACTGTTTATGGTGTGACGTTCTCACTGTTTATGGTTGTGACGTTCACACTGTTTATGGGTGTGACGTGCTCACTGTTTATGGGTGTGACGTTCACACTGTTTATGGGTGTGACATTCTCACTGTTTATGGGTGTGACGTTCTCACTGTTTATGCGTGTGACATTCTCATTGTTTATGGGTGTGAGGTTGCCACACTATATGAATGTGACTTCTCACTGTATATGGGTGTGACGTTCTCACTCTTTATGAGTGTGACTTCTCACTGTTTATGTGTGTGACTTACTCACTATTTATGGGCGTGACTTCTGACTATTTATGGGTGTGATGTTCACACTGTTTATGGGTGTGACTTCTCACTGGTTATGGCTGTGATGTTGACACTCTTTATGGCTGTGATGTTCTCACTGTTTATGGGTGTGATGTTCACACTCTATATGTGTGACGTTCACACTGTTTATGGGTGTGACGTTCTCACTTTTTATGGGCGTGACTTGTCACTTTTTATGGGTGTGATGTTCACACTGTTTATGGCTGTGACTTCTCACTGTTTATGGCTGTGATGTTAACACTCTTTATGGCTGTGATGTTCTTACTGTTTATGGTGTGACGTTCTCACTGTTTATGGGTGTGACGTTCACACTGATTATGGCTGTAACGTTCTCACTGTTTATGGGTGTGATGTTCACACTCTTTAAGAGTGTGACTTCTCACTGCTTATGGGTGTGATGTTCACACTCTTAATGAGTGTGACTTCACACTGATTATGGGTGTGACATTCACACTGTTTATGGGTGTGACATTCTCACTGTTTATGGGTGAGACATTCTCACTGTTTATGCGTGTGACATTCTCATTGTTTATGGGTGTGATGTTCCCACACTTTATGAATGTGACTTCTCACTGTTTATGTGTGTGACTTACTCAGTATTTATGGGCGTGACTTCTGACTTTTTATGGGTGTGATTTTCACACTGTTTATGGGTGTGACTTCTCACTGGTTATGGCTGTGATGTTGACACTCTTTATGGCTGTGATGTTCTCACTGTTTATGGTGTGATGTTCACACTCTTTATATGTGTGACGTTCACACTGTTTATGGTTGTGACGTTCTCACTATTTATGGGCGTGAGTTGTCACTTTTTATGGGTGTGATGTTCACACTGTTTATGGGTGTGATTTTCACACTCTTTATGGGTGTGACTTCTCACTGGTTATGGCTGTGATGTTGACACTCTTTATGGCTGTGATGTTCTCACTGTTTATGGTGTGATGTTCACACTCTATATGTGTGACGTTCACACTGTTTATGGGTGTGACGTTCTCACTATTTATGGGCGTGACTTGTCACTTTTTATGGGTGTGATGTTCACACTGTTTATGGCTGTGACTTCTCACTGTTTATGGCTGTGATGTTAACACTCTTTATGGCTGTGATGTTCTTACTGTTTATGGTGTGACGTTCTCACTGTTTATGGGTGTGACGTTCACACTGATTATGGCTGTAACGTTCTCACTGTTTATGGGTGTGATGTTCACACTCTTTAAGAGTGTGACTTCTCACTGCTTATGGGTGTGATGTTCACACTCTTAATGAGTGTGACTTCACACTGATTATGGGTGTGACATTCACACTGTTTATGGGTGTGACATTCTCACTGTTTATGGGTGAGACATTCTCACTGTTTATGCGTGTGACATTCTCATTGTTTATGGGTGTGATGTTCCCACACTTTATGAATGTGACTTCTCACTGTTTATGTGTGTGACTTACTCAGTATTTATGGGCGTGACTTCTGACTTTTTATGGGTGTGATTTTCACACTGTTTATGGGTGTGACTTCTCACTGGTTATGGCTGTGATGTTGACACTCTTTATGGCTGTGATGTTCTCACTGTTTATGGTGTGATGTTCACACTCTTTATATGTGTGACGTTCACACTGTTTATGGTTGTGACGTTCTCACTATTTATGGGCGTGAGTTGTCACTTTTTATGGGTGTGATGTTCACACTGTTTATGGGTGTGATTTTCACACTCTTTATGGGTGTGACTTCTCACTGGTTATGGCTGTGATGTTGACACTCTTTATGGCTGTGATGTTCTCACTGTTTATGGTGTGATGTTCACACTCTTTATATGTGTGACGTTCACACTGTTTATGGGTGTGACGTTCTCACTACTTATGCGCGTGACTTGTCACTTTTTATGGGTGTGATGTTCACACTGTTTTGCTGTGACTTCTCACTGTTTATGGCTGTGATGTTAACACTCTTGATGTCTGTGATGTTCTTACTGTTTATGGTGTGACGTTCTCACTGTTTATGCCTGTGACGTTCTCACTGTTTATGTGTGTGATGATCAATCTCTTTATATGTGTGACGTTCACACTGTTTATGGGTGTGACATTCTCCGGATTATGGCTGTGAGGTTCTCACTGTTTATGGTGTGACGTTCTCACTGTTTATGGGTGTGACGTTCTCGCTGTTTATGAGTGTGACGTTCACTCAGTTTATGGGTGTGATGTTCTCACTGTTTCTGGGTTTGATGTTCACACTCTATGAGTGTGACTTCTCACTGATTATGGGTGTGAAGTTCACACTTTTTATGAGAGCAACTTCACACTGTTTATGTGTGTGACGTTCACACTGTTTATGGGTGTGATGTTCACACGGTTTATGGGTGTGACGTTCTCACTGTTTATGGGTGTGATTTTCTCACTGTTTATGGGTGTGATGTTCACACGGTTTATGGGTGTGAGATTCTCACTGTTTATGGGTGTGACGTTCTCACTGTTTATGGGTGTGACGTTCACACTGTTTATGGGTGTGACGTTCTCACTGTTTATGGGTGTGACGTTCACACTGTTTATGGGTGTGACGTTCTCACTGTTTATGGGTGTGATGTTCACACTCTTTATGGGTGTGACGTTCTCACTGTTTATGGGTGTGACGTTCACACTGTTTATGGGTGTGACGTTCTCACTGTTTATAGGTGTGATGTTCTCACTGTTTATGGGTGTGACTTCTCACTGATAGTGGCTGTATTTTTACACACTTTATAGCTGTGTCATTCTCACTGTTTACGGTGTGATGTTCACACTCTTTATATGTGTGACTTTCACACTGTTTATGGCTGTCATGTTCTCACTGTTTATGGGTGTGATGTTCTCACTGTTTATGGTTGTGACGTTCTCACTGTATATGAGTGTGACGTTCTCACTGTTTATGAGTGTGACTTTCTCACTGTATATGAGTGTGACGTTCTCACTGTTTATGGGTGTGACGTTCATACTGTTTATGGGTGTGACTTTCTCACTGTTTATGGGTGTGACGTTCACACTGTTTTTGGGTGTGACTTTCACACTGTTTAGTGGTGTGACGTTCGCACTCTTTATGAGTGTGTCTTCTCACTGTTTATGTGTGTGAAGTTCACGCTGTTTATGGGTGTGACCTTCTCACTGATTATGGGTGTAACATTCTCACTGTTCACGGGTGTGACGTTCTCACTGTTTATGGGTGTGACGTTCTCACTTTTTATGGGTGTGACATTCTCACTGTTAATGGGTGTGATGTTCTCACTGTTTATGCGTTTGACGTTCTCACTGTTTATGGGTGTGATGTTCACACTTTATGAGTGTGACTTCTCACTGTTTATGGGTGTGACGTTCACACTGTTTATGGGTGTGATGTTCTCACTGTTTCTGGGTTTGACATTCTCACTGTTTATGGGTGTGGAATTCACACTGTTTATGAGTTTGTCTTCTCACTGTTTATGGGTGTGATGCTGTCACTCTTTATGGCTGTGACGTTCTCACTGTTTATGGGTGTGATGTTCACACTCTTTATATGTGTGACGTTCACACTGTTTATGGGTGTGACATTCTCCGGTTTATGGCAGTGACGTTCTCACTGTTTATGGTGTGACGTTCTCACTGTTTGTGGTTGTGACGTTCACACTGTTTATGGGTGTGACGTGCTCACTGTTTATGGGTGTTACGTTCTCACTGTTTATGTGTGTGACGTTTTCACTGTTTATGGGTGTGACATTCACACTGTTTATGGGTGTGATGTTCTCACTGTTTATGGGTGTGATTTTCACACTCTTTATGAGTGTGACTTCTCACTGCTTATGGACATGATGTTCACACTTTTGATGGTCATCACTTCTCACTGTTTATGGGTGTGATGTTCACACTCTTTATGGGTGTGACATTCTCACTGTTATTGTGTGTGACGATCACACTGTTTTTGGATGTAACATTCTCACTGTTTATAGGAGTGACGTTCTCATTGTTTATGGGTGTGACGTTCTCACTGTTTATGCGTGTGACATTCTCATTGTTTATGGGTGTGATGTTCCCGCACTTTATGAGTGTGACTTCTCACTTTTTATGGGTGTGACGTTCTCACTCTTTATGAGTGTGACTTCTCACTGTTATTGTGTGTGATGTTCTCACTATTTATGGGCGTGACTTCTCACTGTTTATGGGTGTGATGTTCACACTGTTTATGGGTGTGACCTTCTCACTGTTTATGCGTGTGATGTTCTCACTGTTTATGGGTGTGATTTTCACACTGTTTACGGGTGTGACTTCTCACTGTTTATGGCTGTGATGTTGACACTCTTTATGGCTGTGATGTTCTCACTGTTTATGGGTGTGATGTTCACACTCTTTATATGTGTGACGTTCACACTGTTTATGGGTGTGACGTTCTCACTATTTATGGGTGTGATGTTCACACTGTTTATGCTGTGACTTCTCACTGTTTATGGCTGTGATGTTAACACTCTTTATGGCTGTGATGTTCTTACTGTTTATGGTGTGACGTTCTCACTGTTTATGGCTGTGACGTTCTCACTGTTTACGGTGTGATGATCCCTCTCTTTATATGTGTGACGTTCACACTGTTTATGGGTGTGACATTCTCCGGATTATGGCTGTAAGGTTCTCACTGTTTATGGTGTGACGTTCTCACTATTTATGGGTGTGACGTTCTCACTGTTTTTGCATGTGATATTCTCACTGTTCATGGGTGTGACGTTCTCACTGTTTATGAGTGTGACGTTCACACAGTTTATGGGTGTGATATTCTCACTGTTTCTGGGTTTGATGTTCACACTCTATGAGTGTGACTTCTCACTGATTATGGGTGTGAAGTTCACACTTTTTATGAGAGCAACTTCACACTGTTTATGTGTGTGACGTTCACACTGTTTATGCTTGTGACATTCTCACTGTTTATAGGTGTGATGTTCTCTCTGTTTATGGGTGTGAGATTCTCTCTGTTTATGGGTGTGATGTTCACACTGTTTATGGGTGTGACGTTCTCACTGTTTATGGGTGTGACGTTCACACTGTTTATGGGTGTGATGTTCACACTCTTTATGGGTGTGACGTTCTCACTGTTTCTGGGTGTGACGTTCTCACTGTATATGGGTGTGATGTTCACACTCTTTATGGGTGTGACGTTCTCACTGATTATGCATGTGATGTTCTCACTGTTTATGTGTGTGACGTTCTCACTGTATATGAGTGTGACGTTCTCACTGTTTATGAGTGTGACGTTCACACTGTTTATGGGTGTGACGTTCTCACTGTTTATGGGTGTGACGTTCTCACTGTTTATGGGTGTGACTTTCACACTGTTTAGTGGTGTGACGTTCGCACTCTTTATGAGTGTGTCTTCTCACTGTTTATGTGTGTGAAGTTCACGCTGTTTATGGCTGTGACGTTCTCACTGATTATGGGTGTGGCATTCTCACTGTTCATGGTTGTGACGTTCTCACTGTTTATGGGTGTGACATTCTCACTTTTTATGGGTGTGACATTCTCACTGTTTATGGGTGTGATGTTCTCACTGTTTATGCGTTTGACGTTCTCACTGTTTATGGGTGTGATGTTCACACTTTATGAGTGTGACTTCTCACTGTTTATGGGTGTGACGTTCACACTGTTTATGGGTGTGACGTTCACACTGTTTATGGGTGTGATGTTCTCACTGTTTCTGGGTTTGACATTCTCACTGTTTATGGGTGTGGATTTCACACTGTTTATGAGTTTGACTTCTCACTGTTTATGGGTGTGATGCTGTCACTCTTTATGGCTCTGACATTCTCACTGTTTATGGGTGTGATGTTCACACTCTTTATATGTGTGACGTTCACACTGTGTATGGGTGTGACATTCTACGGTTTATGGCAGTGACGTTCTCACTGTTTATGGTGTGACGTTCTCACTGTTTATGGTTGTGACGTTCACACTGTTTATGGGTGTGACGTGCTCACTGTTTATGGGTGTGACGTTCTCACTGTTTATGTGTGTGATGTTCACACTGTTTATGGGTGTGACGTGCTCACTGTTTATGGGTGTGACGTTCTCACTGTTTATGTGTGTGACGTTCACACTGTTTATGGCTGTGACGTTCTCACTGTTTATGGGTGTGACATTCTCACTGTTTTCAGGTGTGACGTTCACACTGTTTATGGCTGTGACATTCACACTGTTTATGGGTGTGCGATTCTCACTGTTTATGCTTGTGACATTCTCACTGTTTATAGATGTGACGTTCTCACTGTTTATGGGTGTGACATTCTGACTTTTAATGGGTGTGATGTTATCACTGTTCATGGGTGTGACGTTCTCACTCTTTATGCGTGTGACATTCTCATTGTTTATGGGTGTGATGTTCCCACACTTCATGAATGTGACTTCTCACTCTATATGGGTGTGACGTTCTCACTCTTTATCAGTGTGACTTCTCACTGTTTATGTGTGTGACTTACTCACTATTTATGGGCGTGACTTCTGACTTTTTATGGGTGTGATGTTCACACTGTTTATGGGTGTGACGTTCTCACTGTTTATGGGTGTGACTTCTCACTGGTTATGGCTGTGTTGTTGACACTCTTTATGGCTGTGATGTTCTCACTGTTTATGGTGTGATGTTCACGCTCTTTTTATGTGTGACGTTCACACTGTTTATGGGTGTGACGTTCTCACTATTTTTGGGCGTGACTTGTCACTTTTTATGGGTGTGATGTTCACACTGTTTATTGGTGTGACTTCTCACTGTTTATGGGTGTGATTTTCACACTGTTTATGGGTGTGACTTCTCACTGGTTATGGCTGTGATGTTGACACTCTTTATGGCTGTGATGTTCTCACTGTTTATGGTGTGATGTTCACACTCTTTATGGGTGTGACGTTCTCACTGTTTATGGGTGTGACGTTCACACTGTTTATGGGTGTGATGTTCTCACTGTTTCTGGGTGTGATGTTCACACTCTATGAGTATGACGTCTCACTGACTATGGGTGTGAAGTTCACACTTTTTATGAGAGACACTTCACACTGTTTATTTGTGTGACGTTCACACTGTTTATGGGTGTGAGATTCTCAATGTTTATGGGTGTGATGTTCACACGCTTTATGGGTGTGACGTTCTCACTGTTAATGGGTATGATATTCCCACTGTTTATGGGATTGACTTTCCCTCTGTTTATGCTTGTGACATTCTCACTGTTTATAGGTGTGATGTTCTCTCTGTTTATGGGTGTGAGATTCTCTCTGTTTATGGTTGTGATGTTCACACTGTTTATGGGTGTGATGTTCACACTGTTTATGGGTGTGACGTTCTCACTGTTCATGGGTGTGACGTTCACACTGTTTATGGGTGTGATGTTCACACTCTTTATGGGTGTGACGTTCTCACTGTTTATGGGTGTGATGTTCACACTCTTTATGGGTGTGACGTTCTCACTGTTTATGGGTGTGACGTTCACTCTGTTTATGGGTGTGACGTTCTCACTGTTTATGGGTGTGATGTTCACACTCTTTATGGGTGTGACATTCTCAATGTTTATGAGTGTGACGTTCACACTGTTTATGGGTGTGAGGTTCTCACTGTTTATGGGTGTGACATTCTCACTTTAAATGTTTGTGATGTTCTCACTGTTTACGGGTGTGACGTTCTCACTGTTTATGCGTGTGATGTTCTCACTGTTTATGTGTGTGATGTTCTCACTGTATATGAGTGTGACGTTCTCACTGTTTATGAGTGTGACGTTCTCACTGTATATGAGTGTGACGTTCTCACTGTTTATGGGTGTGACGTTCATACTGTTTATGGCTGTGACGTTCTCACTTTTTATGGGTGTGACATTCGCACTGTTCACGGGTGTGACGTTCTCACTGTTCATGGGTGTGACGTTCTCACTTTTTATGGGTGTGACATTCGCACTGTTAATGGGTGTGATGTTCTCACTGCTTATGCGTTTGACGTTCTGACTGTTTATGGGTGTGATGTTCACACTTTATGAGTGTGA
Organism: Isurus oxyrinchus; assembly: GCA_026770705.1. NCBI lineage: Eukaryota > Metazoa > Chordata > Chondrichthyes > Lamniformes > Lamnidae > Isurus > Isurus oxyrinchus. The sequence continues at coordinate 289,809 of JANJGN010000013.1, read as the reverse complement.
CTTCTCACTGTTTATGGGTGTGACGTTCACACTGTTTATGGGTGTGATGTTCTCACTGTTTCTGGGTTTGACATTCTCACTGTTTATGGGTGTGGATTTCACACTGTTTATGAGTTTGACTTCTCACTGTTTATGGGTGTGATGCTGTCACTCTTTATGGCTGTGACGTTCTCACTGTTTATGGGTGTGATGTTCACACTCTTTATATGTGTGACGTTCACACTGTTTATGGGTGTGACATTCTCCGGTTTATGGCAGTGACGTTCTCACTGTTTATGGGTGTGACGTTCACACTGTTTATGGGTGTGACGTTCTCACTGTTTATGGGTGTGACGTAAACACTGTTTATGGGTGTGACTTTCTCACTGTTTATGGGTGTGACATTCTCACTGTTTATGGTTGTGATGTTATCACTGTTTATGGGTGTGACATTCTCACTGTTTATGGGTGTGACGATCACACTGTTTATGGATGTAACGTTCTCACTGTTTATAGGAGTGACGTTCTCACTGTTTATAGGAGTGACGTTCTCACTGTTTATAGGTGTGACGTTCTCACTGTTTATAGGAGTGACGTTCTCACTGTTTATGGGTGTGACGTTCTCACTGTTTATGGGTGTGACATTCTCATTGTTTATGGGTGTGATGTTCCCACACTTTATGAGTGTGACTTCTCACTGTTATTGTGTGTGATGTTCTCACTATTTATGGGCGTGACTTCTCACTGTTTATGGGTGTGATGTTCTCACTGTTTATGGGTGTGATTTTCACACTGTTTATGGGTGTGACTTCTCACTGTTTAATCCTGTGATGTTGACTCTCTTTATGGCTGTGATGTTCTCACTGTTTATGGTGTGATGTTCACACTCTTTATATGTGTGACGTTCACACTGTTTATGGGTGTGACGTTCTCACTATTTATGGGCGTGACTTCTCACTTTATATGGGTGTGATGTTCACACTGTTTATGCTGTGACTTCTCACTGTTTATGGGTGTGATGTTAACACTCTTTATGGCTGTGATGTTCTTACTGTTTATGGTGTGACGTTCTCACTGTTTACGGTGTGATGATCACTCTCTTTATATGTGTGACGTTCACACTGCTTGTGGGTGTGACATTCTCTGGATTATGGCTGTGAGGTTCTCACTGTTTATGGGTGTGACGTTCTCACTGTTATTGCATGTGATATTCTCACTGTTCATGGGTGTGACATTCTCACTGTTTATAGGTGTGACTTTCTCACTGTTTTTGCATGTGATATTCTCACTGTTCATGGGCGTGACGTTCTCACTGTTTATGAGTGTGACGTTCACACAGTTTATGGGTGTGATGTTCTCACTGTTTCTGGGTTTGATGTTCACACTCTATGAGTGTGACTTCTCACTGATTATGGGTGTGAATTTCACACTTTTTATGAGAACAACTTCAAACTGTTTATGTGTGTGACGTTCACACTGTTTATGGGTGTGAGATTCTCACTGTTTTTGGGTGTGATGTTCACACGGTTTATGGGTATGACTTCTCAATGTTTATGGGTGTGATGTTCACACGCTTTATGGGTGTGACGTTCTCGCTGTTAATGGGTATGATATTCTCACTGTTTATGGGATTGACTTTCCCTCTGTTTATGCTTGTGACATTCTCACTGTTTATAGGTGTGATGTTCTCTCTGTTTATGGGTGTGATGTTCACACTGTTTATGGGTGTGACGTTAATCACTGTTTATGGGTGTGATGTTCACACTCTTTATGGGTGTGACGTTCTCACTGTTTATGGGTGTGATGTTCACACTGTTTATGGGTGTGACGTTCGCACTGTTTATAGGTGTGATGTTCTCACTGTTTATGGGTGTGACATTCTCACTTTAAATGGGTGTGATGTTCTCACTGTTTATGGGTGTGACGTTCTCACTCTTTATGAGTGTGACTTCTCACTGTTTATGCGTGTGACGTTCTCACTCTTTATGAGTGTGACTTCTCACTGTTTATGTGTGTGACGTTCTCACTGTTTATGGGTGTGATGTTGAAACTCTTTATGGGTGTGACGTTCTCACTGTTTATGGGTGTGATGTTGAAACTCTTTTGGGTGTGACGTTCTCACAGTTTATGGGTGTGACGTTCTCACTGTTTATGGGTGTGACGTTCTCACTGTATATGAGTGTGACGTTCTCACTGTTTATGGGTGTGACGTTCATACTGTTTATGGGTGTGACTATCTCACTGTTTCTGCGTTTGATGTTCACACTCTATGAGTGTGACTTCTCACTGATTATGGGTGTGAGGTTCACACTTTTTATGAGAGCAACTTCACACTGTTTATGTGTGTGACGATCACACTGTTTATGGGTGTGAGATTCTCACTGTTTATGGGTGTGAGATTCTCTCTGTTTATGGGTGTGATGTTCACACTCTTTATGGGTGTGACGTTCTCACTGTTTATGGGTGTGACGTTCTCACTGTTCATGGGTGTGATGTTCACACTCTTTATGGGTGTGACGTTCTCACTGTTTATGGGTGTGACGTTCACACTCTTTATGGGTGTGACGTTCTCACTGTTTATGAGTGTGACGTTCACACAGTTTATGGGTGTGATGTTCTCACTGTTTCTGGGTTTGATGTTCACACTCTATGAGTGTGACTTCTCACTGATTATGGGTGTGAGGTTCACACTTTTTATGAGAGCAACTTCACACTGTTTATGTGTGTGACGATCACACTGTTTATGGGTGTGAGATTCTCACTGTTTATGGGTGTGACATTCTCACTGTTTATGGGTGCGACATTCTCACTGTTTATGGGTGTGACATTCTCACTGTTTATAGGTGTGATGTTCTCTCTGTTTATGGGTGTGAGATTCTCTCTGTTTATGGGTGTGATGTTCACACTCTTTATGGGTGTGACTTTCTCACTGTTTATGGGTGTGACGTTCACACTGTTCATGGGTGTGATGTTCACACTCTTTATGGGTGTGACGTTCTCACTGTTTATGGGTGTGACGTTCACACTGTTTATGGGTGTGACGTTCTCAATGTTTATGGGTGTGATGTTCACACTCTTTATGGGTGTGACGTTCTCACTGTTTATGGGTGTGAGATTCTCACTGTGTATGGGTGTGATGTTTTCACTGTTTATGGGTGTGACGTTCTCACTGTTTATGGGTGTGACGTTCTCACTGTTTATGGGTGTGATTTTCTCACTGTTTATGGGTGCGACATTCTCACTGTTAATGGGTGTGACGTTCTCACTGTTTATGGGTGTGATTTTGACACTGTTTATGGGTGTGACGTTCTCACTTTAAATGGGTGTGATGTTCTCACTGTTTATGGGTGTGACGTTCTCACTGTTTATGCGTGTGACGTTCTCACTCTTTATGAGTGTGACTTCTCAATGTTTATGTGTGTGACGTTCTCACTATTTATGGGCGTGACTTCTCACTGTTTATGTGTGTGATGTTCACACTGTTTATGGGTGTGACTTCTCACTGATAGTCGCTGTATGTTTACACACTTTATGGCTGTGACATTCTCAATGTTTATGGTGTGATGTTCACACTCTTTATATGTGTGACTTTCACACTGTTTATGGCTGTGACGTTCTCACTGTTTATGAGTGTGACGTTCATACTGTTTATGGGTGTGACTTTCTTACTGTTTATGGGTGTGACGTTCACACTGTTTATGGGTGTGACTTTCACACTGTTTAGTGGTGTGACGTTCGCACTCTTTATGTTTGTGTCATCTCACTGTTTATGTGTGTGAAGTTCACGCTGTTTATGGGTGTGACGTTCTCACTGATTATGGGTGTGGCATTCTCACTGTTTACGGGTGTGACGTTCTCACTGTTTATGGGTGTGACATTCTCACTTTTCATGGGTGTGACATTCTCACTGTTAATGGGTGTGATGTTCTCACTGTTTATGCGTTTGACGTTCTCACTGTTTATGGGTGTGATGTTCACACTTTATGAGTGTGACTTCTCACTGTTTATGGGTGTGACGTTCACACTGTTTCCGGTGTGATGTTCTCACTGTTTCTGGGTTTGAAATTCTCACTGTATATGGGTGTGACCTTCTCACTGTTTATGGTTGTGACGTTCACACTGTTTCTGGGTGTGACATTCTCACTGTTTATGGATGTGACATTCTCACTTTTTATGGTTGTGATGTTCTCACTGTTTATAGGTGTGATTTTCACACTCTTTATGAGTGTGACTTCTCACTGCTTATGGATATGATGTTCACACTTTTGATGGTCATCACTTCTCACTGTTTATGGGTGTGATGTTCACACTGTTTATGGGTGTGATGTTCTCTCTGTTTATGGGTGTGATGTTCTCACTGTTTATGGGTGTGACGTTCTCACAGTTTATGGGTCTGACGTTCACACTGTTTATGGGTGTGATGTTCACACTCTTTATGGGTCTGACGTTCTCACTGTTTATGGGTGTGACGTTCACACTGTTTATGGGTGTGACGTTCACACTGTTTATGGGTGTGACGTTCTCACTGTTTATAGGTGTGATGTTCTCACTGTTTATGTGTGTGACATTCTCACTGTTAATGGGTGTGATGTTCTCACTGTTTATGGGTGTGATGTTCTCACTGTTTATGCGTGTGACGTTCTCACTCTTTATGAGTGTGACTTCTCACTGTTTATGGGTGTGACGTTCTCACTATTTATGGGCCTGACTTGTCACTTTTTATGGGTGTGATGTTCACACTGTTTATGCTGTGACTTCTCACTGTTTATGGCTGTGATGTTAACACTCTTTATGGCTGTGATGTTCTTACTGTTTATGGTGTGACGTTCTCACTGTTTATGGCTGTGACGTTCTCACTGTTTATGGTGTGATGATCACTCTCTTTATATGTGTGACGTTCTCACTGTTTATGGGTGTGATGTTCACACTGTTTATGGGTGTGACGTTAATCACTGTTTATGGGTGTGATGTTCACACTCTTTATGGGTGTGACGTTCTCACTGTTTATGGGTGTGACGTTCACACTGTTTATGGGTGTGACGTTCTCACTGTTTATAGGTGTGATGTTCTCACTGTTTATGGGTGTGACATTCTCACTTTAAATGGGTGTGATGTTCTCACTGTTTATGGGTGTGACGTTCTCACTGTTTATGGGTGTGACTTCTCACTGTTTATGTGTGTGACGTTCTCACTATTTATGGGCATGACTTCTCACTGTTTATGTGTGTGATGTTCACACTGTTTATGGGTGTGACTTCTCACTGATAGTGGCTGTATGTTTACACACTTTATAGCTGTGTCATTATCACTGTTTATGGTGTAATGTTCACAGTCTTTATATGTGTGACTTTCACTCTGTTTATGGCTGTGACATTCTCACTGTTTATGGGTGTGATGCTCTCACTGTTTATGGTTGTGACGTTCTCACTGTATATGAGTGTGACGTTCTCACTGTTTATGAGTGTGACGTTCTCACTGTATATGAGTGTAACGTTCTCACTGTTTAGTGGTGTGACGTTCGCACTCTTTATGAGTGTGTCTTCTCACTGTTTATGTGTGTGAAGTTCACGCTGTTTATGGGTGTGACGTTCTCACTGATTATGGGTGTGACATTCTCACTGTTCACGGGTGTGACGTTCTCACTGTTTATGGGTGTGACGTTCTCACTGTTTATGGGTGTGACATTCTCACTGTTTATACGTTTGACGTTCTCACTGTTTATGGGTCTGATGTTCACACTTTACAAGTGTGACTTCTTACTGTTTATGGATGAGACGTTCACACTGTTTATGGGTGTGATGTTCTCACTGTTTCTGGGTTTGACATTCACACTGTTTATGGGTTTGACTTCTCACTGTTTATGGGTGTGATGCTGTCACTCTTTATGGCTGTGACGTTCACACTGTTTATGGCTGTGACATTCTCCGGTTTATGTCAGTGACGTTCTCACTGTTTATGGTGTGACGTTCTCACTGTTTATGGTTGTGACGTTCACACTGTTTATGGATGTAACATTCTCACTGTTTATAGGAGTGACGTTCTCACTGTTTATGGGTGTGACGTTCTCACTGTTTATAGGGGTGACGTTCTCACTGTTTATGCGTGTGACATTCTCATTGTTTATGGGTGTGATGTTCCCACACTTTATGTGTGTGACTTCTCACTGTTTATGGGTGTGACGTTCTCACTCTTTATGAGTGTGACTTCTCACTGTTATTGTGTGTGATGTTCTCACTATTTATGGGCCTGACTTCTCACTGTTTATGGGTGTGATGTTCACACTGTTTATGGGTGTGACTTCTCACTGGTTATGGCTGTGATGTTGACACTCTTTATGGCTGTGATGTTCACACTGTTTATGGTGTGATGTTCACACTCTTTATATGTGTGACGTTCACACTGTTTATGGGTGTGATGTTCTCACTATTTATGGGCGTGACTTCTCACTTTTTATGGGTGTGATGTTCACACTGTTTATGCTGTGACTTATCACTGGTTGTGGCTGTGATGTTAACACTCTCTATGGCTGTGATGTTCTTACTGTTTATGGTGTGACGTTCTCACTGTTTATGGCTGTGACGTTCTCACTGTTTACGGTGTGATGATCACTCCCTTTATAAGTGTGACGTTCACACTCTTTATGGGTGTGACATTCTCCGGATTATGGCTGTGAGGTTCTCACTGTTTATGGTGTGACGTTCTCACTGTTTATGGGTGTGACGTTCTCACTGTTTTTGCATGTGATATTCTCACTGTTCATGGGTGTGACATTCTCACTGTTCATGAGTGTGACGTTCTCACTGTTTATGAGTGTGACGTTCACACAGTTTATGGGTGTGAAGTCCTCACTGTTTCTGGGTTTGATGTTCACACTCTATGAGTGTGACTTCTCACTGATTATGGGTGTGAAGTTCACACTTTTTATGAGAACAACTTCACACTGTTTATGGGTGTGAGATTCTCACTGTTTATGGGTGTGACGTTCTCACTGTTTATGCTTGTGACATTCTCACTGTTTATAGGTGTGATGTTCTCTCTGTTTATGGGTGTGAGATTCTCTCTGTTTATGGGTGTGATGTTCACACTCTTTATGGGTGTGACGTTCTCACTGTTTATGGGTGTGACGTTCACACTGTTTATGGGTGTGACGTTCTCACTGTTTATGGGTGTGATGTTCACACTCTTTATGGGTGTGACGTTCTCACTGATTATGGGTGTGACGTTCTCACTGTTTATGGGTGTGACGTTCACACTGTTTATGGGTGTGACGTTCTCACTGTTTATGGGTGTGATGTTCTCACTGTTTATGGGTGTGACGTTCTCACTGTTTATGCGTGTGACGTTCTCACTCTTTATGAGTGTGACTTCTCACTGTTTATGTGTGTGACATTCTCACTATTTATGGGCGTGACTTCTCACCGTTTATGTGTGTGATGTTCACACTGTTTATGGGTGTGACTTCTCACTGATAGTCGCTGTATGTTTACACACTTTATGGCTGTGACATTCTCACTGTTTATGGTGTGATGTTCACACTCTTTATATGTGTGACTTTCACACTGTTTATGGCTGTGACATTCTCACTGTTTATGGGTGTGATGTTCTCACTGTTTATGTGTGTGAAGTTCTCACTGTATATGAGTGTGACGTTCTCACTGTTTATGAGTGTGACGTTCTCACTGTTTATGGGTGTGACTTTCTCACTGTTTATGGGTGTGACGTTGACACTGTTTATGGGTGTGACTTTCACACTGTTTAGTGGTGTGACGTTCGCACTCTTTATGAGTGTGTCTCCTCACTGTTTATGTGTGTGAAGTTCACTCTGTTTATGGGTGTGACGTTCTCACTGATTATGGGTGTGGCTTTCTCACTGTTTACGGGTGTGACGTTCTCACTGTTGATGGGTGTGACGTTCTCACTATTCATGGGTGTGACATTCTCACTGTTAATGGGTGTGATGTTCTCACTGTTTATGCGTTTGACGTTCTCACTGTTTATGGGTGTGATGTTCACACTTTATGAGTGTGACTTCTCACTGTTTATGGTTGTGACGTTCACACTGTTTATGGGTGTGATGTTCTCACTGTTTATGGGTGTGATGTTCTCACTGTTTATGCGTGTGACATTCTCACTGTTTATGGGTGTGACGTTCACACTGTTTATGGGTGTGACATTATCCGGTTTATGGCAGTGACGTTATCACTGTTTATGAGTGTGAAGTTCACACAGTTTATGGGTGTGATGTTCTCACTGTTTCTGGGTTTGATGTTCACACTCTATGAGTGTGACTTCTCACTGATTATGGGTGTGAAGTTCACACTTTTTATGAGAGCAACTTCCCACTGTTTATGGCTGTGACGTTCACACTGTTCATGGGTGTGAGATTCTCACTGTTTATGGGTGTGATGTTCACACGGTTTATGGGTATGACTCCTCACTGTTTATGGGTGTGATGTTCACACGCTTTATGGGTGTGACGTTCTCACTGTTTATGGGTGTGATTTTCTCACTGTTAATGGGTATGATGTTCTCACTGTTTATGGGTGTGATGTTCTCACTGTTTATGGGTGTGATGTTCTCACTGTTTATGGGTGTGACGTTCTCTCTGTTTATGGGTGTGATGTTCTCACTGTTTATGGGTGTGACGTTCTCACTGTTTATGGGAGAGATGTTCACACTCTTTATGGGGGTGACGTTCTCACTGTTTATGGGTGTGCATTTCACACTGTTTATGGGTGTCACGTTCGCACTGTTTTGGGGATTGACTTTCTCTCTGTTTATGCTTGTGACATTCTCACTGTTTATGGGTGTGATGTTCACACTCTTTATGGGTGTGACGTTCTCACTGTTTATGGGTGTGATTTTCTCACTGTTTATGGGTGTGACGTTCTCACTGTTTATGGGTGTGATGTTCACACTCTTTATGGGTGTGACGTTCTCACTGATTATGGGTGTGACGTTCTCACTTTAAATGGGTGTGATGTTCTCACTGTTTATGGGTGTGACGTTCTCACTGTTTATGCGTGTGACGTTCTCACTCTTTATGAGTGTGACTTCTCACTGTTTATGTGTGTGACATTCTCACTATTTATGGGCGTGACTTCTCACCGTTTATGTGTGTGATGTTCACACTGTTTATGGGTGTGACTTCTCACTGATAGTCGCTGTACGTTTACACACTTTATGGCTGTGACATTCTCACTGTTTATGGTGTGATGTTCACACTCTTTATATGTGTGACTTTCACACTGTTTATGGCTGTGACGTTCACACTGTTTATGGGTGTGATGTTCTCACTGTTTCTGGGTTTGACATTCTCACTGTTTATGGGTGAGGCGATCACACTGTTTATGGTTGTGACGTTCACACTGTTTATGGGTGTGATGTTCTCACTGTTTATGGGTGTGATGTTCTCACTCTTTATGAGTGTGACTTCTCACTGTTATTGTGTGTGACGTTTTCACTATTTATGAGCGTGACTTCTCACTGTTTATGGGTGTGATGTTCTCACTGTTTATGGGTGTGATTTTCACACTGTTTACGGGTGTGACTTCTCACTGTTTATGGGTGTGATGTTCACACTCTTTATATGTGTGACGTTCACACTGTTTATGGGTGTGACGTTCTCGCTATTTATGGGCGTGACTTCTCACTTTTTATGGGTGTGATGTTCACACTGTTTATGCTGTGACTTCTCACTGTTTATGGCTGTGATGTTAACACTCTTTATGGCTGTGATGTTCTTACTGTTTATGGTGTGACGTTCTCACTGTTTATGGCTGTGACGTTCTCACTGTTTATGGTGTGATGATCACTCTCTTTATAAGTGTGACGTTCACACTGTTTATGGGTGTGACATTCTCCGGATTATGGCTGTGACGTTCTCACTGTTTATGGGTGTGACGTTCACACTGTTTATGGGTGTGACGTTCTCACTGTTTATGGGTGTGACGTTCTCACTGTTTTTGCATGTGATATTCTCACTGTTCATGGGTGTGACATTCTCACTGTTTATAGGTGTGACGTTAACACTGTTTATGGGTGTGATGTTCTCACTGTTTATGGGTGTGACTTTCTCACTGTTTATGGGTGTGATGTTCTCACTGTTTATGGGTGTGATTTTCACACTGTTTATGGGTGTGACCTTCTCACTGTTTATGGGTGTGATGTTCTCACTGTTTATGGGTGTGATTTTCACACTGTTTATGGGTGTGACATTCGCACTGTTTATGGCTGTGATGTTGACACTCTTTATGGCTGTGATGTTCTCACTGTTTATGGTGCGATGTTCACACTCTTTATATGTGTGACGTTCACACTGTTTATGGGTGTGACGTTCTCGCTATTTATGGGCGTGACTTCTCACTTTTTATGGGTGTGATGTTCACACTGTTTATGCTGTGACTTCTCACTGTTTATGGCTGTGATGTTAACACTCTTTATGGCTGTGATGTTCTTACTGTTTATGGTGTGACGTTCTCACTGTTTATGGCTGTGACGTTCTCACTGTTTATGGTGTGATGATCACTCTCTTTATAAGTGTGACGTTCACACTGTTTATGGGTGTGACATTCTCCGGATTATGGCTGTGACGTTCTCACTGTTTATGGGTGTGACGTTCACACTGTTTATGGGTGTGACGTTCTCACTGTTTATGGGTGTGACGTTCTCACTGTTTTTGCATGTGATATTCTCACTGTTCATGGGTGTGACATTCTCACTGTTTATAGGTGTGACGTTAACACTGTTTATGGGTGTGATGTTCTCACTGTTTATGGGTGTGACTTTCTCACTGTTTATGGGTGTGATGTTCTCACTGTTTATGGGTGTGATTTTCACACTGTTTATGGGTGTGACCTTCTCACTGTTTATGGGTGTGATGTTCTCACTGTTTATGGGTGTGATTTTCACACTGTTTATGGGTGTGACATTCGCACCGTTTATGGCTGTGATGTTGACACTCTTTATGGCTGTGATGTTCTCACTGTTTATGGTGCGATGTTCACACTCTTTATATGTGTGACGTTCACACTGTTTATGGGTGTGACGTTCTCACTATTTATGGGCGTGACTTCTCACTTTTTATGGGTGTGATGTTCACTCTGTTTATGCTGTGACTTCTCACTGTTTATGGCTGTGACGTTCTCACTGTTTTTGTGTGTGACGTTCTCACTGTATATGAGTGTGACGTTCTCACTGTTTATGGGTGTGACTTTCATAACTGTTTATGGGTGAGACTTTCACACTGTTTATGGGTGTGACGTTCACACTCTTTATGAGTGTGTCTTCTCTCTGTTTATGGGTGTGAGGTTCTCACTGTTTCTGGGTGTGAGATTCTCTCTGTTTTTGGGTCTGCTGTTCACACTGTTTTTGGGTGTGACGTTCACACTGTTTATGGGTGTGACATTCACACTGTTTATGGGTGTGACGTTCTCACTGTTATTGTGTGTGACGTTCTCACTGTATATGAGTGTGACGTTCTCACTGTTTATGAATGTGACGTTCACACTGTTTATGGGTGTGACCTTCTCACTGTTTATATGTGTGACGTTCACACTGTTTATGGGTGTGACGTTCTCACTATTTATGGGCGTGACTTCTCACTTTTTATGGGTGTGATGTTCACACTGTTTATGCTGTGACTTGTCACTGTTTATGGCTGTGATGTTAACACTCTTTATGGCTGTGATGTTCTTACTGTTTATGGTGTGACGTACTCACTGTTTACGGCTGTGACGTTCTCACTGTTTATGGTGTGATGATCACTCTCTTTATAAGTGTGACGTTCACACTGTTTATGGGTGTGACATTCTTCGGATTATGGCTGTGAGGTTCTCACTGTTTATGGTGTGACGTTCTCACTGTTTATGGTGTGATGATCACTCTCTTTATAAGTGTGACGTTCACACTGTTTATGGGTGTGACATTCTCCAGATTATGGCTGTGAGGTTCTCACTGTTTATGGTGTGACGTTCTCACTCTTTTTGCATGTGATATTCTCACTGTTCATGGGTGTGAAGTTCTCACTGTTTATGAGTGTGACGTTCACACAGTTTATGGGTGTGATGTTCTCACTGTTTCTGGGTTTGATGTTCACACTCTATGAGTGTGACTTCTCACGGATTATGGGTGTGAAGTTCACACTTTTTATGAGAGCAACTTCCCACTGTTTATGGGTGTGACGTTCACACTGTTTATGGGTGTGAGATTCTCACTGTTTATGGGTGTGATGTTCACACGCTTTATGGGTGTGACGTTCTCACTGTTTATGGGTGTGACGTTCGTACTGTTTATTGGTGTGATTTTCTCACTGTTTATGGGATTGACTTTCTCTCTGTTAATGCTTGTGACATTCTCACTGTTTATAAGTGTGATGTTCTCTCTGTTTATGGGTGTGAGATTCTCTCTGTTTATAGGTGTGATGTTCTCTCTGTTTATGGGTGTGAGATTCTCTCTGTTTATGGGTGTGATGTTCACAGTGTTTATTGGTGTGACGTTCTCACTGTTTATGGGTGTGACGTTCAACTGTTTATGGGTGTGATGTTCACACACTTTATGGGTGTGACGTTCTCACTGTTTATGGGTGTGACATTCTCACTGTTTCGGTGTGATGTTCACACTCTTTATGGGTGTGACGTTCTCACTGTTTATGGGTGTGACGTTCTCACTGTTTATGGGTGTGACGTTCACACTGTTTATGGGTGTGACGTTCTCACTGTTTAGGTGTGATGTTCACACTCTTTATGGGTGTGACGTTCTCACTGTTTATGGGTGTGACGTTCTCACTGTTTATGGGTGTGACTTTCACACTGTTTATGGGTGTGACGTTCGCACTCTTTATGAGTGTGTCTTCTCACTGTTTATGTGTGTGAAGTTCTCTCTGTTTATGGGTGTGACGTTCTCAGTGATTATGGGTGTGGCATTCTCACTGTTTACGGGTGTGACGTTCTCACTGTTTATGCGTGTGACGTTCTCACTCTTTATGAGTGTGACTTCTCACTGTTATTGTGTGTGATGTTCTCACTATTTATGGGCGTGACTTCTCACTGTTTATGGGTGTGATGTTCACACTGTTTATGGGTGTGACTTCTCACTGGTTATGGCTGTGATGTTGACACTCTTTATGGCTGTGATGTTCTCACTGTTTATGGTGTGATGTTCACACTCTTTATATATATGATGTTCACACTCTTTATGGCTGTGACATTCTTCGGTTTATGGCTGTGACGTTCTCACTGTTTATGAGTGTGACGTTCTCACTGTTTATGAATGTGACGTTCACATTGTTTATAGGTGTGCTTTCTCACTGTTTACGGGTGTGACTTTCACACTGTTTATGGGTGTGATGTTCACACTGTTTATGGGTGCGACGTTCTCACTGTTAATGGGTGTGATGTTCTCACTGTTTTTGGGTGTGACGTTCTCACTGTTTATGGGTGTGACATTCTCACTGTTAATGGGTGTGATATTCTCACTGTTTATGGGTGTGATGTTCTCACTGTTTATGGGTGTGACGTTCTCACTGTTTATACGTGTGACATTCTCATTGTTTATGGGTGTGACGTTCTCACTGTTTATGAGAGTGACTTCTCACTGTTTATGTGTGTGACGTTCTCACTATTTATGGGTGTGACTTCTCACTGTTTATGGGTGTGATGTTCACACTGTTTATGGGTGTGACTTCTCACTGTTTATGGCTGTGATGTTGAAACTCTTTATGGCTGTGACATTCTCACTGTTTATGGTGTGATGTTCACACTCTTTATATGTGTGCCTTTCAACTGCTTATGGCTGTGACATTCTTCGGTTTATGGCTGTGAAGTTCTCACTGTTTATGGGTGTGATGTTCTCACTGTTTTTGTGTGTGACTTTCATAACTGTATATGGGTGAGACTTTCACACTGTTTATGCGTGTGACGTTCACACTCTTTATGAGTGTGTCTTCTCTCTGTTTATGGGTGTGATGTTCTCACTGTTTCTGGGTGTGAGATTCTCTCTGTGTTTGGGTGTGCTGTTCACACTGTTTTTGGGTGTGACGTTCACACTGTTTATGGGTGTGACATTCACACTGTTTATGGGTGTGACGTTCTCACTGTTATTGTGTGTGACGTTCTCACTGTATATGAGTGTGACGTTCTCACTGTTTATGAATGTGACGTTCACACTGTTTATGGGTGTGACCTTCTCACTGTTTATATGTGTGACGTTCACATTGTTTATGGGTGTGACGTTCTCACTATTTATGGGCGTGACTTCTCACTTTTTATGGGTGTGATGTTCACACTGTTTATGCTGTGTCTTCTCACTGTTTATGGCTGTGATGTTAACACTCTTTATGGCTGTGATGTTCTTACTGTTTATGGTGTGACGTACTCACTGTTTACGGCTGTGACGTTCTCACTGTTTATGGTGTGATGATCACACTCTTTGTAAGTGTGACGTTCACACTGTTTATGGGTGTGACATTCTCCGGATTATGGCTGTGCGGTTCTCACTGTTTATGGTGTGATGTTCACACTGTTTATGGGTGTGACATTCTCCGGATTATGGCTGTGACGTTCTCACTGTTTATGGGTGTGACGTTCTCACTGTTTATGGGTGTGATGTTCACACTGTTTATGGGTGTGATGTTCACACTGTTTATGGGTGTGACGTTCTCACTTTAAATGGGTGTGATGTTCTCACTGTTTATGGGTGTGACGTTCTCACTGTTTATGCGTGTGACGTTCTCACTCTTTATGAGTGTGACTTCTCACTGTTTATGTGTGTGACATTCTCACTATTTATGGGCGTGACTTCTCACCGTTTATGTGTGTGATGTTCACACTGTTTATGGGTGTGACTTCTCACTGATAGTCGCTGTATGTTTACACACTTTATGGCTGTGACATTCTCACTGTTTATGGTGTGATGTTCACACTCTTTATATGTGTGACTTTCACACTGTTTATGGCTGTGACGTTCACACTGTTTATGGGTGTGATGTTCTCACTGTTTCTGGGTTTGACATTCTCACTGTTTATGGGTGAGGCGATCACACTGTTTATGGTTGTGACGTTCACACTGTTTATGGGTGTGATGTTCACACTGTTTATGAGTGTGTCTTCTCTCTGTTTATGGGTGTGATGTTCTCACTGTTTATGGGTGTGATGTTCACTCTGTTTATGGGTATGACCTTCTCACTGTTTATGGGTGTGATGTTCTCACTCTTTATGAGTGTGACTTCTCACTGTTATTGTGTGTGACGTTTTCACTATTTATGAGCGTGACTTCTCACTGTTTATGGGTGTGATGTTCTCACTGTTTATGGGTGTGATGTTCACTCTGTTTATGGGTGTGACCTTCTCACTGTTTATGGGTGTGATGTTCTCACTGTTTATGGGTGTGATTTTCACACTGTTTACGGGTGTGACTTCTCACTGTTTATGGGTGTGATGTTCACACTCTTTATATGTGTGACGTTCACACTGTTTATGGGTGTGACGTTCTCGCTATTTATGGGCGTGACTTCTCACTTTTTATGGGTGTGATGTTCACACTGTTTATGCTGTGACTTCTCACTGTTTATGGCTGTGATGTTAACACTCTTTATGGCTGTGATGTTCTTACTGTTTATGGTGTGACGTTCTCACTGTTTATGGCTGTGACGTTCTCACTGTTTATGGTGTGATGATCACTCTCTTTATAAGTGTGACGTTCACACTGTTTATGGGTGTGACATTCTCCGGATTATGGCTGTGAGGTTCTCACTGTTTATGGGTGTGACGTTCACACTGTTTATGGGTGTGACGTTCTCACTGTTTATGGGTGTGACGTTCTCACTGTTTTTGCATGTGATATTCTCACTGTTCATGGGTGTGACATTCTCACTGTTTATAGGTGTGACGTTAACACTGCTTATGGGTGTGATGTTCTCACTGTTTATGGGTGTGACTTTCTCACTGTTTATGGGTGTGATGTTCTCACTGTTTATGGGTGTGATTTTCACACTGTTTATGGGTGTGACCTTCTCACTGTTTATGGGTGTGATGTTCTCACTGTTTATGGGTGTGACTTTCACACTGTTTATGGGTGTGACATTCGCACTGTTTATGGCTGTGATGTTGACACTCTTTATGGCTGTGATGTTCTCACTGTTTATGGTGCGATGTTCACACTCTTTATATGTGTGACGTTCACACTGTTTATGGGTGTGACGTTCTCACTATTTATGGGCGTGACTTCTCACTTTTTATGGGTGTGATGTTCACACTGTTTATGCTGTGACTTCTCACTGTTTATGGCTGTGACGTTCTCACTGTTTTTGTGTGTGACGTTCTCACTGTATATGAGTGTGACGTTCTCACTGTTTATGGGTGTGACTTTCATAACTGTTTATGGGTGAGACTTTCACACTGTTTATGGGTGTGACGTTCACACTCTTTATGAGTGTGTCTTCTCTCTGTTTATGGGTGTGATGTTCTCACTGTTTCTGGGTGTGAGATTCTCTCTGTTTTTGGGTCTGCTGTTCACACTGTTTTTGGGTGTGACGTTCACACTGTTTATGGGTGTGACATTCACACTGTTTATGGGTGTGACGTTCTCACTGTTATTGTGTGTGACGTTCTCACTGTATATGAGTGTGACGTTCTCACTGTTTATGAATGTGACGTTCACACTGTTTATGGGTGTGACCTTCTCACTGTTTATATGTGTGACGTTCACACTGTTTATGGGTGTGACGTTCTCACTATTTATGGGCGTGACTTCTCACTTTTTATGGGTGTGATGTTCACACTGTTTATGCTGTGACTTGTCACTGTTTATGGCTGTGATGTTAACACTCTTTATGGCTGTGATGTTCTTACTGTTTATGGTGTGACGTACTCACTGTTTACGGCTGTGACGTTCTCACTGTTTATGGTGTGATGATCACTCTCTTTATAAGTGTGACGTTCACACTGTTTATGGGTGTGACATTCTTCGGATTATGGCTGTGAGGTTCTCACTGTTTATGGTGTGACGTTCTCACTGTTTATGGCTGTGACGTTCTCACTGTTTATGGTGTGATGATCACTCTCTTTATAAGTGTGACGTTCACACTGTTTATGGGTGTGACATTCTCCAGATTATGGCTGTGAGGTTCTCACTGTTTATGGTGTGACGTTCTCACTGTTTTTGCATGTGATATTCTCACTGTTTTTGGGTGTGAAGTTCTCACTGTTTATGAGTGTGACGTTCACACAGTTTATGGGTGTGATGTTCTCACTGTTTCTGGGTTTGATGTTCACACTCTATGAGTGTGACTTCTCACGGATTATGGGTGTGAAGTTCACACTTTTTATGAGAGCAACTTCCCACTGTTTATGGGTGTGACGTTCACACTGTTTATGGGTGTGAGATTCTCACTGTTTATGGGTGTGATGTTCACACGGTTTATGGGTATGACTTCTCACTGTTTATGGGTGTGATGTTCACACGCTTTATGGGTGTGACGTTCTCACTGTTTATGGGTGTGATGTTCACACGCTTTATGGGTGTGACGTTCTCACTGTTTATGGGTGTGACGTTCGTACTGTTTATTGGTGTGATTTTCTCACTGTTTATGGGATTGACTTTCTCTCTGTTAATGCTTGTGACATTCTCACTGTTTATAAGTGTGATGTTCTCTCTGTTTATGGGTGTGAGATTCTCTCTGTTTATGGGTGTGATGTTCACAGTGTTTATTGGTGTGACGTTCTCACTGTTTATGGGTGTGACGTTCAACTGTTTATGGGTGTGATGTTCACACACTTTATGGGTGTGACGTTCTCACTGTTTATGGGTGTGACATTCTCACTGTTTCGGTGTGATGTTCACACTCTTTATGGGTGTGACGTTCTCACTGTTTATGGGTGTGACGTTCTCACTGTTTATGGGTGTGACGTTCACACTGTTTATGGGTGTGACGTTCTCACTGTTTAGGTGTGATGTTCACACTCTTTATGGGTGTGACGTTCTCACTGTTTATGGGTGTGACGTTCTCACTGTTTATGGGTGTGACTTTCACACTGTTTATGGGTGTGACGTTCGCACTCTTTATGAGTGTGTCTTCTCACTGTTTATGTGTGTGAAGTTCTCTCTGTTTATGGGTGTGACGTTCTCAGTGATTATGGGTGTGGCATTCTCACTGTTTACGGGTGTGACGTTCTCACTGTTTATGCGTGTGACGTTCTCACTCTTTATGAGTGTGACTTCTCACTGTTATTGTGTGTGATGTTCTCACTATTTATGGGCGTGACTTCTCACTGTTTATGGGTGTGATGTTCACACTGTTTATGGGTGTGACTTCTCACTGGTTATGGCTGTGATGTTGACACTCTTTATGGCTGTGATGTTCTCACTGTTTATGGTGTGATGTTCACACTCTTTATATATATGATGTTCACACTCTTTATGGCTGTGACATTCTTCGGTTTATGGCTGTGACGTTCTCACTGTTTATGAGTGTGACGTTCTCACTGTTTATGAATGTGACGTTCACATTGTTTATAGGTGTGCTTTCTCACTGTTTACGGGTGTGACTTTCACACTGTTTATGGGTGTGATGTTCACACTGTTTATGGGTGCGACGTTCTCACTGTTAATGGGTGTGATGTTCTCACTGTTTTTGGGTGTGACGTTCTCACTGTTTATGGGTGTGACATTCTCACTGTTAATGGGTGTGATATTCTCACTGTTTATGGGTGTGATGTTCTCACTGTTTATGGGTGTGACGTTCTCACTGTTTATACGTGTGACATTCTCATTGTTTATGGGTGTGACGTTCTCACTGTTTATGAGAGTGACTTCTCACTGTTTATGTGTGTGACGTTCTCACTATTTATGGGTGTGACTTCTCACTGTTTATGGGTGTGATGTTCACACTGTTTATGGGTGTGACTTCTCACTGTTTATGGCTGTGATGTTGAAACTCTTTATGGCTGTGACATTCTCACTGTTTATGGTGTGATGTTCACACTCTTTATATGTGTGCCTTTCAACTGCTTATGGCTGTGACATTCTTCGGTTTATGGCTGTGAAGTTCTCACTGTTTATGGGTGTGATGTTCTCACTGTTTTTGTGTGTGACTTTCATAACTGTATATGGGTGAGACTTTCACACTGTTTATGCGTGTGACGTTCACACTCTTTATGAGTGTGTCTTCTCTCTGTTTATGGGTGTGATGTTCTCACTGTTTCTGGGTGTGAGATTCTCTCTGTGTTTGGGTGTGCTGTTCACACTGTTTTTGGGTGTGACGTTCACACTGTTTATGGGTGTGACATTCACACTGTTTATGGGTGTGACGTTCTCACTGTTATTGTGTGTGACGTTCTCACTGTATATGAGTGTGACGTTCTCACTGTTTATGAATGTGACGTTCACACTGTTTATGGGTGTGACCTTCTCACTGTTTATATGTGTGACGTTCACATTGTTTATGGGTGTGACGTTCTCACTATTTATGGGCGTGACTTCTCACTTTTTATGGGTGTGATGTTCACACTGTTTATGCTGTGTCTTCTCACTGTTTATGGCTGTGATGTTAACACTCTTTATGGCTGTGATGTTCTTACTGTTTATGGTGTGACGTACTCACTGTTTACGGCTGTGACGTTCTCACTGTTTATGGTGTGATGATCACACTCTTTGTAAGTGTGACGTTCACACTGTTTATGGGTGTGACATTCTCCGGATTATGGCTGTGCGGTTCTCACTGTTTATGGTGTGATGTTCACACTGTTTATGGGTGTGACATTCTCCGGATTATGGCTGTGACGTTCTCACTGTTTATGGGTGTGACGTTCTCACTGTTTATGGGTGTGATGTTCACACTGTTTATGGGTGTGATGTTCACACTGTTTATGGGTGTGACGTTCTCACTTTAAATGGGTGTGATGTTCTCACTGTTTATGGGTGTGACGTTCTCACTGTTTATGCGTGTGACGTTCTCACTCTTTATGAGTGTGACTTCTCACTGTTTATGTGTGTGACATTCTCACTATTTATGGGCGTGACTTCTCACCGTTTATGTGTGTGATGTTCACACTGTTTATGGGTGTGACTTCTCACTGATAGTCGCTGTATGTTTACACACTTTATGGCTGTGACATTCTCACTGTTTATGGTGTGATGTTCACACTCTTTATATGTGTGACTTTCACACTGTTTATGGCTGTGACGTTCACACTGTTTATGGGTGTGATGTTCTCACTGTTTCTGGGTTTGACATTCTCACTGTTTATGGGTGAGGCGATCACACTGTTTATGGTTGTGACGTTCACACTGTTTATGGGTGTGATGTTCACACTGTTTATGAGTGTGTCTTCTCTCTGTTTATGGGTGTGATGTTCTCACTGTTTATGGGTGTGATGTTCACTCTGTTTATGGGTATGACCTTCTCACTGTTTATGGGTGTGATGTTCTCACTCTTTATGAGTGTGACTTCTCACTGTTATTGTGTGTGACGTTTTCACTATTTATGAGCGTGACTTCTCACTGTTTATGGGTGTGATGTTCTCACTGTTTATGGGTGTGATGTTCACTCTGTTTATGGGTGTGACCTTCTCACTGTTTATGGGTGTGATGTTCTCACTGTTTATGGGTGTGATTTTCACACTGTTTACGGGTGTGACTTCTCACTGTTTATGGGTGTGATGTTCACACTCTTTATATGTGTGACGTTCACACTGTTTATGGGTGTGACGTTCTCGCTATTTATGGGCGTGACTTCTCACTTTTTATGGGTGTGATGTTCACACTGTTTATGCTGTGACTTCTCACTGTTTATGGCTGTGATGTTAACACTCTTTATGGCTGTGATGTTCTTACTGTTTATGGTGTGACGTTCTCACTGTTTATGGCTGTGACGTTCTCACTGTTTATGGTGTGATGATCACTCTCTTTATAAGTGTGACGTTCACACTGTTTATGGGTGTGACATTCTCCGGATTATGGCTGTGAGGTTCTCACTGTTTATGGGTGTGACGTTCACACTGTTTATGGGTGTGACGTTCTCACTGTTTATGGGTGTGACGTTCTCACTGTTTTTGCATGTGATATTCTCACTGTTCATGGGTGTGACATTCTCACTGTTTATAGGTGTGACGTTAACACTGCTTATGGGTGTGATGTTCTCACTGTTTATGGGTGTGACTTTCTCACTGTTTATGGGTGTGATGTTCTCACTGTTTATGGGTGTGATTTTCACACTGTTTATGGGTGTGACCTTCTCACTGTTTATGGGTGTGATGTTCTCACTGTTTATGGGTGTGACTTTCACACTGTTTATGGGTGTGACATTCGCACTGTTTATGGCTGTGATGTTGACACTCTTTATGGCTGTGATGTTCTCACTGTTTATGGTGCGATGTTCACACTCTTTATATGTGTGACGTTCACACTGTTTATGGGTGTGACGTTCTCACTATTTATGGGCGTGACTTCTCACTTTTTATGGGTGTGATGTTCACACTGTTTATGCTGTGACTTCTCACTGTTTATGGCTGTGACGTTCTCACTGTTTTTGTGTGTGACGTTCTCACTGTATATGAGTGTGACGTTCTCACTGTTTATGGGTGTGACTTTCATAACTGTTTATGGGTGAGACTTTCACACTGTTTATGGGTGTGACGTTCACACTCTTTATGAGTGTGTCTTCTCTCTGTTTATGGGTGTGATGTTCTCACTGTTTCTGGGTGTGAGATTCTCTCTGTTTTTGGGTCTGCTGTTCACACTGTTTTTGGGTGTGACGTTCACACTGTTTATGGGTGTGACATTCACACTGTTTATGGGTGTGACGTTCTCACTGTTATTGTGTGTGACGTTCTCACTGTATATGAGTGTGACGTTCTCACTGTTTATGAATGTGACGTTCACACTGTTTATGGGTGTGACCTTCTCACTGTTTATATGTGTGACGTTCACACTGTTTATGGGTGTGACGTTCTCACTATTTATGGGCGTGACTTCTCACTTTTTATGGGTGTGATGTTCACACTGTTTATGCTGTGACTTGTCACTGTTTATGGCTGTGATGTTAACACTCTTTATGGCTGTGATGTTCTTACTGTTTATGGTGTGACGTACTCACTGTTTACGGCTGTGACGTTCTCACTGTTTATGGTGTGATGATCACTCTCTTTATAAGTGTGACGTTCACACTGTTTATGGGTGTGACATTCTTCGGATTATGGCTGTGAGGTTCTCACTGTTTATGGTGTGACGTTCTCACTGTTTATGGCTGTGACGTTCTCACTGTTTATGGTGTGATGATCACTCTCTTTATAAGTGTGACGTTCACACTGTTTATGGGTGTGACATTCTCCAGATTATGGCTGTGAGGTTCTCACTGTTTATGGTGTGACGTTCTCACTGTTTTTGCATGTGATATTCTCACTGTTTTTGGGTGTGAAGTTCTCACTGTTTATGAGTGTGACGTTCACACAGTTTATGGGTGTGATGTTCTCACTGTTTCTGGGTTTGATGTTCACACTCTATGAGTGTGACTTCTCACGGATTATGGGTGTGAAGTTCACACTTTTTATGAGAGCAACTTCCCACTGTTTATGGGTGTGACGTTCACACTGTTTATGGGTGTGAGATTCTCACTGTTTATGGGTGTGATGTTCACACGGTTTATGGGTATGACTTCTCACTGTTTATGGGTGTGATGTTCACACGCTTTATGGGTGTGACGTTCTCACTGTTTATGGGTGTGATGTTCACACGCTTTATGGGTGTGACGTTCTCACTGTTTATGGGTGTGACGTTCGTACTGTTTATTGGTGTGATTTTCTCACTGTTTATGGGATTGACTTTCTCTCTGTTAATGCTTGTGACATTCTCACTGTTTATAAGTGTGATGTTCTCTCTGTTTATGGGTGTGAGATTCTCTCTGTTTATGGGTGTGATGTTCACAGTGTTTATTGGTGTGACGTTCTCACTGTTTATGGGTGTGACGTTCAACTGTTTATGGGTGTGATGTTCACACACTTTATGGGTGTGACGTTCTCACTGTTTATGGGTGTGACATTCTCACTGTTTCGGTGTGATGTTCACACTCTTTATGGGTGTGACGTTCTCACTGTTTATGGGTGTGACGTTCTCACTGTTTATGGGTGTGACGTTCACACTGTTTATGGGTGTGACGTTCTCACTGTTTAGGTGTGATGTTCACACTCTTTATGGGTGTGACGTTCTCACTGTTTATGGGTGTGACGTTCTCACTGTTTATGGGTGTGACTTTCACACTGTTTATGGGTGTGACGTTCGCACTCTTTATGAGTGTGTCTTCTCACTGTTTATGTGTGTGAAGTTCTCTCTGTTTATGGGTGTGACGTTCTCAGTGATTATGGGTGTGGCATTCTCACTGTTTACGGGTGTGACGTTCTCACTGTTTATGCGTGTGACGTTCTCACTCTTTATGAGTGTGACTTCTCACTGTTATTGTGTGTGATGTTCTCACTATTTATGGGCGTGACTTCTCACTGTTTATGGGTGTGATGTTCACACTGTTTATGGGTGTGACTTCTCACTGGTTATGGCTGTGATGTTGACACTCTTTATGGCTGTGATGTTCTCACTGTTTATGGTGTGATGTTCACACTCTTTATATATATGATGTTCACACTCTTTATGGCTGTGACATTCTTCGGTTTATGGCTGTGACGTTCTCACTGTTTATGAGTGTGACGTTCTCACTGTTTATGAATGTGACGTTCACATTGTTTATAGGTGTGCTTTCTCACTGTTTACGGGTGTGACTTTCACACTGTTTATGGGTGTGATGTTCACACTGTTTATGGGTGCGACGTTCTCACTGTTAATGGGTGTGATGTTCTCACTGTTTTTGGGTGTGACGTTCTCACTGTTTATGGGTGTGACATTCTCACTGTTAATGGGTGTGATATTCTCACTGTTTATGGGTGTGATGTTCTCACTGTTTATGGGTGTGACGTTCTCACTGTTTATACGTGTGACATTCTCATTGTTTATGGGTGTGACGTTCTCACTGTTTATGAGAGTGACTTCTCACTGTTTATGTGTGTGACGTTCTCACTATTTATGGGTGTGACTTCTCACTGTTTATGGGTGTGATGTTCACACTGTTTATGGGTGTGACTTCTCACTGTTTATGGCTGTGATGTTGAAACTCTTTATGGCTGTGACATTCTCACTGTTTATGGTGTGATGTTCACACTCTTTATATGTGTGCCTTTCAACTGCTTATGGCTGTGACATTCTTCGGTTTATGGCTGTGAAGTTCTCACTGTTTATGGGTGTGATGTTCTCACTGTTTTTGTGTGTGACTTTCATAACTGTATATGGGTGAGACTTTCACACTGTTTATGCGTGTGACGTTCACACTCTTTATGAGTGTGTCTTCTCTCTGTTTATGGGTGTGATGTTCTCACTGTTTCTGGGTGTGAGATTCTCTCTGTGTTTGGGTGTGCTGTTCACACTGTTTTTGGGTGTGACGTTCACACTGTTTATGGGTGTGACATTCACACTGTTTATGGGTGTGACGTTCTCACTGTTATTGTGTGTGACGTTCTCACTGTATATGAGTGTGACGTTCTCACTGTTTATGAATGTGACGTTCACACTGTTTATGGGTGTGACCTTCTCACTGTTTATATGTGTGACGTTCACACTGTTTATGGGTGTGACGTTCTCACTATTTATGGGCGTGACTTCTCACTTTTTATGGGTGTGATGTTCACACTGTTTATGCTGTGTCTTCTCACTGTTTATGGCTGTGATGTTAACACTCTTTATGGCTGTGATGTTCTTACTGTTTATGGTGTGACGTACTCACTGTTTACGGCTGTGACGTTCTCACTGTTTATGGTGTGATGATCACACTCTTTGTAAGTGTGACGTTCACACTGTTTATGGGTGTGACATTCTCCGGATTATGGCTGTGCGGTTCTCACTGTTTATGGTGTGATGTTCACACTGTTTATGGGTGTGACATTCTCCGGATTATGGCTGTGACGTTCTCACTGTTTATGGGTGTGACGTTCTCACTGTTTATGGGTGTGATGTTCACACTGTTTATGGGTGTGATGTTCACACTGTTTATGGGTGTGACGTTCTCACTTTAAATGGGTGTGATGTTCTCACTGTTTATGGGTGTGACGTTCTCACTGTTTATGCGTGTGACGTTCTCACTCTTTATGAGTGTGACTTCTCACTGTTTATGTGTGTGACATTCTCACTATTTATGGGCGTGACTTCTCACCGTTTATGTGTGTGATGTTCACACTGTTTATGGGTGTGACTTCTCACTGATAGTCGCTGTATGTTTACACACTTTATGGCTGTGACATTCTCACTGTTTATGGCTGTGACGTTCACACTGTTTATGGGTGTGATGTTCTCACTGTTTCTGGGTTTGACATTCTCACTGTTTATGGGTGAGGCGATCACACTGTTTATGGTTGTGACGTTCACACTGTTTATGGGTGTGACCTTCTCACTGATAGTCGCTGTATGTTTACACACTTTATGGCTGTGACATTCTCACTGTTTATGGGTGAGGCGATCACACTGTTTATGGGTGTGATGTTCACACTGTTTATGGGTGTGATGTTCACTCTGTTTATGGGTGTGACCTTCTCACTGTTTATGGGTGTGATGTTCTCACTGTTTATGGGTGTGATGTTCACTCTGTTTATGGGTGTGACCTTCTCACTGTTTATGGGTGTGATGTTCTCACTCTTTATGAGTGTGACTTCTCACTGTTATTGTGTGTGACGTTTTCACTATTTATGAGCGTGACTTCTCACTGTTTATGGGTGTGATGTTCTCACTGTTTATGGGTGTGATGTTCACTCTGTTTATGGGTGTGACCTTCTCACTGTTTATGGGTGTGATGTTCTCACTGTTTATGGGTGTGATTTTCACACTGTTTACGGGTGTGACTTCTCACTGTTTATGGGTGTGATGTTCACACTCTTTATATGTGTGACGTTCACACTGTTTATGGGTGTGACGTTCTCGCTATTTATGGGCGTGACTTCTCACTTTTTATGGGTGTGATGTTCACACTGTTTATGCTGTGACTTCTCACTGTTTATGGCTGTGATGTTAACACTCTTTATGGCTGTGATGTTCTTACTGTTTATGGTGTGACGTTCTCACTGTTTATGGCTGTGACGTTCTCACTGTTTATGGTGTGATGATCACTCTCTTTATAAGTGTGACGTTCACACTGTTTATGGGTGTGACATTCTCCGGATTATGGCTGTGAGGTTCTCACTGTTTATGGGTGTGACGTTCACACTGTTTATGGGTGTGACGTTCTCACTGTTTATGGTGTGACGTTCTCACTGTTTTTGCATGTGATATTCTCACTGTTTATGAGTGTGACGTTCACACAGTTTATGGGTGTGATGTTCTCACTGTTTCTGGGTTTGATGTTCACACTCTATGAGTGTGACTTCTCACGGATTATGGGTGTGAAGTTCACACTTTTTATGAGAGCAACTTCCCACTGTTTATGGGTGTGACGTTCACACTGTTTATGGGTGTGAGATTCTCACTGTTTATGGGTGTGATGTTCACACGGTTTATGGGTATGACTTCTCACTGTTTATGGGTGTGATGTTCACACGCTTTATGGGTGTGACGTTCTCACTGTTTATGGGTGTGACGTTCTCACTGTTTATGGGTGTGACGTTCGTACTGTTTATTGGTGTGATTTTCTCACTGTTTATGGGATTGACTTTCTCTCTGTTAATGCTTGTGACATTCTCACTGTTTATGGGTGTGATGTTCGCTCTGTTTATGGGTGTGAGATTCTCTCTGTTTATGGGTGTGATGTTCACAGTGTTTATTGGTGTGACGTTCTCACTGTTTATGGGTGTGACGTTCAACTGTTTATGGGTGTGATGTTCACACACTTTATGGGTGTGACGTTCTCACTGTTTATGGGTGTGACATTCTCACTGTTTCGGTGTGATGTTCACACTCTTTATGGGTGTGACGTTCTCACTGTTTATGGGTGTGACGTTCTCACTGTTTATGGGTGTGACGTTCTCACTGTTTATGGGTGTGACGTTCTCACTGTTTATGGGTGTGACGTTCACACTGTTTATGGGTGTGACGTTCTCACTGTTTAGGTGTGATGTTCACACTCTTTATGGGTGTGACGTTCTCACTGTTTATGGGTGTGACGTTCTCACTGTTTATGGGTGTGACTTTCACACTGTTTATGGGTGTGACGTTCGCACTCTTTATGAGTGTGTCTTCTCACTGTTTATGTGTGTGAAGTTCTCTCTGTTTATGGGTGTGACGTTCTCAGTGATTATGGGTGTGGCATTCTCACTGTTTACGGGTGTGACGTTCTCACTGTTTATGCGTGTGACGTTCTCACTCTTTATGAGTGTGACTTCTCACTGTTATTGTGTGTGATGTTCTCACTATTTATGGGCGTGACTTCTCACTGTTTATGGGTGTGATGTTCACACTGTTTATGGGTGTGACTTCTCACTGGTTATGGCTGTGATGTTGACACTCTTTATGGCTGTGATGTTCTCACTGTTTATGGTGTGATGTTCACACTCTTTATATATATGATGTTCACACTCTTTATGGCTGTGACATTCTTCGGTTTATGGCTGTGACGTTCTCACTGTTTATGAGTGTGACGTTCTCACTGTTTATGAATGTGACGTTCACATTGTTTATAGGTGTGCTTTCTCACTGTTTACGGGTGTGACTTTCACACTGTTTATGGGTGTGATGTTCACACTGTTTATGGGTGCGACGTTCTCACTGTTAATGGGTGTGATGTTCTCACTGTTTTTGGGTGTGACGTTCTCACTGTTTATGGGTGTGACATTCTCACTGTTAATGGGTGTGATATTCTCACTGTTTATGGGTGTGATGTTCTCACTGTTTATGGGTGTGACGTTCTCACTGTTTATACGTGTGACATTCTCATTGTTTATGGGTGTGACGTTCTCACTGTTTATGAGAGTGACTTCTCACTGTTTATGTGTGTGACGTTCTCACTATTTATGGGTGTGACTTCTCACTGTTTATGGGTGTGATGTTCACACTGTTTATGGGTGTGACTTCTCACTGTTTATGGCTGTGATGTTGAAACTCTTTATGGCTGTGACATTCTCACTGTTTATGGTGTGATGTTCACACTCTTTATATGTGTGCCTTTCAACTGCTTATGGCTGTGACATTCTTCGGTTTATGGCTGTGAAGTTCTCACTGTTTATGGGTGTGATGTTCTCACTGTTTTTGTGTGTGACTTTCATAACTGTATATGGGTGAGACTTTCACACTGTTTATGCGTGTGACGTTCACACTCTTTATGAGTGTGTCTTCTCTCTGTTTATGGGTGTGATGTTCTCACTGTTTCTGGGTGTGAGATTCTCTCTGTGTTTGGGTGTGCTGTTCACACTGTTTTTGGGTGTGACGTTCACACTGTTTATGGGTGTGACATTCACACTGTTTATGGGTGTGACGTTCTCACTGTTATTGTGTGTGACGTTCTCACTGTATATGAGTGTGACGTTCTCACTGTTTATGAATGTGACGTTCACACTGTTTATGGGTGTGACCTTCTCACTGTTTATATGTGTGACGTTCACACTGTTTATGGGTGTGACGTTCTCACTATTTATGGGCGTGACTTCTCACTTTTTATGGGTGTGATGTTCACACTGTTTATGCTGTGTCTTCTCACTGTTTATGGCTGTGATGTTAACACTCTTTATGGCTGTGATGTTCTTACTGTTTATGGTGTGACGTACTCACTGTTTACGGCTGTGACGTTCTCACTGTTTATGGTGTGATGATCACACTCTTTGTAAGTGTGACGTTCACACTGTTTATGGGTGTGACATTCTCCGGATTATGGCTGTGCGGTTCTCACTGTTTATGGTGTGATGTTCACACTGTTTATGGGTGTGACATTCTCCGGATTATGGCTGTGACGTTCTCACTGTTTATGGGTGTGACGTTCTCACTGTTTATGGGTGTGATGTTCACACTGTTTATGGGTGTGATGTTCACACTGTTTATGGGTGTGACGTTCACACAGTTTATGGGTGTGATGTCCTCACTGTTTCTGGGTTTGATGTTCACACTCTATGAGTGTGACTTCTCACTGATTATGGGTGTGAAGTTCACACTTTTTATGAGAACAACTTCACACTGTTTATGTGTGTGACGATCACACTGTTTATGGGTGTGAGATTCTCACTGTTTATGAGTGTGATGTTTTCACTGTTTATGGGTGTGATGTTCACACGCTTTATGGGTGTGACGTTCTCACTGTTTATGGGTGTGACGTTCTCACTGTTCATTGGTGTGATGTTCACACTCTTTATGGGTGTGACGTTCTCACTGTTTATGGGTGTGACGTTCACACTCTTTATGGGTGTGACGTTCTCACTGTTTATGGGTGTGATGTTCACACTCTTTATGGGTGTGACGTTCTCACTGTTTATGGGTGTGACGTTCTCACTGTTTATAGGTGTGATGTTCACACTGTTTATGGGTGTGACGTTCTCACTGATTATGGGGTGACGTTCTCACTTTAAATGGGTGTGATGTTCTCACTGTTTATGGGTGTGACGTTCTCACTGTTTATGCGTGTGACGTTCTCACTCTTAATGAGTGTGACTTCTCACTGTTTATGTGTGTGACGTTCTCACTATTTATGGGCGTGACTTCTCACCGTTTATGTGTGTGATGTTCACACTGTTTATGGGTGTGACTTCTCACTGATAGTCGCTGTATGTTTACACACTTTATGGCTGTGACATTCTCACTGTTTATGGGTGTGATGTTCTCACTGTTTATGTGTGTGACGTTCTCACTGTATATGAGTGTGACGTTCGCACTGTTTATGAGTGTGACGTTCTCACTGTTTATGGGTGTGACTTTCTCACTGTTTATGGGTGTGACGTTGACACTGTTTATGGGTGTGACTTTCACACTGTTTAGTGGTGTGACGTTCGCACTCTTTATGAGTGTGTCTCCTCACTGTTTATGTGTGTGAAGTTGACGCTGTTTATGGGTGTGACGTTCTCACTGATTATGGGTGTGACGTTCTCACTGTTTATGGGTGTGACGTTCTCACTTTTTATGGGTGTGAAATTCTCACTGTTAATGGGTGTGATGTTCTGACTGTTTATGCCTTTGACGTTCTCACTGTTTATGGGTGTGATGTTCACACTTTATGAGTGTGACTTCTCACTGTTTATGGGTGTGACGTTCACACTGTTTATGGGAGTGATGTTCTCACTGTTTCTGGGTTTGACATTCTCACTGTTTATGGGTGAGGCGATCACACTGTTTATGGTTGTGACGTTCACACTGTTTATGGGTGTGATGTTCTCACTGTTTATGGGTGTGATGTTCTCACTGTTTATGCGTGTGACATTCTCACTGTTTATGGGTGTGACGTTCACACTGTTTATGGGTGTGACGTTCACACTGTTTATGGGTGTGACGTTCACACTGTTTATGGGTGTGACATTCTCCGGTTTATGGCAGTGACGTTCTCACTGTTTATGAGTGTGACGTTCACACAGTTTATGGGTGTGATGTTCTCACTGTTTCTGGGTTTGATGTTCACACTCTATGAGTGTGACATCTCACTGATTATGGGTGTGAAGTTCACACTTTTTATGAGAGCAACTTCCCACTGTTTATGGGTGTGACGTTCACACTGTTTATGGGTGTGAGATTCTCACTGTTTATGGGTGTGATGTTCTCACTGTTTATGGGTGTGATGTTCACACGGTTTATGGGTATGACTTCTCACTGTTTATGGGTGTGATGTTCACACGCTTTATGGGTGTGACGTTCTCACTGTTTATGGGTGTGACTTTCTCACTGTTTATGGGTGTGACGTTCTCACTGTTTATGGGTGTGATTTTCTCACTGTTTATGGGTGTGACGTAATCACTGTTTATGGGTGTAACATTCTCACTGTTAATGGGTGTGATATTCTCACTGTTTATGGGATTGACTTTCTCTCTGTTTATGCTTGTGACATTCTCACTGTTTATAGGTGTGATGTTCTCTCTGTTTATGGGTGTGAGATTCTCTCTGTTTATGGGTGTGATGTTCACACTGTTTATGGGTGTGAAGTTCTCACTGTTTATGGGTGTGACGTTCTCACTGTTTATGGGTGTGACTTTCACACTGTTTATGGGTGTGACGTTCGCACTCTTTATGAGTGTGTCTTCTCACTGTTTATGTGTGTGAAGTTCACGCTGTTTATGGGTGTGACGTTCTCAGTGATTATGGGTGTGGCATTCACACTGTTTACGGGTGTGACATTCTCACTGTTAATGGGTGTGACGTTCTCACTGTTTATGGGTGTGACGTTCTCACTGTTTATGGGTGTGACGTTCTCACTGTTTATGCTTGTGACATTCTCATTGTTTATGGGTGTGATGTTCCCACACTTTATGAGTGTGACTTCTCACTGTTTATGGGTGTGACGTTCTCACTCTTTATGAGTGTGACTTCTCACTGTTATTGTGTGTGATGTTCTCACTATTTATGGGCGTGACTTCACACTGTTTATGGGTGTGATGTTCACTCTGTTTATGGGTGTGACCTTCTCACTGTTATTGTGTGTGATGTTTTCACTGTTTATGGGTGTGATTTTCACACTGTTTACGGGTGTGATTTCTCACTGTTTATGGCTGTGATGTTGACACTCTTTATGGCTGTGATGTTCTCACTGTTTATGGTGTGATGTTCACACTCTTTATATGTGTGACGTTCACACTGTTTATGGGTGTGACGTTCTCACTATTTATGGGCGTGACTTCTCACTTTTTATGGGTGTGATGTTCACACTGTTTATGCTGTGACTTCTCACTGTTTATGGCTGTGATGTTAACACTGTTTATGGCTGTGATGTTCTTACTGTTTATGGTGTGACGTTCTCACTGTTTATGGCTGTGACGTTCTCACTGTTTATGGTGTGATGATCACTCTCTTTATATGTGTGACGTTCACACTTTTTATGGGTGTGACATTCTCCGGATTATGGCTGTGAGGTTCTCACTGTTTATGGTGTGACGTTCTCACTGTTTATGGGTGTGACGTTCTCACTGTTTATGGTGTGACGTTCTCAATGTTCATGGGTGTGACGTTCTCACTGTTTTTGCATGTGATATTCTCACGGTTCATGGGTGTGACGTTCTATCTGTTTAAGAGTGTGACGTTCACACAGTTTATGGGTGTGATGTTCTCACTGTTTCTGGGTTTGATGTTCACGCTCTGAGTGTGACTTCTCACTGTTTATGGGCGTGATGTTCACAGTCTTTATGGGTGTGACGTTCTCACTGTTTATGTGTGTGACGTTCACACTGTTTATGGGTGTGAGATTCTCACTGTTTATGAGTGTGATGTTTTCACTGTTTATGGGTGTGATGTTCACACGCTTTATGGGTGTGACGTTCTCACTGTTTATGGGTGTGACGTTCTCACTGTTTATGGGTGTGATTTTCTCACTGTTTATGGGTGCGACATTCTCACTGTTAATGGGTGTGATGTTCTCTCCGTTTATTGGTGTGAGATTCTCTCTGTTTATGGGTGTGATGTTCACACTCTTTATGGGTGTGACGTTCTCCCTGTTTATGGGTGTGACGTTCTCACTGTTCATGGGTGTGATGTTCACACTCTTTATGGGTGTGACGTTCTCACTGTTTATGGGTGTGACGTTCACACTGTTTATGGGTGTGACGTTCTCACTGTTTATGGGTGTGATGTTCACAGTCTTTATGGGTGTGACGTTCTCACTGTTTATGGGTGTGACGTTCACACTGTTTATGGGTGTGACGTTCTCACTGTTTATAGGTGTGATGTTCTCACTGTTTATGGGTGTGACGTTCTCACTGATTATGGGTGTGACGTTCTCACTTTAAATGGGTGTGATGTTCTCACTGTTTATGGGTGTGACTTCTCACTGTTTATGTGTGTGACGTTCTCACTATTTATGGGCGTGACTTCTCACTGTTTATGTGTGTGATGTTCACACTGTTTATGGGTGTGACGTCTCACTGATAGTCGCTGTATGTTTACACACTTTATGGCTGTGCCATTCTCACTGTTTATGGTGTGATGTTCACACTCTTTGTGTGACTTTCACACTGTTTATGGCTGTGACATTCTCACTGTTTATGGGTGTGATGTTCTCACTGTTTATGTGTGTGACGTTCTCACTGTATATGAGTGTGACGTTCTCACTGTTTATGAGTGTGACGTTCTCACTGTTTATGGGTGTGACGTTCACACTGTTTTTGGGTGTGACTTTCACACTGTTTAGTGGTGTGACGTTCGCACTCTTTATGAGTGTGTCTTCTCACTGTTTATGTGTGTGACGTTCTCACTTTTTATGGGTGTGACATTCTCACTGTTAATGGGTGTGATGTTCTCACTGTTTATGCGTTTGACGTTCTCACTGTTTATGGGTGTGATGTTCACTCTTTATGAGTGTGACTTCTCACTGTTTATGGCTGTGATGTTAACACTCTTTATGGCGGTGATGTTCTTACTGTTTATGGTGTGACGTTCTCACTGTTTATGGCTGTGACGTTCTCACTGTTTATGGTGTGATGATCACTCTCTTTATATGTGTGACGTTCACACTTTTTATGGGTGTGACATTCTCCGGATTATGGCTGTGAGGTTCTCACTGTTTATGGTGTGACGTTCTCACTGTTTATGGGTGTGACGTTCTCACTGTTTATGGTGTGACGTTCTCAATGTTCATGGGTGTGACGTTCTCACTGTTTTTGCATGTGATATTCTCACGGTTCATGGGTGTGACGTTCTATCTGTTTATGAGTGTGACGTTCACACTGTTTATGGGTGTGAGATTCTCACTGTTTATGGGTGTGATGTTCACACGGTTTATGGGTATGACTTCTCACTGTTTATGGGTGTGATGTTCACACGCTTTATGGGTGTGACGTTCTCACTGTTTATGGGTGTGACGTTCGTACTGTTTATTGGTGTGATTTTCTCACTGTTTATGGGATTGACTTTCTCTCTGTTAATGCTTGTGACATTCTCACTGTTTATAAGTGTGATGTTCTCTCTGTTTATGGGTGTGAGATTCTCTCTGTTTATGGGTGTGATGTTCACAGTGTTTATTGGTGTGACGTTCTCACTGTTTATGGGTGTGACGTTCAACTGTTTATGGGTGTGATGTTCACACACTTTATGGGTGTGACGTTCTCACTGTTTATGGGTGTGACATTCTCACTGTTTCGGTGTGATGTTCACACTCTTTATGGGTGTGACGTTCTCACTGTTTATGGGTGTGACGTTCTCACTGTTTATGGGTGTGACGTTCACACTGTTTATGGGTGTGACGTTCTCACTGTTTAGGTGTGATGTTCACACTCTTTATGGGTGTGACGTTCTCACTGTTTATGGGTGTGACGTTCTCACTGTTTATGGGTGTGACTTTCACACTGTTTATGGGTGTGACGTTCGCACTCTTTATGAGTGTGTCTTCTCACTGTTTATGTGTGTGAAGTTCTCTCTGTTTATGGGTGTGACGTTCTCAGTGATTATGGGTGTGGCATTCTCACTGTTTACGGGTGTGACGTTCTCACTGTTTATGCGTGTGACGTTCTCACTCTTTATGAGTGTGACTTCTCACTGTTATTGTGTGTGATGTTCTCACTATTTATGGGCGTGACTTCTCACTGTTTATGGGTGTGATGTTCACACTGTTTATGGGTGTGACTTCTCACTGGTTATGGCTGTGATGTTGACACTCTTTATGGCTGTGATGTTCTCACTGTTTATGGTGTGATGTTCACACTCTTTATATATATGATGTTCACACTCTTTATGGCTGTGACATTCTTCGGTTTATGGCTGTGACGTTCTCACTGTTTATGAGTGTGACGTTCTCACTGTTTATGAATGTGACGTTCACATTGTTTATAGGTGTGCTTTCTCACTGTTTACGGGTGTGACTTTCACACTGTTTATGGGTGTGATGTTCACACTGTTTATGGGTGCGACGTTCTCACTGTTAATGGGTGTGATGTTCTCACTGTTTTTGGGTGTGACGTTCTCACTGTTTATGGGTGTGACATTCTCACTGTTAATGGGTGTGATATTCTCACTGTTTATGGGTGTGATGTTCTCACTGTTTATGGGTGTGACGTTCTCACTGTTTATACGTGTGACATTCTCATTGTTTATGGGTGTGACGTTCTCACTGTTTATGAGAGTGACTTCTCACTGTTTATGTGTGTGACGTTCTCACTATTTATGGGTGTGACTTCTCACTGTTTATGGGTGTGATGTTCACACTGTTTATGGGTGTGACTTCTCACTGTTTATGGCTGTGATGTTGAAACTCTTTATGGCTGTGACATTCTCACTGTTTATGGTGTGATGTTCACACTCTTTATATGTGTGCCTTTCAACTGCTTATGGCTGTGACATTCTTCGGTTTATGGCTGTGAAGTTCTCACTGTTTATGGGTGTGATGTTCTCACTGTTTTTGTGTGTGACTTTCATAACTGTATATGGGTGAGACTTTCACACTGTTTATGCGTGTGACGTTCACACTCTTTATGAGTGTGTCTTCTCTCTGTTTATGGGTGTGATGTTCTCACTGTTTCTGGGTGTGAGATTCTCTCTGTGTTTGGGTGTGCTGTTCACACTGTTTTTGGGTGTGACGTTCACACTGTTTATGGGTGTGACATTCACACTGTTTATGGGTGTGACGTTCTCACTGTTATTGTGTGTGACGTTCTCACTGTATATGAGTGTGACGTTCTCACTGTTTATGAATGTGACGTTCACACTGTTTATGGGTGTGACCTTCTCACTGTTTATATGTGTGACGTTCACACTGTTTATGGGTGTGACGTTCTCACTATTTATGGGCGTGACTTCTCACTTTTTATGGGTGTGATGTTCACACTGTTTATGCTGTGTCTTCTCACTGTTTATGGCTGTGATGTTAACACTCTTTATGGCTGTGATGTTCTTACTGTTTATGGTGTGACGTACTCACTGTTTACGGCTGTGACGTTCTCACTGTTTATGGTGTGATGATCACACTCTTTGTAAGTGTGACGTTCACACTGTTTATGGGTGTGACATTCTCCGGATTATGGCTGTGCGGTTCTCACTGTTTATGGTGTGACGTTCTCACTGTTTATGGGTGTGACGTTCTCACTGTTTATGCATGTGATATTCTCACTGTTCATGGGTGTGACGTTCTCACTGTTTATGAGTGTGACGTTCACACAGTTTATGGGTGTGATGTCCTCACTGTTTCTGGGTTTGATGTTCACACTCTATGAGTGTGACTTCTCACTGATTATGGGTGTGAAGTTCACACTTTTTATGAGAACAACTTCACACTGTTTATGTGTGTGACGATCACACTGTTTATGGGTGTGAGATTCTCACTGTTTATGAGTGTGATGTTTTCACTGTTTATGGGTGTGATGTTCACACGCTTTATGGGTGTGACGTTCTCACTGTTTATGGGTGTGACGTTCTCACTGTTCATTGGTGTGATGTTCACACTCTTTATGGGTGTGACGTTCTCACTGTTTATGGGTGTGACGTTCACACTCTTTATGGGTGTGACGTTCTCACTGTTTATGGGTGTGATGTTCACACTCTTTATGGGTGTGACGTTCTCACTGTTTATGGGTGTGACGTTCTCACTGTTTATAGGTGTGATGTTCACACTGTTTATGGGTGTGACGTTCTCACTGATTATGGGTGTGACGTTCTCACTTTAAATGGGTGTGATGTTCTCACTGTTTATGGGTGTGACGTTCTCACTGTTTATGCGTGTGACGTTCTCACTCTTAATGAGTGTGACTTCTCACTGTTTATGTGTGTGACGTTCTCACTATTTATGGGCGTGACTTCTCACCGTTTATGTGTGTGATGTTCACACTGTTTATGGGTGTGACTTCTCACTGATAGTCGCTGTATGTTTACACACTTTATGGCTGTGACATTCTCACTGTTTATGGGTGTGATGTTCTCACTGTTTATGTGTGTGACGTTCTCACTGTATATGAGTGTGACGTTCGCACTGTTTATGAGTGTGACGTTCTCACTGTTTATGGGTGTGACTTTCTCACTGTTTATGGGTGTGACGTTGACACTGTTTATGGGTGTGACTTTCACACTGTTTAGTGGTGTGACGTTCGCACTCTTTATGAGTGTGTCTCCTCACTGTTTATTTGTGTGAAGTTGACGCTGTTTATGGGTGTGACGTTCTCACTGATTATGGGTGTGACGTTCTCACTGTTTATGGGTGTGACGTTCTCACTTTTTATGGGTGTGAAATTCTCACTGTTAATGGGTGTGATGTTCTCACTGTTTATGCGTTTGACGTTCTCACTGTTTATGGGTGTGATGTTCACACTTTATGAGTGTGACTTCTCACTGTTTATGGGTGTGACGTTCACACTGTTTATGGGAGTGATGTTCTCACTGTTTCTGGGTTTGACATTCTCACTGTTTATGGGTGAGGCGATCACACTGTTTATGGTTGTGACGTTCACACTGTTTATGGGTGTGATGTTCTCACTGTTTATGGGTGTGATGTTCTCACTGTTTATGCGTGTGACATTCTCACTGTTTATGGGTGTGACGTTCACACTGTTTATGGGTGTGACGTTCACACTGTTTATGGGTGTGACGTTCTCACTGTTTATGAGTGTGACGTTCACACAGTTTATGGGTGTGATGTTCTCACTGTTTCTGGGTTTGATGTTCACACTCTATGAGTGTGACATCTCACTGATTATGGGTGTGAAGTTCACACTTTTTATGAGAGCAACTTCCCACTGTTTATGGGTGTGACGTTCACACTGTTTATGGGTGTGAGATTCTCACTGTTTATGGGTGTGATGTTCTCACTGTTTATGGGTGTGATGTTCACACGGTTTATGGGTATGACTTCTCACTGTTTATGGGTGTGATGTTCACACGCTTTATGGGTGTGACGTTCTCACTGTTTATGGGTGTGACGTTCTCACTGTTTATGGGTGTGACGTTCTCACTGTTTATGGGTGTGATTTTCTCACTGTTTATGGGTGCGACATTCTCACTGTTTATGGGTGTGATATTCTCACTGTTTATAGGTGTGATGTTCTCTCTGTTTATGGGTGTGAGATTCTCTCTGTTTATGGGTGTGATGTTCACACTGTTTATGGGTGTGAAGTTCTCACTGTTTATGGGTGTGACGTTCTCACTGTTTATGGGTGTGACTTTCACACTGTTTATGGGTGTGACGTTCGCACTCTTTATGAGTGTGTCTTCTCACTGTTTATGTGTGTGAAGTTCACGCTGTTTATGGGTGTGACGTTCTCAGTGATTATGGGTGTGGCATTCACACTGTTTACGGGTGTGACATTCTCACTGTTAATGGGTGTGACGTTCTCACTGTTTATGGGTGTGACGTTCTCACTGTTTATGGGTGTGACGTTCTCACTGTTTATGCTTGTGACATTCTCATTGTTTATGGGTGTGATGTTCCCACACTTTATGAGTGTGACTTCTCACTGTTTATGGGTGTGACGTTCTCACTCTTTATGAGTGTGACTTCTCACTGTTATTGTGTGTGATGTTCTCACTATTCATGGGCGTGACTTCACACTGTTTATGGGTGTGATGTACACTCTGTTTATGGGTGTGACCTTCTCACTGTTATTGTGTGTGATGTTTTCACTGTTTATGGGTGTGATTTTCACACTGTTTACGGGTGTGATTTCTCACTGTTTATGGCTGTGATGTTGACACTCTTTATGGCTGTGATGTTCTCACTGTTTATGGTGTGATGTTCACACTCTTTATATGTGTGACGTTCACACTGTTTATGGGTGTGACGTTCTCACTATTTATGGGCGTGACTTCTCACTTTTTATGGGTGTGATGTTCACACTGTTTATGCTGTGACTTCTCACTGTTTATGGCTGTGATGTTAACACTCTTTATGGCTGTGATGTTCTTACTGTTTATGGTGTGACGTTCTCACTGTTTATGGCTGTGACGTTCTCACTGTTTATGGTGTGATGATCACTCTCTTTATATGTGTGACGTTCACACTTTTTATGGGTGTGACATTCTCCGGATTATGGCTGTGAGGTTCTCACTGTTTATGGTGTGACGTTCTCACTGTTTATGGGTGTGACGTTCTCACTGTTTATGGTGTGACGTTCTCAATGTTCATGGGTGTGACGTTCTCACTGTTTTTGCATGTGATATTCTCACGGTTCATGGGTGTGACGTTCTATCTGTTTATGAGTGTGACGTTCACACAGTTTATGGGTGTGATGTTCTCACTGTTTCTGGGTTTGATGTTCACACTCTATGAGTGTGACTTCTCACTGTTTATGGGTGTGATGTTCACAGTCTTTATGGGTGTGACGTTCTTACTGTTTATGTGTGTGACGTTCACACTGTTTATGGGTGTGAGATTCTCACTGTTTATGAGTGTGATGTTTTCACTGTTTATGGGTGTGATGTTCACACGCTTTATGGGTGTGACGTTCTCACTGTTTATGGGTGTGACGTTCTCACTGTTTATGGGTGTGATTTTCTCACTGTTTATGGGTGCGACATTCTCACTGTTAATGGGTGTGATGTTCTCTCCGTTTATTGGTGTGAGATTCTCTCTGTTTATGGGTGTGATGTTCACACTCTTTATGGGTGTGACGTTCTCCCTGTTTATGGGTGTGACGTTCTCACTGTTCATGGGTGTGATGTTCACACTCTTTATGGGTGTGACGTTCTCACTGTTTATGGGTGTGACGTTCACACTGTTTATGGGTGTGACGTTCTCACTGTTTATGGGTGTGATGTTCACAGTCTTTATGGGTGTGACGTTCTCACTGTTTATGGGTGTGACGTTCACACTGTTTATGGGTGTGACGTTCTCACTGTTTATAGGTGTGATGTTCTCACTGTTTATGGGTGTGACGTTCTCACTGATTATGGGTTTGACGTTCTCACTTTAAATGGGTGTGATGTTCTCACTGTTTATGGGTGTGACTTCTCACTGTTTATGTGTGTGACGTTCTCACTATTTATGGGCGTGACTTCTCACTGTTTATGTGTGTGATGTTCACACTGTTTATGGGTGTGACGTCTCACTGATAGTCGCTGTATGTTTACACACTTTATGGCTGTGCCTTTCTCACTGTTTATGGTGTGATGTTCACACTCTTTGTGTGACTTTCACACTGTTTATGGCTGTGACATTCTCACTGTTTATGGGTGTGATGTTCTCACTGTTTATGTGTGTGACGTTCTCACTGTATATGAGTGTGACGTTCTCACTGTTTATGAGTGTGACGTTCTCACTATTTATGGGTGTGACGTTCACACTGTTTTTGGGTGTGACTTTCACACTGTTTAGTGGTGTGACGTTCGCACTCTGTATGAGTGTGTCTTCTCACTGTTTATGTGTGTGACGTTCTCACTTTTTATGGGTGTGACATTCTCACTGTTAATGGGTGTGATGTTCTCACTGTTTATGCGTTTGACGTTCTCACTGTTTATGGGTGTGATGTTCACTCTTTATGAGTGTGACTTCTCACTGTTTATGGCTGTGATGTTAACACTCTTTATGGCTGTGATGTTCTTACTGTTTATGGTGTGACGTTCTCACTGTTTATGGCTGTGACGTTCTCACTGTTTATGGTGTGATGATCACTCTCTTTATATGTGTGACGTTCACACTTTTTATGGGTGTGACATTCTCCGGATTATGGCTGTGAGGTTCTCACTGTTTATGGTGTGACGTTCTCACTGTTTATGGGTGTGACGTTCTCACTGTTTATGGTGTGACGTTCTCAATGTTCATGGGTGTGACGTTCTCACTGTTTTTGCATGTGATATTCTCACGGTTCATGGGTGTGACGTTCTATCTGTTTATGAGTGTGACGTTCACACAGTTTATGGGTGTGATGTTCTCACTGTTTCTGGGTTTGATGTTCACACTCTATGAGTGTGACTTCTCACTGATTATGGGTGTGAAGTTCACACTTTTTATGAGAACAACTTCACACTGTTTATGTGTGTGACGTTCACACTGTTTATGTGTGTGAGATTCTCACTGTTTATGAGTGTGATGTTTTCACTGTTTATGGGTGTGATGTTCACACGCTTTATGGGTGTGACGTTCTCACTGTTCATGGGTGTGACGTTCTCACTGTTTATGGGTGTGATTTTCTCACTGTTAATGGGTGTGATGTTCTCTCCGTTTATTGGTGTGAGATTCTCTCTGTTTATGGGTGTGATGTTCACACTCTTTATGGGTGTGACGTTCTCACTGTTTATGGGTGTGACGTTCTCCCTGTTTATGGGTGTGACGTTCTCACTGTTCATGGGTGTGATGTTCACACTCTTTATGGGTGTGACGTTCTCACTGTTTATGGGTGTGACGTTCACACTGTTTATGGGTGTGACGTTCTCACTGTTTATGGGTGTGATGTTCACAGTCTTTATGGGTGTGACGTTCTCACTCTTTATGAGTGTGTCTTCTCACTGTTTATGGGTGTGACGTTCTCACTGTTTATAGGTGTGATGTTCTCACTGTTTATGGGTGTGACGTTCTCACTGATTATGGGTGTGACGTTCTCACTTTAAATGGGTGTGATGTTCTCACTGTTTATGGGTGTGACTTCTCACTGTTTATGTGTGTGACGTTCTCACTATTTATGGGCGTGACTTCTCACTGTTTATGTGTGTGATGTTCACACTGTTTATGGGTGTGACGTCTCACTGATAGTCGCTGTATGTTTACACACTTTATGGCTGTGCCATTCTCACTGTTTATGGTGTGATGTTCACACTCTTTGTGTGAATTTCACACTGTTTATGGCTGTGACATTCTCACTGTTTATGGGTGTGATGTTCTCACTGTTTATGTGTGTGACGTTCTCACTGTATCTGAGTGTGACGTTCTCACTGTTTATGAGTGTGACGTTCTCACTGTTTATGGGTGTGACGTTCACACTGTTTTTGGGTGTGACTTTCACACTGTTTAGTGGTGTGACGTTCGCACTCTTTATGAGTGTGTCTTCTCACTGTTTATGGGTGTGACGTTCTCACTGTTTATAGGTGTGATGTTCTCACTGTTTATGGGTGTGACGTTCTCACTGATTATGGGTATGACGTTCTCACTGTTAATGGGTGTGATGTTCTCACTGTTTATGCGTTTGACGTTCTCACTGTTTATGGGTGTGATGTTCACTCTTTATGGGTGTGACTTCTCACTGTTTATGGGTGTGACGTTCACACTGTTTATGGGTGTGACATTCTCACTGTTTATGGGTGAGGCGATCACACTGTTTATGGTTGTGACGTTAACACTGTTTATGGGTGTGATGTTCTCACTGTTTATGGGTGTGACGTTCACACTGTTTATGGGTGTGACATTCTCCGGTTTATGGCAGTGACGTTCTCACTGTTTATGGTTGTGACGTTCACACTGTTTATGGGTGTGACGTGCTCACTGTTTATGGGTGTGACGTTCTCACTGTTTATGTGTGTGACGTTCACACTGTTTATGGGTGTGACATTCTCACTGTTTATGGATGTGACATTCTCACTGTTTATGGTTGTGATGTTCTCACTGTTTATGGGTGTGATGTTCACACTTTTGATGGTCATCACTTCTCACTGTTTATGGATGTGATGTTCACACTCTTTATGAGTGTGACTTCTCACTGTTATTGTGTGTGACGTTTTCACTATTTATGAGCGTGACTTCTCACTGTTTATGGGTGTGATGTTCACACTGTTTATGGGTGTGACCTTCTCACTGTTTATGGGTGTGATGTTCTCACTGTTTATGGGTGTGATTTTCACACTGTTTATGGGTGTGAGATTCTCACTGTTTATGGGTGTGATTTTCACACTGTTTATGGGTGTGACATTCGCACTGTTTATGGCTGTGATGTTGACACTCTTTATGGCTGTGATGTTCTCACTGTTTATGGTGCGATGTTCACACTCTTTATATGTGTGACGTTCACACTGTTTATGGGTGTGACGTTCTCACTATTTATGGGCGTGACTTCTCACTTTTTATGGGTGTGATGTTCACACTGTTTATGCTGTGACTTCTCACTGTTTATGGCTGTGACGTTCTCACTGTTTTTGTGTGTGACGTTCTCACTGTATATGAGTGTGACGTTCTCACTGTTTATGGGTGTGACTTTCATAACTGTTTATGGGTGAGACTTTCACACTGTTTATGGGTGTGACGTTCACACTCTTTATGAGTGTGTCTTCTCTCTGTTTATGGGTGTGATGTTCTCACTGTTTCTGGGTGTGAGATTCTCTCTG
Organism: Isurus oxyrinchus; assembly: GCA_026770705.1. Classification (NCBI taxonomy): domain Eukaryota; kingdom Metazoa; phylum Chordata; class Chondrichthyes; order Lamniformes; family Lamnidae; genus Isurus; species Isurus oxyrinchus. Next base: position 246,477 of record JANJGN010000013.1, on the reverse strand, counting down.
TTTTTGGGTCTGCTGTTCACACTGTTTTTGGGTGTGACGTTCACACTGTTTATGGGTGTGACATTCACACTGTTTATGGGTGTGACGTTCTCACTGTTATTGTGTGTGACGTTCTCACTGTATATGAGTGTGACGTTCTCACTGTTTATGAATGTGACGTTCACACTGTTTATGGGTGTGACCTTCTCACTGTTTATATGTGTGACGTTCACACTGTTTATGGGTGTGACGTTCTCACTATTTATGGGCGTGACTTCTCACTTTTTATGGGTGTGATGTTCACACTGTTTATGCTGTGACTTGTCACTGTTTATGGCTGTGATGTTAACACTCTTTATGGCTGTGATGTTCTTACTGTTTATGGTGTGACGTACTCACTGTTTACGGCTGTGACGTTCTCACTGTTTATGGTGTGATGATCACTCTCTTTATAAGTGTGACGTTCACACTGTTTATGGGTGTGACATTCTCCGGATTATGGCTGTGAGGTTCTCACTGTTTATGGTGTGACGTTCTCACTGTTTATGGCTGTGACGTTCTCACTGTTTATGGTGTGATGATCACTCTCTTTATAAGTGTGACGTTCACACTGTTTATGGGTGTGACATTCTCCAGATTATGGCTGTGAGGTTCTCACTGTTTATGGTGTGACGTTCTTTTTGTTTTTGCATGTGATATTCTCACGGTTCATGGGTGTGACGTTCTATCTGTTTATGAGTGTGACGTTCACACAGTTTATGGGTGTGATGTTCTCTCTGTTTATGGGTGTGAGATTCTCTCTGTTTATGGGTGTGATGTTCACACTCTTTATGGGTGTGACGTTCTCCCTGTTTATGGGTGTGACGTTCTCACTGTTCATGGGTGTGATGTTCACACTCTTTATGGGTGTGACGTTCTCACTGTTTATGGGTGTGACGTTCACACTGTTTATGGGTGTGACGTTCTCACTGTTTATGGGTGTGATGTTCACACTCTTTATGGGTGTGACGTTCACACTGTTTATGGGTGTGACGTTCTCACTGTTTATAGGTGTGATGTTCTCACTGTTTATGGGTGTGACGTTCTCACTGATTATGGGTGTGACGTTCTCACTTTAAATGGGTGTGATGTTCTCACTGTTTATGGGTGTGACGTTCTCACTGTTTATGCGTGTGACGTTCTCACTCTTTATGAGTGTGACTTCTCACTGTTTATGTGTGTGACGTTCTCACTATTTATGGGCGTGACTTCTCACTGTTTATGTGTGTGATGTTCACACTGTTTATGGGTGTGACTTCTCACTGATAGTCGCTGTATGTTTACACACTTTATGGCTGTGCCATTCTCACTGTTTATGGTGTGATGTTCACACTCTTTGTGTGATTTTCACACTGTTTATGGCTGTGACATTCTCACTGTTTATGGGTGTGATGTTCTCACTGTTTATGTGTGTGACGTTCTCACTGTATATGAGTGTGACGTTCTCACTGTTTATGAGTGTGACGTTCTCACTGTTTATGGATGTGACATTCTCACTGTATATGAGTGTGACGTTCACACTGTTTTTGGGTGTGACTTTCACACTGTTTAGTGGTGTGACGTTCGCACTCTTTATGAGTGTGTCTTCTCACTGTTTATGTGTGTGACGTTCTCACTTTTTATGGGTGTGACATTCTCACTGTTTATGCGTTTGACGTTCTCACTGTTTATGAGTGTGATGTTCACTCTTTATGAGTGTGACTTCTCACTGTTTATGGGTGTGACGTTCACACTGTTTATGGGTGTGATGTTCTCACTGTTTCTGGGTTTGACATTCTCACTGTTTATGGGTGAGGCGATCACACTGTTTATGGTTGTGACGTTAACACTGTTTATGGGTGTGATGTTCTCACTGTTTATGGGTGTGATGTTCTCACTGTTTATGGGTGTGACGTTCACACTGTTTATGGGTGTGACATTCTCCGGTTTATGGCAGTGACGTTCTCACTGTTTATGGTTGTGACGTTCACACTGTTTATGGGTGTGACGTGCTCACTGTTTATGGGTGTGACGTTCTCACTGTTTATGTGTGTGACGTTCACACTGTTTATGGGTGTGACATTCTCACTGTTTATGGATGTGACATTCTCACTGTTTATGGTTGTGATGTTCTCACTGTTTATGGGTGTGACGTTCTCACTGTTTATGGATATGATGTTCACACTTTTGATGGTCATCACTTCTCACTGTTTATGGATGTGATGTTCACACTCTTTGTGAGTGTGACTTCTCACTGTTATTGTGTGTGACGTTTTCACTATTTATGAGCGTGACTTCTCACTGTTTATGGGTGTGATGTTCACACTGTTTGCGGGTGTGATTTCTCACTGTTTATGGCTGTGATGTTGACACTCTTTATGGCTGTGATGTTCTTACTGTTTATGGTGTGCTGTTCACACTCTTTATATGTGTGACGTTCACACTGTTTATGGGTGTGACGTTCTCACTATTTATGGGCGTGACTTCTCACTTTTTATGGGTGTGATGTTCACACTGTTTATGCTGTGACTTCTCACTGTTTATGGCTGTGATGTTAACACTCTTTATGGCTGTGATGTTCTTACTGTTTATGGTGTGACGTTCTCACTGTTTATGGCTGTGACGTTCTCACTGTTTATGGGTGTGACGTTCTCATTGTTTATGGGTGTGATTTTCTCACTGTTTATGGGTGTGACGTTCTCACTGTTTATGGGTGTGACGTTCTCACTGTTTATGGATGTGACATTCTCACTGTTTATGGGTGTGATGTTCTCACTGTTTATGGGTGTGATGTTCTCACTGTTTATGGATGTGACATTCTCACTGTTTATGGGTGTGATGTTCTCACTGTTTATGGGTGTGACGTTCTCACTGTTTATGGGTGTGATGTTCACACTGTTTATGGGTGTGATGTTCACACTGTTTATGGGTGTGACGTTCTCACTGTTTATGTGTGTGACGTTCACACTGTTTATGGGTGTGACATTCTCACTGTTTATGGATGTCACATTCTCACTGTTTATGGTTGTGATGTTCTCACTGTTTATGGGTGTGACGTTCTCACTGTTTATGGATATGATGTTCACACTTTTGATGGTCATCACTTCTCACTGTTTATGGATGTGATGTTCACACTCTTTGTGAGTGTGACTTCTCACTGTTATTGTGTGTGACGTTTTCACTATTTATGAGCGTGACTTCTCACTGTTTATGGGTGTGATGTTCACACTGTTTGCGGGTGTGATTTCTCACTGTTTATGGCTGTGATGTTGACACTCTTTATGGCTGTGATGTTCTTACTTTTTATGGTGTGCTGTTCACACTCTTTATATGTGTGACGTTCACACTGTTTATGGGTGTGACGTTCTCACTATTTATGGGCGTGACTTCTCACTTTTTATGGGTGTGATGTTCACACTGTTTATGCTGTGACTTCTCACTGTTTATGGCTGTGATGTTAACACTCTTTATGGCTGTGATGTTCTTACTGTTTATGGTGTGACGTTCTCACTGTTTATGGCTGTGACGTTCTCACTGTTTATGGTGTGATGATCACTCTCTTTTCAGTGTGACATTCACACTGTTTATGGGTGTGACATTCTCCGGATTATGGCTGTGAGGTTCTCACTGTTTATGGAGTGACGTTCTCACTGTTTATGGCTGTGACGTTCTCACTGTTTATGGTGTGATGATCACTCTCTTTATAAGTGTGACGTTCACACTGTTTATGGGTGTGACATTCTCCAGATTATGGCTGTGAGGTTCTCACTGTTTATGGTGTGACGTTCTCAATGTTCATGGGTGTGACGTTCTCACTGTTTATGAGTGTGACGTTCACACAGTTTATGGGTGTGATGTTCTCACTGTTTCTGGGTTTGATGTTCACACTCTATGAGTGTGACTTCTCACTGATTATGGGTGTGAAGTTCACACTATTTATGAGAGCAACTTCCCACTGTTTATGGGTGTGACGTTCACACTGTTTATGGGTGTGTGATTCTCACTGTTTATGGGTGTGATGTTCACACGCTTTATGGGTGTGACATTCTCACTGTTTATGGGTGTGACGTTCACACTGTTTATGGGTGTGATGTTCTCACTGTTTCTGGGTTTGACATTCTCACTGTTTATGGGTGAGGCGATCACACTGTTTATGGTTGTGACGTTAACACTGTTTATGGGTGTGATGTTCTCACTGTTTATGGGTGTGATGTTCTCACTGTTTATGGGTGTGACGTTCACACTGTTTATGGGTGTGACATTCTCCGGTTTATGGCAGTGACGTTCTCACTGTTTATGGTTGTGACGTTCACACTGTTTATGGGTGTGACGTTCACACTGTTTATGGGTGTGACGTGCTCACTGTTTATGGGTGTGACGTTCTCACTGTTTATGTGTGTGACGTTCACACTGTTTATGGGTGTGACATTCTCACTGTTTATGGATGTGACATTCTCACTGTTTATGGGTGTGACGTTCTCACTGTTTATGGGTGTGATATTCTCACTCTTTATGAGTGTGACTTCTCACTGCTTATGGATATGATGTTCACACTTTTGATGGTCATCACTTCTCACTGTTTATGGATGTGATGTTCACACTCTTTATGAGTGTGACTTCTCACTGTTATTGTGTGTGACGTTTTCACTATTTGTGAGCGTGACTTCTCACTGTTTATGTGTGTGATGTTCTCACTGTTTATGGGTGTGATGTTCACACTGTTTATGGGTGTGACCTTCTCACTGTTTATGGGTGTGATGTTCTCACTGTTTATGGGTGTGACTTCTCACTGTTTATGGCTGTGATGTTGACACTCTTTATGGCTGTGATGTTCTCACTGTTTATGGTGCAATGTTCACACTCTTTATATGTGTGACATTCACACTGTTTATGGGTGTGACGTTCTCACTATTTATGGGCGTGACTTCTCACTTTTTATGGGTGTGATGTTCACACTGTTTATGCTGTGACTTCTCACTGTTTATGGCTGTGACGTTCTCACTGTTTTTGTGTGTGACGTTCTCACTGTATATGAGTGTGACGTTCTCACTGTTTATGGGTGTGACTTTCATAAATGTTTATGGGTGAGACTTTCACACTGTTTATGGGTGTGACGTTCACACTCTTTATGAGTGTGTCTTCTCTCTGTTTATGGGTGTGATGTTCTCACTGTTTCTGGGTGTGAGATTCTCTCTGTTTTTGGGTGTGCTGTTCACACTGTTTTTGGGTGTGACGTTCACACTGCTTATGGGTGTGACATTCACACTGTTTATGGGTGTGACATTCTCACTGTTATTGTGTGTGACGTTCTCACTGTATATGAGTGTGACGTTCTCACTGTTTATGAATGTGACGTTCACACTGTTTATGGGTGTGACCTTCTCACTGTTTATATGTGTGACGTTCACACTGTTTATGGGTGTGACGTTCTCACTATTTATGGGCGTGACTTCTCACTTTTTATGGGTGTGATGTTCACACTGTTTATGCTGTGACTTGTCAATGTTTATGGCTGTGATGTTAACACTCTTTATGGCTGTGATGTTCTTACTGTTTATGGGTGTGACATTCTCCGGATTATGGCTGTGAGGTTCTCACTGTTTATGGTGTGACGTTCTCACTGTTTATGGTGTGATGATCACTCTCTTTATAAGTGTGACGTTCACACTGTTTATGGGTGTGACATTCTCCAGATTATGGCTGTGAGGTTCTCACTGTTTATGGGTGTGACGTTCTCCAGATTATGGCTGTGAGGTTCTCACTGTTTATGGGTGTGATATTCTCACTGTTCATGGGTGTGACGTTCTCGCTGTTTATGAGTGTGACGTTCACACAGTTTATGGGTGTGATGTTCTCACTGTTTCTGGGTTTGGTGTTCACACTCTATGAGTGTGACTTATCACTGATTATGGGTGTGAAGTTCACACTTTTTATGAGAGCAACTTCCCACTGTTTATGGGTGTGACGTTCACACTGTTTATGGGTGCGACATTCTCACTGTTAATGGGTGTGATATTCTCACTGTTTATGGGATTGACTTTCTCTCTGTTTATGCTTGTGACATTCTCACTGTTTATAAGTGTGATGTTCACACTCTTTATATGTGTGACGTTCACACTGTTTATGGGTGTGACGTTCTCACTATTTATGGGCGTGACTTCTCACTTTTTATGGGTGTGATGTTCACACTGTTTATGCTGTGACTTCCCACTGTTTATGGGTGTGACGTTCTCACTGTTTTTGTGTGTGACGTTCTCACTGTATATGAGTGTGACGTTCTCACTGTTTATGGGTGTGACTTTCATAACTGTTTATGGGTGAGACTTTCACACTGTTTATGGGTGTGACGTTCACACTCTTTATGAGTGTGTCTTCTCTCTGTTTATGGGTGTGATGTTCTCACTGTTTCTGGGTGTGAGATTCTCTCTGTTTTTGGGTGTGCTGTTCACACTGTTTTTGGGTGTGACGTTCACACTGTTTATGGGTGTGACATTCACACTGTTTATGGGTGTGACGTTCTCACTGTTATTGTGTGTGACGTTCTCACTGTATATGAGTGTGACGTTCTCACTGTTTATGAATGTGACGTTCACACTGTTTATGGGTGTGACCTTCTCACTGTTTATATGTGTGACGTTCACACTGTTTATGGGTGTGACGTTCTCACTATTTATGGGCGTGACTTCTCACTTTTTATGGGTGTGATGTTCACACTGTTTATGCTGTGACTTGTCACTGTTTATGGCTGTGATGTTAACACTCTTTATGGCTGTGATGTTCTTACTGTTTATGGTGTGACGTACTCACTGTTTACGGCTGTGACGTTCTCACTGTTTATGGTGTGATGATCACTCTCTTTATAAGTGTGACGTTCACATTGTTTATGGGTGTGACATTCTCCGGATTATGGCTGTGAGGTTCTCACTGTTTATGGTGTGATGTTCTCACTGTTTATGGGTGTGACGTTCTCACTGTTTTTGCATGTGATATTCTCACTGTTCATGGGTGTGAAATTCTCACTGTTTATAGGTGTGACTTTCTCACTGTTTTTGCATGTGATATTCTCACTGTTCATGGGCGTGACGTTCTCACTGTTTATGAGTGTGAAGTTCACACAGTTTATGGGTGTGATGTTCTCACTGTTTCTGGGTTTGATGTTCACACTCTATGAGTGTGACTTCTCACTGATTATGGGTGTGAAGTTAACACTTTTTATGAGAGCAACTTCACACTGTTTATGTGTGTGACGTTCACACTCTTTATGAGTGTGTCTTCTCTCTGTTTATGGGTGTGATGTTCTCACTGTTTCTGGGTGTGAGATTCTCTCTGTTTTTGGGTCTGCTGTTCACACTGTTTTTGGGTGTGACGTTCACACTGTTTATGGGTGTGACATTCACACTGTTTATGGGTGTGACGTTCTCACTGTTATTGTGTGTGACGTTCTCACTGTATATGAGTGTGACGTTCTCACTGTTTATGAATGTGACGTTCACACTGTTTATGGGTGTGACCTTCTCACTGTTTATATGTGTGACGTTCACACTGTTTATGGGTGTGACGTTCTCACTATTTATGGGCGTGATGTTCTCACTTTTTATGGGTGTGATGTTCACACTGTTTATGCTGTGACTTGTCACTGTTTATGGCTGTGACGTTCTCACTGTTTATGGCTGTGATGTTAACACTGTTTATGGTGTGATGTTCACACTCTTTATATGTGTGACGTTCACACTGTTTATGGGTGTGACGTTCTCACTATTTATGGGTGTGACTTCTCACTTGCTATGTGTGTGATGTTCACACTGTTTATGCTGTGACTTCTCACTGTTTATGGCTGTGATGTTAACACTCTTTATGGCTGTGATGTTCTTACTGTTTATGGTGTGACGTACTCACTGTTTACGGCTGTGACGTTCTCACTGTTTATGGTGTGATGATCACTCTCTTTATAAGTGTGACGTTCACACTGTTTATGGGTGTGACATTCTCCGGATTATGGCTGTGAGGTTCTCACTGTTTATGGTGTGACGTTCTCACTGTTTATGGCTGTGACGTTCTCACTGTTTATGGTGTGATGATCACTCTCTTTATAAGTGTGACGTTCACACTGTTTATGGGTGTGACATTCTCCAGATTATGGCTGTGAGGTTCTCACTGTTTATGGGTGTGACGTTCACACTGTTTATGAGTGTGACGTTCACACAGTTTATGGGTGTGATGTTCTCACTGTTTCTGGGTTTGATGTTCACACTCTATGAGTGTGACTTCTCACTGATTATGGGTGTGAAGTTCACACTTTTTATGAGAGCAACTTCCCACTGTTTATGGGTGTGACGTTCACACTGTTTATGGGTGCGACATTCTCACTGTTAATGGGTGTGATGTTCTCACTGTTTATGGGATTGACTTTCTCTCTGTTTATGCTTGTGACATTCTCACTGTTTATAGGTGTGATGTTGTCTCTGTTTATGGTGTGATGTTCACACTCTTTATATGTGTGACATTCACACTGTTTATGGGTGTGACGTTCTCACTATTTATGGGCGTGACTTCTCACTTTTTATGGGTGTGATGTTCACACTGTTTATGGCTGTGACGTTCTCACTGTTTACGGTGTGATGATCACTCTCTTTATAAGTGTGACGTTCACACTGTTTATGGGTGTGACATTCTCCGGATTATGGCTGTGAGGTTCTCACTGTTTATGGTGTGACGTTCTCACTGTTTTTGCATGTGATATTCTCACTGTTCATGGGTGTGACGTTCTCACTGTTTATGAGTGTGACGTTCACACAGTTTATGGGTGTGATGTTCTCACTGTTTCTGGGTTTGATGTTCACACTCTATGAGTGTGACTTCTCACTGATTATGGGTGTGAAGTTCACACTTTTTATGAGAGCAACTTCCCACTGTTTATGGGTGTGACGTTCTCACTGTTTATGGGTGTGACATTCTCACTGTTAATGGGTATGATATTCTCACTGTTTATGGGTGTGATGTTCTCTCTGTTTATGGATGTGATGTTCTCACTGTTTATGGGTGTGACGTTCTCACTGTTTATGGGTGTGACGTTCACACTGTTTATGGGTGTGACGTTCTCACTGTTTATGGGTGTGATGTTCACATTCTTTATGGGTGTGACATTCTCACTGTTTATGGGTGTGACTTTCACACTGTTTATGGGTGTGACGTTCGCACTCTTTATGAGTGTGTCTTCTCACTGTTTATGTGTGTGAGGTTCACGCTGTTTATGGGTGTGACGTTCTCAGTGATTATGGGTGTGGCATTCTCACTGTTTACGGGTGTGACGTTCTCACTGTTAATGGGTGTGATGTTTTCACTGTTTATGCGTTTGACGTTCTCACTGTTTATGGGTGTGATGTTCCCACTTTATGAGTGTGACTTCTCACTGTTTATGGGTGTGACGTTCACACTGTTTATGGGTTTGACATTCTCACTGTTTATGGGTGTGGCGATCACACTGTTTATGGTTGTGACGTTCACACTGTTTATGGGTGTGACATTCTCACTGTTTATGGCAGTGACGTTCTCACTGTTTATGGTTGTGACGTTCACACTGTTTATGGGTGTGACGTGCTCACTGTTTATGGGTGTGACGTTCTCACTGTTTATGTGTGTGACGTTCACACTGTTTATGGGTGTGACATTCTCACTGTTTATGGATGTGACATTCTCACTGTTTATGGTTGTGATGTTCTCACTGTTTATGGGTGTGATGTTCACACTCTTTATGGGTGTGACATTCTCACTGTTTATGGGTGTGACGTTCACACTGTTTATGGATGTGATGTTCTCACTGTTTATGGGTGTGACGTTCTCACTGTTTATGGGTGTGACGTTCTCACTGTTTATGAGTGTGACGTTCACACAGTTTATGGGTGTGATGTTCTCACTGTTTCTGGGTTTGATGTTCACACTCTATGAGTGTGACTTCTCACTGATTATGGGTGTGAAGTTCACACTTTTTATGAGAGCAACTTCACTCTGTTTATGTGTGTGACGTTCACACTGTTTATGGGTGTGAGATTCTCACTGTTTATGGGTGTGACATTCTCACTGTTAATGGGTGTGATATTCTCACTGTTTATGGGATTGACTTTCTCTCTGTTTATGCTTGTGACATTCTCACTGTTTATAGGTGTGATGTTCTCTCTGTTTATGGGTGTGACGTTCACACTGTTTATGGGTGTGACATTCTCACTGTTTATGGGTGTGATGTTCTCACTGTTTATGGGTGTGACGTTCTCACTGTTTATGGGTGTGACATTCTCACTGTTTATGGGTGTGATGTTCTCACTGTTTATGGGTGTGACGTTCTCACTGTTTATGGGTGTGACGTTCACACTGTTTATGGGTGTGATGTTCACACTCTTTATGGGTGTGACGTTCTCACTGATTATGGGTGTGACATTCTCACTTTAAATGGGTGTGACGTTCTCACTGTTTATGGGTGTGACGTTCTCACTATTTATGGGCGTGACTTCTCACTGTTTATGTGTGTGATGTTCACACTGTTTATGGGTGTGACTTCTCACTGATAGTCGCTGTATGTTTACACACTTTATGGCTGTGACATTCTCACTGTTTGTGGTGTGATGTTCACACTCTTTATATTTGTGACTTTCACACTGTTTATGGGTGTGATGTTCTCACTGCTTATGTGTGTGATGTTCTCACTGTTTATGTGTGTGACGTTCTCACTGTCTATGAGTGTGACGTTCTCACTGTTTATGAGTATGACATTCATACTGTTTATGGGTGTGACGTTCTCACTGTTTATGGGTGTGACATTCTCACTGTTTATGGTTGTGATGTTCTCACTGTTTATGGGTGTGATTTTCACACTCTTTATGAGTGTGACTTCTCACTGCTTATGGATATGATGTTCACACTTTTGATGGTCATCACTTCTCACTGTTTATGGGTGTGATGTTCACACTCTTTATGGGTGTGACATTCTCACTGTTTATGGGTGTGACGTTCACACTTTTTATGGATGTGACGTTCTCACTGTTTATAGGAGTGACGTTCTCACTGTTTATGGGTGTGACGTTCTCACTTTAAATGGGTGTGATGTTCTCACTGTTTATGCGTGTGACTTCTCACTGTTCATGGCTGTGATGTTCACACTCTTTATGGCTGTGACATTCTTCGGTTTATGGCTGTGAAGTTCTCACTGTTTATGAGTGTGACGTTCTCACTGTTTATGAATGTGACGTTCACATTGTTTATGGGTGTGCTTTCTCACTGTTTACGGGTGTGACGTTCACACTGTTTATGGGTGTGACTTTCACACTGTTTATGGGTGTGATGTTCACACTGTTTATGGGTGTGATGTTCTCACTGTTAATGGGTGTGATGTTCTCACTGTTTATGGGTGTGACGTTCTCACTGTTTATGGGTGTGACATTCTCACTGTTTATGGGTGTGATATTCTCACTGTTAATGGGTGTGATGTTCTCACTGTTTATGGGTGTGACGTTCTCACTGTTTATACGTGTGACATTCTCATTGTTTATGGGTGTGATGTTCCCACACTTTATGAGTGTGACTTTTCACTGTTTATGGGTGTGACGTTCTCACTATTTATGGGCGTGACTTCTCACTGTTTATGGGTGTGATGTTCACACTGTTTATGGGTGTGACTTCTCACTGTTTATGGCTGTGATGTTGACACTCTTTATGGCTGTGACATTCTCACTGTTTATGGTGTGATGTTCACACTCTTTATATGTGTGCCTTTCAACTGCTTATGGCTGTGACATTCTTCGGTTTATGGCTGTGACGTTCTCACTGTTTATGGGTGTGACGTACTCACTGTTTCTGTGTGTGACGTTCTCACTGTATATGAGTGTGACGTTCTCACTGTTTATGGGTGTGACTTTCATAACTGTTTATGGGTGAGACTTTCACACTGTTTATGGGTGTGACGTTCACACTCTTTATGAGTGTGTCTTCTCTCTGTTTATGGGTGTGATGTTCTCACTGTTTCTGGGTGTGAGATTCTCTCTGTTTTTGGGTGTGCTGTTCACACTGTTTTTGGGTGTGACGTTCACACTGTTTATGGGTGTGACATTCACACTGTTTATGGGTGTGACGTTCTCACTGTTTATGTGTGTGACGTTCTCACTGTATATGAGTGTGACGTTCTCACTGTTTATGAATGTGACGTTCACACTGTTTATGGGTGTGACTTTCTCACTGTTTATGGGTGTGACGTTCACACTGTTTATGGGTGTGACTTTCACACTGTTTATGGGTGTGACGTTCACACTATGAGTGTGTCTTCTCACTGTTTATGGGTGTGACGTTCTCACTGTTTCTGGGTGTGAGATTCTCTCTGTTTTTGGGTGTGATGTTCACACTGTTTATGGGTGTGACATTCACACTGTTTATGGGTGTGACATTCACACTGTTTATGGGTGTGACGTTCTCACTATTTATGGGTGTGACATTTTCACTGTTTATGGATGTGACATTCTCACTGTTTATGGGTGTGACATTCTCACTGTTTATGAGTGTGATGTTCTCACTATTTATGGGCGTGACTTCTCACTGTTTATGGGTGTGATGTTCTCACTGTTTATGGCTGTGACGTTGTAACTGATTATGGGTGTGACATTCTCACTGTTTATGTTTGTGATGTTCTCACTGTTTATGAGTGTGACGTTCATACTGTTTATGGGTGTGATGTTCTCACTGTTTCTGGGTTTGACATTCTCACTGTTTATGGGTGTTGCGTTCACACTGTTTATGAGTTTGACTTCTCACTGATTATGGGTGTGATGCTGACACTATGGCTGTGACGTTCTCACTGTTTATGGGTGTGATGTTCACACTCTTTAAATGTGTGACGTTCTCACTGTTTATGGTGTGACGTTCTCACTGTTTATGGGTGTGACGTTCTCACTGTTTATGCATGTGATATTCTCACTGTTTATGGGTGTGACGTTCTCACTGTTTATGGGTGTGACGTTCACACTGTTTATGGGTGTGACATTCTCACTGTTTATGGGTGTGACGTTCACACTGTTTATGGGTGTGACATTCTCACTGTTTATGGGTGTGACGTTCACACTGTTTATGGGTGTGACGTTCTCACTGTTTATGTGTGTGACGTTCTCACTGTATATGAGTGTGACGTTCTCACTGTTTATGAATGTGACGTTCACACTGTTTATGGGTGTGAATTTCTCACTGTTTATGGGTGTGACGTTCACACTGTTTATGGGTGTGACTTTCACACTGCTTATGGGTGTGACGTTCACACTCTTTATGAGTGTGTCTTCTCACTGTTTCTGTGTGTGACGTTCATGCTGTTAATGGGTGTGACGTTCTCACTGATTATGGGTGTGACATTCTCACTGTTTATGTTTGTGATGTTCTCACTTTTTATGGGTGTGACGTTCTCACTTTTTATGGGTGTGACATTCTCACTGTTAATGGGTGTGATGTTCTCACTGTTTACGCGTTTGACGCTCTCTCTGTTTATGCTTGTGACATTCTTTCTGTTTATGGGTGTGATGTTCACACTCTTTATGAGTGTGACTTCTCACTGCTTATGGGTGTGACGTTCACACTGTTTCTGGGTTTGACATTCTCACTGTTTATGGGTGTGGCGTTCACACTGTTTATGAGTTTGACTTCTCACTGTTTATGGGTGTGATGCTGACACTCTTTATATGTGTGACGTTCACATTGTTTATGGGTGTGACATTCTCCGGTTTATGGCAGTGACGTTCTCACTGTTTATAGGAGTGACGTTCTCACTGTTTATGGGTGTGACGTTCTCACTGTTTATAGGAGTGACGTTCTCACTGTTTATAGGAGTGACGTTCACACTGTTTATGCCTGTGACATTCTCATTGTTTATGGGTGTGATGTTCCCACACTTTATGAGTGTGACTTCTCACTGTTTATGGGTGTGACGTTCTCACTCTTTATGAGTGTGACTTCTCACTGTTTATGGGTGTGACGTTCTCACTGTTTATGGCTGTGATGTTCTTACTGTTTATGGGTGTGACGTTCTCACTGTTTATGGCTGTGATGTTCTTACTGTTTATGGGTGTGACGTTCTCACTGTTTATGGCTGTGACGTTCACACTGTTTATGGGTGTGATGTTCTCACTGTTTATGGGTGTGATGTTCTCACTGTTTATGGGTGTGACGTTCTCACTGTTTATGGGTGTGACGTTCTCACTGTTTATGTGTGTGATGTTCTCACTGTTTATGGGTGTGATGTTCTCACTGTTTATGGGTGTGATTTTCACACTGTTTATGGGTGTGACTTCTCACTGTTTATGGCTGTGATGTTGACACTCTTTATGGCTGTGATATTCTCACTGTTTATGGTGTGATGTTCACACTCTTTATATGTGTGACGTTCACACTGTTTATGGGTGTGACATTCTCACTATTTATGGGCGTGACTTCTCACTTTTTATGGGTGTGATGTTCACACTGTTTATGGGTGTGACTTCTCACTGTTTATGGCTGTGATGTTCTTACTGTTTATGGTGTGACGTTCTCACTGTTTATGGGTGTGATTTTCTCACTCTTTGTGATTGTGACTTCTCACTGCTTATGGATATGATGTTCACACTTTTGATGGTCATCACTTCTCACTGTTTATGGGTGTGATGTTCACACTCTTTATGAGTGTGACTTCTCACTGTTATTGTGTGTGACGTTTTCACTATTTATGAGCGTGACTTCTCACTGTTTATGTGTGTGATGTTCTCACTGTTTATGGGTGTGACTTCTCACTGTTTATGGCTGTGATGTTGACACTCTTTGTGGCTGTGATATTCTCACTGTTTATGGTGTGATGTTCACACTCTTTATATGTGTGACGTTCACACTGTTTATGGGTGTGACGTTCTCACTATTTATGGGCGTGACTTCTCACTTTTTATGGGTGTGATGTTCACACTGTTTATGGGTGTGACTTCTCACTGTTAATGGCTGTGACGTTCTCACTGTTTATGGTGTGATGATCACTCTCTTTATAAGTGTGACGTTCACACTGTTTATGGGTGTGACATTCTCCAGATTATGGCTGTGAGGTTCTCAATGTTCATGGGTGTGACATTCTCACTGTTTTTGCATGTGATATTCTCACTGTTCATGGGTGTGACATTCTCACTGTTTATGGGTGTGACGTTCTCACTGTTTATGAGTGTGACGTTCACACAGTTTATGGGTGTGACGTTCTCACTGTTTATGAGTGTGACGTTCACACAGTTTATGGGTGTGATGTTCTCACTGTTTCTGGGTTTGATGTTCACACTCTATGAGTGTGACTTCTCACTGATTATGGGTGTGAATTTCACACTTTTTATGAGAGCAACTTCCCACTGTTTATGGGTGTGACGTTCACACTGTTTATGGGTGTGAGATTCTCACTGTTTATGGGTGTGATGTTCACACGGTTTATGGGTGTGATGTTCATACGGTTTATGGGTGTGACATTCTCACTGTTTATGGGTGTGACGTTCTCACTATTTATGGGTGTGACGTTCTCACTGTTTATGGGTGTGATTTTCTCACTGTTTATGGGATTGACTTTCTCTCTGTTTATGCTTGTGACATTCTCACTGTTTATAAGTGTGATGTTCTCTCTGTTTATGGGTGTGACGTTCTCTCTGTTTATGGGTGTGACGTTCTCTCTGTTTATGGGTGTGACATTCTCACTGTTTATGGGTGTGACGTTCACACTGTTTATGGGTGTGACATTCTCACTGTTTATGGGTGTGACGTTCTCACTGTTTATGGGTGTGACGTTCACACTGTTTATGGGTGTGACATTCTCACTGTTTATGGGTGTGACGTTCACACTGTTTATGGGTGTGACGTTCCCACTGTTTATGGGTGTGACGTTCTCTCTGTTTATGGGTGTGAGATTCTCTCTGTTTATGGGTGTGACGTTCTCACTGTTTATGGGTGTGACGTTCTCACTGTTTATGGGTGTGACGTTCTCACTGTTTATGGGTGTGACGTTCTCACTGTTTATGGGTGTGACGTTCTCACTGTTTATGGGTGTGACGTTCTCACTGTTTATGGGTGTGACGTTCTCTCTGTTTATGGGTGTGAGATTCTCTCTGTTTATGGGTGTGATGTTCTCACTGTTTATGGGTGTGACGTTCACGCTGTTTATGGGTGTGACGTTCTCACTGTTTAGGTGTGATGTTCACACTCTTTATGGGTGTGACGTTCTCACTGTTTATGGGTGTGACTTTCACACTGTTTATGGGTGTGACGTTCGCACTCTTTATGAGTGTGTCTTCTCACTGTTTATGTGTGTGACGTTCTCAGTGATTATGGGTGTGGCATTCTCACTGTTTACGGGTGTGACATTCTCACTGTTTATGGGTGTGACGTTCTCAGTGATTATGGGTGTGGCATTCTCACTGTTTACGGGTGTGACATTCTCACTGTTTATGGGTGTGATGTTCTCACTGTTTATGGATGTGATGTTCTCACTGTTTATGGGTGTGACGTTCTCACTGTTTATGGGTGTGACGTTCACACTGTTTATGGGTGTGACATTCTCACTCTTTATGAGTGTGACTTCTCACTGTTATTGTGTGTGATGTTCTCACTATTTATGGGCGTGACTTCACACTGTTTATGGGTGTGATGTTCACACTGTTTATGGGTGTGACCTTCTCACTGTTTATGTGTGTTGTTCTTACTGTCTATGGGTGTGATTTTCACACTGTTTACGGGTGTGACTTCTCACTGTTTATGGCTGTGATGTTGACACTCTTTATGGCTGTGATGTTCTCACTGTTTATGGTGTGATGTTCACACTCTTTATATGTGTGACGTTCACACTGTTTATGGGTGTGATGTTCTCACTATTTATGGGCGTGACTACTCACTTTTTATGGGTGTGATGTTCACACTGTTTATGCTGTGACTTCTCACTGTTTATGGCTGTGATGTTAACACTCTTTATGGCTGTGATGTTCTTACTGTTTATGGTGTGACGTTCTCACTGTTTATGGCTGTGACGTTCTCACTGTTTATGGTGTGATGATCACTCTCTTTATATGTGTGATGTTCACACTGTTTATGGGTGTGACATTCTCCGGATTATGGCTGTGAGGTTCTCACTGTTTATGGTGTGACGTTCTCACTGTTTATGGGTGTGACGTTCTCACTGTTTTTGCATGTGATATTCTCACTGTTCATGGGTGTGACGTTCTCACTGTTTATGAGTGTGACGTTCACACAGTTTATGGGAGTGATGTTCTCACTGTTTCTGGGTTTGATGTTCACACTCTATGAGTGTGACTTCTCACTGATTATGGGTGTGAAGTTCACACTTTTTATGAGAACAGCTTCACACTGTTTATGGGTGTGAGATTCTCACTGTTTATGAGTGTGATGTTTTCACTGTTTATGGGTGTGATGTTCACACGCTTTATGGGTGTGACGTTCTCACTGTTTATGGGTGTGACGTTCTCACTGTTTATGGATGTGATGTTCTCTCTGTTTATGGGTGTGAGATTCTCTCTGTTTATGGGTGTGATGTTCACACTCTTTATGGGTGTGACGTTCTCACTGTTTATGGGTGTGACGTTCTCACTGTTTATGGGTGTGACGTTCTCACTGTTCATGGGTGTGACATTCTCACTGTTTATAGGTGTGACTTTCTCACTGTTTTTGCATGTGATATTCTCACTGTTCATGGGTGTGACATTCTCACTGTTTATGGGTGTGACGTTCTCACTGTTTATGAGTGTGACGTTCACACAGTTTATGGGTGTGATGTTCTCACTGTTTCTGGGTTTGATGTTCACACTCTATGAGTGTGACTTCTCACTGATTATGGGTGTGAAGTTCACACTTTTTATGAGAACAACTTCACACTGTTTATGGGTGTGAGATTCTCACTGTTTATGAGTGTGATGTTTTCACTGTTTATGGGTGTGATGTTCACACGCTTTATGGGTGTGACGTTCTCACTGTTTATGGGTGTGACGTTCTCACTGTTTATGGGTGTGATGTTCTCTCTGTTTATGGGTGTGAGATTCTCTCTGTTTATGGGTGTGATGTTCACACTCTTTATGGGTGTGACGTTCTCACTGTTTATGGGTGTGACGTTCTCACTGTTTATGGGTGTGACGTTCACACTGTTTATGGGTGTGACGTTCTCACTGTTTATGGGTGTGATGTTCACACTCTTTATGGGAGTGACGTTCTCACTGTTTATGGGTGTGACGTTCACACTGTTTATGGGTGTGATGTTCTCACTGTTTATAGGTGTGATGTTCACACTGTTTATGGGATTGACGTTCTCACTGATTATGGGTGTGTCGTTCTCACTTTAAATGGGTGTGATGTTCTCACTGTTTATGGGTGTGACGTTCTCACTGTTTATGCGTGTGACGTTCTCACTCTTTATGAGTGTGACTTCTCACTGTTTATGTGTGTGACGTTCTCACTGTTTATGGGTGTGACGTTCTCACTGTTTATGCATGTGATATTCTCACTGTTTATGGGTGTGACGTTCTCACTGTTTATGGGTGTGACGTTCACACTGTTTATGGGTGTGACATTCTCACTGTTTATGGGTGTGACGTTCACACTGTTTATGGGTGTGACATTCTCACTGTTTATGGGTGTGACGTTCACACTGTTTATGGGTGTGACGTTCTCACTGTTTATGTGTGTGACGTTCTCACTGTATATGAGTGTGACGTTCTCACCGTTTATGAATGTGACGTTCACACTGTTTATGGGTGTGAATTTCTCACTGTTTATGGGTGTGACGTTCACACTGTTTATGGGTGTGACTTTCACACTGCTTATGCGTGTGACGTTCACACTCTTTATGAGTGTGTCTTCTCACTGTTTCTGTGTGTGACGTTCATGCTGTTAATGGGTGTGACGTTCTCACTGATTATGGGTGTGACATTCTCACTGTTTATGTTTGTGATGTTCTCACTTTTTATGGGTGTGACGTTCTCACTTTTTATGGGTGTGACATGCTCACTGTTAATGGGTGTGATGTTCTCACTGTTTACGCGTTTGACGCTCTCTCTGTTTATGCTTGTGACATTCTGTTTATGGGTGTGATGTTCACACTCTTTATGAGTGTGACTTCTCACTGCTTATGGGTGTGACGTTCTCACTGTTTATGGGTGTGACGTTCTCACTGTTTATGGGTGTGATTTTCTCACTGTTTATGGGATTGACTTTCTCTCTGTTTATGCTTGTGACATTCTCACTGTTTATAAGTGTGATGTTCTCTCTGTTTATGGGTGTGACGTTCTCTCTGTTTATGGGTGTGACGTTCTCTCTGTTTATGGGTGTGACATTCTCACTGTTTATGGGTGTGACGTTCACACTGTTTATGGGTGTGACATTCTCACTGTTTATGGGTGTGACGTTCTCACTGTTTATGGGTGTGACGTTCACACTGTTTATGGGTGTGACATTCTCACTGTTTATGGGTGTGACGTTCACACTGTTTATGGGTGTGACGTTCCCACTGTTTATGGGTGTGACGTTCTCTCTGTTTATGGGTGTGAGATTCTCTCTGTTTATGGGTGTGACGTTCTCACTGTTTATGGGTGTGACGTTCTCACTGTTTATGGGTGTGACGTTCTCACTGTTTATGGGTGTGACGTTCTCACTGTTTATGGGTGTGACATTCTCACTGTTTATGGGTGTGACGTTCTCACTGTTTATGGGTGTGACGTTCTCTCTGTTTATGGGTGTGAGATTCTCTCTGTTTATGGGTGTGATGTTCTCACTGTTTATGGGTGTGACGTTCACGCTGTTTATGGGTGTGACGTTCTCACTGTTTAGGTGTGATGTTCACACTCTTTATGGGTGTGACGTTCTCACTGTTTATGGGTGTGACTTTCACACTGTTTATGGGTGTGACGTTCGCACTCTTTATGAGTGTGTCTTCTCACTGTTTATGTGTGTGACGTTCTCAGTGATTATGGGTGTGGCATTCTCACTGTTTACGGGTGTGACATTCTCACTGTTTATGGGTGTGACGTTCTCAGTGATTATGGGTGTGGCATTCTCACTGTTTACGGGTGTGACATTCTCACTGTTTATGGGTGTGATGTTCTCACTGTTTATGGATGTGATGTTCTCACTGTTTATGGGTGTGACGTTCTCACTGTTTATGGGTGTGACGTTCACACTGTTTATGGGTGTGACATTCTCACTCTTTATGAGTGTGACTTCTCACTGTTATTGTGTGTGATGTTCTCACTATTTATGGGCGTGACTTCACACTGTTTATGGGTGTGATGTTCACACTGTTTATGGGTGTGACCTTCTCACTGTTTATGTGTGTTGTTCTTACTGTCTATGGGTGTGATTTTCACACTGTTTACGGGTGTGACTTCTCACTGTTTATGGCTGTGATGTTGACACTCTTTATGGCTGTGATGTTCTCACTGTTTATGGTGTGATGTTCACACTCTTTATATGTGTGACGTTCACACTGTTTATGGGTGTGATGTTCTCACTATTTATGGGCGTGACTACTCACTTTTTATGGGTGTGATGTTCACACTGTTTATGCTGTGACTTCTCACTGTTTATGGCTGTGATGTTAACACTCTTTATGGCTGTGATGTTCTTACTGTTTATGGTGTGACGTTCTCACTGTTTATGGCTGTGACGTTCTCACTGTTTATGGTGTGATGATCACTCTCTTTATATGTGTGATGTTCACACTGTTTATGGGTGTGACATTCTCCGGATTATGGCTGTGAGGTTCTCACTGTTTATGGTGTGACGTTCTCACTGTTTATGGGTGTGACGTTCTCACTGTTTTTGCATGTGATATTCTCACTGTTCATGGGTGTGACGTTCTCACTGTTTATGAGTGTGACGTTCACACAGTTTATGGGAGTGATGTTCTCACTGTTTCTGGGTTTGATGTTCACACTCTATGAGTGTGACTTCTCACTGATTATGGGTGTGAAGTTCACACTTTTTATGAGAACAGCTTCACACTGTTTATGGGTGTGAGATTCTCACTGTTTATGAGTGTGATGTTTTCACTGTTTATGGGTGTGATGTTCACACGCTTTATGGGTGTGACGTTCTCACTGTTTATGGGTGTGACGTTCTCACTGTTTATGGATGTGATGTTCTCTCTGTTTATGGGTGTGAGATTCTCTCTGTTTATGGGTGTGATGTTCACACTCTTTATGGGTGTGACGTTCTCACTGTTTATGGGTGTGACGTTCTCACTGTTTATGGGTGTGACGTTCTCACTGTTCATGGGTGTGACATTCTCACTGTTTATAGGTGTGACTTTCTCACTGTTTTTGCATGTGATATTCTCACTGTTCATGGGTGTGACATTCTCACTGTTTATGGGTGTGACGTTCTCACTGTTTATGAGTGTGACGTTCACACAGTTTATGGGTGTGATGTTCTCACTGTTTCTGGGTTTGATGTTCACACTCTATGAGTGTGACTTCTCACTGATTATGGGTGTGAAGTTCACACTTTTTATGAGAACAACTTCACACTGTTTATGGGTGTGAGATTCTCACTGTTTATGAGTGTGATGTTTTCACTGTTTATGGGTGTGATGTTCACACGCTTTATGGGTGTGACGTTCTCACTGTTTATGGGTGTGACGTTCTCACTGTTTATGGGTGTGATGTTCTCTCTGTTTATGGGTGTGAGATTCTCTCTGTTTATGGGTGTGATGTTCACACTCTTTATGGGTGTGACGTTCTCACTGTTTATGGGTGTGACGTTCTCACTGTTTATGGGTGTGACGTTCACACTGTTTATGGGTGTGACGTTCTCACTGTTTATGGGTGTGATGTTCACACTCTTTATGGGAGTGACGTTCTCACTGTTTATGGGTGTGACGTTCACACTGTTTATGGGTGTGATGTTCTCACTGTTTATAGGTGTGATGTTCACACTGTTTATGGGATTGACGTTCTCACTGATTATGGGTGTGTCGTTCTCACTTTAAATGGGTGTGATGTTCTCACTGTTTATGGGTGTGACGTTCTCACTGTTTATGCGTGTGACGTTCTCACTCTTTATGAGTGTGACTTCTCACTGTTTATGTGTGTGACGTTCTCACTGTTTATGGGTGTGACGTTCTCACTGTTTATGCATGTGATATTCTCACTGTTTATGGGTGTGACGTTCTCACTGTTTATGGGTGTGACGTTCACACTGTTTATGGGTGTGACATTCTCACTGTTTATGGGTGTGACGTTCACACTGTTTATGGGTGTGACATTCTCACTGTTTATGGGTGTGACGTTCACACTGTTTATGGGTGTGACGTTCTCACTGTTTATGTGTGTGACGTTCTCACTGTATATGAGTGTGACGTTCTCACCGTTTATGAATGTGACGTTCACACTGTTTATGGGTGTGAATTTCTCACTGTTTATGGGTGTGACGTTCACACTGTTTATGGGTGTGACTTTCACACTGCTTATGCGTGTGACGTTCACACTCTTTATGAGTGTGTCTTCTCACTGTTTCTGTGTGTGACGTTCATGCTGTTAATGGGTGTGACGTTCTCACTGATTATGGGTGTGACATTCTCACTGTTTATGTTTGTGATGTTCTCACTTTTTATGGGTGTGACGTTCTCACTTTTTATGGGTGTGACATGCTCACTGTTAATGGGTGTGATGTTCTCACTGTTTACGCATTTGACGCTCTCTCTGTTTATGCTTGTGACATTCTTTCTGTTTATGGGTGTGATGTTCACACTCTTTATGAGTGTGACTTCTCACTGCTTATGGGTGTGACGTTCACACTGTTTCTGGGTTTGACATTCTCACTGTTTATGGGTATGATGCTGACACTCTTTATATGTGTGACGTTCACATTGTTTATGGGTGTGACATTCTCCGGTTTATGGCAGTGACGTTCTCACTGTTTATAGGAGTGACGTTCTCACTGTTTATGGGTGTGACGTTCTCACTGTTTATAGGAGTGACGTTCTCACTGTTTATAGGAGTGACGTTCACACTGTTTATGCCTGTGACATTCTCATTGTTTATGGATGTGATGTTCCCACACTTTATGAGTGTGACTTCTCACTGTTTATGGGTGTGACGTTCTCACTCTTTATGAGTGTGAATTCTCACTCTTATTGTGTGTGACGTTTTCACTATTTGTGGGCGTGACTTCTCACTGTTTATGGGTGTGATGTTCTCACTGTTTATGGGTGTGATTTTCACATTGTTTATGGGTGTGACTTCTCACTGTTTATGGCTGTGATGTTGACACTCTTTATGGCTATGATGTTCTCACTGTTTATGGTGTGATGTTCACACTCTTTATATGTGTGACGTTCACACTGTTTATGGGTGTGACGTTCTCACTATTTATGGGCGTGACTTCTCACTTTTTATGGGTGTGACGTTCACACTGTTTATGCTGTGACTTCTCACTGTTTATGGCTGTGATGTTAACACTCTTTATGGCTGTGATGTTCTTACTGTTTATGGTGTGACGTTCTCACTGTTTATGGCTGTGATGTTCTTACTGTTTATGGGTGTGACGTTCTCACTGTTTATGGCTGTGACGTTCACACTGTTTATGGGTGTGATGTTCTCACTGTTTATGGGTGTGATGTTCTCACTGTTTATGGGTGTGACGTTCTCACTGTTTATGGGTGTGACGTTCTCACTGTTTATGTGTGTGATGTTCTCACTGTTTATGGGTGTGATGTTCTCACTGTTTATGGGTGTGATTTTCACACTGTTTATGGGTGTGACTTCTCACTGTTTATGGCTGTGATGTTGACACTCTTTATGGCTGTGATATTCTCACTGTTTATGGTGTGATGTTCACACTCTTTATATGTGTGACGTTCACACTGTTTATGGGTGTGACGTTCTCACTATTTATGGGCGTGACTTCTCACTTTTTATGGGTGTGATGTTCACACTGTTTATGGGTGTGACTTCTCACTGTTTATGGCTGTGATGTTCTTACTGTTTATGGTGTGACGTTCTCACTGTTTATGGGTGTGATTTTCTCACTCTTTGTGAGTGTGACTTCTCACTGCTTATGGATATGATGTTCACACTTTTGATGGTCATCACTTCTCACTGTTTATGGGTGTGATGTTCACACTCTTTATGAGTGTGACTTCTCACTGTTATTGTGTGTGACGTTTTCACTATTTATGAGCGTGACTTCTCACTGTTTATGTGTGTGATGTTCTCACTGTTTATGGGTGTGACTTCTCACTGTTTATGGCTGTGATGTTAACACTCTTTATGGCTGTGATATTCTCACTGTTTATGGTGTGATGTTCACACTCTTTATATGTGTGACGTTCACACTGTTTATGGGTGTGACGTTCTCACTATTAATGGGCGTGACTTCTCACTTTTTATGGGTGTGATGTTCACACTGTTTATGGGTGTGACTTCTCACTGTTTATGGCTGTGACGTTCTCACTGTTTATGGTGTGATGATCACTCTCTTTATAAGTGTGACGTTCACACTGTTTATGGGTGTGACATTCTCCAGATTATGGCTGTGACATTCTCACTGTTTTTGCATGTGATATTCTCACTGTTCATTGGTGTGACGTTCTCCCTGTTTATGAGTGTGACGTTCACACAGTTTATGGGTGTGATGTTCTCACTGTTTCTGGGTTTGATGTTCACACTCTATGAGTGTGACTTCTCACTGATTATGGGTGTGAAGTTCACACTTTTTATGAGAGCAACTTCCCACTGTTTATGGGTGTGACGTTCACACTGTTTATGGGTGTGAGATTCTCACTGTTTATGGGTGTGATGTTCACATGGTTTATGGGTGTGATGTTCATACGGTTTATGGGTATGACTTCTCACTGTTTATGGTGTGACGTTCTCACTGTTTATGGGTTTGACGTTCTCACTGTTTATGGGTGTGATTTTCTCACTGTTTATGGGTGTGACGTTCTCACTGTTTATGGGTGTGACGTTCTCACTGTTTATGGGTGTGATTTTCTCACTGTTTATGGGATTGACTTTCTCTCTGTTTATGCTTGTGACATTCTCACTGTTTATAAGTGTGATGTTCTCTCTGTTTATGGGTGTGATGTTCTCACTGTTTATGGGTGTGACGTTCTCACTGTTTATGGGTGTGACGTTCACACTGTTTATGGGTGTGAGATTCTCTCTGTTTATGGGTGTGACGTTCTCTCTGTTTATGGGTGTGACGTTCTCTCTGTTTATGGGTGTGACGTTCTCTCTGTTTATGGGTGTGACGTTCTCACTGTTTATGGGTGTGACGTTCACACTGTTTATGGGTGTGACATTCTCACTGTTTATGGGTGTGACGTTCTCACTGTTTATGGGTGTGACGTTCACACTGTTTATGGGTGTGACGTTCTCACTGTTTATGGGTGTGACGTTCACACTGTTTATGGGTGTGACGTTCTCACTGTTTATGGGTGTGACGTTCTCTCTGTTTATGGGTGTGAGATTCTCTCTGTTTATGGGTGTGACGTTCTCACTGTTTATGGGTGTGACGTTCTCACTGTTTATGGGTGTGACGTTCTCACTGTTTATGGGTGTGACGTTCTCACTGTTTATGGGTGTGACGTTCTCACTGTTTATGGGTGTGACGTTCACACTGTTTATGGGTGTGACGTTCTCACTCTTTATGGGTGTGACGTTCTCACTGTTTATGGGTGTGACGTTCTCACTGTTTATGGGTGTGACGTTCACACTGTTTATGGGTGTGACGTTCTCTCTGTTTATGGGTGTGAGATTCTCTCTGTTTATGGGTGTGACGTTCTCACTGTTTAGGTGTGATGTTCACACTCTTTATGGGTGTGACGTTCTCACTGTTTATGGGTGTGACTTTCACACTGTTTATGGGTGTGACGTTCGCACTCTTTATGAGTGTGTCTTCTCACTGTTTATGTGTGTGACGTTCTCAGTGATTATGGGTGTGGCATTCTCACTGTTTACGGGTGTGACATTCTCACTGTTTATGGGTGTGACGTTCTCAGTGATTATGGGTGTGGCATTCTCACTGTTTACGGGTGTGACATTCTCACTGTTTATGGGTGTGATGTTTTCACTGTTTATGCGTTTGACGTTCTCACTTTTTATGGGTGTGACATTCTCACTGTTTATGGGTGTGATGTTCCCACACTTTATGAGTGTGACTTCTCACTGTTATTGTGTGTGATGTTCTCACTATTTATGGGCGTGACTTCACACTGTTTATGGGTGTGATGTTCACGCTGTTTATGGGTGTGACCTTCTCACTGTTTATGGGTGTGATGTTCTCACTGTTTATGGGTGTGATTTTCACACTGTTTACGGGTGTGACTTCTCACTGTTTATGGCTGTGATGTTGACACTCTTTATGGCTGTGATGTTCTCACTGTTTATGGTGTGATGTTCACACTCTTTATATGTGTGACGTTCACACTGTTTATGGGTGTGACGTTCTCACTATTTATGGGCGTGACTTCTCACTTTTTATGGGTGTGATGTTCACACTGTTTATGCTGTGACTTCTCGCTGTTTATGGCTGTGATGTTAACACTCTTTATGGCTGTGATGTTCTTACTGTTTATGGTGTGACGTTCTCACTGTTTATGGCTGTGACGTTCTCACTGTTTATGGTGTGATGATCACTCTCTTTATATGTGTGATGTTCACACTGTTTATGGGTGTGACATTCTCCGGATTATGGCTGTGAGGTTCTCACTGTTTATGGTGTGATGTTCTCACTGTTTATGGTGTGACGTTCTCACTGTTTATGGGTGTGACGTTCTCACTGTTTTTGCATGTGATATTCTCACTGTTCATGGGTGTGACGTTCTCACTTTTTATGAGTGTGACGTTCACACAGTTTATGGGTGTGATGTTCTCACTGTTTCTGGGTTTGATGTTCACACTCTATGAGTGTGACTTCTCACTGATTATGGGTGTGAAGTTCACACTTTTTATGAGAACAACTTCACACTGTTTATGGGTGTGAGATTCTCACTGTTTATGAGTGTGATGTTTTCACTGTTTATGGGTGTGATGTTCACACGCTTTATGGGTGTGACGTTCTCACTGTTTATGGGTGTGACGTTCTCACTGTTTATGGGTGTGATGTTCTCTCTGTTTATGGGTGTGAGATTCTCTCTGTTTATGGGTGTGATGTTCACACTCTTTATGGGTGTGACGTTCTCACTGTTTATGGGTGTGACGTTCTCACTGTTTATGGGTGTGACGTTCACACTGTTTATGGGTGTGACGTTCTCACTGTTTATGGGTGTGATGTTCACACTCTTTATGGGAGTGGCGTTCTCACTGTTTATGGGTGTGACGTTCACACTGTTTATGGGTGTGATGTTCTCACTGTTTATAGGTGTGATGTTCACACTGTTTATGGGTGTGACGTTCTCACTGATTATGGGTGTGTCGTTCTCACTTTAAATGGGTGTGATGTTCTCACTGTTTATGGGTGTGACGTTCTCACTGTTTATGCGTGTGACGTTCTCACTCTTTATGAGTGTGACTTCTCACTGTTTATGTGTGTGACGTTCTCACTATTTATGGGCGTGACTTCTCACTGTTTATGTGTGTGATGTTCACACTGTTTATGGGTGTGACTTCTCACTGATAGTCGCTGTATGTTTACACACTTTATGGCAGTGACATTGTCACTGTTTATGGTGTGATGTTCACACTCTTTATATGTGTGATTTTCACACGGTTTATGGTTGTGACATTCTCACTGTTTATGGGTGTGATGTTCTCACTGTTTATGCGTGTGACGTTCTCACTGTATATGAGTGTGACGTTCTCACTGTTTATGAGTGTGATGTTCTCACTGTTTATGGGTGTGACGTTCACACTGTTTATGGGTGTGACTTTCACACTGTTTAGTGGTGTGACGTTCGCACTCTTTATGAGTGTGTCTTCTCACTGTTTATGTGTGTGAAGTTCACGCTGTTTATGGGTGTGACGTTCTCACTGATTATGGGTGTGGCATTCTCACTGTTTATGGGTGTGATGTTCACACGCTTTATGGGTGTGACGTTCTCACTGTTTATGGGTGTGACGTTCTCACTGTTTATGCGTGTGACGTTCTCACTCTTTATGAGTGTGACTTCTCACTGTTTATGTGTGTGACGTTCTCACTGTTTATGGGTGTGACGTTCTCACTGTTTATGCATGTGATATTCTCACTGTTTATGGGTGTGACGTTCTCACTGTTTATGGGTGTGACGTTCACACTGTTTATGGGTGTGACATTCTCACTGTTTATGGGTGTGACGTTCACACTGTTTATGGGTGTGACATTCTCACTGTTTATGGGTGTGACGTTCACACTGTTTATGGGTGTGACGTTCTCACTGTTTATGTGTGTGACGTTCTCACTGTATATGAGTGTGACGTTCTCACCGTTTATGAATGTGACGTTCACACTGTTTATGGGTGTGAATTTCTCACTGTTTATGGGTGTGACGTTCACACTGTTTATGGGTGTGACTTTCACACTGCTTATGCGTGTGACGTTCACACTCTTTATGAGTGTGTCTTCTCACTGTTTCTGTGTGTGACGTTCATGCTGTTAATGGGTGTGACGTTCTCACTGATTATGGGTGTGACATTCTCACTGTTTATGTTTGTGATGTTCTCACTTTTTATGGGTGTGACGTTCTCACTTTTTATGGGTGTGACATGCTCACTGTTAATGGGTGTGATGTTCTCACTGTTTACGCATTTGACGCTCTCTCTGTTTATGCTTGTGACATTCTTTCTGTTTATGGGTGTGATGTTCACACTCTTTATGAGTGTGACTTCTCACTGCTTATGGGTGTGACGTTCACACTGTTTCTGGGTTTGACATTCTCACTGTTTATGGGTATGATGCTGACACTCTTTATATGTGTGACGTTCACATTGTTTATGGGTGTGACATTCTCCGGTTTATGGCAGTGACGTTCTCACTGTTTATAGGAGTGACGTTCTCACTGTTTATGGGTGTGACGTTCTCACTGTTTATAGGAGTGACGTTCTCACTGTTTATAGGAGTGACGTTCACACTGTTTATGCCTGTGACATTCTCATTGTTTATGGATGTGATGTTCCCACACTTTATGAGTGTGACTTCTCACTGTTTATGGGTGTGACGTTCTCACTCTTTATGAGTGTGAATTCTCACTCTTATTGTGTGTGACGTTTTCACTATTTGTGGGCGTGACTTCTCACTGTTTATGGGTGTGATGTTCTCACTGTTTATGGGTGTGATTTTCACATTGTTTATGGGTGTGACTTCTCACTGTTTATGGCTGTGATGTTGACACTCTTTATGGCTATGATGTTCTCACTGTTTATGGTGTGATGTTCACACTCTTTATATGTGTGACGTTCACACTGTTTATGGGTGTGACGTTCTCACTATTTATGGGCGTGACTTCTCACTTTTTATGGGTGTGACGTTCACACTGTTTATGCTGTGACTTCTCACTGTTTATGGCTGTGATGTTAACACTCTTTATGGCTGTGATGTTCTTACTGTTTATGGTGTGACGTTCTCACTGTTTATGGCTGTGATGTTCTTACTGTTTATGGGTGTGACGTTCTCACTGTTTATGGCTGTGACGTTCACACTGTTTATGGGTGTGATGTTCTCACTGTTTATGGGTGTGATGTTCTCACTGTTTATGGGTGTGACGTTCTCACTGTTTATGGGTGTGACGTTCTCACTGTTTATGTGTGTGATGTTCTCACTGTTTATGGGTGTGATGTTCTCACTGTTTATGGGTGTGATTTTCACACTGTTTATGGGTGTGACTTCTCACTGTTTATGGCTGTGATGTTGACACTCTTTATGGCTGTGATATTCTCACTGTTTATGGTGTGATGTTCACACTCTTTATATGTGTGACGTTCACACTGTTTATGGGTGTGACGTTCTCACTATTTATGGGCGTGACTTCTCACTTTTTATGGGTGTGATGTTCACACTGTTTATGGGTGTGACTTCTCACTGTTTATGGCTGTGATGTTCTTACTGTTTATGGTGTGACGTTCTCACTGTTTATGGGTGTGATTTTCTCACTCTTTGTGAGTGTGACTTCTCACTGCTTATGGATATGATGTTCACACTTTTGATGGTCATCACTTCTCACTGTTTATGGGTGTGATGTTCACACTCTTTATGAGTGTGACTTCTCACTGTTATTGTGTGTGACGTTTTCACTATTTATGAGCGTGACTTCTCACTGTTTATGTGTGTGATGTTCTCACTGTTTATGGGTGTGACTTCTCACTGTTTATGGCTGTGATGTTAACACTCTTTATGGCTGTGATATTCTCACTGTTTATGGTGTGATGTTCACACTCTTTATATGTGTGACGTTCACACTGTTTATGGGTGTGACGTTCTCACTATTAATGGGCGTGACTTCTCACTTTTTATGGGTGTGATGTTCACACTGTTTATGGGTGTGACTTCTCACTGTTTATGGCTGTGACGTTCTCACTGTTTATGGTGTGATGATCACTCTCTTTATAAGTGTGACGTTCACACTGTTTATGGGTGTGACATTCTCCAGATTATGGCTGTGACATTCTCACTGTTTTTGCATGTGATATTCTCACTGTTCATTGGTGTGACGTTCTCCCTGTTTATGAGTGTGACGTTCACACAGTTTATGGGTGTGATGTTCTCACTGTTTCTGGGTTTGATGTTCACACTCTATGAGTGTGACTTCTCACTGATTATGGGTGTGAAGTTCACACTTTTTATGAGAGCAACTTCCCACTGTTTATGGGTGTGACGTTCACACTGTTTATGGGTGTGAGATTCTCACTGTTTATGGGTGTGATGTTCACATGGTTTATGGGTGTGATGTTCATACGGTTTATGGGTATGACTTCTCACTGTTTATGGTGTGACGTTCTCACTGTTTATGGGTTTGACGTTCTCACTGTTTATGGGTGTGATTTTCTCACTGTTTATGGGTGTGACGTTCTCACTGTTTATGGGTGTGACGTTCTCACTGTTTATGGGTGTGATTTTCTCACTGTTTATGGGATTGACTTTCTCTCTGTTTATGCTTGTGACATTCTCACTGTTTATAAGTGTGATGTTCTCTCTGTTTATGGGTGTGATGTTCTCACTGTTTATGGGTGTGACGTTCTCACTGTTTATGGGTGTGACGTTCACACTGTTTATGGGTGTGAGATTCTCTCTGTTTATGGGTGTGACGTTCTCTCTGTTTATGGGTGTGACGTTCTCTCTGTTTATGGGTGTGACGTTCTCTCTGTTTATGGGTGTGACGTTCTCACTGTTTATGGGTGTGACGTTCACACTGTTTATGGGTGTGACATTCTCACTGTTTATGGGTGTGACGTTCTCACTGTTTATGGGTGTGACGTTCACACTGTTTATGGGTGTGACGTTCTCACTGTTTATGGGTGTGACGTTCACACTGTTTATGGGTGTGACGTTCTCACTGTTTATGGGTGTGACGTTCTCTCTGTTTATGGGTGTGAGATTCTCTCTGTTTATGGGTGTGACGTTCTCACTGTTTATGGGTGTGACGTTCTCACTGTTTATGGGTGTGACGTTCTCACTGTTTATGGGTGTGACGTTCTCACTGTTTATGGGTGTGACGTTCTCACTGTTTATGGGTGTGACGTTCACACTGTTTATGGGTGTGACGTTCTCACTCTTTATGGGTGTGACGTTCTCACTGTTTATGGGTGTGACGTTCTCACTGTTTATGGGTGTGACGTTCACACTGTTTATGGGTGTGACGTTCTCTCTGTTTATGGGTGTGAGATTCTCTCTGTTTATGGGTGTGACGTTCTCACTGTTTAGGTGTGATGTTCACACTCTTTATGGGTGTGACGTTCTCACTGTTTATGGGTGTGACTTTCACACTGTTTATGGGTGTGACGTTCGCACTCTTTATGAGTGTGTCTTCTCACTGTTTATGTGTGTGACGTTCTCAGTGATTATGGGTGTGGCATTCTCACTGTTTACGGGTGTGACATTCTCACTGTTTATGGGTGTGACGTTCTCAGTGATTATGGGTGTGGCATTCTCACTGTTTACGGGTGTGACATTCTCACTGTTTATGGGTGTGATGTTTTCACTGTTTATGCGTTTGACGTTCTCACTTTTTATGGGTGTGACATTCTCACTGTTTATGGGTGTGATGTTCCCACACTTTATGAGTGTGACTTCTCACTGTTATTGTGTGTGATGTTCTCACTATTTATGGGCGTGACTTCACACTGTTTATGGGTGTGATGTTCACGCTGTTTATGGGTGTGACCTTCTCACTGTTTATGGGTGTGATGTTCTCACTGTTTATGGGTGTGATTTTCACACTGTTTACGGGTGTGACTTCTCACTGTTTATGGCTGTGATGTTGACACTCTTTATGGCTGTGATGTTCTCACTGTTTATGGTGTGATGTTCACACTCTTTATATGTGTGACGTTCACACTGTTTATGGGTGTGACGTTCTCACTATTTATGGGCGTGACTTCTCACTTTTTATGGGTGTGATGTTCACACTGTTTATGCTGTGACTTCTCGCTGTTTATGGCTGTGATGTTAACACTCTTTATGGCTGTGATGTTCTTACTGTTTATGGTGTGACGTTCTCACTGTTTATGGCTGTGACGTTCTCACTGTTTATGGTGTGATGATCACTCTCTTTATATGTGTGATGTTCACACTGTTTATGGGTGTGACATTCTCCGGATTATGGCTGTGAGGTTCTCACTGTTTATGGTGTGATGTTCTCACTGTTTATGGTGTGACGTTCTCACTGTTTATGGGTGTGACGTTCTCACTGTTTTTGCATGTGATATTCTCACTGTTCATGGGTGTGACGTTCTCACTTTTTATGAGTGTGACGTTCACACAGTTTATGGGTGTGATGTTCTCACTGTTTCTGGGTTTGATGTTCACACTCTATGAGTGTGACTTCTCACTGATTATGGGTGTGAAGTTCACACTTTTTATGAGAACAACTTCACACTGTTTATGGGTGTGAGATTCTCACTGTTTATGAGTGTGATGTTTTCACTGTTTATGGGTGTGATGTTCACACGCTTTATGGGTGTGACGTTCTCACTGTTTATGGGTGTGACGTTCTCACTGTTTATGGGTGTGATGTTCTCTCTGTTTATGGGTGTGAGATTCTCTCTGTTTATGGGTGTGATGTTCACACTCTTTATGGGTGTGACGTTCTCACTGTTTATGGGTGTGACGTTCTCACTGTTTATGGGTGTGACGTTCACACTGTTTATGGGTGTGACGTTCTCACTGTTTATGGGTGTGATGTTCACACTCTTTATGGGAGTGGCGTTCTCACTGTTTATGGGTGTGACGTTCACACTGTTTATGGGTGTGATGTTCTCACTGTTTATAGGTGTGATGTTCACACTGTTTATGGGTGTGACGTTCTCACTGATTATGGGTGTGTCGTTCTCACTTTAAATGGGTGTGATGTTCTCACTGTTTATGGGTGTGACGTTCTCACTGTTTATGCGTGTGACGTTCTCACTCTTTATGAGTGTGACTTCTCACTGTTTATGTGTGTGACGTTCTCACTATTTATGGGCGTGACTTCTCACTGTTTATGTGTGTGATGTTCACACTGTTTATGGGTGTGACTTCTCACTGATAGTCGCTGTATGTTTACACACTTTATGGCAGTGACATTGTCACTGTTTATGGTGTGATGTTCACACTCTTTATATGTGTGATTTTCACACGGTTTATGGTTGTGACATTCTCACTGTTTATGGGTGTGATGTTCTCACTGTTTATGCGTGTGACGTTCTCACTGTATATGAGTGTGACGTTCTCACTGTTTATGAGTGTGACGTTCTCACTGTTTATGGGTGTGACGTTCACACTGTTTATGGGTGTGACTTTCACACTGTTTAGTGGTGTGACGTTCGCACTCTTTATGAGTGTGTCTTCTCACTGTTTATGTGTGTGAAGTTCACGCTGTTTATGGGTGTGACGTTCTCACTGATTATGGGTGTGGCATTCTCACTGTTTATGGGTGTGATGTTCACACGCTTTATGGGTGTGACGTTCTCACTGTTTATGGGTGTGACGTTCTCACTGTTTATGGGTGTGATGTTCTCTCTGTTTATGGGTGTGAGATTCTCTCTGTTTATGGGTGTGATGTTCACACTCTTTATGGGTGTGACGTTCTCACTGTTTATGGGTGTGACGTTCTCACTGTTTATGGGTGTGACGTTCACACTGTTTATGGGTGTGACGTTCTCACTGTTTATGGGTGTGATGTTCACACTCTTTATGGGAGTGGCGTTCTCACTGTTTATGGGTGTGACGTTCACACTGTTTATGGGTGTGATGTTCTCACTGTTTATAGGTGTGATGTTCACACTGTTTATGGGTGTGACGTTCTCACTGATTATGGGTGTGTCGTTCTCACTTTAAATGGGTGTGATGTTCTCACTGTTTATGGGTGTGACGTTCTCACTGTTTATGCGTGTGACGTTCTCACTCTTTATGAGTGTGACTTCTCACTGTTTATGTGTGTGACGTTCTCACTATTTATGGGCGTGACTTCTCACTGTTTATGTGTGTGATGTTCACACTGTTTATGGGTGTGACTTCTCACTGATAGTCGCTGTATGTTTACACACTTTATGGCAGTGACATTGTCACTGTTTATGGTGTGATGTTCACACTCTTTATATGTGTGATTTTCACACGGTTTATGGTTGTGACATTCTCACTGTTTATGGGTGTGATGTTCTCACTGTTTATGCGTGTGACGTTCTCACTGTATATGAGTGTGACGTTCTCACTGTTTATGAGTGTGACGTTCTCACTGTTTATGGGTGTGACGTTCACACTGTTTATGGGTGTGACTTTCACACTGTTTAGTGGTGTGACGTTCGCACTCTTTATGAGTGTGTCTTCTCACTGTTTATGTGTGTGAAGTTCACGCTGTTTATGGGTGTGACGTTCTCACTGATTATGGGTGTGGCATTCTCACTGTTTATGGGTATGATGTTCTCACTGTTTATGGGTGTGGCGTTCACACTGTTTATGGGGGTGATGTTCTCACTGTTTATAGGTGTGATGTTCACACTGTTTATGGGTGTGACGTTCTCACTGATTATGGGTGTGACGTTCTCACTTTTTATGGGTGTGACATTCTCACTGTTAATGGGTGTGATGTTCTCACTGTTTATGCGTTTGACGTTCTCACTGTTTATGGGTGTGATGTTCACACTTTATGAGTGTGACTTCTCACTGTTTATGGTTGTGACGTTCATACTGTTTATGGGTGTGATGTTCTCACTGTTTCTGGGTTTGACAATCTCACTGTTTATGGGTGAGGCGATCACACTGTTTATGGTTGTGACGTTCACACTGTTTATGGGTGTGATGTTCTCACTGTTAATGGGTATGATGTTCTCACTGTTTATGGGTGTGATGTTCTCACTGTTTATGGGTGTGACGTTCTCACTGTTTATGGTTGTGACGTTCACACTGTTTATGGGTGTGACGTGCTCACTGTTTATGGGTGTGACGTTCTCACTGTTTATGTGTGTGACGTTCTCACTGTTTATGGTTGTGATGTTCTCACTGTTTATGGGTGTGATTTTCTCACTGTTTATGGGTGTGATTTTCACACTGTTTATGGGTGTGACTTCTCACTGTTTATGGCTGTGATGTTGACACTCTTTATATGTGTGACGTTCACACTGTTTATGGGTGTGACGTTCTCACTTTTTATGGGCGTGACTTCTCACTTTTTATGGGTGTGATGTTCACACTGTTTATGCTGTGACTTGTCACTGTTTATGGCTGTGATGTTAACACGCTTTATGGCTGTGATGTTCTTACTGTTTGTGGTGTGACGTTCTCACTGTTTATGGCTGTGACGTTCTCACTGTTTATGGTGTGATGATCACTCTCTTTATATGTGTGACGTTCACACTGTTTATGGGTGTGACATTCTCCGGATTATGGCTGTGAGGTTCTCACTGTTTATGGTGTGACGTTCTCACTGTTTATGGGTGTGACGTTCTCACTGTTTTTGCATGTGATATTCTCACTGTTCATGGGTGTGACGTTCTCACTGTATATGAGTGTGACGTTCACACTGTTTATGGGTGTGACATTCCCCGGTTTATGGCAGTGACGTTCTCACTGTTTATGAGTGTGACGTTCACACAGTTTATGGGTGTGATGTTCTCACTGTTTCTGGGTTTGATGTTCACACTCTATGAGTGTGACTTCCTACTGATTATGGGTGTGAAGTTCACACTTTTTATGAGAGCAACTTCACACTGTTTATGTGTGTGACTTTCACACTGTTTATGGGTGTGATGTTCTCACTGCTTATGGGTGTGATGTTCTCACTGTTTATGTGTGTGACGTTCTCACTGTCTATGAGTGTGACGTTCTCACTGTTTATGGGTGTGACATTCTCACTGTTTATGGTTGTGATGTTCTCACTGCTTATGGGTGTGATGTTCTCACTGTTTATGTGTGTGACGTTCTCACTGTCTATGAGTGTGACGTTCTCACTGTTTATGGGTGTGACTTTCTCACTGTTTATGGGTGTGACATTCTCACTGTTTATGGTTGTGATGTTCTCACTGCTTATGGGTGTGATTTTCACACTCTTTATGAGTGTGACTTCTCTCTGCTTATGGATATGATGTTCACACTTTTGATGGTCATCACTTCTCACTGTTTATGGGTGTGATGTTCACACTCTTTATGGGTGTGACATTCTCACTGTTTATGGGTGTGACGTTCACACTGTTTATGGGTGTGACGTTCTCACTGTTTATGCGTGTGACGTTCTCACTCTTTATGAGTGTGACTTCTCACTGTTTATGTGTGTGCCGTTCTCACTATTTATGGGCGTGATTTCCCACTGTTTATGGGTGTGATGTTCACAATGTTTATGGGTGTGACTGCTCACTGTTTATGGCTGTGATGTTGACACTCTTTATGGCTGTGATGTTCACACTGTTTGTGGTGTGATGTTCACACTCTTTATATGTGAGACGTTCACACTGTTAATGGGTGTGACGTTCTCACTATTTATGGGCGTTACTTCTCACTTTTTATGAGTGTGATGTTCACACTGTTTATAGGTGTGACGTTCTCACTGTTTATGTATGTGACATTCTCACTGTTAATGGGTATGATATTCTCACTGTTTATGGGATTGACTTTCTCTCTGTTTATGCTTGTGACATTCTCACTGTTTATAAGTGTGATGTTCTCACTGTTTATGGGTGTGATGTTCACACTCTTTATGGGTGTGACGTTCTCACTGTTTATGTGTGTGACGTTCTCACTGTATATGAGTGTGACGTTCTCACTTTTTATGAATGTGACGTTCACACTGTTTATGGGTGTGAATTTCTCACTGTTTATGGGTGTGACGTTCACACTGTTTATGGGTGTGACTTTCACACTGTTTATGGGCGTGACGTTCACACTCTTTATGAGTGTGTCTTCTCACTGTTTCTGTGTGTGACGTTCATGCTGTTAATGGGTGTGACATTCTCACTGATTATGGGTGTGACATTCTCACTGTTTATGTTTGTGATGTTCTCACTGTTTATGCATTTGACGCTCTGTTTATGCTTGTGACATTCTTTCTGTTTATAGGTGTGATGTTCACACTCTTTATGACTGTGACTTCTCACTGCTTATGGGTGTGACGTTCACACTGTTTATGGGTGTCATGTTCTTACTGTTTCTGGGTTTGACATTCTCACTGTTTATGGGTGTGGCGTTCACACTGTTTATGAGTTTGACTTCTCACTGTTTATGGGTGTGATGCTGACACTCTTTATGACTGTGACGTTCTCACTGTTTATGGGTGTGATGTTCACACTCTTTATATGTGTGACGTTCACATTGTTTATGGGTGTGACATTCTCCGGTTTGTGGCAGTGACGTTCTCACTGTTTATGGTGTGACGTTCTCACTGTTTATGGGTGTGACGTTCACACTGTTTATGGGTGTGATGTTCTCACTGTTTCTGGGTTTGACATTCTCACTGTTTATGGCTGTGGCGTTCACACTGTTTATGGTTGTGACGTTCACACTGTTTATGGGTGTGACGTTCTCAATTTTTTTGTGTGTGACGTTTTCACTCTTTATGGGTGTGACGTTTTCACTGTGTATGGATGTGACATTCTCCCTGTTTATGGGTGTGATGTTCTCACTGATTATGGGTGTGACGTTCTCACTGTTTATGCGTGTGACGTTCTCACTCTTTATGAGTGTGACTTCTCACTGTTTATGTGTGTGACGTTCTCACTATTTATGGGCGTGATTTCTCACTGTTTATGGGTGTGATGTTCACACTGTTTATGGGTGTGACTTCTCACTGTTTATGGCTGTGATGTTGACACTCTTTATGGCTGTGATGTTCACACTGTTTGTGGTGTGATGTTCACACTCTTTATATGTGAGACGTTCACACTGTTAATGGGTGTGACGTTCTCACTATTTATGGGCGTTACTTCTCACTTTTTATGGGTGTGATGTTCACACTGTTTATGGGTGTGACTTCTCACTGTTTATGTGTGTGACGTTCTCACTATTTATGGGCGTGATTTCTCACTGTTTATGGGTGTGATGTTCACACTGTTTATGGGTGTGACTTCTCACTGATAGTGGCTGTATGTTGACATTCTTTATGGCTGTGACATTCTCACTGTTTATGGTGTGATGTTCACACTCTTTATATGTGTGACTTTCACACTGTTTATGGCAGTGACGTTCTCACTGTTTATGGGTGTGACTTCTCACTGTTTATGGGTGTGACTTCTCACTGTATATGAGTGTGACGTTCTCACTGTTTATGAGTGTGACGTTCTCACTGTTTATGAGTGTGACGTTCACACTGTTTATGGGTGTGACTTTCACACTGTTTATGGGTGTGACGTCCACAGTCTTTATGAGTGTGTCTTCTGAATGTTTATGTGTGTGACGTTCACGCTGTTTATGGGTGTGACGTTCTCACTTTTTATGGGTGTGACGTTCTCACTGTTTATGTGTGTGATGTTCACACTGTTTATGGGTGTGACGTTCTCACTTTTTATGGGTATGACGTTCTCACTGTTTATGCTTGTGACATTCTCACTGTTTATGGGTGTGATGTTCCCACACTTTATGAGTGTGACTTCTCACTGTTTATGGTGTGACGTTCTCACTGTTTATGGGTGTGACATTCTCACTGTTTATGTTTGTGATGTTCTCACTGTTTATGGGTTTGACATTCTCACTGTTTATGGTGTGACGTTCACACTGTTTATGGGTGTGATGTTCTCACTGTTTCTGGGTTTGACATTCTCACTGTTTATGGGTGTTGCGTTCACACTGTTTATGAGTTTGACTTCTCACTGATTATGGGTGTGATGCTGACACTATGGCTGTGACGTTCTCACTGTTTATGGGTGTGATGTTCACACTCTTTAAATGTGTGACGTTCACACTGTTTATGGGTGTGACATTATCCGGTTTATGGCTGTGACGTTCTCACTGTTTATGGTGTGACGTTCTCACTGTTTATGGTGTGACGTTCTCACTGTTTATGGGTGTGACGTTCACACTGTTTATGGCTGTGACGTTCTCACTGTTTATGGGTTTGACATTCTCACTGTTTATGGCTGTGGCGTTCACACTGTTTATGGTTGTGACGTTCACACTGTTTATGGGTGTGATGTTCTCACTTTTTATGTGTGTGACGTTTTCACTCTTTATGGGTGTGACGTTCTCACGGTTAATGGGTGTGACGTTCTCACTCTTTATGAGTGTGACTTCTCACTGTTTATGGGTGTGACGTTCTCACTGTTTATGGGTGTGATGTTCTCACTGTTTATGCGTGTGACATTCTCACTGTTTATGGGTGTGACGTTCTCACTCTTTATGAGTGTGACTTCTCACTGTTTATGGGTGTGACGTTCTCACTCTTTATGAGTGTGACTTCTCACTCCTATTGTGTGTGACGTTTTCACTATTTGTGGGCGTGACTTCTCACTGTTTATGGGTGTGATGTTCTCACTGTTTATGGGTGTGATGTTCACACTGTTTATGGGTGTGACTTTCACACTGTTTATGGGTGTTACGTTCACACTCTTTATGAGTGTGCCTTCTCAATGTTTATGTGTGTGACGTTCACGCTGTTTATGGGTGTGACGTTCTCACTGATTATGGGTGTGATATTCTCACTGTTTATGTGTGTGATGTTCTCACTGTTTATGGGTGTGACATTCTCACTGTTTATGCGTTTGACGTTCTCTCTGTTTATGGGTGTGATGTTCACACTCTTTATGAGTGTGACTTCTCACTGTTTATGGGTGTGACGTTCACACTTTTTATGGGTGTGATGTTCTCACTGTTTATGGGTGTGACGTTCGCACTGTTTATGGTTGTGACATTCTCATTGTTTATGGGTGTGATGTTATCACTGTTTATGGGTGTGATGTTCACACTGTTTATGGGTGTGACATTCTCACTGTTAATGGTTGTGATGTTCTCACTGTTTATGGGTGTGACGTTCTCACTGTTTATGGGTGTGACGTTCTCACTGTTTATGCTTGTGACATTCTCATTGTTTATGGGTGTGATGTTCCCACACTTTATGAGTGTGACTTTTCACTGTTCATGGGTGTGACGTTCTCACTCTTTATGAGTGTGAACTTCTCACTGTTTACGTGTGTGATGTTCTCACTATTTATGGGCGTGACTTCTCACTGTTTATGGGTGTGACGTTCACACTCTTTAAATGTGTGACGTTCTCACTGTTTATGGGTGTGACGTTCTCACTGATTATGGGTGTGACATTCTCACTGTTTATGGGTGTGATGTTCTCACTGATTATGGGTGTGACATTCTCACTGTTTATGGGTGTGATGTTCTCACTGTTTATGGTGTGATGTTCTCACTGATTATGGGTGTGACATTCTCACTGTTTATGGGTGTGATGTTCTCACTGTTTATGGTGTGACGTTCTCACTGATTATGGGTGTGACATTCTCACTGTTTATGGGTGTGATGTTCTCACTGTTTATGGGTGTGACGTTCTCACTGTTTATGGGTGTGACGTTCACACTGTTTATGGGTGTGACATTCTCCGGTTTATGGCTGTGACGTTCTCACTGTTTATGGGTGTGACGTTCTCACTGTTTATGGGTGTTGCGTTCACACTGTTTATGAGTTTGACTTCTCACTGATTATGGGTGTGATGCTGACACTATGGCTGTGACGTTCTCACTGTTTATGGGTGTGATGTTCACACTCTTTAAATGTGTGACGTTCACACTGTTTATGGGTGTGACATTATCCGTTTTATGGCTGTGACGTTCTCACTGTTTATGCATGTGATATTCTCACTGTTTATGGGTTGACATTCTCACTGTTTATGGGTGTGACGTTCACACTGTTTATGGGTGTGATGTTCTCACTGTTTATGGGTGTGACGTTCTCACTGTTTATGGGTGTGACATTCTCACTTTTAATGGGTGTGATGTTCTCACTGTTTATGTGTTTGACGCTCTGTTTATGCTTGTGACATTCTCTCTGTTTATGGGTGTGATGTTCTCACTCTTTATGAGTGTGACTTCTCACTCCTATTGTGTGTGACGTTTTCACTATTTGTGGGCGTGACTTCTCACTGTTTATGGGTGTGATGTTCTCACTGTTTATGGGTGTGATGTTCACACTGTTTATGGGTGTGACTTTCACACTGTTTATGGGTGTTACGTTCACACTCTTTATGAGTGTGCCTTCTCAATGTTTATGTGTGTGACGTTCACGCTGTTTATGGGTGTGACGTTCTCACTGATTATGGGTGTGATATTCTCACTGTTTATGTGTGTGATGTTCTCACTGTTTATGGGTGTGACATTCTCACTGTTTATGCGTTTGACGTTCTCTCTGTTTATGGGTGTGATGTTCACACTCTTTATGAGTGTGACTTCTCACTGTTTATGGGTGTGACGTTCACACTTTTTATGGGTGTGATGTTCTCACTGTTTATGGGTGTGACGTTCGCACTGTTTATGGTTGTGACATTCTCATTGTTTATGGGTGTGATGTTATCACTGTTTATGGGTGTGATGTTCACACTGTTTATGGGTGTGACATTCTCACTGTTAATGGTTGTGATGTTCTCACTGTTTATGGGTGTGACGTTCTCACTGTTTATGGGTGTGACGTTCTCACTGTTTATGCTTGTGACATTCTCATTGTTTATGGGTGTGATGTTCCCACACTTTATGAGTGTGACTTTTCACTGTTCATGGGTGTGACGTTCTCACTCTTTATGAGTGTGAACTTCTCACTGTTTACGTGTGTGATGTTCTCACTATTTATGGGCGTGACTTCTCACTGTTTATGGGTGTGACGTTCACACTCTTTAAATGTGTGACGTTCTCACTGTTTATGGGTGTGACGTTCTCACTGATTATGGGTGTGACATTCTCACTGTTTATGGGTGTGATGTTCTCACTGATTATGGGTGTGACATTCTCACTGTTTATGGGTGTGATGTTCTCACTGTTTATGGTGTGATGTTCTCACTGATTATGGGTGTGACATTCTCACTGTTTATGGGTGTGATGTTCTCACTGTTTATGGTGTGACGTTCTCACTGATTATGGGTGTGACATTCTCACTGTTTATGGGTGTGATGTTCTCACTGTTTATGGG
The DNA here is from genome assembly GCA_026770705.1 of Isurus oxyrinchus. Lineage (NCBI taxonomy): Eukaryota > Metazoa > Chordata > Chondrichthyes > Lamniformes > Lamnidae > Isurus > Isurus oxyrinchus. The sequence continues at coordinate 203,757 of JANJGN010000013.1, read as the reverse complement.
TGTGACGTTCTCACTGTTTATGGGTGTGACGTTCACACTGTTTATGGGTGTGACATTCTCCGGTTTATGGCTGTGACGTTCTCACTGTTTATGGGTGTGACGTTCTCACTGTTTATGGGTGTTGCGTTCACACTGTTTATGAGTTTGACTTCTCACTGATTATGGGTGTGATGCTGACACTATGGCTGTGACGTTCTCACTGTTTATGGGTGTGATGTTCACACTCTTTAAATGTGTGACGTTCACACTGTTTATGGGTGTGACATTATCCGTTTTATGGCTGTGACGTTCTCACTGTTTATGCATGTGATATTCTCACTGTTTATGGGTTGACATTCTCACTGTTTATGGGTGTGACGTTCACACTGTTTATGGGTGTGATGTTCTCACTGTTTATGGGTGTGACGTTCTCACTGTTTATGGGTGTGACATTCTCACTTTTAATGGGTGTGATGTTCTCACTGTTTATGTGTTTGACGCTCTGTTTATGCTTGTGACATTCTCTCTGTTTATGGGTGTGATGTTCACACTCTTTATGACTGTGACTTCTCACTGCTTATGGGTTTGACATTCTCACTGTTTATGGGTGTGGCGTTCACACTGTTTATGAGTTTGACTTCTCACTGTTTATGGGTGTGATGTTCTCACTGTTTATGGGTGTGATGCTGACACTCTTTATGACTGTGACGTTCTCACTGTTTATGGGTGTGATGTTCACACTTTTTATATGTGTGACGTTCACATTGTTTATGGGTGTGATGTTCTCACTGTTTATGGGTGTGATGTTCTCACTGTTTATGGGTTTGACATTCTCACTGTTTATGGCTGTGGCGTTCACACTGTTTATGGTTGTGACGTTCACACTGTTTATGGGTGTGACATTCTCACTTTTTATGTGTGTGACGTTTTCACTCTTTATGGGTGTGACGTTTTCACTGTTAATGGGTGTGATGTTCTCACTGTTTATGGGTGTGACATTCTCACTGTTTATGCGTGTGACGTTCTCACTCTTTATGAGTGTGACTTCTCACTGTTTATGTGTGTGACGTTCTCACTCTTTATGAGTGTGACTTATCACTATTATTGTGTGTGACATTTTCACTATTTGTGGGTGTGACTTCTCACTGTTTATGGGTGTGACGTTCTCCCTGTTAATGGGTGTGATGTTCTCACTGTTTATGAGTGTGACGCTCATACTGTTTATGGGTGTGACTTTCTCACTGTTTATTGGTGTGACGTTCACACTGTTTATGGGTGTGTCTTTCACACTGTTTATGGGTGTGACGTTCACACTCTTTATGAGTGTGTCTTCTCAATGTTTATGTGTGTGACGTTCACGCTGTTTATGGGTGTGATATTCTCACTGTTTATGTGTGTGATGTTCTCACTGTTTATGGGTGTGACATTCTCACTGTTTATGGGTGTGACATTCTCACTGTTTATGGGTGTGATGTTCACACTCTTTATGAGTGTGACTTCTCACTGTTTATGGGTGTGACGTTCACACTTTTTATGGGTGTGATGTTCTCACTGTTTATGGGTGTGACGTTCACACTGTTTATGGTGTGATGTTCACACTGTTTATGGGTGTGATGTTCTCACTGTTTATGGGTGTGACATTCTCACTGTTAATGGTTGTGATGTTCTCACTGTTTATGGGTGTGATGTTCTCACTGTTTATGGGTGTGACTTCTCACTGTTTATGGGTGTGACTTCTCACTGTATATGAGTGTGACGTTCTCACTGTTTATGAGTGTGACGTTCTCACTGTTTATGAGTGTGACGTTCACACTGTTTATGGGTGTGACTTTCACACTGTTTATGGGTGTGACGTCCACAGTCTTTATGAGTGTGTCTTCTGAATGTTTATGTGTGTGACGTTCACGCTGTTTATGGGTGTGACGTTCTCACTTTTTATGGGTGTGACGTTCTCACTGTTTATGTGTGTGATGTTCACACTGTTTATGGGTGTGACGTTCTCACTGTTTATGGGTATGACGTTCTCACTGTTTATGCTTGTGACATTCTCACTGTTTATGGGTGTGATGTTCCCACACTTTATGAGTGTGACTTCTCACTGTTTATGGTGTGACGTTCTCACTGTTTATGTGTGTGACATTCTCACTGTTTATGGGTGTGACATTCTCACTGTTTATGGGTGTGACTTTCACACTGTTTATGGGTGTGATGTTCTCACTGTTTCTGGGTTTGACATTCTCACTGTTTATGGGTGTTGCGTTCACACTGTTTATGAGTTTGACTTCTCACTGATTATGGGTGTGATGCTGACACTATGGCTGTGACGTTCTCACTGTTTATGGGTGTGATGTTCACACTCTTTAAATGTGTGACGTTCACACTGTTTATGGGTGTGACATTATCCGGTTTATGGCTGTGACGTTCTCACTGTTTATGGTGTGACGTTCTCACTGTTTATGGGTGTGACGTTCTCACTGTTTATTCATGTGATATTCTCACTGTTTATGGGTTGACATTCTCACTGTTTATGGGTGTGACGTTCACACTGTTTATGGGTGTGATGTCTCACTGTTTATGTGTGTGACGTTCTCACTGTATATGGGTGTGACGTTCTCACTTTTTATGAATGTGACGTTCACACTGTTTATGGGTGTGACTTTCACACTGTTTCTGTGTGTGACGTTCATGCTGTTAATGGGTGTGACGTTCTCACTGATTATGGGTGTGACATTCTCACTGTTTATGTTTGTGATGTTCTCACTGTTTATGGGTGTGACGTTCTCACTTTTTATGGGTGTGACATTCTCACTGTTAATGGGTGTGATGTTCTCACTGTTTATGCGTTTGACGCTCTGTTTATGCTTGTGACATTCTCTCTGTTTATGGGTGTGATGTTCACACTCTTTATGACTGTGACTTCTCACTGCTTATGGGTGTGACGTTCACACTGTTTATGGGTGTCATGTTCTTACTGTTTCTGGGTTTGACATTCTCACTGTTTATGGGTGTGGCGTTCACACTGTTTATGAGTTTGACTTCTCACTGTTTATGGGTGTGATGCTGACACTCTTTATGACTGTGACGTTCTCACTGTTTATGGGTTTGATGTTCACACTTTTTATATGTGTGACGTTCACATTGTTTATGGGTGTGACATTCTCCGGTTTATGGCAGTGACGTTCTCACTGTTTATGGTGTGACGTTCTCACTGTTTATGGTGTGACGTTCTCACTGTTTATGGGTGTGATGTTCTCACTGTTTATGGGTGTGACGTTCACACTGTTTATGGGTGTGATGTTCTCACTGTTTATGGGTTTGACATTCTCACTGTTTATGGCTGTGGCGTTCACACTGTTTATGGTTGTGACGTTCACACTGTTTATGGGTGTGATGTTCTCACTGTTTATGGGTGTGACGTTCTCACTGTTTATGGGTGTGACATTCTCACTTTTAATGGGTGTGATGTTCTCACTGTTTATGTGTTTGACGCTCTGTTTATGCTTGTGACATTCTCTCTGTTTATGGGTGTGATGTTCACACTCTTTATGACTGTGACTTCTCACTGCTTATGGGTTTGACATTCTCACTGTTTATGGGTGTGGCGTTCACACTGTTTATGAGTTTGACTTCTCACTGTTTATGGGTGTGATGTTCTCACTGTTTATGGGTGTGATGCTGACACTCTTTATGACTGTGACGTTCTCACTGTTTATGGGTGTGATGTTCACACTTTTTATATGTGTGACGTTCACATTGTTTATGGGTGTGATGTTCTCACTGTTTATGGGTGTGATGTTCTCACTGTTTATGGGTTTGACATTCTCACTGTTTATGGCTGTGGCGTTCACACTGTTTATGGTTGTGACGTTCACACTGTTTATGGGTGTGACATTCTCACTTTTTATGTGTGTGACGTTTTCACTCTTTATGGGTGTGACGTTTTCACTGTTAATGGGTGTGATGTTCTCACTGTTTATGGGTGTGACATTCTCACTGTTTATGCGTGTGACGTTCTCACTCTTTATGAGTGTGACTTCTCACTGTTTATGTGTGTGACGTTCTCACTCTTTATGAGTGTGACTTATCACTATTATTGTGTGTGACATTTTCACTATTTGTGGGTGTGACTTCTCACTGTTTATGGGTGTGACGTTCTCCCTGTTAATGGGTGTGATGTTCTCACTGTTTATGAGTGTGACGCTCATACTGTTTATGGGTGTGACTTTCTCACTGTTTATTGGTGTGACGTTCACACTGTTTATGGGTGTGTCTTTCACACTGTTTATGGGTGTGACGTTCACACTCTTTATGAGTGTGTCTTCTCAATGTTTATGTGTGTGACGTTCACGCTGTTTATGGGTGTGATATTCTCACTGTTTATGTGTGTGATGTTCTCACTGTTTATGGGTGTGACATTCTCACTGTTTATGGGTGTGACATTCTCACTGTTTATGGGTGTGATGTTCACACTCTTTATGAGTGTGACTTCTCACTGTTTATGGGTGTGACGTTCACACTTTTTATGGGTGTGATGTTCTCACTGTTTATGGGTGTGACGTTCACACTGTTTATGGTGTGATGTTCACACTGTTTATGGGTGTGATGTTCTCACTGTTTATGGGTGTGACATTCTCACTGTTAATGGTTGTGATGTTCTCACTGTTTATGGGTGTGATGTTCTCACTGTTTATGGGTGTGACTTCTCACTGTTTATGGGTGTGACTTCTCACTGTATATGAGTGTGACGTTCTCACTGTTTATGAGTGTGACGTTCTCACTGTTTATGAGTGTGACGTTCACACTGTTTATGGGTGTGACTTTCACACTGTTTATGGGTGTGACGTCCACAGTCTTTATGAGTGTGTCTTCTGAATGTTTATGTGTGTGACGTTCACGCTGTTTATGGGTGTGACGTTCTCACTTTTTATGGGTGTGACGTTCTCACTGTTTATGTGTGTGATGTTCACACTGTTTATGGGTGTGACGTTCTCACTGTTTATGGGTATGACGTTCTCACTGTTTATGCTTGTGACATTCTCACTGTTTATGGGTGTGATGTTCCCACACTTTATGAGTGTGACTTCTCACTGTTTATGGTGTGACGTTCTCACTGTTTATGTGTGTGACATTCTCACTGTTTATGGGTGTGACATTCTCACTGTTTATGGGTGTGACTTTCACACTGTTTATGGGTGTGATGTTCTCACTGTTTCTGGGTTTGACATTCTCACTGTTTATGGGTGTTGCGTTCACACTGTTTATGAGTTTGACTTCTCACTGATTATGGGTGTGATGCTGACACTATGGCTGTGACGTTCTCACTGTTTATGGGTGTGATGTTCACACTCTTTAAATGTGTGACGTTCACACTGTTTATGGGTGTGACATTATCCGGTTTATGGCTGTGACGTTCTCACTGTTTATGGTGTGACGTTCTCACTGTTTATGGGTGTGACGTTCTCACTGTTTATTCATGTGATATTCTCACTGTTTATGGGTTGACATTCTCACTGTTTATGGGTGTGACGTTCACACTGTTTATGGGTGTGATGTCTCACTGTTTATGTGTGTGACGTTCTCACTGTATATGGGTGTGACGTTCTCACTTTTTATGAATGTGACGTTCACACTGTTTATGGGTGTGACTTTCACACTGTTTCTGTGTGTGACGTTCATGCTGTTAATGGGTGTGACGTTCTCACTGATTATGGGTGTGACATTCTCACTGTTTATGTTTGTGATGTTCTCACTGTTTATGGGTGTGACGTTCTCACTTTTTATGGGTGTGACATTCTCACTGTTAATGGGTGTGATGTTCTCACTGTTTATGCGTTTGACGCTCTGTTTATGCTTGTGACATTCTCTCTGTTTATGGGTGTGATGTTCACACTCTTTATGACTGTGACTTCTCACTGCTTATGGGTGTGACGTTCACACTGTTTATGGGTGTCATGTTCTTACTGTTTCTGGGTTTGACATTCTCACTGTTTATGGGTGTGGCGTTCACACTGTTTATGAGTTTGACTTCTCACTGTTTATGGGTGTGATGCTGACACTCTTTATGACTGTGACGTTCTCACTGTTTATGGGTTTGATGTTCACACTTTTTATATGTGTGACGTTCACATTGTTTATGGGTGTGACATTCTCCGGTTTATGGCAGTGACGTTCTCACTGTTTATGGTGTGACGTTCTCACTGTTTATGGTGTGACGTTCTCACTGTTTATGGGTGTGATGTTCTCACTGTTTATGGGTGTGACGTTCACACTGTTTATGGGTGTGATGTTCTCACTGTTTATGGGTTTGACATTCTCACTGTTTATGGCTGTGGCGTTCACACTGTTTATGGTTGTGACGTTCACACTGTTTATGGGTGTGACGTTCTCACTTTTTATGTGTGTGACGTTTTCACTCTTTATGGGTGTGACGTTCTCACTGTATATGAGTGTGATGTTCTCACTGTTCATGAGTGTGACGTTCATACTGTTTATGGGTGTGACTTTCTCACTGTTTATTGGTGTGACGTTCACACTGTTTATGGGTGTGACTTTCACACTGTTTATGGGTGTGACGTTCACACTCTTTATGAGTGTGTCTTCTCAATGTTTATGTGTGTGACGTTCACGCTGTTTATGGGTGTGACGTTCTCACTGATTATGGGTGTGATATTCTCACTGTTTATGTGTGTGATGTTCTCACTGTTTATGGGTGTGACATTCTCACTGTTTATGCGTTTGACGTTCTCTCTGTTTATGGGTGTGATGTTCACACTCTTTATGAGTGTGACTTCTCACTGTTTATGGGTGTGACGTTCACACTTTTTATGGGTGTGATGTTCTCACTGTTTATGGGTGTGACGTTCGCACTGTTTATGGTGTGATGTTCACACTGTTTATGGGTGTGACATTCTCACTGTTAATGGTTGTGATGTTCTCACTGTTTATGGGTGTGACGTTCTCACTGTTTATGGGTGTGATGTTCTCACTGTTTATGGGTGTGACGTTCTCACTGTTTATGGGTGTGACGTTCTCACTGTTTATGCTTGTGACATTCTCATTGTTTATGGGTGTGATGTTCCCACACTTTATGAGTGTGACTTTTCACTGTTCATGGGTGTGACGTTCTCACTCTTTATGAGTGTGAACTTCTCACTGTTTACGTGTGTGATGTTCTCAATATTTATGGGCGTGACTTCTCACTGTTTACGTGTGTGATGTTCTCACTATTTATGGGCTGACTTCTCACTGTTTATGGGTGTGACGTTCACACTCTTTAAATGTGTGACGTTCTCACTGTTTATTGGTGTGACGTTCACACTGTTTATGGGTGTGACGTCTCACTGTTTATGTGTGTGACGTTCTCACTGTATATGAGTGTGACGTTCTCACTTTTTATGAATGTGACGTTCACACTGTTTATGGGTGTGACTTTCACACTGTTTCTGTGTGTGACGTTCATGCTGTTAATGGGTGTGACGTTCTCACTGATTATGGGTGTGACATTCTCACTGTTTATGTTTGTGATGTTCTCACTGTTTATGGGTGTGACATTCTCACTTTTAATGGGTGTGACGTTCTCACTGTTTATGGGTGTGATGTTCACACTCTTTAAATGTGTGACGTTCTCACTGTTTATGGGTGTGACATTCTCCGGTTTATGGCTGTGACGTTCTCACTGTTTATGGTGTGACGTTCTCACTGTTTATGGGTGTGACGTTCTCACTGTTTATGCATGTGATATTCTCACTGTTTATGGGTTGACATTCTCACTGTTTATGGGTGTTGCGTTCACACTGTTTATGAGTTTGACTTCTCACTGATTATGGGTGTGATGCTGACACTATGGCTGTGACGTTCTCACTGTTTATGGGTGTGATGTTCACACTCTTTAAATGTGTGACGTTCACACTGTTTATGGGTGTGACATTATCCGGTTTATGGCTGTGACGTTCTCACTGTTTATGGTGTGACGTTCTCACTGTTTATGGGTGTGACGTTCTCACTGTTTATGCATGTGATATTCTCACTGTTTATGGGTTGACATTCTCACTGTTTATGGGTGTGACGTTCACACTGTTTATGGGTGTGACGTCTCACTGTTTATGGGTGTGACATTCTCACTGTTAATGGGTGTGATGTTCTCACTGTTTATGCGTTTGACGCTCTGTTTATGCTTGTGACATTCTCTCTGTTTATGGGTGTGATGTTCACACTCTTTATGACTGTGACTTCTCACTGCTTATGGGTTTGACATTCTCACTGTTTATGGGTGTGGCGTTCACACTGTTTATGAGTTTGACTTCTCACTGTTTATGGGTGTGATGCGGACACTCTTTATGACTGTAACGTTCTCACTGTTTATGGGTGTGATGTTCACACTTTTTATATGTGTGACGTTCACACTGTTTATGTGTGTGACATTCTCCGGTTTATGGCAGTGACGTTCTCACTGTTTATGGTGTGACGTTCTCACTGTTTATGGGTGTGACGTTCACACTGTTTATGGGTGTGATGTTCTCACTGTTTATGGGTGTGATGTTCTCACTGTTTATGGGTTTGACATTCTCACTGTTTATGGCTGTGGCGTTCACACTGTTTATGGTTGTGACGTTCACACTGTTTATGGGTGTGACGTTCTCACTTTTTATGTGTGTGACGTTTTCACTCTTTATGGGTGTGACGTTTTCACTGTTAATGGGTGTGATGTTCTCACTGTTTATGGGTGTGATGTTCTCACTGTTTATGGGTGTGACATTCTCACTGTTTATGCGTGTGACATTCTCACTGTTTATGCGTGTGACGTTCTCACTCTTTATGAGTGTGACTTCTCACTGTTTATGTGTGTGACGTTCTCACTCTTTATGAGTGTGACTTCTCACTCTTATTGTGTGTGACGTTTTCACTATTTGTGGGCGTGACTTCTCACTGTTTATGGGTGTGACGTTCTCCCTGTTAATGGGTGTGATGTTCTCACTGTTTATGAGTGTGACGCTCATACTGTTTATGGGTGTGACTTTCTCACTGTTTATTGGTGTGACGTTCACACTGTTTATGGGTGTGACTTTCACACTGTTTATGGGTGTGACGTTCACACTCTTTATGAGTGTGTCTTCTCAATGTTTATGTGTGTGACGTTCACGCTGTTTATGGGTGTGATATTCTCACTGTTTATGTGTGTGATGTTCTCACTGTTTATGGGTGTGACGTTCTCACTGTTTATGGGTTGACATTCTCACTGTTTATGGGTGTGACGTTCACACTGTTTATGGGTGTGACGTCTCACTGTTTATGTGTGTGACGTTCTCACTGTATATGAGTGTGACGTTCTCACTTTTTATGAATGTGACGTTCACACTGTTTATGGGTGTGACTTTCACACTGTTTCTGTGTGTGACGTTCATGCTGTTAATGGGTGTGACGTTCTCACTGATTATGGGTGTGACATTCTCACTGTTTATGTTTGTGATGTTCTCACTGTTTATGGGTGTGACATTCTCACTTTTTATGGGTGTGACATTCTCACTGTTAATGGGTGTGATGTTCTCACTGTTTATGCGTTTGACGCTCTGTTTATGCTTGTGACATTCTCTCTGTTTATGGGTGTGATGTTCACACTCTTTATGACTGTGACTTCTCACTGCTTATGGGTGTGACGTTCACACTGTTTATGGGTGTCATGTTCTTACTGTTTCTGGGTTTGACATTCTCACTGTTTATGGGTGTGATGCTGACACTCTTTATGACTGTGACGTTCTCACTGTTTATGGGTGTGATGTTCACACTTTTTATATGTGTGATGTTCACATTGTTTATGGGTGTGACGTTCACACTGTTTATGGGTGTGATGTTCTCACTGTTTATGGGTTTGACATTCTCACTGTTTATGGGTGTGATGTTTCCACACTTTATGAGTGTGACTTCTCACTGTTTATGGGTGTGACGTTCTCACTCTTTATGAGTGTGACTTCTCACTGTTTATGGGTGTGACGTTCTCACTCTTTATGAGTGAGACTTCTCACTCTTATTGTGTGTGACGTTTTCACTATTTGTGGGCGTGACTTCTCACTGTTTATGGGTGTGACGTTCTCCCTGTTAATGGGTGTGATGTTCTCACTGTTTATGAGTGTGACGTTCACACTGTTTATGGGTGTGACTTTCTCACTGTTTATTGGTGTGACGTTCACACTGTTTATGGGTGTGACTTTCACACTGTTTATGGGTGTGACGTTCACACTCTTTATGAGTGTGTCTTCTCAATGTTTATGTGTGTGACGTTCACGCTGTTTATGGGTGTGACTTTCTCACTGATTATGGGTGTGACATTCTCACTGTTTATGCGTTTGACGTTCTCTCTGTTTATGGGTGTGATGTTCACACTCTTTATGAGTGTGACTTCTCACTGTTTATGGGTGTGACGTTCACACTTTTTATGGGTGTGATGTTCTCACTGTTTATGGGTGTGACGTTCGCACTGTTTATGGTGTGATGTTCACACTGTTTATGGGTGTGACATTCTCACTGTTAATGGTTGTGATGTTCTCACTGTTTATGGGTGTGACGTTCTCACTGTTTATGGGTGTGACGTTCTCACTGTTTATGCTTGTGACATTCTCATTGTTTATGGGTGTGATGTTCCCACACTTTATGAGTGTGACTTCTCACTGTTTACGTGTGTGATGTTCTCACTATTTATGGGCGTGACTTCTCACTGTTTATGGGTGTGACGTTCACACTCTTTAAATGTGTGACGTTCTCACTGTTTATGGGTGTGACGTTCTCACTGATTATGGGTGTGACATTCTCACTGTTTATGGGTGTGATGTTCTCACTGTTTATGGGTGTGATGTTCACACTCTTTAAATGTGTGACGTTCTCACTGTTTATGGGTGTGACATTCTCACTTTTCATGGGTGTGACGTTCTCACTGTTTATGGGTGTGATGTTCACACTGTTTATGGGTGTGATGTTCTCACTGTTTCTGGGTTTGACATTCTCACTGTTTATGGGTGTGATGCTGACACTATGGCTGTGACGTTCTCACTGTTTATGGGTGTGATGTTCACACTCTTTAAATGTGTGACGTTCACACTGTTTATGGGTGTGACATTATCCGGTTTATGGCTGTGACGTTCTCACTGTTTATGGTGTGACGTTCTCACTGTTTATGGGTGTGACGTTCTCACTGTTTATGCATGTGATATTCTCACTGTTTATGGGTTGACATTCTCACTGTTTATGGGTGTGACGTTCTCACTGTTTATGGGTGTGACGTTCACACTGTTTATGGGTGTGACGTTCACACTGTTTATGGGTGTGATGTTCACACTGTTTATGGGTGTGATGTTCTCACTGTTTATGGGTTTGACATTCTCACTGTTTATGGCTGTGGCGTTCACACTGTTTATGGTTGTGACGTTCACACTGTTTATGGGTGTGACGTTCTCACTTTTTATGTGTATGACGTTTTCACTCTTTATGGGTGTGACGTTCTCACTGTATATGAGTGTGATGTTCTCACTGTTTATGAGTGTGACGTTCATACTGTTTATGGGTGTGACTTTCTCACTGTTTATTGGTGTGACGTTCACACTGTTTATGGGTGTGACTTTCACACTGTTTATGGGTGTGACGTTCACACTCTTTATGAGTGTGTCTTCTCAATGTTTATGTGTGTGACGTTCACGCTGTTTATGGGTGTGACGTTCTCACTGATTATGAGTGTGATATTCTCACTGTTTATGTGTGTGATGTTCTCACTGTTTATGGGTGTGACATTCTCACTGTTTATGCGTTTGACGTTCTCTCTGTTTATGGGTGTGATGTTCACACTCTTTATGAGTGTGACTTCTCACTGTTTATGGGTGTGACGTTCACACTTTTTATGGGTGTGATGTTCTCACTGTTTATGGGTGTGACGTTCGCACTGTTTATGGTGTGATGTTCACACTGTTTATGGGTGTGACATTCTCACTGTTAATGGTTGTGATGTTCTCACTGTTTATGGGTGTGACGTTCTCACTGTTTATGGGTGTGACGTTCTCACTGTTTATGCTTGTGACATTCTCATTGTTTATGGGTGTGATGTTCCCACACTTTATGAGTGTGACTTTTCACTGTTCATGGGTGTGACGTTCTCACTCTTTATGAGTGTGAACTTCTCACTGTTTACGTGTGTGATGTTCTCACTATTTATGGGCGTGACTTCTCACTGTTTATGGGTGTGACGTTCACACTCTTTAAATGTGTGACGTTCTCACTGTTTATGGGTGTGACGTTCTCACTGTTTATGGGTGTGACATTCTCACTTTTAATGGGTGTGACGTTCTCACTGTTTATGGGTGTGATGTTCACACTCTTTAAATGTGTGACGTTCACACTGTTTATGGGTGTGATGTTCACACTCTTTAAATGTGTGACGTTCTCACTGTTTATGGGTGTGACATTCTCCGGTTTATGACTGTGACGTTCTCACTGTTTATGGTGTGACGTTCTCACTGTTTATGGGTGTGACGTTCTCACTGTTTATGCATGTGATATTCTCACTGTTTATGGGTTGACATTCTCACTGTTTATGGGTGTTGCGTTCACACTGTTTATGAGTTTGACTTCTCACTGATTATGGGTGTGATGCTGACACTATGGCTGTGACGTTCTCACTGTTTATGGGTGTGATGTTCACACTCTTTAAATGTGTGACGTTCACACTGTTTATGGGTGTGACATTATCCGTTTTATGGCTGTGACGTTCTCACTGTTTATGGTGTGACGTTCTCACTGTTTATGGGTGTGACGTTCTCACTGTTTATGCATGTGATATTCTCACTGTTTATGGGTTGACATTCTCACTGTTTATGGGTGTGACGTTCACACTGTTTATGGGTGTGACGTCTCACTGTTTATGGGTGTGACATTCTCACTGTTAATGGGTGTGATGTTCTCACTGTTTATGCGTTTGACGCTCTGTTTATGCTTGTGACATTCTCTCTGTTTATGGGTGTGATGTTCACACTCTTTATGACTGTGACTTCTCACTGCTTGTGGGTTTGACATTCTCACTGTTTATGGGTGTGGCGTTCACACTGTTTATATGTGTGACGTTCACATTGTTTATGGGTGTGACATTCTCCGGTTTATGGCAGTGACGTTCTCACTGTTTATGGTGTGACGTTCTCACTGTTTATGGGTGTGACGTTCACACTGTTTATGGTTGTGACGTTCACACTGTTTATGGGTGTGACGTTCTCACTTTTTATGTGTGTGACGTTTTCACTCTTTATGGGTGTGACGTTTTCACTGTTAATGGGTGTGATGTTCTCACTGTTTATGGGTGTGACGTTCTCACTGTTTATGCGTGTGACATTCTCACTGTTTATGCGTGTGACGTTCTCACTCTTTATGAGTGTGACTTCTCACTCTTATTGTGTGTGACGTTTTCACTATTTGTGGGCGTGACTTCTCACTGTTTATGGGTGTGACGTTCTCCCTGTTAATGGGTGTGATGTTCTCACTGTTTATGAGTGTGACGCTCATACTGTTTATGGGTGTGACTTTCTCACTGTTTATTGGTGTGACGTTCACACTGTTTATGGGTGTGACTTTCACACTGTTTATGGGTGTGACGTTCACACTCTTTATGAGTGTGTCTTCTCAATGTTTATGTGTGTGACGTTCACGCTGTTTATGGGTGTGATATTCTAACTGTTTATGTGTGTGATGTTCTCACTGTTTATGGGTGTGACATTCTCACTTTTTATGGGTGTGACATTCTCACCGTTAATGGGTGTGATGTTCTCACTGTTTATGGGTGTGACATTCTCACTGTTTATGGGTGTGATGTTCACACTCTTTATGAGTGTGACTTCTCACTGTTTATGGGTGTGACGTTCACACTTTTTATGGGTGTGATGTTCTCACTATTTATGGGTGTGACGTTCACACTGTTTATGGTGTGATGTTCACACTGTTTATGGGTGTGATGTTCTCACTGTTTATGGGTGTGACATTCTCACTGTTAATGGTTGTGATGTTCTCACTGTTTATGGGTGTGATGTTCTCTCTGTTTATGCTTGTGACATTCTCACTGTTTATAGGTGTGATGTTCTCTCTGTTTATGGGTGTGAGATTCTCTCTGTTTATGGGTGTGATGTTCACACTGTTTATTGGTGTGACGTTCTCACTGTTTATGGGTGTGACGTTCACACTGTTTATGGGTGTGATGTTCACACTCTTTATGGGTGTGACGTTCTCACTGTTTATGGGTGTGACGTTCTCACTGTTTATGGGTGTGACGTTCACACTGTTTATGGGTGTGACGTTCTCACTGTTTATGGGTGTGATGTTCACACTCTTTATGGGTGTGACGTTCTCACTGTTTATGGGTGTGACGTTCACACTGTTTATGGGTGTGACGTTCTCACACTTTATGAGTGTGACTACTCACTGTTTATGTGTGTGACGTTCTCACTACTTATGGGCGTGACTTCTCACTGTTTATGTGTGTGATGTTCACACTGTTTATGGGTGTGACTTCTCACTGATAGTGGCTGCATGTTTACACACTTTATGGCTGTGCCATTCTCACTGTTTATGGTGTGATGTTCACACTCTTTATATGTGTGACTTTCACACTGTTTATGGCTGTGACATTCTTCGGTTTATGGCTGTGACTTTCACACTGTTTATGGGTGTGATGTTCTCACTGTTTATGTGTGTGACGTTCTCACTGTATATGAGTGTGACGTTCTCACTGTTTATGAGTGTGACGATCATACTGTTTATGGGTGTGACGTTCTCACTGTTTATGGGTGTGACGTTCACACTGTTTATGGGTGTGACTTTCACACTGTTCACTGGTGTGACGTTCGCACTCTTTATGAGTGTGTCTTCTCACTGTTTATGTGTGTGAAGTTCACGCTGTTAATGGGTGTGACGTTCTCACTGATTATGGGTGTGACGTTCTCACTGTTTATGTGTGTGATGTTCTCACTGTATATGGGTCTGACCTTCTCACTGTTTATGGGTGTGACGTTCTCACTGTTTATGGGTGTGACGTTCTCACTTTTTATGGGTGTGACATTCTCACTGTTAATGGGTGTGATGTTCTCACTGTTTATGCGTTTGACGTTCTTACTCTTTATGAGTGTGACTTCTCACTGTTTATGTGTGTGACGTTCACGCTGTTTATGGGTGTGACGTTCTCACTGATTATGGGTGTGACATTCACACTGTTTATGGGTGTGACTTTCACACTGTTTACTGGTGTGACGTTCGCACTCTTTGTGAGTGTGTCTTCTCACTGTTTATGTGTGCGAAGTTCACGCTGTTTATAGATGTGTCGTTCTCACTGATTATGGCTGTGACATTCTCACTGTTTACGGGTGTGACCTTCTCACTGTTTATGGGTGTGACGTTCTCACTTATTATGGGTGTGACATTCTCACTGTTAATGGGTGTGATGTTCTCACTGTTTATGGGTGTGACATTCTCCGGTTTATGGCAGTGACGTTCTCACTGTTTATCGTTGTAACGTTCACACTGTTTATGGGTGTGACGTGCTCACTGTTTATGGGTGTGACGTTCTCACTGTTTATGTGTGTGACGTTCACACTGTTTATGGGTGTGACACTCTCACTGTTTATGGGTGTGACATTCTCACTGTTTATGGTTGTGATGTTCTCACTGTTTATGGGTGTGATGTTCACACTCTTTATGGGTGTGACATTCTCACTGTTTATGGGTGTGACGTTCACACTGTTTATGGATATAACGTTCTCACTGTTTATAGGAGTGACGTTCACACTGTTTATGGGTGTGACGTTCTCACTGTTTATGCGTGTGACATTCTCATTGTTTATGGGTGTGATGTTCCCACTCTTTATGAGTGTGACTTCTCACTGTTTATGGGCGTGACTTCTCACTGTTTATGGGTGTGATGTTCACACTGTTTATGGGTGTGACGTTCTCACTGTTTATGGGTGTGACGTTCTCACTGTTTTTGCATGTGATATTCTCACTGTTTATGGGTGTGACGTTCTCACTGTTTATGGGTGTGACGTTCACACTGTTTATGCATGTGATATTCTCACTGTTTATGGGTGTGACGTTCTCACTGTTTTTGCATGTGATATTCTCACTGTTTATGGGTGTGATGTTCTCACTGTTTATGGGTGTGATATTCTCACTGTTCATGGGTGTGACGTTCTCACTGTTTATGAGTGTGACGTTCACACAGTTTATGGGTGTGATGTTCTCACTGTTTCTGGGTTTGATGTTCACACTCTATGAGTGTGACTTCTCACTGATTATGGGTGTGAAGTTCACACTTTTTATGAGAGCTACTTCACACTGTTTATGTGTGTGACGTTCTCACTGCTTATGGGTGTGATTTTTTCACTGTTTATGGGTGCGACATTCTCACTGTGAATGGGTATGATATTCTCACTGTTTATGGGTGTGAGATTCTCTCTGTTTATGGGTGTGATGTTCACACTGTTTATGGGTGTGACGTTCTCACTGTTTATGGGTGTGATGTTCACACTCTTTATGGGTGTGACGTTCTCACTGTTTATGGGTGTGACGTTCACACTGTTTATGGGTGTGACGTTCTCACTGTTTATGCGTGTGACGTTCTCACTCTTTATGAGTGTGACTTCTCACTGTTTATGTGTGTGATGTTCTCACTGTTTATGGGTGTGACGTTCTCACTGTTTATGGGTGTGATGTTCACACTCTTTATGGGTGTGACGTTCTCACTGTTTATGGGTGTGACGTTCACACTGTTTATGGGTGTGACGTTCACACTGTTTATGGGTGTGACGTTCACACTGTTTATGTGTGTGACGTTCTCACTATTTATGGGCGTGACTTCTCACTGTTTATGTGTGTGATGTTCACACTGTTTATGGGTGTGACGTTCTCACTGATAGTGGCTGTATGTTGACACACTTTATGGCTGTGACATTCTCACTGTTTATGGTGTGATGTTCACACTCTTTATATGTGTGACTTTCACACTGTTTATGGCTGTGACATTCTTCGGTTTATGGCTGTGACGTTCTCACTGTTTATGGGTGTGATGTTCTCACTGTTTATGTGTGTGACGTTCTCACTGTATATGAGTGTGACGTTCTCACTGTTTATGGGCGTGACTTTCTCACTGTTTATGGGTGTGACTTTCACACTGTTTAGTGGTGTGACGTTCGCACTCTTTATGAGTGTGTCTTCTCACTGTTTTTGTGTGTGAAGTTCACGCTGTTTATGGGTGTGAAGTTCTCACTGATTATGGGTGTGACATTCTCACTGTTTACGGGTGTGACGTTGCCACTGTTTATGGGTGTGACGTTCTCACTTTTTATGGGTGTGACATTCTCACTGTTAGTGGGTGTGATGTTCCCACACTTTATGAATGTGACTTCTCACTGTATATGTGTGTGACGTTCACACTGTTTATGGGTGTGACATTCTCACTGTTTATGGTTGTGATGTTCTCACTGTTTATGGGTGTGATTTTCACACTCTTTATGAGTGTGACTTCTCACTGCTTATGGATATGATGTTCACACTTTTGATGGTCATCACTTCTCACTGTTTATGGGTGTGACATTCTCACTGTTTATGGGTGTGACGTTCACACTGTTTATGGGTGTGACGTTCTCACTGTTTATGCGTGTGACATTCTCATTGTTTATGGGTGTGATGGTCCCACACTTTATCAATGTGACTTCTCACTGTATATGGGTGTGACGTTCTCACTCTTTATGAGTGTGACTTCTCACTGTTTATGTGTGTGACTTACTCACTATTTATGGGCGTGACTTCTGACTTTTTATGGGTGTGATGTTCACACTGTTTATGTGTGTGACTTCTCACTGGTTATGGCTGTGATGTTGACACTCTTTATGGCTGTGATGTTCTCACTGTTTATATGTGTGACGTTCACACTGTTTATGGGTGTGACGTTCTCACTATTTATGGGCGTGACTTGTCACTTTTTATGGGTGAGATGTTCACACTGTTTATGCTGTGACTTCTCACTGTTTATGGCTGTGATGTTAACACTCTTTATGGCTGTGAGGTTCTTACTGTTTATGGTGTGACGTTCTCACTGTTTATGGCTGTGACATTCTCCGGATTATGGCTGTGAGGTTCTCACTGTTTATGGGTGTGATATTCTCACTGTTCATGGGTGTGACATTCTCACTGTTTATGGGTGTGATGTTCTCACTGTTTTTGCATGTGATATTCTCACTGTTCATGGGTGTGACGTTCTCACTGTTTATGAGTGTGACGTTCACACAGTTTATGGGTGTGATGTTCTCACTGTTTCTGGGTTTGATGTTCACACTCTATGAGTGTGACTTCCTACTGATTATGGGTGTGAAGTTCACACTTTTTATGAGAGCAACTTCACACTGTTTATGTGTGTGACGTTCACACTGTTCATGGGTGTGAGATTCTCACTGTTTATGGGTGTGACGTTCTCACTGTTTATGGGTGTGATGTTCACACGGTTTATGGGTGTGACGTTCTCACTGTTTATGGGTGTGATTTTCTCACTGTTTATGGGTGCGACATTCTCACTGTTAATGGGTATGATATTCTCACTGTTTATGGGATTGACTTCCTCTCTGTTTATGCTTGTGACATTCTCACTGTTTATAGGTGTGATGTTCTCTCTGTTTATGGGTGTGAGATTCTCTCTGTTTATGGGTGTGATGTTCACACTGTTTATGGGTGTGACTTTCTCACTGTTTATGGGTGTGACGTTCTCACTGTTTATGGGTGTGACGTTCACACTGTTTATGGGTGTGACGTTCTCACTGTTTATAGGTGTGATGTTCTCACTGTTTATGGGTGTGACGTTCTCACTGTTTATGCGTGTGACGTTCTCACTCTTTATGAGTGTGTCTTCTCACTGTTTATGTGTGTGAAGTTCACGCTGTTTATGGGTGTGACGTTCTCACTGATTATGGGTGTGACATTCTCACTGTTTACGGGTGTGACGTTCTCACTGTTTATGGGTGTGACGTTCTCACTCTTTATGAGTGTGACTTCTCACTGTTTATGTGTGTGATGTTCACACTGTTTATGGGTGTGACTTCTCACTGATATTGGCTGTATGTTTACACACTTTATGGCTGTGACATTCTCACTGTTTATGGTGTGATGTTCACACTCTTTATATGTGTGACTTTCACACTGTTTATGGGTGTGATGTTCTCACTGTTTATGGGTGTGATGTTCTCACTGTTTATGTGTGTGACGTTCTCACTGTATATGAGTGTGACGTTCTCACTGTTTATGAGTGTGACGTTCATACTGTTTATGGGTGTGACTTTCTCACTGTTTATTGGTGTGACGTTCACACTGTTTATGGGTGTGACTTTCACACTGTTTAGTGGTGTGACGTTCGCACTCTTTATGAGTGTGTCTTCTCACTGTTTATGTGTGTGAAGTTCACGCTGTTTATGGGTGTGAAGTTCTCACTGATTATGGGTGTGACATTCTCACTGTTCACGGGTGTGACGTTGTCACTGTTTATGGGTGTGACGTTCTCACTTTTTATGGGTGTGACATTCTCACTGTTAATGGGTGTGATGTTCTCACTGTTTATGGGTGTGATGTTCTCACTGTTTATGGGTGTGACATTCTCACTGTTTATGGGTGTGACGTTCTCACTGTTTATAAGTGACGTTCTCAATGTTTATGGGTGTGACGTTCTCACTGTTTATAGGTGTGACATTCTCACTGTTTATGCGTGTGACATTCTCATTGTTTATGGGTGTGATGTTCCCACACTTTATCAATGTGACTTCTCACTGTATATGGGTGTGACGTTCTCACTCTTTATGAGTGTGACTTCTCACTGTTTATGTGTGTGACTTACTCACTATTTATGGGCGTGACTTCTCACTGTTTATGGGTGTGATGTTCACACTGTTTATGGGTGTGACTTCTCACTGTTTATGGCTGTGATGTTGACACTCTTTATGGCTGTGATGTTCTCACTGTTTATGGTGTGATGTTCACACTCTTTATATGTGTGACGTTCACACTGTTTATGGGTGTGATGTTCTCACTATTTATGGGCGTGACTTGTCACTTTTTAAGGGTGAGACGTTCACACTGTTTATGCTGTGACTTCTCACTGTTTATGGCTGTGATGTTAACACTCTTTATGGCTGTGATGTTCTTACTGTTTATGGTGTGACGTTCTCACTGTTTATGGCTGTGACGTTCTCACTGTTTACGGTGTGATGATCACTCTCTTTATATGTGTGACGTTCACACTGTTTATGGGTGTGACATTCTCCGGATTATGGCTGTGAGGTTCTCACTGTTTATGGTGTGATGTTCTTACTGTTTATGGGTGTGACGTTCACACTGTTTATGGGTGTGACGTTCTCACTGTTTTTGCATGTGATATTCTCACTGTTCATGGGTGTGACGTTCTCACTGTTTATGCGTGTGACGTTCTCACTGTTTTTGCATGTGATATTCTCACTGTTCATGGGTGTGACATTCTCACTGTTTATGAGTGTGACGTTCACACAGTTTATGGGTGTGATGTTCTCACTGTATCTGAGTTTGATGTTCACACTCTATGAGTGTGACTTCCTACTGATTATGGGTGTGAAGTTCACATTTTTTATGAGAACAACTTCACACTGTTTATGTGTGTGACATTCACACTGTTTATGGGTGTGAGATTCTCACTGTTTATGGGTGTGATGTTCACACGGTTTATGGGTGTGACGTTCTCACTCTTTATGGGTGTGACGTTCTCACTGTTTATGGGTGTGATGTTCACACGCTTTATGGGTGTGACATTCTCACTGTTTATGGGTGTGACGTTCTCACTGTTTATGGGTGTGATGTTCACACGCTTTATGGGTGTGACGTTCTCACTGTTTATGGGTGTGATGTTCACACGCTTTATGGGTGTGACATTCTCACTGTTTATGGGTGTGACATTCTCACTGTTTATGGGTGTGATTTTCTCACTGTTTATGGGATTGACTTTCTCTCTGTTTATGCTTGTGACATTCTCACTGTTTATAGGTGTGATGTTCGCTCTGTTTATGGGTGTGAGATTCTCTCTGTTTATGGGTGTGATGTTCACACTGATTATGGGTGTGACGTTCTCACTGTTTATGGGTGTGACGTTCTCACTGTTCATGGGTGTGACGTTCTCACTGTTTATGCGTGTGACGTTCTCACTGTTTTTGCATGTGATATTCTCACTGTTCATGGGTGTGACATTCTCACTGTTTATGAGTGTGACGTTCACGCAGTTTATGGGTGTGATGTTCTCACTGTATCTGAGTTTGATGTTCACACTCTATGAGTGTGACTTCCTACTGATTATGGGTGTGAAGTTCACATTTTTTATGAGAACAACTTCACACTGTTTATGTGTGTGACATTCACACTGTTTATGGGTGTGAGATTCTCACTGTTTATGGGTGTGATGTTCACACGGTTTATGGGTGTGACGTTCTCACTCTTTATGGGTGTGACGTTCTCACTGTTTATGGGTGTGATGTTCACACGCTTTATGGGTGTGACGTTCTCACTGTTTATGGGTGTGA
Source organism: Isurus oxyrinchus (assembly GCA_026770705.1). Lineage (NCBI taxonomy): Eukaryota > Metazoa > Chordata > Chondrichthyes > Lamniformes > Lamnidae > Isurus > Isurus oxyrinchus. Next base: position 182,188 of record JANJGN010000013.1, on the reverse strand, counting down.
TGTTCACACGCTTTATGGGTGTGACATTCTCACTGTTTATGGGTGTGACATTCTCACTGTTTATGGGTGTGATTTTCTCACTGTTTATGGGATTGACTTTCTCTCTGTTTATGCTTGTGACATTCTCACTGTTTATAGGTGTGATGTTCACTCTGTTTATGGGTGTGAGATTCTCTCTGTTTATGGGTGTGATGTTCACACTGATTATGGGTGTGACGTTCTCACTGTTTATGGGTGTGACGTTCTCACTGTTTATGGGTGTGACGTTCTCACTGTTTATGGGTGTGACGTTCTCACTGTTTATGGGTGTGATGTTCACACTCTTTATGGGTGTGACGTTCTCACTGTATATGGGTGTGACGTTCTCACTCTTTATGAGTGTGACTTCTCACTGTTTATGTGTGTGACGTTCTCACTATTTATGGGCGTGACTTCTCACTGTTTATGTGTGTGATGTTCACACTGTTTATGGGTGTGACTTCTCACTGATAGTGGCTGTATGTTTACACACTTTATGGCTGTGACATTCTCACTGTTTATGGTGTGATGTTCACACTCTTTGTATGTGTGACTTTCACCCTGTTTATGGCTGTGACATTCTTCGGTTTATGGCTGTGAGTTTCTCACTGTTTATGGGTGTGATGTTCTCACTGTTTATGTGTGTGACGTTCTCACTGTATATGAGTGTGATGTTCTCACTGTTTATGAGTGTGACGTTCATACTGTTTATGGGCCTGACTTTCTCACTGTTTATGGGTGTGACGTTCACACTGTTTATGGGTGTGACGTTCACACTGTTTAGTGGTGTGACGTTCGCACTCTTTATGAGTGTGTCTTCTCACTGTTTATGTGTGTGACGTTCACGCTGTTTATGGGTGTGACGTTCTCACTGATTATGGGTGTGACATTCTCACTGTTTGCGGGTGTGACGTTCTCACTGTTTATGGGTGTGACGTTCTCACTTTTTATGGGTGTGACATTCTCACTGTTAATGGGTGTGATGTTCTAACTGTATGTGTTTGACGTTCTCACTGTTTATGGGTGTGATGTTCACACTTTATGAGTGTGACTTCTCACTGTTTATGGGTGTGACGTTCACACTGTTTATGGGTGTGATGTTCTCACTGTTTCTGGGTTTGACATTCTCACTGTTTATGGGTGTGGATTTCACACTGTTTATGAGTTTGACTTCTCACTGTTTATGGGTGTGATGTTCACACTCTTTATGTGTGTGACATTCTCCGGTTTATGGCAGTGACGTTCTCACTGTTTATGGTGTGACGTTCTCACTGTTTATGGTTGTGACGTTCACACTGTTTATGGGTGTGACATTCTCATTGTTTATGGGTGTGACGTTCTCACTCTTTATGAGTGTGACTTCTCACTGTTTATGTGTGTGACTTACTCACTATTTATGGGCGTGACTTCTGACTTTTTATGGGTGTGATGTTCACACTGTTTATGGGTGTGACTTCTCACTGGTTATGGCTGTGATGTTGACACTCTTTACGGCTGTGATGTTCTCACTGTTTATGGTGTGATGTTCACACTCTATATGTGTGACGTTCACACTGTTTATGGGTGTGACGTTCTCACTATTTATGGGCGTGACTTGTCACTTTTTATGGGTGTGATGTTCACACTGTTTATGGCTGTGACTTCTCACTGTTTATGGCTGTGATGTTAACACTCTTTATGGCTGTGATGTTCTCACTGTTTATGGTGTGATGTTCACACTCTATATGTGTGACGTTCACACTGTTTATGGGTGTGACGTTCTCACTATTTATGGGCGTGACTTGTCACTTTTTATGGGTGTGATGTTCACACTGTTTATGGCTGTGACTTCTCACTGTTTATGGCTGTGATGTTAACACTCTTTATGGCTGTGATGTTCTCACTGTTTATGGTGTGACGTTCTCACTGTTTATGGGTGTGACGTTCACACTGATTATGGCTGTAACGTTCTCACTGTTTATGGGTGTGATGTTCACACTCTTTAAGAGTGTGACTTCTCACTGCTTATGGGTGTGATGTTCACACTCTTAATGAGTGTGACTTCACACTGATTATGGGTGTGACATTCACACTGTTTATGGGTGTGACATTCTCACTGTTTATGGGTGTGACATTCTCACTGTTTATGCGTGTGACATTCTCATTGTTTATGGGTGTGATGTTCCCACACTTTATCAATGTGACTTCTCACTGTATATTGGTGTGACGTTCTCACTCTTTATGAGTGTGACTTCTCACTGTTTATGTGTGTGACTTACTCAGTATTTATGGGCGTGACTTCTGACTTTTTATGGGTGTGATTTTCACACTGTTTATGGGTGTGACTTCTCACTGGTTATGGCTGTGATGTTGACACTCTTTATGGCTGTGATGTTCTCACTGTTTATGGTGTGATGTTCACACTCTTTATATGTGTGACGTTCACACTGTTTATGGTTGTGACGTTCTCACTATTTATGGGCGTGAGTTGTCACTTTTTATGGGTGTGATGTTCACACTGTTTATGGGTGTGATTTTCACACTCTTTATGGGTGTGACTTCTCACTGGTTATGGCTGTGATGTTGACACTCTTTATGGCTGTGATGTTCTCACTGTTTATGGTGTGATGTTCACACTCTTTATATGTGTGACGTTCACACTGTTTATGGGTGTGACGTTCTCACTACTTATGTGCGTGACTTCTCACTGTTTATGGCTGTGATGTTAACACTCTTTATGTCTGTGATGTTCTTACAGTTTATGGTGTGACGTTCTCACTGTTTATGCCTGTGACGTTCTCACTGTTTATGTGTGTGATGATCAATCTCTTTATATGTGTGACGTTCACACTCTTTATGGGTGTGACATTCTCCGGATTATGGCTGTGAGGTTCTCACTGTTTATGGTGTGACGTTCTCACTGTTTATGGGTGTGACGTTCTCGCTGTTTATGAGTGTGACGTTCACTCAGTTTATGGGTGTGATGTTCTCACTGTTTCTGGGTTTGATGTTCACACTCTATGAGTGTGACCTCTCACTGATTATGGGTGTGAAGTTCACACTTTTTATGAGAGCAACTTCACACTGTTTATGTGTGTGACGTTCACACTGTTTATGGGTGTGAGATTCTCACTGTTTATGGGTGTGATGTTCACACGGTTTATGGGTGTGATTTTCTCACAGTTTATGGGTGTGACATTCTCTCTGTTTATGCTTGTGACATTCTCACTGTTTATAGGTGTGATGTTCTCTCTGTTTATGGGTGTGATGTTCACACTGTTTATGGGTGTGAGATTCTCTCTGTTTATGGGTGTGATGTTCACACTGTTTATGGGTGTGACGTTCTCACTGTTAATGGGTGTGACGTTCTCACTGTTTATGGGATTGACTTTCTCTCTGTTTATGCTTGTGACATTCTCACTGTTTATAGGTGTGATGTTCTCTCTGTTTATGGGTGTGATGTTCACACTGTTTATGGGTGTGAGATTCTCTCTGTTTATGGGTGTGATGTTCACACTGTTTATGGGTGTGACGTTCTCACTGTTTATGGGTGTGACGTTCACACTGTTTATGGGTGTGATGTTCACACTCTTTATGGGTGTGACGTTCTCACTGTTTATGGGTGTGACGTTCTCACTGTATATGGGTGTGATGTTCACACTCTTTATGGGTGTGACGTTCTCACTGATTATGCGTGTGATGTTCTCACTGTTTATGTGTGTGACGTTCTCACTGTATATGAGTGTGACGTTCTCACTGTTTATGAGTGTGACGTTCACACTGTTTATGGGTGTGACGTTCTCACTGTTTATGGGTGTGACGTTCACACTGTTTATGGGTGTGATGTTCACACTCTTTATGGGTGTGACGTTCTCACTGTTTCTGGGTGTGACGTTCTCACTGTATATGGGTGTGATGTTCACACTCTTTATGGGTGTGACGTTCTCACTGATTATGCGTGTGATGTTCTCACTGTTTATGTGTGTGACGTTCTCACTGTATATGAATGTGACGTTCTCACTGTTTATGAGTGTGACGTTCTCACTGTTTATGGGTGTGACATTCTCACTCTTTATGTGTGTGACGTTCTCACTGTTTATGGGTGTGACGTTCTCACTGTTTATGGGTGTGATGTTCACACTCTTTATGGGTGTGACATTCTCACTGTTTATGCGTGTGACGTTCTCACTCTTTATGGGTGTGACGTTCTCACTGTTTATGTGTGTGACGTTCTCACTGTTTATGGGTGTGATGTTCACACTGTTTATGGCTGTGACATTCTTCGGTTTATGGCTGTGACGTTCTCACTGTTTATGGGTGTGATGTTCTCACTGTTTATGTGTGTGACGTTCTCACTGTATATGAGTGTGACGTTCTCACTGTTTATGAGTGTGACGTTCATACTGTTTATGTGTGTGACGTTCTCACTGTATATGAGTGTGACGTTCTCACTGTTTATGAGTGTGACGTTCATACTGTTTATGGCTGTGACTTTCACACTGTTTATGGCTGTGACATTCTTCGGTTTATGGCTGTGACGTTCTCACTGTTTATGGGTGTGATGTTCTCACTGTTTATGTGTGTGACGTTCTCACTGTATATGAGTGTGACGTTCTCACTGTTTATGAGTGTGACGTTCATACTGTTTATGGGTGTGACGTTCTCACTGTTTATGGGTGTGACGTTCTCACTGTTTATGGGTGTGACTTTCTCACTGCTTTTGGGTGTGACTTTCACACTGTTTAGTGGTGTGACGTTCGCACTCTTTATGAGTGTGTCTTCTCACTGTTTATGTGTGTGAAGTTCTCACTGTTCATGGTTGTGACGTTCTCACTGTTTATGGGTGTGACATTCTCACTTTTTATGGGTGTGACATTCTCACTGTTAATGGGTGTGATGTTCTCACTGTTTATGCGTTTGACGTTCTCACTGTTTATGGGTGTGACGTTCACACTGTTTATGGGTGTGACATTCACACTGTTTATGGGTGTGATGTTCTCACTGTTTCTGGGTTTGACATTCTCACTGTTTATGGGTGTGGATTTCACACTGTTTATGAGTTTGACTTCTCACTGTTTATGGGTGTGATGCTGTCACTCTTTATGGCTGTGACGTTCTCACTGTTTATGGGTGTGATGTTCACACTCTTTATATGTGTGACGTTCACACTGTTTATGGGTGTGACATTCTCCGGTTTATGGCAGTGACGTTCTCACTGTTTATGGGTGTGATGTTCACACTCTTTATATGTGTGACGTTCACACTGTTTATGGGTGTGACGTAAACACTGTTTATGGGTGTGACATTCTCACTGTTTATGGGTGTGACATTCTCACTGTTTATGGTTGTGATGTTATCACTGTTTATGGGTGTGACATTCTCACTGTTTATGGGTGTGACATTCTCACTGTTTATGGGTGTGACATTCTCACTGTTTATGGGTGTGACGATCACACTGTTTATGGATGTAACGTTCTCACTGTTTATAGGAGTGACGTTCTCACTGTTTATTTGTGTGACGTTCTCACTGTTTATAGGAGTGACGTTCTCACTGTTTATTTGTGTGACGTTCTCACTGTTTATAGGTGTGACGTTCTCACTGTTTATGGGTGTGACATTCTCATTGTTTATGGGTGTGATGTTCCCACACTTTATGAGTGTGACTTCTCACTGTTTATGGGTGTGACATTCTCACTGTTTATGGGTGTGACATTCTCATTGTTTATGGGTGTGATGTTCCCACACTTTATGAGTGTGACTTCTCACTGTTTATGGGTGTGACATTCTCACTGTTTATGGGTGTGACATTCTCATTGTTTATGGGTGTGATGTTCCCACACTTTATGAGTGTGACTTCTCACTGTTTATGGGTGTGACATTCTCACTCTTTATGAGTGTGACTTCTCACTGTTTATGGGTGTGACATTCTCACTCTTTATGAGTGTGACTTCTCACTGTTTATGGGTGTGACGTTCTCACTGTATATGAGTGTGACGTTCTCACTGTTTATGAGTGTGACGTTCATACTGTTTATGGGTGTGACGTTCTCACTGTTTATGGGTGTGATGTTCACACTGTTTATGGGTGTGACGTTCTCACTGTTTATGGGTGTGATTTTCACACTGTTTATGGGTGTGACTTCTCACTGTTTATGGCTGTGATGTTCTCACTGTTTATGGTGTGATGTTTACACTCTTTATATGTGTGAATTTCACACTGTTTATGGGTGTGACGTTCTCACTATTTATGGGCGTGACTTCTCACTTTTTACGGGTGTGATGTTCACACTGTTTATGCTGTGACTTCTCACTGTTTATGCTGTGACTTCTCACTGTTTATGGGTGTGACATTCTGACTTTTAATGGGTGTGATGTTATCACTGTTTATGGGTGTGACGTTCTCACTGTTTATGCCTGTGACATTCTCATTGTTTATGGGTGTGACGTTCTCACTCTTTATGAGTGTGACATTCTCACTGTTTATGGGTGTGACGTTCTCACTGTTTATGGGTGTGACGTTCTCACTGTTTATGATTTTACGTTCTCACTGTTTATGGGTGTGACGTTCTCACTGTTTAGGGGTGTGACATTCTCACTGTTTATGATTTTACGTTCTCACTGTTTATGGGTGTGACATTCTCACTGTTTATGGTGTGATGTTCACACTCTTTATATGTGTGACGTTCACACTGTTTATGGGTGTGATGTTCTCACTATTTATGGGCGTGACTTGTCACTTTTTAAGGGTGAGACGTTCACACTGTTTATGCTGTGACTTCTCACTGTTTATGGCTGTGATGTTAACACTCTTTATGGCTGTGATGTTCTTACTGTTTATGGTGTGACGTTCTCACTGTTTATGGCTGTGACGTTCTCACTGTTTACGGTGTGATGATCACTCTCTTTATATGTGTGACGTTCACACTGTTTATGGGTGTGACATTCTCCGGATTATGGCTGTGAGGTTCTCACTGTTTATGGTGTGATGTTCTTACTGTTTATGGGTGTGACGTTCACACTGTTTATGGGTGTGACGTTCTCACTGTTTTTGCATGTGATATTCTCACTGTTCATGGGTGTGACGTTCTCACTGTTTATGCGTGTGACGTTCTCACTGTTTTTGCATGTGATATTCTCACTGTTCATGGGTGTGACATTCTCACTGTTTATGAGTGTGACGTTCACACAGTTTATGGGTGTGATGTTCTCACTGTATCTGAGTTTGATGTTCACACTCTATGAGTGTGACTTCCTACTGATTATGGGTGTGAAGTTCACATTTTTTATGAGAACAACTTCACACTGTTTATGTGTGTGACATTCACACTGTTTATGGGTGTGAGATTCTCACTGTTTATGGGTGTGATGTTCACACGGTTTATGGGTGTGACGTTCTCACTCTTTATGGGTGTGACGTTCTCACTGTTTATGGGTGTGATGTTCACACGCTTTATGGGTGTGACATTCTCACTGTTTATGGGTGTGACGTTCTCACTGTTTATGGGTGTGATGTTCACACGCTTTATGGGTGTGACGTTCTCACTGTTTATGGGTGTGATGTTCACACGCTTTATGGGTGTGACATTCTCACTGTTTATGGGTGTGACATTCTCACTGTTTATGGGTGTGATTTTCTCACTGTTTATGGGATTGACTTTCTCTCTGTTTATGCTTGTGACATTCTCACTGTTTATAGGTGTGATGTTCGCTCTGTTTATGGGTGTGAGATTCTCTCTGTTTATGGGTGTGATGTTCACACTGATTATGGGTGTGACGTTCTCACTGTTTATGGGTGTGACGTTCTCACTGTTCATGGGTGTGACGTTCTCACTGTTTATGCGTGTGACGTTCTCACTGTTTTTGCATGTGATATTCTCACTGTTCATGGGTGTGACATTCTCACTGTTTATGAGTGTGACGTTCACGCAGTTTATGGGTGTGATGTTCTCACTGTATCTGAGTTTGATGTTCACACTCTATGAGTGTGACTTCCTACTGATTATGGGTGTGAAGTTCACATTTTTTATGAGAACAACTTCACACTGTTTATGTGTGTGACATTCACACTGTTTATGGGTGTGAGATTCTCACTGTTTATGGGTGTGATGTTCACACGGTTTATGGGTGTGACGTTCTCACTCTTTATGGGTGTGACGTTCTCACTGTTTATGGGTGTGATGTTCACACGCTTTATGGGTGTGACGTTCTCACTGTTTATGGGTGTGATGTTCACACGCTTTATGGGTGTGACATTCTCACTGTTTATGGGTGTGACATTCTCACTGTTTATGGGTGTGATTTTCTCACTGTTTATGGGATTGACTTTCTCTCTGTTTATGCTTGTGACATTCTCACTGTTTATAGGTGTGATGTTCGCTCTGTTTATGGGTGTGAGATTCTCTCTGTTTATGGGTGTGATGTTCACACTGATTATGGGTGTGACGTTCTCACTGTTTATGGGTGTGACGTTCTCACTGTTTATGGGTGTGACGTTCTCACTGTTTATGGGTGTGACGTTCTCACTGTTTATGGGTGTGATGTTCACACTCTTTATGGGTGTGACGTTCTCACTGTATATGGGTGTGACGTTCTCACTCTTTATGAGTGTGACTTCTCACTGTTTATGTGTGTGACGTTCTCACTATTTATGGGCGTGACTTCTCACTGTTTATGTGTGTGATGTTCACATTGTTTATGGGTGTGACTTCTCACTGATAGTGGCTGTATGTTTACACACTTTATGGCTGTGACATTCTCACTGTTTATGGTGTGATGTTCACACTCTTTGTATGTGTGACTTTCACCCTGTTTATGGCTGTGACATTCTTCGGTTTATGGCTGTGAGTTTCTCACTGTTTATGGGTGTGATGTTCTCACTGTTTATGTGTGTGACGTTCTCACTGTATATGAGTGTGATGTTCTCACTGTTTATGAGTGTGACGTTCATACTGTTTATGGGCCTGACTTTCTCACTGTTTATGGGTGTGACGTTCACACTGTTTATGGGTGTGACGTTCACACTGTTTAGTGGTGTGACGTTCGCACTCTTTATGAGTGTGTCTTCTCACTGTTTATGTGTGTGACGTTCACGCTGTTTATGGGTGTGACGTTCTCACTGATTATGGGTGTGACATTCTCACTGTTTGCGGGTGTGACGTTCTCACTGTTTATGGGTGTGACGTTCTCACTTTTTATGGGTGTGACATTCTCACTGTTAACGGGTGTGATGTTCTAACTGTATGTGTTTGACGTTCTCACTGTTTATGGGTGTGATGTTCACACTTTATGAGTGTGACTTCTCACTGTTTATGGGTGTGACGTTCACACTGTTTATGGGTGTGATGTTCTCACTGTTTCTGGGTTTGACATTCTCACTGTTTATGGGTGTGGATTTCACACTGTTTATGAGTTTGACTTCTCACTGTTTATGGGTGTGATGTTCACACTCTTTATGTGTGTGACATTCTCCGGTTTATGGCAGTGACGTTCTCACTGTTTATGGTGTGACGTTCTCACTGTTTATGGTTGTGACGTTCACACTGTTTATGGGTGTGACATTCTCATTGTTTATGGGTGTGACGTTCTCACTCTTTATGAGTGTGACTTCTCACTGTTTATGTGTGTGACTTACTCACTATTTATGGGCGTGACTTCTGACTTTTTATGGGTGTGATGTTCACACTGTTTATGGGTGTGACTTCTCACTGGTTATGGCTGTGATGTTGACACTCTTTACGGCTGTGATGTTCTCACTGTTTATGGTGTGATGTTCACACTCTATATGTGTGACGTTCACACTGTTTATGGGTGTGACGTTCTCACTATTTATGGGCGTGACTTGTCACTTTTTATGGGTGTGATGTTCACACTGTTTATGGCTGTGACTTCTCACTGTTTATGGCTGTGATGTTAACACTCTTTATGGCTGTGATGTTCTCACTGTTTATGGTGTGATGTTCACACTCTATATGTGTGACGTTCACACTGTTTATGGGTGTGACGTTCTCACTATTTATGGGCGTGACTTGTCACTTTTTATGGGTGTGATGTTCACACTGTTTATGGCTGTGACTTCTCACTGTTTATGGCTGTGATGTTAACACTCTTTATGGCTGTGATGTTCTCACTGTTTATGGTGTGACGTTCTCACTGTTTATGGGTGTGACGTTCACACTGATTATGGCTGTAACGTTCTCACTGTTTATGGGTGTGATGTTCACACTCTTTAAGAGTGTGACTTCTCACTGCTTATGGGTGTGATGTTCACACTCTTAATGAGTGTGACTTCACACTGATTATGGGTGTGACATTCACACTGTTTATGGGTGTGACATTCTCACTGTTTATGGGTGTGACATTCTCACTGTTTATGCGTGTGACATTCTCATTGTTTATGGGTGTGATGTTCCCACACTTTATCAATGTGACTTCTCACTGTATATTGGTGTGACGTTCTCACTCTTTATGAGTGTGACTTCTCACTGTTTATGTGTGTGACTTACTCAGTATTTATGGGCGTGACTTCTGACTTTTTATGGGTGTGATTTTCACACTGTTTATGGGTGTGACTTCTCACTGGTTATGGCTGTGATGTTGACACTCTTTATGGCTGTGATGTTCTCACTGTTTATGGTGTGATGTTCACACTCTTTATATGTGTGACGTTCACACTGTTTATGGTTGTGACGTTCTCACTATTTATGGGCGTGAGTTGTCACTTTTTATGGGTGTGATGTTCACACTGTTTATGGGTGTGATTTTCACACTCTTTATGGGTGTGACTTCTCACTGGTTATGGCTGTGATGTTGACACTCTTTATGGCTGTGATGTTCTCACTGTTTATGGTGTGATGTTCACACTCTTTATATGTGTGACGTTCACACTGTTTATGGGTGTGACGTTCTCACTACTTATGTGCGTGACTTCTCACTGTTTATGGCTGTGATGTTAACACTCTTTATGTCTGTGATGTTCTTACAGTTTATGGTGTGACGTTCTCACTGTTTATGCCTGTGACGTTCTCACTGTTTATGTGTGTGATGATCAATCTCTTTATATGTGTGACGTTCACACTCTTTATGGGTGTGACATTCTCCGGATTATGGCTGTGAGGTTCTCACTGTTTATGGTGTGACGTTCTCACTGTTTATGGGTGTGACGTTCTCGCTGTTTATGAGTGTGACGTTCACTCAGTTTATGGGTGTGATGTTCTCACTGTTTCTGGGTTTGATGTTCACACTCTATGAGTGTGACCTCTCACTGATTATGGGTGTGAAGTTCACACTTTTTATGAGAGCAACTTCACACTGTTTATGTGTGTGACGTTCACACTGTTTATGGGTGTGAGATTCTCACTGTTTATGGGTGTGATGTTCACACGGTTTATGGGTGTGATTTTCTCACAGTTTATGGGTGTGACATTCTCTCTGTTTATGCTTGTGACATTCTCACTGTTTATAGGTGTGATGTTCTCTCTGTTTATGGGTGTGATGTTCACACTGTTTATGGGTGTGAGATTCTCTCTGTTTATGGGTGTGATGTTCACACTGTTTATGGGTGTGACGTTCTCACTGTTAATGGGTGTGACGTTCTCACTGTTTATGGGATTGACTTTCTCTCTGTTTATGCTTGTGACATTCTCACTGTTTATAGGTGTGATGTTCTCTCTGTTTATGGGTGTGATGTTCACACTGTTTATGGGTGTGAGATTCTCTCTGTTTATGGGTGTGATGTTCACACTGTTTATGGGTGTGACGTTCTCACTGTTTATGGGTGTGACGTTCACACTGTTTATGGGTGTGATGTTCACACTCTTTATGGGTGTGACGTTCTCACTGTTTATGGGTGTGACGTTCTCACTGTATATGGGTGTGATGTTCACACTCTTTATGGGTGTGACGTTCTCACTGATTATGCGTGTGATGTTCTCACTGTTTATGTGTGTGACGTTCTCACTGTATATGAGTGTGACGTTCTCACTGTTTATGAGTGTGACGTTCACACTGTTTATGGGTGTGACGTTCTCACTGTTTATGGGTGTGACGTTCACACTGTTTATGGGTGTGATGTTCACACTCTTTATGGGTGTGACGTTCTCACTGTTTCTGGGTGTGACGTTCTCACTGTATATGGGTGTGATGTTCACACTCTTTATGGGTGTGACGTTCTCACTGATTATGCGTGTGATGTTCTCACTGTTTATGTGTGTGACGTTCTCACTGTATATGAATGTGACGTTCTCACTGTTTATGAGTGTGACGTTCTCACTGTTTATGGGTGTGACATTCTCACTCTTTATGTGTGTGACGTTCTCACTGTTTATGGGTGTGACGTTCTCACTGTTTATGGGTGTGATGTTCACACTCTTTATGGGTGTGACATTCTCACTGTTTATGCGTGTGACGTTCTCACTCTTTATGGGTGTGACGTTCTCACTGTTTATGTGTGTGACGTTCTCACTGTTTATGGGTGTGATGTTCACACTGTTTATGGCTGTGACATTCTTCGGTTTATGGCTGTGACGTTCTCACTGTTTATGGGTGTGATGTTCTCACTGTTTATGTGTGTGACGTTCTCACTGTATATGAGTGTGACGTTCTCACTGTTTATGAGTGTGACGTTCATACTGTTTATGTGTGTGACGTTCTCACTGTATATGAGTGTGACGTTCTCACTGTTTATGAGTGTGACGTTCATACTGTTTATGGCTGTGACTTTCACACTGTTTATGGCTGTGACATTCTTCGGTTTATGGCTGTGACGTTCTCACTGTTTATGGGTGTGATGTTCTCACTGTTTATGTGTGTGACGTTCTCACTGTATATGAGTGTGACGTTCTCACTGTTTATGAGTGTGACGTTCATACTGTTTATGGGTGTGACGTTCTCACTGTTTATGGGTGTGACGTTCTCACTGTTTATGGGTGTGACTTTCTCACTGCTTTTGGGTGTGACTTTCACACTGTTTAGTGGTGTGACGTTCGCACTCTTTATGAGTGTGTCTTCTCACTGTTTATGTGTGTGAAGTTCTCACTGTTCATGGTTGTGACGTTCTCACTGTTTATGGGTGTGACATTCTCACTTTTTATGGGTGTGACATTCTCACTGTTAATGGGTGTGATGTTCTCACTGTTTATGCGTTTGACGTTCTCACTGTTTATGGGTGTGACGTTCACACTGTTTATGGGTGTGACATTCACACTGTTTATGGGTGTGATGTTCTCACTGTTTCTGGGTTTGACATTCTCACTGTTTATGGGTGTGGATTTCACACTGTTTATGAGTTTGACTTCTCACTGTTTATGGGTGTGATGCTGTCACTCTTTATGGCTGTGACGTTCTCACTGTTTATGGGTGTGATGTTCACACTCTTTATATGTGTGACGTTCACACTGTTTATGGGTGTGACATTCTCCGGTTTATGGCAGTGACGTTCTCACTGTTTATGGGTGTGATGTTCACACTCTTTATATGTGTGACGTTCACACTGTTTATGGGTGTGACGTAAACACTGTTTATGGGTGTGACATTCTCACTGTTTATGGGTGTGACATTCTCACTGTTTATGGTTGTGATGTTATCACTGTTTATGGGTGTGACATTCTCACTGTTTATGGGTGTGACATTCTCACTGTTTATGGGTGTGACATTCTCACTGTTTATGGGTGTGACGATCACACTGTTTATGGATGTAACGTTCTCACTGTTTATAGGAGTGACGTTCTCACTGTTTATTTGTGTGACGTTCTCACTGTTTATAGGAGTGACGTTCTCACTGTTTATTTGTGTGACGTTCTCACTGTTTATAGGTGTGACGTTCTCACTGTTTATGGGTGTGACATTCTCATTGTTTATGGGTGTGATGTTCCCACACTTTATGAGTGTGACTTCTCACTGTTTATGGGTGTGACATTCTCACTGTTTATGGGTGTGACATTCTCATTGTTTATGGGTGTGATGTTCCCACACTTTATGAGTGTGACTTCTCACTGTTTATGGGTGTGACATTCTCACTGTTTATGGGTGTGACATTCTCATTGTTTATGGGTGTGATGTTCCCACACTTTATGAGTGTGACTTCTCACTGTTTATGGGTGTGACATTCTCACTCTTTATGAGTGTGACTTCTCACTGTTTATGGGTGTGACATTCTCACTCTTTATGAGTGTGACTTCTCACTGTTTATGGGTGTGACGTTCTCACTGTATATGAGTGTGACGTTCTCACTGTTTATGAGTGTGACGTTCATACTGTTTATGGGTGTGACGTTCTCACTTGTTTATGGGTGTGATGTTCACACTGTTTATGGGTGTGACGTTCTCACTGTTTATGGGTGTGATTTTCACACTGTTTATGGGTGTGACTTCTCACTGTTTATGGCTGTGATGTTCTCACTGTTTATGGTGTGATGTTTACACTCTTTATATGTGTGAATTTCACACTGTTTATGGGTGTGACGTTCTCACTATTTATGGGCGTGACTTCTCACATTTTACGGGTGTGATGTTCACACTGTTTATGCTGTGACTTCTCACTGTTTATGCTGTGACTTCTCACTGTTTATGGTGTGACATTCTGACTTTTAATGGGTGTGATGTTATCACTGTTTATGGGTGTGACGTTCTCACTGTTTATGCCTGTGACATTCTCATTGTTTATGGGTGTGACGTTCTCACTCTTTATGAGTGTGACATTCTCACTGTTTATGGGTGTGACGTTCTCACTGTTTATGGTGTGGACGTTCTCACTGTTTATGATTTTACGTTCTCACTGTTTATGGGTGTGACGTTCTCACTGTTTAGGGGTGTGACATTCTCACTGTTTATGATTTTACGTTCTCACTGTTTATGGGTGTGGACATTCTCACTGTTTATGGTGTGATGTTCACACTCTTTATATGTGTGACGTTCACACTGTTTATGGGTGTGATGTTCTCACTATTTATGGGCGTGACTTGTCACTTTTTAAGGGTGAGACGTTCACACTGTTTATGCTGTGACTTCTCACTGTTTATGGCTGTGATGTTAACACTCTTTATGGCTGTGATGTTCTTACTGTTTATGGTGTGACGTTCTCACTGTTTATGGCTGTGACGTTCTCACTGTTTACGGTGTGATGATCACTCTCTTTATATGTGTGACGTTCACACTGTTTATGGGTGTGACATTCTCCGGATTATGGCTGTGAGGTTCTCACTGTTTATGGTGTGATGTTCTTACTGTTTATGGGTGTGACGTTTCACACTGTTTATGGGTGTGACGTTCTCACTGTTTTGCATGTGATATTCTCACTGTTCATGGGTGTGACGTTCTCACTGTTTATGCGTGTGACGTTCTCACTGTTTTTGCATGTGATATTCTCACTGTTCATGGGTGTGACATTCTCACTGTTTATGAGTGTGACGTTCACACAGTTTATGGGTGTGATGTTCTCACTGTAACTGAGTTTGATGTTCACACTCTATGAGTGTGACTTCCTACTGATTATGGGTGTGAAGTTCACATTTTTTATGAGAACAACTTCACACTGTTTATGTGTGTGACATTCACACTGTTTATGGGTGTGAGATTCTCACTGTTTATGGGTGTGATGTTCACACGGTTTATGGGTGTGACGTTCTCACTCTTTATGGGGTGTGACGTTCTCACTGTTTATGGGTGTGATGTTCACACGCTTTATGGGTGTGACATTCTCACTGTTTATGGGTGTGACGTTCTCACTGTTTATGGGTGTGATGTTCACACGCTTTATGGGTGTGACGTTCTCACTGTTTATGTGTGATGTTCACACGCTTTATGGGTGTGACATTCTCACTGTTTATGGGTGTGACATTCTCACTGTTTATGGGTGTGATTTTCTCACTGTTTATGGGATTGACTTTCTCTCTGTTTATGCTTGTGACATTCTCACTGTTTATAGGTGTGATGTTCGCTCTGTTTATGGGTGTGAGATTCTCTCTGTTTATGGGTGTGATGTTCACACTGATTATGGGTGTGACGTTCTCACTGTTTATGGGTGTGACGTTCTCACTGTTCATGGGTGTGACGTTCTCACTGTTTATGCGTGTGACGTTCTCACTGTTTTTGCATGTGATATTCTCACTGTTCATGGTTGTGACATTCTCACTGTTTATGAGTGTGACGTTCACGCAGTTTATGGGTGTGATGTTCTCACTGTATCTGAGTTTGATGTTCACACTCTATGAGTGTGACTTCCTACTGATTATGGGTGTGAAGTTCACATTTTTTATGAGAACAACTTCACACTGTTTATGTGTGTGACATTCACACTGTTTATGGGTGTGAGATTCTCACTGTTTATGGGTGTGATGTTCACACGGTTTATGGGTGTGACGTTCTCACTCTTTATGGGTGTGACGTTCTCACTGTTTATGGGTGTGATGTTCACACGCTTTATGGGTGTGACGTTCTCACTGTTTATGGGTGTGATGTTCACACGCTTTATGGGTGTGACATTCTCACTGTTTATGGGTGTGACATTCTCACTGTTTATGGGTGTGATTTTCTCACTGTTTATGGGATTGACTTTCTCTCTGTTTATGCTTGTGACATTCTCACTGTTTATAGGTGTGATGTTCGCTCTGTTTATGGGTGTGAGATTCTCTCTGTTTATGGGTGTGATGTTCACACTGATTATGGGTGTGACGTTCTCACTGTTTATGGGTGTGACGTTCTCACTGTTTATGGGTGTGACGTTCTCACTGTTTATGGGTGTGACGTTCTCACTGTTTATGGGTGTGATGTTCACACTCTTTATGGGTGTGACGTTCTCACTGTATATGGGTGTGACGTTCTCACTCTTTATGAGTGTGACTTCTCACTGTTTATGTGTGTGACGTTCTCACTATTTATGGGCGTGACTTCTCACTGTTTATGTGTGTGATGTTCACACTGTTTATGGGTGTGACTTCTCACTGATAGTGGCTGTATGTTTACACACTTTATGGCTGTGACATTCTCACTGTTTATGGTGTGATGTTCACACTCTTTGTATGTGTGACTTTCACCCTGTTTATGGCTGTGACATTCTTCGGTTTATGGCTGTGAGTTTCTCACTGTTTATGGGTGTGATGTTCTCACTGTTTATGTGTGTGACGTTCTCACTGTATATGAGTGTGATGTTCTCACTGTTTATGAGTGTGACGTTCATACTGTTTATGGGCCTGACTTTCTCACTGTTTATGGGTGTGACGTTCACACTGTTTATGGGTGTGACGTTCACACTGTTTAGTGGTGTGACGTTCGCACTCTTTATGAGTGTGTCTTCTCACTGTTTATGTGTGTGACGTTCACGCTGTTTATGGGTGTGACGTTCTCACTGATTATGGGTGTGACATTCTCACTGTTTGCGGGTGTGACGTTCTCACTGTTTATGGGTGTGACGTTCTCACTTTTTATGGGTGTGACATTCTCACTGTTAATGGGTGTGATGTTCTAACTGTATGTGTTTGACGTTCTCACTGTTTATGGGTGTGATGTTCACACTTTATGAGTGTGACTTCTCACTGTTTATGGGTGTGACGTTCACACTGTTTATGGGTGTGATGTTCTCACTGTTTCTGGGTTTGACATTCTCACTGTTTATGGGTGTGGATTTCACACTGTTTATGAGTTTGACTTCTCACTGTTTATGGGTGTGATGTTCACACTCTTTATGTGTGTGACATTCTCCGGTTTATGGCAGTGACGTTCTCACTGTTTATGGTGTGACGTTCTCACTGTTTATGGTTGTGACGTTCACACTGTTTATGGGTGTGACATTCTCATTGTTTATGGGTGTGACGTTCTCACTCTTTATGAGTGTGACTTCTCACTGTTTATGTGTGTGACTTACTCACTATTTATGGGCGTGACTTCTGACTTTTTATGGGTGTGATGTTCACACTGTTTATGGGTGTGACTTCTCACTGGTTATGGCTGTGATGTTGACACTCTTTACGGCTGTGATGTTCTCACTGTTTATGGTGTGATGTTCACACTCTATATGTGTGACGTTCACACTGTTTATGGGTGTGACGTTCTCACTATTTATGGGCGTGACTTGTCACTTTTTATGGGTGTGATGTTCACACTGTTTATGGCTGTGACTTCTCACTGTTTATGGCTGTGATGTTAACACTCTTTATGGCTGTGATGTTCTCACTGTTTATGGTGTGATGTTCACACTCTATATGTGTGACGTTCACACTGTTTATGGGTGTGACGTTCTCACTATTTATGGGCGTGACTTGTCACTTTTTATGGGTGTGATGTTCACACTGTTTATGGCTGTGACTTCTCACTGTTTATGGCTGTGATGTTAACACTCTTTATGGCTGTGATGTTCTCACTGTTTATGGTGTGACGTTCTCACTGTTTATGGGTGTGACGTTCACACTGATTATGGCTGTAACGTTCTCACTGTTTATGGGTGTGATGTTCACACTCTTTAAGAGTGTGACTTCTCACTGCTTATGGGTGTGATGTTCACACTCTTAATGAGTGTGACTTCACACTGATTATGGGTGTGACATTCACACTGTTTATGGGTGTGACATTCTCACTGTTTATGGGTGTGACATTCTCACTGTTTATGCGTGTGACATTCTCATTGTTTATGGGTGTGATGTTCCCACACTTTATCAATGTGACTTCTCACTGTATATTGGTGTGACGTTCTCACTCTTTATGAGTGTGACTTCTCACTGTTTATGTGTGTGACTTACTCAGTATTTATGGGCGTGACTTCTGACTTTTTATGGGTGTGATTTTCACACTGTTTATGGGTGTGACTTCTCACTGGTTATGGCTGTGATGTTGACACTCTTTATGGCTGTGATGTTCTCACTGTTTATGGTGTGATGTTCACACTCTTTATATGTGTGACGTTCACACTGTTTATGGTTGTGACGTTCTCACTATTTATGGGCGTGAGTTGTCACTTTTTATGGGTGTGATGTTCACACTGTTTATGGGTGTGATTTTCACACTCTTTATGGGTGTGACTTCTCACTGGTTATGGCTGTGATGTTGACACTCTTTATGGCTGTGATGTTCTCACTGTTTATGGTGTGATGTTCACACTCTTTATATGTGTGACGTTCACACTGTTTATGGGTGTGACGTTCTCACTACTTATGTGCGTGACTTCTCACTGTTTATGGCTGTGATGTTAACACTCTTTATGTCTGTGATGTTCTTACAGTTTATGGTGTGACGTTCTCACTGTTTATGCCTGTGACGTTCTCACTGTTTATGTGTGTGATGATCAATCTCTTTATATGTGTGACGTTCACACTCTTTATGGGTGTGACATTCTCCGGATTATGGCTGTGAGGTTCTCACTGTTTATGGTGTGACGTTCTCACTGTTTATGGGTGTGACGTTCTCGCTGTTTATGAGTGTGACGTTCACTCAGTTTATGGGTGTGATGTTCTCACTGTTTCTGGGTTTGATGTTCACACTCTATGAGTGTGACCTCTCACTGATTATGGGTGTGAAGTTCACACTTTTTATGAGAGCAACTTCACACTGTTTATGTGTGTGACGTTCACACTGTTTATGGGTGTGAGATTCTCACTGTTTATGGGTGTGATGTTCACACGGTTTATGGGTGTGATTTTCTCACAGTTTATGGGTGTGACATTCTCTCTGTTTATGCTTGTGACATTCTCACTGTTTATAGGTGTGATGTTCTCTCTGTTTATGGGTGTGATGTTCACACTGTTTATGGGTGTGAGATTCTCTCTGTTTATGGGTGTGATGTTCACACTGTTTATGGGTGTGACGTTCTCACTGTTAATGGGTGTGACGTTCTCACTGTTTATGGGATTGACTTTCTCTCTGTTTATGCTTGTGACATTCTCACTGTTTATAGGTGTGATGTTCTCTCTGTTTATGGGTGTGATGTTCACACTGTTTATGGGTGTGAGATTCTCTCTGTTTATGGGTGTGATGTTCACACTGTTTATGGGTGTGACGTTCTCACTGTTTATGGGTGTGACGTTCACACTGTTTATGGGTGTGATGTTCACACTCTTTATGGGTGTGACGTTCTCACTGTTTATGGGTGTGACGTTCTCACTGTATATGGGTGTGATGTTCACACTCTTTATGGGTGTGACGTTCTCACTGATTATGCGTGTGATGTTCTCACTGTTTATGTGTGTGACGTTCTCACTGTATATGAGTGTGACGTTCTCACTGTTTATGAGTGTGACGTTCACACTGTTTATGGGTGTGACGTTCTCACTGTTTATGGGTGTGACGTTCACACTGTTTATGGGTGTGATGTTCACACTCTTTATGGGTGTGACGTTCTCACTGTTTCTGGGTGTGACGTTCTCACTGTATATGGGTGTGATGTTCACACTCTTTATGGGTGTGACGTTCTCACTGATTATGCGTGTGATGTTCTCACTGTTTATGTGTGTGACGTTCTCACTGTATATGAATGTGACGTTCTCACTGTTTATGAGTGTGACGTTCTCACTGTTTATGGGTGTGACATTCTCACTCTTTATGTGTGTGACGTTCTCACTGTTTATGGGTGTGACGTTCTCACTGTTTATGGGTGTGATGTTCACACTCTTTATGGGTGTGACATTCTCACTGTTTATGCGTGTGACGTTCTCACTCTTTATGGGTGTGACGTTCTCACTGTTTATGTGTGTGACGTTCTCACTGTTTATGGGTGTGATGTTCACACTGTTTATGGCTGTGACATTCTTCGGTTTATGGCTGTGACGTTCTCACTGTTTATGGGTGTGATGTTCTCACTGTTTATGTGTGTGACGTTCTCACTGTATATGAGTGTGACGTTCTCACTGTTTATGAGTGTGACGTTCATACTGTTTATGTGTGTGACGTTCTCACTGTATATGAGTGTGACGTTCTCACTGTTTATGAGTGTGACGTTCATACTGTTTATGGCTGTGACTTTCACACTGTTTATGGCTGTGACATTCTTCGGTTTATGGCTGTGACGTTCTCACTGTTTATGGGTGTGATGTTCTCACTGTTTATGTGTGTGACGTTCTCACTGTATATGAGTGTGACGTTCTCACTGTTTATGAGTGTGACGTTCATACTGTTTATGGGTGTGACGTTCTCACTGTTTATGGGTGTGACGTTCTCACTGTTTATGGGTGTGACTTTCTCACTGCTTTTGGGTGTGACTTTCACACTGTTTAGTGGTGTGACGTTCGCACTCTTTATGAGTGTGTCTTCTCACTGTTTATGTGTGTGAAGTTCTCACTGTTCATGGTTGTGACGTTCTCACTGTTTATGGGTGTGACATTCTCACTTTTTATGGGTGTGACATTCTCACTGTTAATGGGTGTGATGTTCTCACTGTTTATGCGTTTGACGTTCTCACTGTTTATGGGTGTGACGTTCACACTGTTTATGGGTGTGACATTCACACTGTTTATGGGTGTGATGTTCTCACTGTTTCTGGGTTTGACATTCTCACTGTTTATGGGTGTGGATTTCACACTGTTTATGAGTTTGACTTCTCACTGTTTATGGGTGTGATGCTGTCACTCTTTATGGCTGTGACGTTCTCACTGTTTATGGGTGTGATGTTCACACTCTTTATATGTGTGACGTTCACACTGTTTATGGGTGTGACATTCTCCGGTTTATGGCAGTGACGTTCTCACTGTTTATGGGTGTGATGTTCACACTCTTTATATGTGTGACGTTCACACTGTTTATGGGTGTGACATTCTCACTGTTTATGGGTGTGACATTCTCACTGTTTATGGTTGTGATGTTATCACTGTTTATGGGTGTGACATTCTCACTGTTTATGGGTGTGACATTCTCACTGTTTATGGGTGTGACATTCTCACTGTTTATGGGTGTGACGATCACACTGTTTATGGATGTAACGTTCTCACTGTTTATAGGAGTGACGTTCTCACTGTTTATTTGTGTGACGTTCTCACTGTTTATAGGAGTGACGTTCTCACTGTTTATTTGTGTGACGTTCTCACTGTTTATAGGTGTGACGTTCTCACTGTTTATGGGTGTGACATTCTCATTGTTTATGGGTGTGATGTTCCCACACTTTATGAGTGTGACTTCTCACTGTTTATGGGTGTGACATTCTCACTGTTTATGGGTGTGACATTCTCATTGTTTATGGGTGTGATGTTCCCACACTTTATGAGTGTGACTTCTCACTGTTTATGGGTGTGACATTCTCACTGTTTATGGGTGTGACATTCTCATTGTTTATGGGTGTGATGTTCCCACACTTTATGAGTGTGACTTCTCACTGTTTATGGGTGTGACATTCTCACTCTTTATGAGTGTGACTTCTCACTGTTTATGGGTGTGACATTCTCACTCTTTATGAGTGTGACTTCTCACTGTTTATGGGTGTGACGTTCTCACTGTATATGAGTGTGACGTTCTCACTGTTTATGAGTGTGACGTTCATACTGTTTATGGGTGTGACGTTCTCACTGTTTATGGGTGTGATGTTCACACTGTTTATGGGTGTGACGTTCTCACTGTTTATGGGTGTGATTTTCACACTGTTTATGGGTGTGACTTCTCACTGTTTATGGCTGTGATGTTCTCACTGTTTATGGTGTGATGTTTACACTCTTTATATGTGTGAATTTCACACTGTTTATGGGTGTGACGTTCTCACTATTTATGGGCGTGACTTCTCACTTTTTACGGGTGTGATGTTCACACTGTTTATGCTGTGACTTCTCACTGTTTATGCTGTGACTTCTCACTGTTTATGGGTGTGACATTCTGACTTTTAATGGGTGTGATGTTATCACTGTTTATGGGTGTGACGTTCTCACTGTTTATGCCTGTGACATTCTCATTGTTTATGGGTGTGACGTTCTCACTCTTTATGAGTGTGACATTCTCACTGTTTATGGGTGTGACGTTCTCACTGTTTATGGGTGTGACGTTCTCACTGTTTATGATTTTACGTTCTCACTGTTTATGGGTGTGACGTTCTCACTGTTTAGGGGTGTGACATTCTCACTGTTTATGATTTTACGTTCTCACTGTTTATGGGTGTGACATTCTCACTGTTTATGGTGTGATGTTCACACTCTTTATATGTGTGACGTTCACACTGTTTATGGGTGTGATGTTCTCACTATTTATGGGCGTGACTTGTCACTTTTTAAGGGTGAGACGTTCACACTGTTTATGCTGTGACTTCTCACTGTTTATGGCTGTGATGTTAACACTCTTTATGGCTGTGATGTTCTTACTGTTTATGGTGTGACGTTCTCACTGTTTATGGCTGTGACGTTCTCACTGTTTACGGTGTGATGATCACTCTCTTTATATGTGTGACGTTCACACTGTTTATGGGTGTGACATTCTCCGGATTATGGCTGTGAGGTTCTCACTGTTTATGGTGTGATGTTCTTACTGTTTATGGGTGTGACGTTCACACTGTTTATGGGTGTGACGTTCTCACTGTTTTTGCATGTGATATTCTCACTGTTCATGGGTGTGACGTTCTCACTGTTTATGCGTGTGACGTTCTCACTGTTTTTGCATGTGATATTCTCACTGTTCATGGGTGTGACATTCTCACTGTTTATGAGTGTGACGTTCACACAGTTTATGGGTGTGATGTTCTCACTGTATCTGAGTTTGATGTTCACACTCTATGAGTGTGACTTCCTACTGATTATGGGTGTGAAGTTCACATTTTTTATGAGAACAACTTCACACTGTTTATGTGTGTGACATTCACACTGTTTATGGGTGTGAGATTCTCACTGTTTATGGGTGTGATGTTCACACGGTTTATGGGTGTGACGTTCTCACTCTTTATGGGTGTGACGTTCTCACTGTTTATGGGTGTGATGTTCACACGCTTTATGGGTGTGACGTTCTCACTGTTTATGGGTGTGATGTTCACACGCTTTATGGGTGTGACATTCTCACTGTTTATGGGTGTGACATTCTCACTGTTTATGGGTGTGATTTTCTCACTGTTTATGGGATTGACTTTCTCTCTGTTTATGCTTGTGACATTCTCACTGTTTATAGGTGTGATGTTCGCTCTGTTTATGGGTGTGAGATTCTCTCTGTTTATGGGTGTGATGTTCACACTGATTATGGGTGTGACGTTCTCACTGTTTATGGGTGTGACGTTCTCACTGTTTATGGGTGTGACGTTCTCACTGTTTATGGGTGTGACGTTCTCACTGTTTATGGGTGTGATGTTCACACTCTTTATGGGTGTGACGTTCTCACTGTATATGGGTGTGACGTTCTCACTCTTTATGAGTGTGACTTCTCACTGTTTATGTGTGTGACGTTCTCACTATTTATGGGCGTGACTTCTCACTGTTTATGTGTGTGATGTTCACACTGTTTATGGGTGTGACTTCTCACTGATAGTGGCTGTATGTTTACACACTTTATGGCTGTGACATTCTCACTGTTTATGGTGTGATGTTCACACTCTTTGTATGTGTGACTTTCACCCTGTTTATGGCTGTGACATTCTTCGGTTTATGGCTGTGAGTTTCTCACTGTTTATGGGTGTGATGTTCTCACTGTTTATGTGTGTGACGTTCTCACTGTATATGAGTGTGATGTTCTCACTGTTTATGAGTGTGACGTTCATACTGTTTATGGGCCTGACTTTCTCACTGTTTATGGGTGTGACGTTCACACTGTTTATGGGTGTGACGTTCACACTGTTTAGTGGTGTGACGTTCGCACTCTTTATGAGTGTGTCTTCTCACTGTTTATGTGTGTGACGTTCACGCTGTTTATGGGTGTGACGTTCTCACTGATTATGGGTGTGACATTCTCACTGTTTGCGGGTGTGACGTTCTCACTGTTTATGGGTGTGACGTTCTCACTTTTTATGGGTGTGACATTCTCACTGTTAATGGGTGTGATGTTCTAACTGTATGTGTTTGACGTTCTCACTGTTTATGGGTGTGATGTTCACACTTTATGAGTGTGACTTCTCACTGTTTATGGGTGTGACGTTCACACTGTTTATGGGTGTGATGTTCTCACTGTTTCTGGGTTTGACATTCTCACTGTTTATGGGTGTGGATTTCACACTGTTTATGAGTTTGACTTCTCACTGTTTATGGGTGTGATGTTCACATTCTTTATGTGTGTGACATTCTCCGGTTTATGGCAGTGACGTTCTCACTGTTTATGGTGTGACGTTCTCACTGTTTATGGTTGTGACGTTCACACTGTTTATGGGTGTGACATTCTCATTGTTTATGGGTGTGACGTTCTCACTCTTTATGAGTGTGACTTCTCACTGTTTATGTGTGTGACTTACTCACTATTTATGGGCGTGACTTCTGACTTTTTATGGGTGTGATGTTCACACTGTTTATGGGTGTGATTTTCACACTGTTTATGGGTGTGACTTCTCACTGGTTATGGCTGTGATGTTGACACTCTTTACGGCTGTGATGTTCTCACTGTTTATGGTGTGATGTTCACACTCTATATGTGTGACGTTCACACTGTTTATGGGTGTGACGTTCTCACTATTTATGGGCGTGACTTGTCACTTTTTATGGGTGTGATGTTCACACTGTTTATGGCTGTGACTTCTCACTGTTTATGGCTGTGATGTTAACACTCTTTATGGCTGTGATGTTCTCACTGTTTATGGTGTGATGTTCACACTCTATATGTGTGACGTTCACACTGTTTATGGGTGTGACGTTCTCACTATTTATGGGCGTGACTTGTCACTTTTTATGGGTGTGATGTTCACACTGTTTATGGCTGTGACTTCTCACTGTTTATGGCTGTGATGTTAACACTCTTTATGGCTGTGATGTTCTCACTGTTTATGGTGTGACGTTCTCACTGTTTATGGGTGTGACGTTCACACTGATTATGGCTGTAACGTTCTCACTGTTTATGGGTGTGATGTTCACACTCTTTAAGAGTGTGACTTCTCACTGCTTATGGGTGTGATGTTCACA
Organism: Isurus oxyrinchus; assembly: GCA_026770705.1. Taxonomy (NCBI): domain Eukaryota; kingdom Metazoa; phylum Chordata; class Chondrichthyes; order Lamniformes; family Lamnidae; genus Isurus; species Isurus oxyrinchus. The sequence goes on along the minus strand of JANJGN010000013.1, from coordinate 156,220 downwards.
CTCTTAATGAGTGTGACTTCACACTGATTATGGGTGTGACATTCACACTGTTTATGGGTGTGACATTCTCACTGTTTATGGGTGTGACATTCTCACTGTTTATGCGTGTGACATTCTCATTGTTTATGGGTGTGATGTTCCCACACTTTATCAATGTGACTTCTCACTGTATATTGGTGTGACGTTCTCACTCTTTATGAGTGTGACTTCTCACTGTTTATGTGTGTGACTTACTCAGTATTTATGGGCGTGACTTCTGACTTTTTATGGGTGTGATTTTCACACTGTTTATGGGTGTGACTTCTCACTGGTTATGGCTGTGATGTTGACACTCTTTATGGCTGTGATGTTCTCACTGTTTATGGTGTGATGTTCACACTCTTTATATGTGTGACGTTCACACTGTTTATGGTTGTGACGTTCTCACTATTTATGGGCGTGAGTTGTCACTTTTTATGGGTGTGATGTTCACACTGTTTATGGGTGTGATTTTCACACTCTTTATGGGTGTGACTTCTCACTGGTTATGGCTGTGATGTTGACACTCTTTATGGCTGTGATGTTCTCACTGTTTATGGTGTGATGTTCACACTCTTTATATGTGTGACGTTCACACTGTTTATGGGTGTGACGTTCTCACTACTTATGTGCGTGACTTCTCACTGTTTATGGCTGTGATGTTAACACTCTTTATGTCTGTGATGTTCTTACAGTTTATGGTGTGACGTTCTCACTGTTTATGCCTGTGACGTTCTCACTGTTTATGTGTGTGATGATCAATCTCTTTATATGTGTGACGTTCACACTCTTTATGGGTGTGACATTCTCCGGATTATGGCTGTGAGGTTCTCACTGTTTATGGTGTGACGTTCTCACTGTTTATGGGTGTGACGTTCTCGCTGTTTATGAGTGTGACGTTCACTCAGTTTATGGGTGTGATGTTCTCACTGTTTCTGGGTTTGATGTTCACACTCTATGAGTGTGACCTCTCACTGATTATGGGTGTGAAGTTCACACTTTTTATGAGAGCAACTTCACACTGTTTATGTGTGTGACGTTCACACTGTTTATGGGTGTGAGATTCTCACTGTTTATGGGTGTGATGTTCACACGGTTTATGGGTGTGATTTTCTCACAGTTTATGGGTGTGACATTCTCTCTGTTTATGCTTGTGACATTCTCACTGTTTATAGGTGTGATGTTCTCTCTGTTTATGGGTGTGATGTTCACACTGTTTATGGGTGTGAGATTCTCTCTGTTTATGGGTGTGATGTTCACACTGTTTATGGGTGTGACGTTCTCACTGTTAATGGGTGTGACGTTCTCACTGTTTATGGGATTGACTTTCTCTCTGTTTATGCTTGTGACATTCTCACTGTTTATAGGTGTGATGTTCTCTCTGTTTATGGGTGTGATGTTCACACTGTTTATGGGTGTGAGATTCTCTCTGTTTATGGGTGTGATGTTCACACTGTTTATGGGTGTGACGTTCTCACTGTTTATGGGTGTGACGTTCACACTGTTTATGGGTGTGATGTTCACACTCTTTATGGGTGTGACGTTCTCACTGTTTATGGGTGTGACGTTCTCACTGTATATGGGTGTGATGTTCACACTCTTTATGGGTGTGACGTTCTCACTGATTATGCGTGTGATGTTCTCACTGTTTATGTGTGTGACGTTCTCACTGTATATGAGTGTGACGTTCTCACTGTTTATGAGTGTGACGTTCACACTGTTTATGGGTGTGACGTTCTCACTGTTTATGGGTGTGACGTTCACACTGTTTATGGGTGTGATGTTCACACTCTTTATGGGTGTGACGTTCTCACTGTTTCTGGGTGTGACGTTCTCACTGTATATGGGTATGATGTTCACACTCTTTATGGGTGTGACGTTCTCACTGATTATGCGTGTGATGTTCTCACTGTTTATGTGTGTGACGTTCTCACTGTATATGAATGTGACGTTCTCACTGTTTATGAGTGTGACGTTCTCACTGTTTATGGGCGTGACATTCTCACTCTTTATGTGTGTGACGTTCTCACTGTTTATGGGTGTGACGTTCTCACTGTTTATGGGTGTGATGTTCACACTCTTTATGGGTGTGACATTCTCACTGTTTATGCGTGTGACGTTCTCACTCTTTATGGGTGTGACGTTCTCACTGTTTATGTGTGTGACGTTCTCACTGTTTATGGGTGTGATGTTCACACTGTTTATGGCTGTGACATTCTTCGGTTTATGGCTGTGACGTTCTCACTGTTTATGGGTGTGATGTTCTCACTGTTTATGTGTGTGACGTTCTCACTGTATATGAGTGTGACGTTCTCACTGTTTATGAGTGTGACGTTCATACTGTTTATGTGTGTGACGTTCTCACTGTATATGAGTGTGACGTTCTCACTGTTTATGAGTGTGACGTTCATACTGTTTATGGCTGTGACTTTCACACTGTTTATGGCTGTGACATTCTTCGGTTTATGGCTGTGACGTTCTCACTGTTTATGGGTGTGATGTTCTCACTGTTTATGTGTGTGACGTTCTCACTGTATATGAGTGTGACGTTCTCACTGTTTATGAGTGTGACGTTCATACTGTTTATGGGTGTGACGTTCTCACTGTTTATGGGTGTGACGTTCTCACTGTTTATGGGTGTGACTTTCTCACTGCTTTTGGGTGTGACTTTCACACTGTTTAGTGGTGTGACGTTCGCACTCTTTATGAGTGTGTCTTCTCACTGTTTATGTGTGTGAAGTTCTCACTGTTCATGGTTGTGACGTTCTCACTGTTTATGGGTGTGACATTCTCACTTTTTATGGGTGTGACATTCTCACTGTTAATGGGTGTGATGTTCTCACTGTTTATGCGTTTGACGTTCTCACTGTTTATGGGTGTGACGTTCACACTGTTTATGGGTGTGACATTCACACTGTTTATGGGTGTGATGTTCTCACTGTTTCTGGGTTTGACATTCTCACTGTTTATGGGTGTGGATTTCACACTGTTTATGAGTTTGACTTCTCACTGTTTATGGGTGTGATGCTGTCACTCTTTATGGCTGTGACGTTCTCACTGTTTATGGGTGTGATGTTCACACTCTTTATATGTGTGACGTTCACACTGTTTATGGGTGTGACGTAAACACTGTTTATGGGTGTGACATTCTCACTGTTTATGGGTGTGACATTCTCACTGTTTATGGTTGTGATGTTATCACTGTTTATGGGTGTGACATTCTCACTGTTTATGGGTGTGACATTCTCACTGTTTATGGGTGTGACATTCTCACTGTTTATGGGTGTGACGATCACACTGTTTATGGATGTAACGTTCTCACTGTTTATAGGAGTGACGTTCTCACTGTTTATTTGTGTGACGTTCTCACTGTTTATAGGAGTGACGTTCTCACTGTTTATTTGTGTGACGTTCTCACTGTTTATAGGTGTGACGTTCTCACTGTTTATGGGTGTGACATTCTCATTGTTTATGGGTGTGATGTTCCCACACTTTATGAGTGTGACTTCTCACTGTTTATGGGTGTGACATTCTCACTGTTTATGGGTGTGACATTCTCATTGTTTATGGGTGTGATGTTCCCACACTTTATGAGTGTGACTTCTCACTGTTTATGGGTGTGACATTCTCACTGTTTATGGGTGTGACATTCTCATTGTTTATGGGTGTGATGTTCCCACACTTTATGAGTGTGACTTCTCACTGTTTATGGGTGTGACATTCTCACTCTTTATGAGTGTGACTTCTCACTGTTTATGGGTGTGACATTCTCACTCTTTATGAGTGTGACTTCTCACTGTTTATGGGTGTGACGTTCTCACTGTATATGAGTGTGACGTTCTCACTGTTTATGAGTGTGACGTTCATACTGTTTATGGGTGTGACGTTCTCACTGTTTATGGGTGTGATGTTCACACTGTTTATGGGTGTGACGTTCTCACTGTTTATGGGTGTGATTTTCACACTGTTTATGGGTGTGACTTCTCACTGTTTATGGCTGTGATGTTCTCACTGTTTATGGTGTGATGTTTACACTCTTTATATGTGTGAATTTCACACTGTTTATGGGTGTGACGTTCTCACTATTTATGGGCGTGACTTCTCACTTTTTATGGGTGTGATGTTCACACTGTTTATGCTGTGACTTCTCACTGTTTATGCTGTGACTTCTCACTGTTTATGGGTGTGACATTCTGACTTTTAATGGGTGTGATGTTATCACTGTTTATGGGTGTGACGTTCTCACTGTTTATGCCTGTGACATTCTCATTGTTTATGGGTGTGACGTTCTCACTCTTTATGAGTGTGACATTCTCACTGTTTATGGGTGTGACGTTCTCACTGTTTATGGGTGTGACGTTCTCACTGTTTATGATTTTACGTTCTCACTGTTTATGGGTGTGACGTTCTCACTGTTTAGGGGTGTGACATTCACACTGTTTATGGGTGTGACGTTCTCACTGTTTATGGGTGTGATTTTCTCACTGTTTATGGGTGTGACATTCTCACTGTTTATGCGTGTGACGTTCTCACTGTTTATGGGTGTGACGTTCTCACTGTTTATGGATGTGACATTCACACTGTTTATGGGTGTGACGTTCTCACTGTTTATGGGTGTGATTTTCTCACTGTTTATGGGTGTGACATTCTCACTGTTTATGCGTGTGACGTTCTCACTGTTTATGGATGTGACGTTCTCACTGTTTATGGATGTGACATTCTCACTGTTTATGGGTGTGACGCTCTCACTGTTTATGGGTGTGACGTTCTCACTGTTTATGCTTGTGACATTCTCATTGTTTATGGGTGTGATGTTCCCACACTTTATGAGTGTGACTTTTCACTGTTCATGGGTGTGACGTTCTCACTCTTTATGAGTGTGACAACTCACTGTTATTACTGTTTATGGTGTGACGTTCACACTGCTTGTGGGTGTGACATTCTCCGGATTATGGCTGTGAGGTTCTCACTGTTTATGGGTGTGACTTTCTCACTGTTTATGGGTGTGACATTCTCACTGTTTATGGGTGTGACATTCTGACTTTTAATGGGTGTGATGTTATCACTGTTTATGGGTGTGACGTTCTCACTGTTTATGCCTGTGACATTCTCATTGTTTATGGGTGTGACGTTCTCACTCTTTATGAGTGTGACATTCTCACTGTTTATGGGTGTGACGTTCTCACTGTTTATGGGTGTGACGTTCTCACTGTTTATGGGTGTGACGTTCACACTGTTTATGGGTGTGACGTTCACACTGTTTATGGGTGTGACATTCTCACTGTTTATGGGTGTGATGTTCTCACTGTTTCTGGGTTTGACATTCTCACTGTTTATGGGTGTGGATTTCACACTGTTTATGAGTTTGACTTCTCACTGTTTATGGGTGTGATGCTGTCACTCTTTATGGCTGTGACGTTCACACTGTTTATGGGTGTGACATTCTCCGGTTTATGGCAGTGACGTTCTCACTGTTTATGGTGTGACGTTCTCACTGTTTATGGTTGTGAGGTTCACACTGTTTATGTGTGTGACGTTCACACTTTTTATGGGTGTGACATTCTCACTGTTTATGGGTGTTGCATTCTCACTGTTTATGGTTGTGATGTTCTCACTGTTTATGGGTGTGATTTTCACACTCTTTATGAGTGTGACTTCTCACTTCGTATGGCTATAATGTTCACACTTTTGATGGTCATCACTTCTCACTGTTTATGGGTGTGATGTTCACACTCTTTATGGGTGTGACATTCTCACTGTTTATGGGTGTGACGATCACACTGTTTATGGATGTAACATTCTCACTGTTTATAGGAGTGATGTTCTCACTGTTTATGGGTGTGACGTTCTCACTGTTTATGGGTGTGACGTTCTCACTGTTTATGGGTGTGACGTTCTCACTGTTTATGGGTGTGACGTTCTCACTGTTTACGGGTGTGACATTCTCACTGTTTTCAGGTGTGACGTTCTCACTGTTCATGGGTGTGACATTCTGACTTTTAATGGGTGTGATGTTATCACTGTTTATGGGTGTGACGTTCTCACTGTTTATGCGTGTGACATTCTCATTGTTTATGGGTGTGATGTTCCCACACTTTATGAGTGTGACTTCTCACTGTTTATGGGTGTGACGTTCTCACTCTTTATGAGTGTGACTTCTCAATGTTATTGTGTGTGATGTTCTCACTATTTATGGGCGTGACTTCTCACTGTTTATGGGTGTGATTTTCACACTGTTTATTGGTGTGACCTTCTCACTGTTTATGGCTGTGATGTTGACACTCTTTATGGCTGTGATGTTCTCACTGTTTATGGTGTGATGTTCACACTCTTTATATGTGTGACGTTCACACTGTTTATGGGTGTGACGTTCTCACTATTTATGGGCGTGACTTCTCACTTTTTATGGGTGTGATGTTCACACTGTTTATGCTGTGACTTCTCACTGTTTATGGCTGTGATGTTCTTACTGTTTATGGTGTGACGTTCTCACTGTTTATGGCTGTGACGTTCTCACTGTTTACGGTGTGATGATCACTCTCTTTATATGTGTGACGTTCACACTGTTTATGGGTGTGACATTCTCCGGATTATGGCTGTGAGGTTCTCACAGTTTATGGTGTGACGTTCTCACTGTTTATGGGTGTGACGTTCTCACTGTTCATGGGTGTGACATTCTCACTGTTTATAGGTGTGACTTTCTCACTGTTTTTGCATGTGATATTCTCACTGTTCATGGGTGTGACGTTCTCACTGTTTATGAGTGTGACGTTCACACAGTTTATGGGTGTGACGTTCTCACTGTTTCTGGGTTTGATGTTCACACTCTATGAGTGTGACTTCTCACTGATTATGGGTGTGAAGTTCACACTTTTTATGAGAGCAACTTCACACTGTTTATGTGTGTGACGTTCACACTGTTTATGGGTGTGAGATTCTCACTGTTTATGGGTGTGATGTTCACACGCTTTATGGGTATGACTTCTCACTGTTTATGGGTGTGATGTTCACACGCTTTATGGGTGTGACGTTCTCACTGTTAATGGGTATGATATTCTCACTGTTTATGGGATTGACTTTCTCTCTGTTTATGCTTGTGACATTCTCACTGTTTATAGGTGTGATGTTCTCTCTGTTTATGGGTGTGAGATTCTCTCTGTTTATGGGTGTGATGTTCTCACTGTTTATGGGTGTGATGTTCACACTGTTTATGGGTGTGACGTTCTCACTGTTTATGGGTGTAATGTTCAGACTGTTTATGGGTGTGACGTTCTCACTGTTTATGGGTGTGACGTTCGCACTGTTTATGGGTGTGATGTTCACACTCTTTATGGGTGTGACGTTCTCACTGTTTATGGGTGTGACGTTCACACTGTTTATGGGTGTGACGTTCTCACTGTTTATGGGTGTGGCGTTCACACTCTTTATGGGTGTGACGTTCTCACTTTTTATGGGTGTGACGTTCACACTGTTTATGGGTGTGACATTCTCACTGTTTATAGGTGTGATGTTCTCACTGTTTATGGGTGTGACATTCTCACTTTAAATGGGTGTGACGTTCTCACTGTTTATGGGTGTGACGTTCTCACTGTTTATGTGTGTGACGTTCTCACTCTTTATGAGTGTGACTTCTCACTGTTTATGTGTGTGACGTGCTCACTATTTATGGGCGTGACTTCTCACTGTTTATGTGTGTGATGTTCACACTGTTTATGGGTGTGACTTCTCACTGATAGTGGCTGTATGTTTACACACTTTATGGCTGTGTCATTCTCACTTTTTATGGGTGTGATGTTCTCACTGTTTATGGTTGTGAAGTTCTCACTGTATATGAATGTGACGTTCTCACTGTTTATGAGTGTGACGTTCTCACTGTATATGAGTGTGACGTTCTCACTGTTTATGGGTGTGACGTTCATACTGTTTATGGGTGTGACTATCTCACTGTTTCTGGGTTTGATGTTCACACTCTATGAGTGTGACTTCTCACTGATTATGGGTGTGAAGTTCACACTTTTTATGAGAGCAACTTCACACTGTTTATGTGTGTGACGATCACACTGTTTATGGGTGTGAGATTCTCACTGTTTATGGGTGTGAGATTCTCTCTGTTTATGGGTGTGATGTTCACACTCTTTATGGGTGTGACGTTCTCACTGTTTATGGGTGTGACGTTCTCACTGTTCATGGGTGTGATGTTCACACTCTTTATGGGTGTGACGTTCTCACTGTTTATGGGTGTGACGTTCACACTCTTTATGGGTGTGACGTTCTCACTGTTTATGAGTGTGACGTTCACACAGTTTATGGGTGTGATGTTCTCACTGTTTCTGGGTTTGATGTTCACACTCTATGAGTGTGACTTCTCACTGATTATGGGTGTGAAGTTCACACTTTTTATGAGAACAACTTCACACTGTTTATGTGTGTGACGATCACACTGTTTATGGGTGTGAGATTCTCACTGTTTATGAGTGTGATGTTTTCACTGTTTATGGGTGTGATGTTCACACGCTTTATGGGTGTGACGTTCTCACTGTTTATGGGTGTGACGTTCTCACTGTTTATGGGTGTGATGTTCTCATTGTTGATGGGTGTGACATTCTCACTGTTTATAGGTGTGATGTTCTCTCTGTTTATGGGTGTGAGATTCTCTCTGTTTATGGGTGTGATGTTCACACTCTTTATGGGTGTGACGTTCTCCCTGTTTATGGGTGTGACGTTCTCACTGTTCATGGGTGCGATATTCACACTCTTTATGGGTGTGACATTCTCACTGTTTATGGGTGTGACGTTCACACTGTTTATGGGTGTGACGTTCTCACTGTTTATGGGTGTGATGTTCACACTCTTTATGGGTGTGACGTTCTCACTGTTTATGGGTGTGACGTTCACACTGTTTATGGGTGTGACGTTCTCACTGTTTATAGGTGTGATGTTCTCACTGTTTATGGGTGTGACGTTCTCACTGATTATGGGTGTGACGTTCTCACTTTAAATGGGTGTGATGTTCTCACTGTTTATGGGTGTGACTTCTCACTGCTTATGTGTGTGACGTTCTCACTATTTATGGGCGTGACTTCTCACTGTTTATGTGTGTGATGTTCACACTGTTTATGGGTGTGATGTTCTCACTGATAGTCGCTGTATGTTTACACACTTTATGGCTGTGCCATTCTCACTGTTTATGGTGTGATGGTCACACTCTTTGTGTGACTTTCACACTGTTTATGGCTGTGACATTCTCACTGTTTATGGGTGTGATGTTCTCACTGTTTATGTGTGTGACGTTCTCACTGTATATGAGTGTGACGTTCTCACTGTTTATGAGTGTGACGTTCTCACTGTTTATGGGTGTGACTTTCTCACTGTTTATGGGTGTGACGTTCACTCTGTTTTTGGGTGTGACTTTCACACTGTTTAGTGGTGTGACGTTCTCACTGTTTATGTGTGTGATGTTCTCACTTTTTATGGGTGTGACATTCTCACTGTTAATGGGTGTGATGTTCTCACTGTTTATGCGTTTGACGTTCTCACTGTTTATGGGTGTGATGTTCACTCTTTATGAGTGTGACTTCTCACTGTTTATGGCTGTGACGTTCACACTGTTTATGGGTGTGATGTTCTCACTGTTTCTGGGTTTGACATTCTCACTGTTTATGGGTGAGGCAATCACACTGTTTATGGTTGTGACGTTAACACTGTTTATGGGTGTGATGTTCTCACTGTTTATGGGTGTGATGTTCTCACTGTTTATGGGTGTGACATTCTCACTGTTTATGGGTGTGACGTTCACACTGTTTATGGGTGTGACATTCTCCGGTTTATGGCAGTGACATTCTCACTGTTTATGGTTGTGACGTTCACACTGTTTATGGGTGTGACGTGCTCACTGTTTATGGGTGTGACGTTCTCACTGTTTATGGGTGTGACATTCTCACTGTTTATGGATGTGACATTCTCACTGTTTATGGGTGTGACGTTCTCACTGCTTATGGATATGATGTTCACACTTTTGATGGTCATCACTTCTCACTGTTTATGGATGTAATGTTCACTGTCTTTATGAGTGTGACTTCTCACTGTTATTGTGTGTGACGTTTTCACTATTTATGAGCGTGACTTCTAACTGTTTATGGGTGTGATGTTCACACTGTTTATGGGTGTGACCTTCTCACTGTTTATGGGTGTGATGTTCTCACTGTTTATGGGTGTGATTTTCACACTGTTTATGGGTGTGACTTCTCACTGTTTATGGCTGTGATGTTGACACTCTTTATGGCTGTGATGTTCTCACTGTTTATGGTGTGATGTTCACACTCTTTATATGTGTGACGTTCACACTGTTTATGGGTGTGACGTTCTCACTATTTATGGGCGTGACTTCTCACTTTTTATGGGTGTGATGTTCACACTGTTTATGCTGTGACTTCTCACTGTTTATGGCTGCGATGTTAACACTCTTTATGGCTGTGATGTTCTTACTGTTTATGGTGTGACGTTCTCACTGTTTATGGCTGTGACGTTCTCACTGTTTATGGTGTGATGATCACTCTCTTTATAAGTGTGACGTTCACACTGTTTATGGGTGTGACATTCTCCGGATTATGGCTGTGAGGTTCTCACTGTTTATGGTGTGACGTTCTCACTGTTTATGGCTGTGACGTTCTCACTGTTTATGGTGTGATGTTCACTCTCTTTATAAGTGTGACGTTCACACTGTTTATGGGTGTGACATTCTCCAGATTATGGCTGTGAGGTTCTCACTGTTTATGGTGTGACGTTCTCAATGTTCATGGGTGTGACATTCTCACTGTTTATAGGTGTGACATTCTCACTGTTTTTGCATGTGATATTCTCACTGTTCATGGGTGTGACGTTCTCACTGTTTATGAGTGTGATGTTCTCACTGTTTATGAGTGTGACGTTCACACAGTTTATGGGTGTGATGTTCTCACTGTTTCTGGGTTTGATGTTCACACTCTATGAGTGTGACTTCTCACTGATTATGGGTGTGAAGTTCACACTTTTTATGAGAGCAACTTCCCACTGTTTATGGGTGTGACGTTCACACTGTTTTTGAGTGTGAGATTCTCACTGTTTATGGGTGTGACGTTCTCACTGTTTATGGGTGTGACGTTCTCACTGTTTATGGGTGTGACGTTCTCACTGTTTATGGGTGTGATTTTCTCACTGTTTATGGGTGTGACATTCTCACTGTTAATGGGTGTGATGTTCTCACTGTTTATGGGTGTGACGTTCTCACTGTTTATGGGTCTGATGTTCACACTCTTTATGGGTGTGACGTTCTCACTGTTTATGGGTGTGACGTTCACACTCTTTATGGGTGTGACGTTCTCACTGTTTATGCGTGTGATGTTCACATTCTTTATGGGTGTGACATTCTCACTGTTTATGGGTGTGACTTTCACACTGTTTATGGGTGTGACGTTCGCACTCTTTATGAGTGTGTCTTCTCACTGTTTATGTGTGTGAGGTTCACGCTGTTTATGGGTGTGACGTTCTCAGTGATTATGGGTGTGGCATTCTCACTGTTTACGGGTGTGACGTTCTCACTGTTAATGGGTGTGATGTTTTCACTGTTTATGCGTTTGACGTTCTCACTGTTTATGGGTGTGATGTTCCCACTTTATGAGTGTGACTTCTCACTGTTTATGGGTGTGACGTTCACACTGTTTATGGGTTTGACATTCTCACTGTTTATGGGTGTGGCGATCACACTGTTTATGGTTGTGACGTTCACACTGTTTATGGGTGTGACGTGCTCACTGTTTATGGGTGTGACGTTCTCACTGTTTATGGGTGTGACGTTCACACTGTTTATGGGTGTGACATTCTCCAGTTTATGGCAGTGACGTTCTCACTGTTTATGGTTGTGACGTTCACACTGTTTATGGGTGTGACGTGCTCACTGTTTATGGGTGTGACGTTCTCACTGTTTATGTGTGTGACGTTCACACTGTTTATGGGTGTGACATTCTCACTGTTTATGGATGTGACATTCTCACTGTTTATGGTTGTGATGTTCACACTCTTTATGGGTGTGATGTTCACACTCTTTATGGGTGTGACATTCTCACTGTTTATGGGTGTGACGTTCACACTGTTTATGGATGTGATGTTCTCACTGTTTATGGGTGTGACGTTCTCACTGTTTATAGGTGTGACGTTCTCACTGTTTATAGGTGTGTCGTTCTCACTGTTTATGCGTGTGACACTCTCATTGTTTATGGGTGTGACGTTCTCACTCTTTAAGAGTGTGACTTCTCTCTCTTATTGTGTGTGACGTTTTCACTATTTGTGGGCGTGACTTCTCACTGTTTATGGGTGTGATGTTCTCACTGTTTATGGGTGTGATTTTCACACTGTTTATGGGTGTGACTTCTCACTGTTTATGGCTGTGATGTTGACACTCTTTATAGCTGTGATGTTCTCACTGTTTATGGTGTGATGTTCACACTCTTTATATGTGTGACGTTCACACTGTTTATGGGTGTGACGTTCTCACTATTTATGGGCGTGACTTCTCACTTTTTATGGGTGTGATGTTCACACTTTTTATGCTGTGACTTCTCACTGTTTATGGGTGTGATGTTAAGACTCTTTATGGCAGTGATGTTCGTACTGTTTATGGTGTGATGATCACTCTCTTTATAAGTGTGACGTTCACACTGTTTATGGGTGTGACATTCTCCGGATTATGGCTGTGAGGTTCTCACTGTTCATGGGTGTGACGTTCTCACTGTTTATGGGTGTGATGTTCTCACTGTTTATGGGTGTGACATTCTCACTGTTCATGGGTGTGACGTTCTCACTGTTTTTGCATGTGATATTCTCACTGTTCATGGGTGTGACGTTCTCACTGTTTATGAGTGTGACGTTCACACAGTTTATGGGTGTGATGTTCTCACTGTTTCTGGGTTTGATGTTCACACTCTATGAGTGTGACTTCTCACTGATTATGGGTGTGAAGTTCACACTTTTTATGAGAGCAACTTCACACTGTTTATGTGTGTGACGTTCACACTGTTTATGGGTGTGATTTTCTCACTGTTTATGGGTGCGACATTCTCACTGTTTATGGGTGTGATGTTCCCACTTTATGAGTGTGACTTCTCACTGTTTATGGGTGTGACGTTCACACTGTTTATGGGTTTGACATTCTCACTGTTTATGGGTGTGGCGATCACACTGTTTATGGTTGTGACGTTCACACTGTTTATGGGTGTGACATTCTCACTGTTTATGGCAGTGACGTTCTCACTGTTTATGGTTGTGACGTTCACACTGTTTATGGGTGTGACGTGCTCACTGTTTATGGGTGTGACGTTCTCACTGTTTATGTGTGTGACGTTCACACTGTTTATGGGTGTGACATTCTCACTGTTTATGGATGTGACATTCTCACTGTTTATGGGTGTGACGGTCTCACTGTTTATGGGTGTGACGTTCTCACTGTTTATGGGTGTGATTTTCTCACTGTTTATGGGATTGACTTTCTCTCTGTTTATGCTTGTGACATTCTCACTGTTTATAGGTGTGATGTTCTCTCTGTTTATGGGTGTGACGTTCTCACTGTTTATGGGTGTGACGTTCACACTGTTTATGGGTGTGACGTTCACACTGTTTATGGGTGTGATGTTCACACTCTTTATGGTTGTGACGTTCTCACTGATTATGGGTGTGACGTTCACACTGTTTATGGGTGTGACGTTCTCACTATTTATGGGCGTGACTTCTCACTGTTTATGTGTGTGATGTTCACACTGTTTATGGGTGTGACTTCTCACTGATAGTCGCTGTATGTTTACACACTTTATGGCTGTGCCATTCTCACTGTTTATGGTGTGATGTTCACACTCTTTGTATGTGTGACTTTCACACTGTTTATGGGTGTGACATTCTCACTGTTTATGGGTGTGATGTTCTCACTGCTTATGGGTGTGATGTTCTCACTGTTTATGTGTGTGACGTTCTCACTGTCTATGAGTGTGACGTTCTCACTGTTTATGAGTATGACATTCATACTGTTTATGGGTGTGACTTTCTCACTGTTTATGGGTGTGACATTCTCACTGTTTATGGTTGTGATGTTCTCACTGTTTATGGGTGTGATTTTCACACTCTTTATGGGTGTGACATTCTCACTGTTTATGGGTGTGACGTTCACACTGTTTATGGATGTGACGTTCTCACTGTTTATAGGAGTGACGTTCTCACTGTTTATGGGTGTGACGTTCTCACTGTTTATGCGTGTGACTTCTCACTGTTTATGGCTGTGATGTTCACACTCTTTATATATATGATGCTCACACTCTTTATGGCTGTGACATTCTTCGGTTTATTGCTGTGAAGTTCTCACTGTTTATGAGTGTGACGTTCTCACTGTTTATGAATGTGACGTTCACATTGTTTATGGGTGTGCTTTCTCACTGTTTACGGGTGTGACGTTCACACTGTTTATGGGTGTGATGTTCACACTGTTTATGGGTGTGACGTTCTCACTGTTAATGGGTGTGATGTTCTCACTGTTTATGGGTGTGACATTCTCACTGTTTATGGGTGTGATATTCTCACTGTTAATGGGTGTGATGTTCTCACTGTTTATGGGTGTGACGTTCTCACTGTTTATACGTGTGACATTCTCATTGTTTATGGGTGTGATGTTCCCACACTTTATGAGTGTGACTTTTCACTGTTTATGGGTGTGACGTTCTCACTATTTATGGGCGTGACTTCTCACTGTTTATGGGTGTGATGTTCACACTGTTTATGTGTGTGACTTCTCACTGTTTATGGCTGTGATGTTGACACTCTTTATGGCTGTGACATTCTCACTGTTTATGGTGTGATGTTCACACTCTTTATATGTGTGCCTATCAACTGCTTATGGCTGTGACATTCTTCGGTTTATGGCTGTGACGTTCTCACTGTTTATGGGTGTGACGTACTCACTGTTTCTGTGTGTGACGTTCTCACTGTATATGAGTGTGACGTTCTCACTGTTTATGGGTGTGACTTTCATAACTGTTTATGGGTGAGACTTTCACACTGTTTATGGGTGTGACGTTCACACTCATTATGAGTGTGTCTTCTCTCTGTTTATGGGTGTGATGTTCTCACTGTTTCTGGGTGTGAGATTCTCTCTGTTTTTGGGTGTGCTGTTCACACTGTTTTTGGGTGTGACGTTCACACTGTTTATGGGTGTGACATTCACACTGTTTATGGGTGTGACGTTCTCACTGTTTATGTGTGTGACGTTCTCTCTGTATATGAGTGTGACGTTCTCACTGTTTATCAATGTGACGTTCACACTGTTTATGGGTGTGACTTTCTCACTGTTTATGGGTGTGACGTTCACACTGTTTATGGGTGTGACTTTCACACTGTTTATGGGTGTGACGTTCACACTGTTTCTGGGTGTGAGATTCTCTCTGTTTTTAGGTGTGATGTTCACACTGTTTATGGGTGTGACATTCACACTGTTTATGGGTGTGACATTCTCACTGTTTATGAGTGTGACTTCTCACTGTTTATGTGTGTGATGTTCTCACTATTTATGGGCGTGACTTCTCACTGTTTATGGGTGTGATGTTCTCACTGTTTATGGCTGTGACGTTGTCACTGATTATGGGTGTGACATTCTCACTGTTTATGTTTGTGATGTTCTCACTGTTTATGGGTGTGACGTTCACACTGTTTATGGGTGTGATGTTCTCACTGTTTCTGGGTTTGACATTCTCACTGTTTATGGGTGTTACGTTCACACTGTTTATGAGTTTGACTTCTCACTGATTATGGGTGTGATGCTGACACTATGGCTGTGACGTTCTCACAGTTTTTGGGTGTGATGTTCACACTCTTTAAATGTGTGACGTTCTCACTGTTTATGGTGTGACGTTCTCACTGCTTATGGGTGTGACGTTCTCACTGTTTATGCATGTGATATTCTCACTGTTTATGGGTGTGACGTTCTCACTGTTTATGGGTGTGACGTTCACACTGTTTATGGGTGTGACATTCTCACTGTTTATGGGTGTGACGTTCACACTGTTTATGGCTGTGACATTCTCACTGTTTATGGGTGTGACGTTCACACTGTTTATGGGTGTGACGTTCTCACTGTTTATGTGTGTGACGTTCTCACTGTATATGAGTGTGACGTTCTCACTGTTTATGAATGTGACGTTCACACTGTTTATGGGTGTGAATTTCTCACTGTTTATGGGTGTGACGTTCACACTGTTTATGGGTGTGACTTTCACACTGCTTATGGGTGTGACGTTCACACTCTTTATGAGTGTGTCTTCTCACTGTTTCTGTGTGTGACGTTCATGCTGTTAATGGGTGTGACGTTCTCACTGATTATGGGTGTGACATTCTCACTGTTTATGTTTGTGATGTTCTCACTTTTTATGGGTGTGACGTTCTCACTTTTTATGGGTGTGACATTCTCACTGTTAATGGGTGTGATGTTCTCACTGTTTACGCGTTTGACGCTCTCTCTGTTTATGCTTGTGACATTCTTTCTGTTTATGGGTGTGATGTTCACACTCTTTATGAGTGTGACTTCTCACTGCTTATGGGTGTGACGTTCACACTGTTTCTGGGTGTGATGTTCTCACTGTTTATGAGTGTGACTTCTCACTGCTTATGGGTGTGACGTTCACACTGTTTCTGGGTGTGACGTTCACACTGTTTATGGGTGTGATGTTCACACTCTTTATGGGTGTGACGTTCTCACTGTTTCTGGGTGTGACGTTCTCACTGTATATGGGTGTGATGTTCACACTCTTTATGGGTGTGACGTTCTCACTGATTATGCGTGTGATGTTCTCACTGTTTATGTGTGTGACGTTCTCACTGTATATGAATGTGACGTTCTCACTGTTTATGAGTGTGACGTTCTCACTGTTTATGGGTGTGACATTCTCACTCTTTATGTGTGTGACGTTCTCACTGTTTATGGGTGTGACGTTCTCACTGTTTATGGGTGTGATGTTCACACTCTTTATGGGTGTGACATTCTCACTGTTTATGCGTGTGACGTTCTCACTCTTTATGGGTGTGACGTTCTCACTGTTTATGTGTGTGACGTTCTCACTGTTTATGGGTGTGATGTTCACACTGTTTATGGCTGTGACATTCTTCGGTTTATGGCTGTGACGTTCTCACTGTTTATGGGTGTGATGTTCTCACTGTTTATGTGTGTGACGTTCTCACTGTATATGAGTGTGACGTTCTCACTGTTTATGAGTGTGACGTTCATACTGTTTATGTGTGTGACGTTCTCACTGTATATGAGTGTGACATTCTCCGGTTTATGGCAGTGACGTTCACACTGTTTATGGCTGTGACGTTCTCACTGTTTATGGGTGTGATGTTCACACTCTTTATATGTGTGACGTTCACATTGTTTATGGGTGTGACGTTCTCCGGTTTATGGCTGTGACGTTCTCACTGTTTATGGTGTGACGTTCTCACTGTTTATGGTGTGACGTTCTCACTGTTTATGGGTGTTGCGTTCACACTGTTTATGGGTGTGATGTTCACACTGTTTATGGGTGTGATGTTCTCACTGTTTATGGGTGTGATGTTCTCACTGTTTATGGGTGTGATGTTCACACTGTTTATGGGTGTGATGTTCACACTGTTTATGGGTGTGATGTTCTCACTGTTTATGGGTGTGATGTTCTCACTGTTTATGGGTGTGACGTTCTCACTGATTATGGCTGTGACATTCTCACTGTTTATGGGTGTGACGTTCTCACTGTTTATGGGTGTGACATTATCTGGTTTATGGCTGTGACATTCTCACTGTTTATGGGTGTGACGTTCACACTGTTTATGGGTGTGACGTCTCACTGTTTATGTGTGTGACATTCTCACTGTTTATGTTTGTGATGTTCTCACTGTTTATGGGTGTGACATTCTCACTGTTAATGGGTGTGATGTTCTCACTGTTTATGCGTTTGACGCTCTGTTTATGCTTGTGACATTCTCTCTGTTTATGGGTGTGATGTTCACACTCTTTATGACTGTGACTTCTCACTGCTTATGGGTTTGACATTCTCACTGTTTATGGGTGTGGCGTTCACACTGTTTATGAGTTTGACTTCTCACTGTTTATGGGTGTGATGCTGACACTCTTTATGACTGTGACGTTCTCACTGTTTATGGGTGTGACGTTCACACTGTTTATGGTTGTGACGTTTTCACTCTTTATGGGTGTGACGTTTTCACTGTTAATGGGTGTGATGTTCTCACTGTTTATGGGCGTGACGTTCTCACTGTTTATGCGTGTGACATTCTCACTGTTTATGCGTGTGACGTTCTCACTCTTTATGAGTATGACTTCTCACTGTTTATGTGTGTGACGTTCTCACTCTTTATGAGTGTGACTTCTCACTCTTATTGTGTGTGACGTTTTCACTATTTGTGGGCGTGACTTCTCGCTGTTTATGGGTGTGACGTTCTCCCTGTTAATGGGTGTGATGTTCTCACTGTTTATGAGTGTGAC
The DNA here is from genome assembly GCA_026770705.1 of Isurus oxyrinchus. NCBI lineage: Eukaryota > Metazoa > Chordata > Chondrichthyes > Lamniformes > Lamnidae > Isurus > Isurus oxyrinchus. The sequence continues at coordinate 137,661 of JANJGN010000013.1, read as the reverse complement.
GTTCATACTGTTTATGGGTGTGACTTTCTCACTGTTTATTGGTGTGACGTTCACACTGTTTATGGGTGTGACTTTCACACTGTTTATGGGTGTGACGTTCACACTCTTTATGAGTGTGTCTTCTCAATGTTTATGTGTGTGACGTTCACGCTGTTTATGGGTGTGACGTTCTCACTGATTATGGGTGTGATATTCTCACTGTTTATGTGTGTGATGTTCTCACTGTTTATGGGTGTGACATTCTCACTTTTTATGGGTGTGACATTCTCACCGTTAATGGGTGTGATGTTCTCACTGTTTATGCGTTTGACGTTCTCTCTGTTTATGCTTGTGACATTCTCACTGTTTATGGGTGTGATGTTCACACTCTTTATGAGTGTGACTTCTCACTGTTTATGGGTGTGACGTTCACACTTTTTATGGGTGTGATGTTCTCACTGTTTATGGGTGTGACGTTCACACTGTTTATGGTGTGATGTTCACACTGTTTATGGGTGTGACATTCTCACTGTTAATGGTTGTGATGTTCTCACTGTTTATGGGTGTGACGTTCTCACTGTTTATGCTTGTGACATTCTCATTGTTTATGGGTGTGATGTTCCCACACTTTATGAGTGTGACTTTTCACTGTTCATGGGTGTGACGTTCTCACTCTTTATGAGTGTGATGTTCTCACTGTTTCTGGGTTTGACATTCTCACTGTTTATGGGTGTTGCGTTCACACTGTTTATGGGTGTGACGTTCACACGGTTTATGGGTGTGATGTTCTCACTGTTTCTGGGTTTGACATTCACAGTGTTTATGGGTGTGATTTTTTCACTGTTTATGGGTGCGACATTCTCACTGTTTATGGGTGTGATGTTCTCACTGTTTATGGGTGTGACGTTCACACTGTTTATGGATGTGATGTTCTCACAGTTTATGCATGTGATATTCTCACTGTTTATGGGTGTGACATTCACACTGTTTATGGGTGTGAATTTCTCACTGTTTATGGGTGTGACGTTCACACTGTTTATGGGTGTGACTTTCACACTGTTTATGGGTGTGACGTTCTCACTTTTTATGTGTGTGACGTTTTCACTCTTTATGGGTGTGATGTTCACACAGTTTATGGGTGTGACGTTTTCACTGTGTATGGATGTGACATTCTCCCTGTTTATGGGTGTGACGTTCTCACTCTTTATGAGTGTGACTTCTCACTGTTTATGGGCGTGATTTCTCACTGTTTATGGGTGTGATGTTCACACTGTTTATGGGTGTGACTTCTCACTGTTTATGGCTGTGATGTTGACACTCTTTATGGCTCTGATGTTCACACTGTTTGTGGTGTGATGTTCACACTCTTTATATGTGAGACGTTCACACAGTTAATGGGTGTGACGTTCTCATTATTTATGGGCGTTACTTCTCACTTTTTATGGGTGTGATATTCATACTGTTTATGGGTGTGACTTCTCACTGCTAGTGGCTGTATGTTGACATTCTTTATGGCTGTGACATTCTCACTGTTGATGGTGTGATGTTCACACTCTTTATATGTGTGACTTTCACACTGTTTATGGATGTAACATTCCTCGGTTTATGGCTGTGACGTTCTCACTGTTTATGGGTGTGACGTTCTCACTGTTTATTGGTGTGACGTTCACACTGTTTATGGGTGTGACTTTCACACTGTTTATGGGTGTGACGTTCACACTCTTTATGAGTGTGTCTTCTCAATGTTTATGTGTGTGACGTTCACGCTGTTTATGGGTGTGACGTTCTCACTGATTATGGGTGTGACATTCTCACCGTTAATGGGTGTGATGTTCTCACTGTTTATGTGTATGACGTTCTCTCTGTTTATGCTTGTGACATTCTCACTGTTTATGGGTGTGGTGTTCACACTCTTTATGAGTGTGACTTCTCACTGTTTATGGGTGTGACGTTCACACTTTTTATGGGTGTGATGTTCTCACTGTTTATGGGTGTGGCATTCACACTGTTTATGAGTTTGACTTCACACTGTTTATGGGTGTGACGTTCACACTGTTTATGGGTGTGACGTTCTCACTGTTTATGGGTGTGACGCTCTCACTGTTTATGGGTGTGACGTTCACACTCTTTATGGGTGTGATGTTCTCACTGTTTCTGGGTTTGACATTCTCACTGTTTATGGGTGTGATGTTCTCACTGTTTCTGGGTCTGACGTTCTCACTGTTTATGGGTGTGACGTTCTCACTGTTTATGGGTGTGACGTTCTCACTGTTTATGTGTGTGACGTTCACACTGTTTATGGGTGTGAGATTCTCTCTGTTTATGGGTGTGACGTTCTCACTGTTTATGGGTGTGACGTTCTCACTGTTTATGTGTGTGACGTTCACACTGTTTATGGGTGTGAGATTCTCACTGTTTATGTGTGTGACGTTCACACTCTTTATGGATGTGATGTTCTCACTGTTTATGGGTGTGACGTTCGCACTGTTTATGGGTGTGACATTCTCACTGTTTATGGTTCTGATGTTCTCACTGTTTATGGGTGTGATTTTCACTCTGTTTATGAGTGTGACTTCTCACTGCTTATTGGTGTGACGTTCACACTGTTTATGGGTGTGATGTTCTCACTGTTTCTGGTTTTGACATTCTCACTGTTTATGGGTGTTGCGTTCACACTGTTTATGAGTTTGACTTCTCACTGATTATGGGTGTGATGCTGACACTATGGCTGTGACGTTCACACTGTTTATGGGTGCGACGTTCTCACTGTATATGAGTGTGACGTTCTCACTTTTTATGAATGTGACGTTCATACTGTTTATGGGTGTGACTTTCACGCTGTTTATGGGTGTGACGTTCACACTCTTTATGAGTGTGTCTTCTCAATGTTTATGTGTGTGACGTTCACGCTGTTTATGGGTGTGACGTTCTCACTGATTATGGGTGTGATATTCTCACTGTTTATGTGTGTGATGTTCTCACTGTTTTTGGGTGTGACGTTCTCACTTTTTATGGGTGTGACATTCTCACCGTTAATGGGTGTGATGTTCTCACTGTTTATGCGTTTGACGTTCTCTCTGTTTATGCTTGTGACATTCTCACTGTTTATGGGTGTGATGTTCACACTCTTTATGAGTGTGACTTCTCACTGTTTATGGGTGTGACGTTCACACTTTTTATGGGGTGATGTTCTCACTGTTTATGGGTGTGACGTTCACACTGTTTATTGTGTGATGTTCACACTGTTTATGGGTGTGAGATTCTCACTGTTTATGGGTGTGACGTTCTCACTGTTTATGGGTGTGACGTTCTCACTGTTTATGGGTGTGTCGTTCTCACTGTTTATGGGTGTGACGTTCACACTTTTTATGGGGTGATGTTCTCACTGTTTATGGGTGTGACGTTCACACTGTTTATGGTGTGATGTTCACACTGTTTATGGGTGTGAGATTCTCACTGTTTATGGGTGTGACGTTCTCACTGTTTATGGGTGTGACGTTCTCACTGTTTATGGGTGTGTCGTTCTCACTGTTTATGGGTGTGACGTTCTCACTGTTTATGGGTGTGACGTTCTCACTGTTTATGGGTGTGATGTTCACACTGTTTATGGGTGTGACGTTCTCACTGTTTATGGGTGTGATTTTCTCACTGTTTATGTCTGTGACATTCACACTGTTTATGGGTGTGACGTTCACACTGTTTATGGGTGTGACTTTCACACTGTTTATGGGTGTGACTTTCACACTGTTTATGGGTGTGACGTTCACACTCTTTATGAGTGTGTCTTCTCACTGTTTCTGGGTGTGAGATTCTCTCTGTTTTTGGGTGTGATGTTGACACTGTTTATGGGTGTGACGTTCACACTGTTTATGGGTGTGACATTCACACTGTTTATGGGTGTGACGTTCTCACTATTTATGGGTGTGACATTTTCACTGTTTATGGATGTGACATTCTCACTGTTTATGCGTGTGACATTCTCATTGTTTATGGGTGTGATGTTCCCACACTTTATGAGTGTGACTTCTCACTCTTTATGTGTGTGATGTTCTCACTGTTTATGGGTGTGACTTCTCACTTTTTATGGGTGTGACGTTCACACTGTTTATGGGTGTGGCGTTCACACTGTTTATCGGTGTGACATTCACACTGTTTATGGGTGTGACGTTCTCACTGTTTATGGGTGTGACGTTCTCACTGTTTATGGGTGTGACGTTAACACTCTTTATGAGTGTGTCTTCTGAATGTTTATGCGTGTGACGTTCACGCTGTTTATGGGTGTGACGTTCTCACTGTTTATGGGTGTGACATTCTCACTGTTTATGGGTGTGATATTCTCACTGTTTATGGGTGTGATGTTCCCACACTTTATGAGTGTGACTTCTCACTGTTTATGGTGTGACGCTCTCACTGTTTATGGGTGTGACATTCGCACTGTTTATGAGTGTGACGTTCACACTGTTTATGGGTGTGATTTTCTCACTTTTTATGGGTGTGACGTTCTCACTATTTAGCAACATTCCAGCTGTTTTCTCACTTTCACAACCTCAGGTTTTGGCCAGCGCCCTTTACAGTCTCTGTTGTAATTACAAAAGGCTTGCAGTAAATTTTGACACAGCCTGACCCCTCACTTTGTAATGTTAAAATGACCTGATTAACCTTTCTGAGATGTTAATTGCGGGTTTAATATTGGCCAGCCCATCGAGCGGAGCCTTCATGCTTTTCTTTGACGCAGTGTTTTATGGAGCCTTTTGCATCCATCGAGAAACCAACTGTTCCAACCAGCTGCCGAGGGGAAGATTCTATTTGTAACACCGAAGGAGGCCATTTAGCCCCTCTTGATTTTGCCAGCTCTCTACTTTCCCTTTACCCTCGTCAGGGAATAGCCCTTTGCCAATTGCAGTCTGTCAGCAATCTGTCCACCCCTCCCTGGCCTGTCACTCACACCCTTTCAGGTGTTCATTTATTTCCCATCTTAAAACTGTCTTGCTCTCTCCTTTCGCTGTTGTTTGAGGCAGGTTGCAGTGTTTGAAAACACCTCCTTCCCTCATTTCATTTCTTTGCTGGTGTGCATTAATCAAACAGCTGACTTACACAGGGTTATTCCTGATTCGTCACCCATTTGCCCAGCTTTCATTGGGACTCTGTGAGGTGAATGTGCCAGAATCAGTTTGGAAGAGAT